>CM077309.1:97445000-98070000 GCA_039655065.1 Glossophaga mutica | reverse complement strand
GGCACCAGCAGTTACAAAGGTCTCTGAAAATGTTCAAAAATAAAGAATGCTGAGGTTTTTAGGATTAGTACTGTTACTAACAAACCTGCCCCAAACTTTTCCCCAGAATGTTTCCAAATTTGGGGAAATGAAAGGAAGCAGATAACTACTCTTGGTGTGATATCCACAGGAGATTTCTGCGGTTTGTAAGTTTGAGGCCATAGTGCTGGGAGGTTTTCTGGGAAACAACTATTCATCTTTCTCCTTGTGGGAAACCTCTCCCAATTTCGGTGCCCACAAACCCTGCACTATGTGGAAGCTAAGATATATGTACTGAGGGGTACATTTGCTTGTTCCATTAGTAATACATCACGTTTTTCCTCTATAATACTGTGATGGACTCTTAAAGCAAGCTGTCAGGAAAGCAAAAAAGTGTCTACAGAAAACTGCACTAATTAGGTAGCTCTTAAGATAAGCATGGCTAGATTAAAATATAAAGTAATCCAAACATAATTAATATCCAAGAAACCAGTCACGGAAAAGAACATTATCCAATTCTTGTAAACCTTTGATACATACTCTATTTCTTCACATGTCATCACTTGTTGTTTTCAGGTTTCTTTGCAATTTCTTCACATTCTTACTAAATTCTAAAAGGAAAGATTATCAATACTTAGTGTATTTAATATACCAACTCGCATTCATTAAAGAGAAAAAAAACAAAACCCCTAAAAACTCATCTTCTAATTGATGGTGGAAATGAAGGCATTCTCACAATTAGTGGCATCACCAGTATATCTCTGATCATCAATCACATATTAATCCACTGGATTGTTGGTAAATTTGCCAAGAATCAGGTGATCAACAATCAAGCTGTTCTCACTGATCACATAAAAAGAAATGGACTTAAATTAGAGAAAGGATATTAAGTTACGTAGTTCTAACTTTAATGACATTAGACTGGACTAACCAGTGAAAAGTTGTAATTTTTCTCCTTTAAGGGAAAAGGAATAAAATATTTACTAAGCAAGTACTGGGCCCGGATAATATGGGAGTTCTGCACAGGCATTTTATAGATGTCATTTCACCCATGACACCACCACCATCACCTCTAGTTTCTAAAGAAAGACACTGAGGATGACAGAGATTTAGACATTTCTCCTATGTTCACACAACTACGAAGTGGCAGGACCAAGGTGCTAACTGAAGTTGGTCCACCAGAATCTCCATCCCCCCCGCAGCATCCCACGTTGCCTCTCAGTGACCGTGGTCTACAATACCAAAGTGGAAGTGGATGTGGATGATGGCTTCCTGTTCCTTGATTTTCTACTACTGGACCTGTTGACTTATGAGCACTGGACTTGTTCTACACTGATCTTCCCATTCTCCAAATCCCTCATTTTATGCACTGTTTATTTTGGCACTCAATCATATGCCATCTTAAATGTTATGTTAAATATATTAATATCTTATATCTGCAACAACAATAACAAAAAATAGGTGGAAATGTCTTTTTTACATTGCATCCTTTCCAGCCGTGTCCAGACCCAACTGTGGGTTTGACGGCCTGTGTATCTCAGCATCCCAGGAGTTCAGCAGTGTGCCACAGGGCAGGTTCAGACACGTATAGAAAGAAGGTGTGGCTATAACGTTAACAGAACTTTTCTACCAAGGCTGTGGAATTAGTGTCACTTATGTTTAACTATATAGCTCCTATACATAGTCACTTGTAGAATTTTATTAATGACCTTATAAGGAGACAGAAAGAAAGCCTAAAATGAGCCAAGTAGTGTTAAGCGTCTGCTAAAGCCAAAGTTGGTGCATTCATATTTAGTAGCTACCTAATGTCGGTGTCCTATAACATCACAAAGTTTTACTTCCTGGATTTTTAGTTGCAATGTTTCATAGACCGTAGTTTTTACAACTAGGCTGTGCAGCTGTAGGATGAAATACTTAAGTTCACTCCTTTAAAAGGGAAAAGTTACCTGACTTTAAAAAAACCCCACATTTTTATATACAAGAAATCAAGACAGAAACACCATCAAGACAAAGATCAAACGGGCACACCTGTTACTACTTTTTAAAGTGATCGCTAATTTCCCCACGGCCACAGGAAAGCTTTCCTCCGCAGCTAGTCTCCTGAAGCATCGACCTGTGAGCCACTCAACCGACCCCATAAAATGACATTCAAAATGAACAACTGGTTCTTAAATTGCCGATGGGGTGGAGGGGAAACGGACACTTGTTTCCAAGAACACTACAATACGCTCCGCCGCCCTGGGTCACAATTCGGTCCCCAGATCGGATCTGGGGAAGGCTCAGCCAAGGCCAGAGACAGCCTCGCACACGCCCTCGCCCGCGCCCCCCTCTGCCGCCGAGCCCAGGTCCCCCGGAGCTCACCGCACCTGCAAGTCCCGCGCGCTCGGAGGCCGGGGCCCAGAGGACCTGTCGCGCTCGCCTGGCACAGCGTCGCCGCCTTCCGCCATCTTTGACCCGCTCGCTGGTGTCTGCAGCCGCAACTTCCGGACCCGGTTGCTTGGCAACTGCGGGAGGCGGTCCCCGCGCGCCCCGGGTGCTTCCTCCGGATCCGGCGCGGGCCCCTCTTTTCCCGCGCCTGCCCACCTGCCCTAAACCCTTTTTTCCTTCTTAACGGGAATTAATTGGCTCAGAGAATCTCTCCACAGAGAAGTCTCCACGTGAGTCTCTTGATTCCTCTGCGGCACCTCTGAAAGTGCTGTAGGCCGCCCTAGGGGGCAACGTAGACTTGCAGGTTCTTTTAACAATGGGAACGTCCTTTGCATGTTTATCTGAGCAAGATTGCTGCCTTACTTTTCTAGTTCAAATTCTCTGGTGCTTCCTACCAAAGACTAGGTGGCCCCAAAGCGTGATCGGTGTTGAGAATAAAGAACATCGTAAAAAGCTCTTTGCAATCAGAACTACAGACTACTAAATCCTCCTCATTGATCTGAGGTTTATGCAATCAGAACTAAAGACTACCGAAATCCTCACTGATCAGAAGTTTATTTAAATTAGTGTCTTATCCCAGGCACTTTAAGCCCCCTGGATGCAAAGGTAAAGAGTAGTCCTGCTAGCCCAGGCTAGTGTGACTCGGTGAATTGAGCGCTGGCCTGTGGGCCAGGGAATTAACGGTTCTAATCCCAATCAATAGGACACATTCCCGGGTTGCAGGCCAGGTCCCCAACAAGGGACACATGGAAGGCAACCGCACATTGATGTGTCCCTCTCTTTCTTCCTTCCTTCCCCTCTTCCCCTCCCTAGGATAAGTAGTCCCACTCAATATAAATATAAAAACTCACCATCTTGTCAAACTCACCATCTCGTGTAGGGGAGGGACGTGAACAGATAATAAAATGCAATTTGCAATAGAATTTTGCAGGAAATGTGGGGTGTAAAGGGAAGTATTTTGTTGGTGCCTACTATGCAACAGGCTGGCTAGGTGCATTCTGTGTGTAATCTCATTCATCAGCCCAGATAAGTATTAATATTGTTATTACTGTATTATGCCTGAGGAAACGAGATGATGACTAAATTTCAACCTGCTGTAAATGGCGGTACCAGATTGTAAAACGTGCATCATTTCCTGTCTCAATATTCTTTTTAATACATTTAATATAACATTCGGCCCTACCCGGATCTTTTTTATGTCCCATAGAGCCAATTATATTTTGGCTGAATCTTAAAGGATAAATACTTCCAGTAGACTGTGGACCAAAATGCACCACAGGAAAAAGCATAGATTTGAAATATAATGTGTGTTAATAAACAACTGCATGGTTGAAGCTTAGGAGAAATAAGAAAAGATGGTTTGCAGATGGGGTGTGTGGATCTAGACTGCAGAGTAGGCTAGACAGATTCTGAGGGATGTTGCCTTAGCGAAGAAATTAAACATTACCTCTGGGCCAGTGATTCTCAAACGTTGTTGCTGTTCATCAGAACACACTTCCCCCTTACCCCATGTACTCAGATTTAATCAGTATGTGGTGGAATTCAAGCATTATATTATTTAAAATGCTCTCCAAGTGGACTTCAGTTCTGGCAAAGGCAGTGTACCTGGAACTGAACTTGCCATCCCACTCTCCCAAAATAATAAACTATGAAACATCTGTTTTTGGACATTTGAGTAATAGGCAGTACAGGTCTGTGATTTTCCAGGGAAGGGAAACAAGCAGGATGAGCTGTGTTTGCTATGGCTTTCTGCCTGGAACTCTCCCACAATGCAGTGGGAATGAAGAATGGTGTAGCTACATTGGAAAATAGTTAGACAGTGTCTTCTAAAGTTAAATATTCAGGTGTCACAAGATCCAGTATTTCCACTCCTAAGTACAAATCCAAGAAGAATGAAAATATATATTTACAAAAATATTTGTACCCAGATGTTCATAGAAGCTTTACTCATAATAGCCCCAACCTAGAAATAACCAATCAACAAACAATAGATAACATTTTGATAAATTCACACAATGGAATACTACTCAACAGCAAAAAGGAAGAACTCATACACCATGGATGAATTTCAAAGACATTATTTTGAGTAAAAGCAGCCACATGCAATAGGGTAAATATTTTCTGATTCAACTTATAAGAAATTCTAGAATAGGCAAGACTAAACTTTACTGACAGAAATCTGGTAGTTGTGTTAAACAAAAAACTTCTTGGCCAAGAGCTTTTCTGGGGGCGGGGGTGGGGGGAGAGTTTTTATTGTACCATATGCTAGCCAGGAAAAGGAGCAGGTATTGGGGCATGCATTCTGAACCACCAGCAAAGGCTAGCTGGGAAAGCCAAACATGTCCTCTGTCCTGCAGCTATCAGTGTTTTCTTGTAGAGTGAGTTTGGGGAAGAAAGATGTAAGCTCTTTTGAAAGAATTTACATTGGCTGTAGATAATGGGGATGGGAAAAGGTGAAGTGGAGACAGTTCTGGGATAGGTGCATAGTCCTTAAGGAAGAAATATTTGCTGCTTTTGGATTGCCTGTGGACAACAGTCTGGAAAGTTCATGCATAAGCAAGATGTGGTAGCCTCTGATGTTTAACTATTCCCTCTAGATGATAGCTGAAATAGCCAGCTGAAAGTTGCCTCAAAGTTTCAGCTCACATTGGGAATGTAAAGGGTCTTTTGTTTCTGCCCACTAAGGGTAAATGGTTAACCTCCCTGTCTCTCTTCCCCCTTCCCAGGCCTGCTGTCATTAAATTAAGAGCACCTCAGAATTTTCTCTTATCAGTTGCTTAACATTGTTTCTTTGGAGAAGAATAAGCTTGGGAAGTTTGACCTAAAAAGGGACATAGGGAGCCTCTTGACGTGATGGAAATCTTTTACATCTTGGTTGTGTTGGCAATCACACAGGTATATACATTTGTTAAAACCACAGTGAGCTATTGACTTAAAATGAATGCACTTTATTATATGTAAACTATACATTTATAAATTTGGTTGAAAAAACCTCCCCAGATAATTCTGTTGTCCCGCTGTGGGTAAGAACCACCAATCTAAGGGAATTGAGAGCTATTAATGGATTTTTAATTTAGAAAGATCATAGATGCATCACTGTTGATTGAGTCAGATTTAGGAAATTCAAAGGTTATTACAACAGTGAGGCATGATTGGGACCTAAGTTTTATCAGTGGCAGTGAATATAGAGAGAAACAATATTTGGTAAAGATATTAGGGTAAGACTTAAAGGTGCTAGTGTCTAACATGTGGGAAATATATGAAAGAAGGAAGAATAAAGAATGACATCAGTGGTTTTGGTGAGATAATTACATTAATGGTACAACCTGCAAATTACTGAGTTGAAAGAGAAAAATAAACTTCAAAAGAAAAAACTATACGTTATGACCATTTTGAATTTGAAATTTATGCGGGATCTAGGGTAAAAATACATCATGGTGCAATTGTAAATTTGGGTGTAGATATGAGAAGGCTAGGAGAGAATTTTGGTTTGGGGGTACAGATTTGGTATTGACTGCATAGGATGAGGCTTCCAGGGGCGGTGAGGTGTGTGAGAAGATGTGAGGACTGAGGATGCTCAGAAACATCCACAAGGAAGGGCTCAATGGAGAAAGGACATGTGAATAGACTTAAGGAATACTCAGAGGTAAGAGGAAGGGAAGAAACTGAAAAACATTAGAGACAGGGAGGTTTCAATGAGGAGACCGGTGGTGTCATTTCTTACAGATATTTGAGTAAGATTAGGGGTGAAAAGTATCCACTGGATTAAGGAAAGAGGAGATTGCTGTTGCAAAGGTCACTCCTAATTTCATGGAGAGGAAAATCGATATTGTAGTGATTTCAGAGTGATAGCTAGGACAGTCAAGACTATTATTTTCAGTGTACTTAAAGTTAACGGTGTACAGAAAGTGGCTTATACTGGCTCATGAGAGCCTATTAAATTTTCGGGAATTTTATAGGAAGGTGTTAAACACAGCTATTATTAAACATTAAAATATATAAACTTACAATGAAATCACACTAAAAACTAATGTAATAAATACTCAAAAATCATTTCCTGGTTATTGAAATACTTTTCATTATTGTCTGTGCCCTCGAGGCTATTTACGCCTATCGCGTCCACACGGTGGCGATGCCATAGGATGGCATGCTACCGCACACCCGTTTCGTACTCCGCATTCACTGACAGTGTTGGCAGTGTGAAACTTGCTGTGGTGGGATATTCACACCTCCACAATTGGTAAGAACCACAAATAACAATTTGGGCTATTGTTTTGTTGATTGTCTACTTTAGACTTAAGAATGTGGTGGAAAAAAATGCTTATAATGCAGTTAAAACTTAAGAATGTACTGTGTCTATAGCTATTATATTGTGAATAGCAAAAAAAAAAAAAAAAAAAAAGCAGGGGAAGACATTCTCTTTCAGTATTTGAAAATTATTAGCCAATTGAAGAAAGAAGCTGCTCAGGTCACATCACTGAGTAACTGCATGTGTTTGTATTGTTTCACTAACTTCTTGTTAATGTGAATAAAAATATCAACCAGCGCTCACATGGTCCCTTTAAACTCCCCTTTCTCTTAGCCCATGATGAAAGTTGTGGTATCTTTCCCCATTCTTCTTCAAAGAAGTATGATTACAAAGTACCTCATTCCCTCTTTATTCTCCATTTTATATTCTCAAAGCTGTTGAGGGGTTCAAGAATGATGGAATTTATTCTGTGTGGATTATCTCCCAGGAGCTTCTGTCTCATATTTGCTTTGACATATAATGTGTGTTGTTCTTTGGGATGCTTAAACTAGACACTTAATTCTAATGACTTGTTACACTTTCTTTTTTTTCCTTCATTAGACTGTAAGATCGTAGAGGCCCTGGGCTATGTCTTTATCTCAAGTGCCTTAATATATATCCTGGAACATAATGTGTACTTTTAACAATGAGTGAATGAAGGAGGTAGGGGTCCATAACTCAAACCCAGGTTTGACTTTCTCAAAGTCCATTTCCCATTCATAGAAAGTCGAGCTATAACAAGATATATCAACCGAGATCTTCACCATATATGGGTAGGAGAGATAATAAAAAGCAGGCCTATTCATCTTGGACTAATAAACTGTATCCAACTTCAACTTCCCAGTATAAATGAAGCTCACTCACTTTTACTTAATGGAGGGTATGATCAGAGGTCACTGTGGTACACAGTGGCCTTATTTCATCCTTTAAAATATTTTAACCTTGGTTTTTTATTTCTATTTTAGATTTTAGACAGAGGGAAAGGGAGATAGAGAGAGAAACATCAATGTGAGAGAGGAACATCAATTGGCTGCCTTGCATACGCACCTCAACTGGGGACCAAATCTGCAACCCAGGCATGTGCCCTGACTGGGAATTGAACTGGTGACCTTTTGGTTTGTGGGGTGATGCCCAAACAACTGAGCCACAGTGGCTGGGGAAAGCTTGGCTTTTTAATGTTGACAGAATATAGAATATTTATAGTTGCCTATTTTCATGTGTTTCTATTTCATGGAATCTACAACATTCTGGGTTAGGATTTATCTTCATTCTACAGAATTAACTGAGGACCAGAGAAATAAGATGAATTTCCTCATATCACCCAACTATTAAGTGGCAGAAATAAGTTTTAAATTCAGGCCCAGTTATACTTAAAGTATATGCTTTTTCTTTATACCATCTATGTGTGGTCTGAGAGCTTTTTTGAATCTCCGGAAATTGGTGACTGTTCCCATCCTGAAATTTCCTCAGGGGAATCCTCATCATTCTCTCTTCATCTGCCTGACCATCCTTCTGAGCTTCCCCTAACATTTCATCTCCTGTCCACCTTCTAAATTGTGTTGCCTAGAGTTCAGCCCTCTATTTTCTCACTGTATATGCTTTCCTTACACGGTATCATCCACTCTCATATCTACGATGTATACACACTAAATTCTTATTGTTTGCACCAGTTATGCTTTATAAAGTTGCTGAGAAAACTGAATTAGTGCATACTGAACCATTGCTCCTAAAGGAAATACGGAGTTAGCTTCCTGCAAGATTCTGGTCACATTTTGACTGATTCATGAACTTGTTTTATGACTGCTTCTGCTTAAAGACACTTAATTTAATATTTATCATTGGTTCATTAACACTGAACTCACAGCCAGCAGTACTGTGTAACACATGCCTGAAGGGAGCTTATTTAACATGCATTTTCTCTGCAAGGCACATGACAGCCTTCTAGCGCTTAGGATCTTGGACTCGTGAACAGCAGTTTTGCATTACACTTGGGGCCATTTTCAACAGCAAAATCATCAACAAAATGCACAAAAAGCAAAGACTCTGACATATGACCATGCACTTGTTTACAGGGTAAAAGCTAACACAAGAAGCTAGAATATTTTCTTGTTTGCCCTCAGTTGGGAACATGCTCATCTGGCAGCTCCATTTTTTTTGCTTATGTGTGCAAATCTGTGAATGACCACGCAAACTCATAAGTATTGATTTCATGTTACAAATACATTTTATTGAGTAGGTGAACTTGCAAATATGGAATCTATGAATGAAATGGGGTACAGGACAAGGGGTGCCTGGAGAAAGTAGGATCAAACCCACACAGCTCAGGGTTTGGGGGATAGGGGAAGTGGATGATATGACTTAAGATACTTTTCATAACAAAGGCTGGTGTAATAGCTGAGGTACTACTGCCTTGGAGCAAGATGGGCGTGAGTTTCAGGATATATCCTGACCTGTGAAGTAAGTAGCAGAGGAGGTGGGTCTCCCTGGATCATTGAGTCACTCTTGTCCTGACTGCAGATGGCAGTTGAATAAATGTAAAGAATACAGGAGAAGGGGCAAATGCAGCTCACTGTGGGAGGAGTCAGAGATGAGGTCACACAGGAGGCTCCAGATCAGGATTTAAACTAAGGGCAGGCAGCCATGAGGGGATTCGGCCATGCAACTTGGGAGTGGAAGAGCCATGAGGGAGGAATGATGGAGCAGCCTTGTGAAAGGAGAAGTCAGCGAGCAACTATGTAGTTTGTAGTCAGCATCAGGCCATGCAGCCTGGTGTGGTGACAAACAAGACATACTGCTGCTCTGATCGTGCCTGCTCTAGCTGACTCCAAAGGCTCTCCCTTGCAAGTCGTTTACCTTGCAAACCCGGACTCTCTCTGGACTCTTGGTACTTATGTCTTTCCTGAACTTCACCATGATCCAGTGCACCATGGCACATGCTTTCCTGGCCTGTAATATGGAGGCTGATGACACCGTACCCCAGATACTGAAGGAGAGAGCTGCTGTGAGACTTTGTGCAGCTGGCTTAAGATGGGGAACTTTGGGGGCTTTTGGCTTACAGCTTTTTAGGGACCAAGGGAAGTGCTGGGTTTCCTGAGAAAGGAGGATTCAGATCATCAGTGCTCTGAGTGCCCCCGGGCTTGGAATATCGTAAATAAAAACTTGTTCCTTCCAATACTGGACGTGCCCATTCCCTCGGTTACATGAACAGAGGATTGACTGCTTTTAGGACTTGCAAATTGATTTTCCAATACCTACTTTTTACCATTGCATTTCATATTCTTTTAACTGTTGTTTTTATTTGGATACCTTAAACCAAGCTTCCTGTCCCCACCCCCCCGCCTGCCCCGCCCTCCGGTCCATTGCCCTGAATGCTCCAAAGGTGAGGGATAGAGAAAAATGGATTTTCTCTGCTTATATATAGGACAAAGAGGAAACTGCCTGAAAGGAGGGAGACAACCTTTGTTCCTGGAGATGAAATGAAAGGGTGCTGGGTTCTCACTCAAATCCTTTGGAATGTAAATGTATCTCCAAGGCCACAGGTGGTCCGGTGTCTCTTTTATAACCTGGAGATGTCTCCACAGTCCTGAGCCTCATTTTCCCTCACCATGTAAACACATGTCATGAGAACTTCTGGATTCCTCTCTCTGGATCTCTTCCTACATATAAAGTTATAAATTAGCTTCCCAAGACTTCCTTTTAGGTCAGGATCCAACCTTTTTTTTTTTTTTTTTTTTTTTTTTTTTTTTTTTTTTTTTTTAGCAGAATGTATTCAGGAAGACCCAACTCCGTATAATACAAAAGAGATCTCTAAGCTCCACAGGTCAGTGACTGACTATGCTAAAGTGGATGTTGTCCTCTCTAACCTACACCTTAACTTCCTCACTCCTCAAAAATGTCAGAGGTTGATGTCCAAGCCCGAGGTTTATGTCTGCTATATTTTATTAGGTTTATTACAAAGGCCTCTGTTTTTCTGTATTCTCTGCTGAGGGTTTTTAGGGTCCAGGGAGGTTTTGTTGTCTCAGGTTACTCAAAGCCATTCACTTGGACACTAGTTAGCCTGTGTTTTCTGGGACTGCCACTCCGCTATGCACGCAGCGCCGCCCCCAGGGTAAAGGTGGAATTTCTCCCTCTCCAATCCCCCAATCCAAATTTCCCCTCCTTTATTACCCAGCACAGTTGTTTCAAAATAACTATTACTGAGAAGTCCCTTGTGGTTTTCAGGGCTATTATCAAGCCATTACTTTTTAACAAGTTCCCTTAGAGGAATTCTGGTGAATCCAATCAGTTCAATCTTATCGGATTCGTACATTTTTGATCATGTAGTGATCTTTATTTCCTGGTTGTTCTTGGCTTTATGAAATGTTTCTTGGCCTATGAATGAGGTGTTCCTGTATTAAAAAAAAAAAAAAAAGAAAAAAGGAAAGAAAGAAGAAAAGGAAAAAGAAAAAGCATGTGCAATGCAAAAAAAGTTCACCAGAGGGAGCACCAGCTCACAGATTTCGGGTGTAATTTGAGAATCCTCTCCAACTTCACTTTCTTTCCGAGAGGATAAATATGTTACTGTGATTGTTATTATATAGAAATTTAAAATCAAATTTGGTATAAAAGAGAAAATGAGACAGAGAGAGAATGAATTCCTGAAGTGAAAATCTTAGTGTTGTTTTCATTCATTTCAGAATAGCTCGAGAAAGTTGAAAAAATTAAAGCATCTAGTGTAACTAAATTTTATTAATTGATGTGATTGCAAATTTTAGCTAAATTATTTCTTAAACCTTCATCTTTTTGGGAAAAGCACTCTCTCTCTGGAGGTTTAACAAACAACCCAAGTTTTGTTTCTCCATTGCCTCAGGCCCTCCCCAGCTCCCACCCTTCATCCCTTTCTCTTAACCTCAAATAGACACTCCTACTCCCCACTCTCAGAGCATGGACCAGAAGTAGGGCAGCACGTGTGAGTAACAGTAACACAGTATTTCACCCTACAGTCCTGCTCTGACACCAGGATCCTCTGTGCCCAGAAAGTGAGCCTGGCAGTTGAGTTTACATTTTGTAGAACCAATAGGCTATTCCTCATTGTCATAATGCAGCATAAATCTGAAAAGAAAAATCTTTGAGATTTATGAGCTATAGGACTAAAACAAAAATTGTATTTGGAATAAAAAGAACTGTCTGGTTTTTGAAACTGGGTGAGACTTGTTCGGGCCTGCTGCTATTCGGCTCTGACTGAAGCCAAGAATGGACGAGGTCAAAGTTAAACAGCTTAGATATTATTCCAGTTTATGTTTTTTTGCTTTTTACAGTAGAAAAGATAGGGGGAATCTCTTGCTGGTTCCCTCTTTTAACTTTTTATTTGTTTTCTACTTCTTGCCAAGTAACACGAATAAATCTGATCAAAAGACTTGATTTCAGGCTCCCATTGTTCTCCAGCCATCAACAAAAGCATCAGCGAGTCTCTTCAGACTAAGCACAGCTATATAAACAGTGTCTGCTCCTGGGAGTAACAGTTTAGACAGAGGGATTAAAGGAACATGTCTATTAAATAAGTAAATATAGCAAAAGTAAGTGGATGCATTTAGTGCTGTGCAAAGCAGCAGTAATGGATATTTCCATTGTGGTTGCCCAGGCACAGGTCAGAGATGTTCAAAGAGCATCACTGACTACAATGAGATATCACCTAGGGAGCCCAGGGGTGAATAATTCATTAAGGCCATTAAGCTAAATGAAATATGCCAGAGAAATTTAAAAGACAAATACTGCTTGGTATCATTTATATGTAGAAATTTTTGAAAATGAAGAAGTGGAATTCAGAGAAACGGTTGATGGCAGTGGCCAGATGCTGGGGGCGAGGGAAATGGGGACAGGCTGACAAAGAGGCACCAACTTTCAACTGTAAGATGAATGAGGACTGAGTATCTAATGAACAACATGGTGAATACAGTTGATAATATATATTGTATAATTGAAATTTTCTAAGAGAGTAGATCTTAAGTGTTCTCTCCAAGAAAAAACGTAAATATGTGAGATCATGGATGTGTTAACTTCACTATGGGAATTTTTTTACTCTCTATATATGCGCACACACATACACACATATGGTCTTTCCAGAATGTATCCAGCTATGTAATATGAAAAATAGAGCCCTGGCTGGTGTGGCTCAGTGGATTGAGTGCCAGCCTGCGAACAAAAGAGTCACTGGTTTGATTCCCAGTCAGGGCACATGCCTGGGTTGCAGGCCAGGTACCCAGTGGGGGGTGCACAAGAGGCAACTGCACATTAATGTTTCTGTCTCTCTCCCTCCCTTCCCCTCTAAATAAATAAATAAATAAATAAGTAAAATCTTTTTAAAAAATAGAGACATTTACTGAAGAAGCTACAAGATACAAGAGACATTGTACATAGGACAATGGCACCTCAGTCCCCTTCAAAGTAGGCACCTTGGGACCTCACACAGTTCTCCCAATTCCATCATATTTTCCTGAATCTCATTGACAGTCTGAAATCTCTTCCCTTTCAACAGTGATTTTAGTTTTGGGAAAAGCCAAGAGTCACAGGGCACCAAATCTGGGCTGTAGCCGGGGGAGCTGAGTTGCCTGGATAATTTGATATTTTGCCAAAAAACTCTGCTCAAGATGTGATATGTAAGTGGGTGCATTGTTGTGATGAAGCTGCCAATCACCAGTTACCCATATGTGTGGCCTTCTGAATCATCCAAATAGTTTCCACGGAGGAATGTTCAAGCTTAATACAAAATTCGATGCAGATTCATTGCTCTACTTGTTCAGTCATTTTGAATGTGATGGCCACACAGTACACATGCTCATTAAACAGTTCTACTGCCTCCACTGACTAGTACAGTGAGGTTGTCATTGTTCATGTATGTGCATTCCAGTCCACTCTTCTTGGCTCCCAGGTTATATCCATGTTGAACAAACCATTCTTGTTATATTAACAATGGCTGGACTTTTTGCAGGCATACTGTATAAATATAAATATGTATCCAATCATCACATACACTTTAAATATCTTACAATTTTGTTTGTCAATTACCCCTCAATAAAGCTCTGAAAATAAACAGACAAAAATTTATGCCAGAAAACAAATTCTAAGGATTCCTTCACTTTAAGGATGTTTAAGTACCAAAGTCCATATAAACAGGAGAAATGAATAAGGAATAATTACTTTTATTTCAGGAGCTTTTGTTTACTTTCCAAAAGGTTGTGGGTTTTTTGGTAGGTCTTATAAATAAAACAATTCTATTGAATGTTTATTTATATTATAGTTATAAAAGTTTGTGTACATTTTAGGGATATAAGTATTGTTAAAGAAGTGACACTGTAAATATTTTTATATTCTAAACAGTATATATTTTTTGGACCTCTGTATCAAGCCCAGTTTTAAGTGCATCATGGATATTAGGTTGATTGACACTGAACCCCAGCCATTAAAGCACCAAAGGCCTTAAAAATACACTGAGTCTTCTCTTCACATTGTGGCTAGGTTCTATGACTTTACATGAAATGATGTATAGCAAAATCAATTGTACCATAAGCCAATGGAAATAAACACGAGTTAAGTTCCTATTACATTTCATCCGCATTATAACACAACATTCAATGAAATGATGTTATTTGAGGATCTGCTATATATGTATCTGTCTACATCTTAAGACAGCTTGGACCCTTAACAAATGTGCTTCAGTATATCTTAAAGAGAGATTGACTTTACTCACAGACAGAACAGAGTGGCTAGATTATCATCCAAGGAAGGCTGGGGATTGACAGTCTCTATTTTCCCTACTCCCAACCTCTACTAATCAGTCATGCTTCCTAAAATTCCTTCCATTTGAATCACTGGACCATTGAGTTCTAGAACTCAAAGGAACTTCAGCAATCATAGCTCCTTTCTTTCATTTAATAGTTGAGGGAAAAGAAGATGTGAGAAGACTCAAACAGCACAGACTGTGAGTGACAGAGCTAAGGTTTTGGGTGTCCCCTAGTTATGATTGTACTTCATCCACAGAAATGAGGCCTGGCAGTCACTTGCGTGGTCCTGACCCTTGAACATGGATAAATGGATTGGCAGTTGTCACTGTGGCTTGGCCAATCTTGTTTCCTCCTGGAACATGGAGATGGGACTCAGACTTGGTTAGGCTGCTCGAGGAGCTGGAATGGAAACATGCAAACCATGGGCAGCCATAGAGGCAAGAGTCACAAAGAACTCTTAGGAAGAGAGAAGTAACCGAAGGAAGCAGACCTCCAGATAAAAGCAGAGGTGATGTGTGAGCACCTCCCGGGTTTCTGACATCTGTTGCTGCCTGCCCCCATTAACTTTGTGTCAGGCCTCTCTGCATGGAATCCTTCCAGCCTCGACAGGTGGGCATTATCGTCCCCATGAACACATGCACACGCTAACACACATGCTCAGAGCAGGTGACTATGTGGCCATGTTACCCCACTGGTTATGTGGAAGAGGAAAGTTTGACAAGATGTCACCGGCTACAGATGCTGGTGCTTGTTTTCAGACACTGCGTTAACATAGCACATCCTGTCCTTCCAATCTCCTGCAGCACAGCTGGGTCCAGAGCAGACCTCAGAAGGAGCAGAGAACAGGACACTGGGGGTGCTACACAGGCTTTAAGACCTCCAGAAAGTCCAGGGGAAGTCCTTCCCCTGTGAAAATGTTCTCCTATTTGGTGTATCTATTTTTTAATATTCTGTGTAAACTAGTTTAAAAGCTACTATGAGATACACATTCAACCAGGGTCTAAAGCAAAGATGAGAACTCTCACACCATGTGCAGGGCACACCATGTGCACACTCCTGAGCTTAACCGCTGAGCTTCCCAGAAGAACCTGTAGATGTGCCTCGGGCTACTGCTCCCTCAGCTCAAGGGGCAGCCAGGACGCCCACATTGTCACTTGTTTCAGGGTGCCTGGCTGCTGTGAGGTCTGAAGCAGGACACAGGAAGCAGCTTGGAGGCCGGAAGTGAGCAAAGGCTTATGGCTTGTGCAGTGGCCCCACATTTTTTATCTCCATGTATATTTTTATTTAAAAATTTTGGACATATGAGTTTAATTACCTGCTAGATCATCCACATGGAGCTATGTGGTAGATACATGGAAACAAGGGTCATAAACTTAAGAGAGATGCAGGCATTTTCAGACCAATTTTGGTTTTGACATTCACTAGACTATTTTGTCAGATTTGACATAACTTTTTACCATGATGAACAAAACAACATATTAAAAACTCACTTCCAGAATTATCCAAAATATTTTTAACACCAGTTATTTTTGTCACATGTCTTTCACTGTCAAATTTTCTTTGACAAATTTACCCAAAATACCATATTTTCACTTTAGAACTCAGTTTATATTTATATAACAGAGTGCCCTAAATTTGATGTTCACAAGGATACCTTCCTCTAAGGCCTAATGGTTTATATCTTCCTTTAAACTTACTTGTCATATTCTGGAGGAAAAATTACTGATGAAGTACTGATAAATTCTTCCTCATTTCTGTTATCGTGGAGCAAATCCATCTTGTAACTGGCAGTGGCCCATCTACTGAGTAAAGGTTTCTTGTTCTCTTCGGACATGACCGACTGCACCTTTCCAAGTGACAGCTGGCTGCGGTCGCTTCACTGCTTTGTAACTGAGTGTAGCTGAAGCGGGCCGTTCTTTGAGCTCTACGTTTTGACTAGCCTCTGAAGGTCTTTTTTCTCCTGCACCTACTTCACCATTTTACTTTCTTTTAATCTTCATTTGGGAAGATTCTCATTTACAAAATCATTTTGGAGACCACCTTCAGAACCCAGTGTCAAGTGATTAAGATTCACATGCAATGATGGTTTTTTTAAAAAATTATTGTTATTATATTATGGTTGTCCTAATTTTTCCCCTATGTCCTCCTTCCCCTAGCCCACCTTCCACTCCTATAGTCAATCCCTACACCGTTGTCTATGTCCATGGGTCATTCATACCTGTTCTTTGTCTAGTCCCTTCCCCTTCTTTACACCATTATCCCCCTGCCCCCTCCCCTCTTGTCACCATCAGTCTGTTCCATGTTTCCATTCCTCTGGTTCTATTTTGTTCGTTAGTTTATTTTGTTCATTAGATTCCTCTTATATGTGAGATCATATAGTATTTGTTTTTCACCAACTGGCCTATTTCACTTAGCATAAATTTCTCCAGTTCCATCCATGCTGCAGTCTTGAAGGTAATTTTCCAAATATGTTCTTTCGTCAAGTTCACTATCTATGTGTTTAAACTTTTGTGAAATTCCAGTTTTCTTTTGTTGACAATGCTGGTTTCTCTGAAAGGTTCTGATTGTCTCCTTCATTTTCCATTTTAACACGTTTTATCACACCATAACAGGATTGAATAAAAGTCTTGTTTTCCTTAATTATCCTCCAAGTGTTACATTCATAAGTTGTTTTCTTCATTATTTGTATCAGAGGATGATAGACTGGAACAGACCTGTGGAGGGCTGGGTAAAGTCACAGCTCAGTCTAATGGACTTTCCATCTTAAAAATAAAATCTTGGTTTACCGCAAGGAAAAGGAACTCTGTAATCCAGAGTCACAGCTGACCCTAGGGAAGTCCAGCTCTCAGATGTCCATTTCCCTCCACCATTCCCTGACTGCAGAATGTATGGGCAGTGGCCAGGTCCTGATAAGTCGTATCCTGGATGCAAGTGGCATCCTCGGACCTTAGTGTTCCAGGGGTGCCATGACAAATCATTGCAAACAGGTAGCTTAAAATAGTATTTTATTCTCTCCCCTTTCTGGAGGCCAGAAGTCTCCAGGGTGGTTCTTTCTGGTGGCTCTGAGGGAGAATACATTCCCTGCCTCCCTCCGAGCTATGGGTGGTGGCCCTCAATCCTTGGCATCTCTTGGTTTATAGATGCCTGACTTCAACTGTTGCCTCTACAGAGAATCACGTTCTTCTCTGTGTCCCTATGTCTTCTTTTCTGTCTGTTTGAAGGAAACTCAATTGGATTTTGGTCCCATCCTAATCCAGGATGATCTATCTGATCTTGAACCTTATATCGCCATAGAATGTTAGGTCAGGTAAAGTCACCTTCTCACGTTCTAGGTGGACATGAATTTTAGGAGGACACTATTCAATCTAATACACCAAATATATAATTCTGTCTACTTGGGGCTGATGCACCCTTTTTGGGGCATCGAGACCACTTTGAGGGCGACTGCTTTAACAAGGCACATGCACTTTTACAAATTAGAGGTTATTTAGGCTGTGAAATAAATGGTATGGAAATGTCAAATTAACTTGGGAATCCATTCACATTGTCAAAACAATTTTAACATTACAGTTATCAATGAAAGAAAAGGAAAAGCAATTCCTTTAAAAATAGGCTGCAATTATGTGTCAATCTTTACAGGGTTGTAAAATTTTTTGTTGTATGTTAGTGCAATAAAGTTTTTCACCAGTGGTGTCCATCAAGAATTAGATTAAATTATTTTTAAAATGACTTGATTAAGAATTACATACAGCCATTTTAAGTGTAAAATCACATATGTGTATTAAAATTATATTAGTTGCAGCAAACTTACAAATATATTAAATATTTGAAAGTGAATTTTGAAGCTTAATATTTAATATCTTTCCAAATACTGTATAGATTTTAATTAATTTTAAAACATAGAAAAAATCATGTTTTTTTGGTACCAATTTGCTCATAGATGCTCCCTAATTCCTTCAGTTTGCCACAGAGTACAAGGCAATGTTTTTGCTGTGAACCATAACTTGAAAAGGTGTGACATGCCTGAGAGACCTTTCCGTGCATAAACACATGCATTTTTGTTTATGTGTATACATGTATGTAATCACACGTTTATACTGTATGTAACTGTATAACTGTGTGATAAATATGTAAAACCACATTTTAATATACATTTATTGTAAAACTTATAAAACTATACAGTTTTACATAAGTGGAGTAATAGGACATGTATAATGCAAAAACTGGCTTTTTTTTCTTTAAAGACACAGTGTACTCTTCTTACAAGTATTCATAGCACTATGTCATTTCGAAAAATTGCTGCAGAGTATTCCATATAGTATGGGTATATTGATGACCTATAATTAATTTTATCAGTTTCCTATTTATAACAGATTGTCAGATTTGTTTTATTTTTCCTATCACCAATAATGTTATAATTACTATTAGGATAAGTTTCTAAAAGTGGAATTGTGGTGTCAAAGGCTATGTGATTTAAATTTTTGATACATACTCTGCAATTATTGGCAAATTTTAGCACCAATTTATTCTCTAACTTGAAGTTTAAGAGGTAGCCTGTTTTCCTACACAATTTCCAATAGCCTTTTAAATTGTCAATCAGAGAGTTGGAAAATGCTAACTTCTTTATGGGTGAGAAAATAAACAGGAGATATGAGAAACTAGATCGCTTGTACTAAATAATTTTATCATGGTCATCTGTAAGATAAAACATAAAAGCTTAATAGTAATCTAGCTGTTAACTATTCCATGAGGCAGTAAAAAATGGGAAATTATCATCAATGATTTTGGTAGGAAAACCAACGTTGCCTTCATGTTGAGAGTATTTTATCCAGTACCGTAACGAACACTGACAATGAACATGGTGCCTGTCACCCTCAAAGGGCAATTGCAGTCCACAGACCCTGGGAGTGAGAACTAGCAGGCCTGGAGTATAGGCTTCTATATCATGGGTCTTTAAGAACAGGGTGTCCAGTCTGCACCCCTCGGGCTGCATGCGACTCAGGATGGCTATGAATGCTACCCGACACAAAATTGTGAATTTACTTAAAACATTATGATATTTTTTTGTGATTACGTGTCATAATGTATTTAATGTGGGGCCCAAGACAACTCTTCTTCCAGTGTGGCCTGAAGAGGCAAAAAGTTCGGACACCCTTGATGGTGTGATTTGGGGCAAATCATTGAACCATTTAGTCTTTCTGTATGTATTTTCTCATGTTTATAAAGAAAAAGGTTAGGACCTCAATACTTTAAAAATATTATGAACCCAGAAATGTCTAAATGCAATCAATATTGCTACTGATGAGGATTTCCAAAGTAAACCCTTCTGATTTTAGTTCTCCAGTAGGTGGCGATATTAAAACATTCAAAACAGTTGCTGCTCTAGTAACTGACAACAACTCTCCCTTCAGAATTTGTTTTAGAAATAGTCTTTGTCATTATAGTAAAATGTAATGTTATACAAAGAGTGCATTTATAAAATTTATTATGTTACATTCAATACATTCACTTAGGATCTCGATTGTTAATTTGTTTCATGTATAAAAATTAAATTTCAAATCCAATGACTTCAGATGACATGATTTTCAATCTCTCACAGTTTCTTTAATTCAGTTAATTTCATAAACAGTTTTGTTTTTAATTAATCTATTTAACTAGAAGACTAAGAGTAGATATAAATTAAACTTTGTTTAATTAAAACATTAAAAACATTGTGCAAAAAGATAGTTGAAGGGGAACCTCAGATAAAGCCTCTGGATATCTTGTTAGAAAGTCAACTTTTCCTACTTGTGTAATTATACAGAAAATCCAGGACACCAACCAAAGAACTGGAAGTTCACAAAGTTGCAAGATTTTAATGTAATCTTTCAAAAGTCAATTGCATGCTAAAATTAATGACATGCAATTAGAAAATGGAGAAATAAATGTAATCATTTAGTAATAAGAGTCTTGCATAAATAAGTAGTGATTTATCTTGGAGCATAAAATATATATTAACAAAAGATAATAAAAACCTCAGTAGGAAAAATGAAGGAAGACACTCACAATGACAGAGATTAAATATAGTAAACATAAAAACACTGTTTATGTTATGCATAGATGAAATGTAAATACATGTTAGGAGATTATATGAAACATTTTATACAAATTGACAACAGTAAAAATCTGAAAGAAATAGGAAGCGAGTACACAAAACAGTTTTTTAAAGATAGTCATAGGAAGAAGGCCCAGGCAGAAGGCGAGGCTGAGGTGGTGGAGGGAGGGAAAGGAGCCGGCTGTGAGTGACAGCGAGGCACGGTGACACATCGGGCGGGTGCTGTCCCTCACACATCTCGCTGTGGTGAATGACTACAGGGTGGTGGTGCAGGAGGGGAGGGCAGCAGCAGTGGGGTGGGGGCAGGAATTGGTGCGGGGGTCGGTGGCGGGGGGGGGGGGGGCCCGGTAGAGATCCTGGGTCAGATCCTCAGCCTGAAGCTCAAGCCACAAGTGGGCAGTGGAACCCTGTGACCCGACTTCACTTCCCTCCGCTCCTTCCGAGAGATGCGGTAGGGTGTGTTTCTGTGGGTACTGGTGTCCTCTCTCCTTGCTCATGTCCCCGCTGAACTACTGACCTCTTCACCCTCAGACATCACAAATATGGTGCAGCAGTTGCTGGAGTGGCCGAGCAGCAGGAAAAGAAATGATACCATTTGAAGCCCTGGCCTTGGGCCTTGGACAGATGTTTTGTGTGGTGGTGGTCTCCTTTTTACAGGCTTTATTTACTCTACGGTATACACCCTTATGCTATGATGTGGGACCTAAGGTTTATAGAATCACTGAAAAGAATGCAATATGAAATGTAGTGTTTTCTTAGTTCTTCAAATAGAAGCAACTTGGGTGAAAAATTATGTGAAGAAAGCATCTCAGCCTTTCCGAAGCTCCAGGAATTGAAAATCTTTTTTTGGACTGCTGTTGTTCTCAACCAAAACAGATCAGGTTTTGTTTTGCTCTGTTTTGGTACCTAATTTAAGCAGTTTTACAGGCACACGTTTACCCCAAGCCAGGTCGGTGGTGCTTCTGGTTAAGCAGTCTCCGCCCTGAAATTCACAGCCTGCTGCAAGAAAGTGCGGTGTTGCACATTTCAGAAAAACCAAGGGAAATGTTGGTTTATTTCAAAATACTGGTTTATTTCTGAGGAGAGTATATTGAACAACAATGTTATTTAATCTAATGTTCATTAAAATTTGGTAGACTCTTCTTTGGCAACATCTTCATGATAGTAAGTGCTGAATAGGTTTTGTTTTAGTATAGATTTGTGAACAAATTTGGTGGAATAAAGCAGAAAAAATCTATAAAAAGATAATGATAATTAATTTACTCTATAAAATTCCCAAATGCTTTACAAAACTTTTGTTGAAATGATAACTGGAGAACAATGTTCAAGTGATCATTAAAATAGAAAAAGACATTTTAGAATAAATTATTATGATAAAAATATTTCACTGTCAAAATATACCATGTTTACAGATTCTTATATGAAATATCTATGTTAATATAAAAACATTTCTATAAGAATTGACACTAATGAATGCTACCAATGCATAACCAAATGTTAGTTATTACTGTACAGGTTAAAAGATTTAAGTAGGGTTATTTGGTGCTACTTAGAAAAAAAAATCTTGACATTTTGCTTTATCTTAAAAAACCAAAAAGATTTAGGTTAGGAAGGAGGCATTGCTTACAGAAAGGATTGTTACACAGTGTTTCTTTGGAAAGATGTGTAACTTGCTGTAAAAATTTTAAATAGGACAGGCAATACTCTGAGTTGATTTAGGAGGTGTCTGGAATGAAGGATAGGGTATGAGCTCAGAGAGGCTGCAAATTTCAATGTTCTTTTTCTAAAGAAAGAATAAATTCTAGCTATCAAAAACCTTCATATCTAAACACAGAAACCTAATAGACTAGGATAAGTGGTAGCTAAACTCTCATACTCAGGTCTCAAGGGAAAATAAAATAGAGTGAGATAGTAGGGGATACTTATGTATTATTACAACTTAAGCAAAATTGAAAGGAGAAAAGAGCCTAAGAAAACCAGAGGCTCATTTTGTCAAGTGCAGAGAGTGCCACGTGGGCACAAAAGCATTCCTCTCTCTCTGGCACTGAGCTAGACCGTTTACCTCAGCCTGCCCTGAAGGTGGGTGTGGCCACTTAGGGGCAAGTGAGTTCGGACTTCTGAACCTGACCCATGAAACTTCCCTCAGACTCTGGTCCTTCTCTCAGCCAAGTGCAGCAGAAGGAGTTGGCCAAGGACTCCACTGCCCAGTGGATGGGAGAGTGGCACATGGGAAAAGCTTGTCCCTTGGCTGATTCTTAACTGAAACATTTGTATTCAACTTTGCATGAATGAGAAAATAAACTTTTACCGTGAGATTGTGGGATTTGTTTTACAGCAATTAGTGCTACTTATTCGAAGTAGTATGTGTTATGAATTTTTATTTTTTTCATCAAATTACATAATTTTTATTTGAAATTAATTCATAATGATATTTTATAGGCTACTTTCTTTGCTTAACATTTCCACAAACTTATTTTTATGTGTAAAGGATGTTGACATGCTAGCAATCTTTAGCACACTATTCACATATATTTCATGTTACTGATATTCTCTTGTGTTACTTATCCATTCTGAACCATTTGACATTAGGTTTCCAATTTTTCACCATGAGTTATGCTATTGAGTATCTCTACCAATTATTTTGGGGACTTGACTGAAAATGAAATTATCTGGTCAAGTAAATGAATGGTTGAAAAGGATAAATGTGGTCAGTGGCTATTATATACTCTATGAATTCCTAAAAATCACTGAGTTCTGTGAAATTGTGTGTGATCCACAGAAGAAAAAAAAATGGTAAGTTGGATTTATTTGAAACCAAAACTTCTGCTCTATGAAAGACACTATTTAGAGAATGAAAAGCCAAACTCGATTTTAAGAAAATCTATGTAAAACATATATTTGGTACAGAACTAGTCTCTAAAATATACAAAGATTTCTTAAAATGCAATAGTGAAATAAGAAACAGCCTAATTAAAAAGTGTGAAGCCCTGGCTGGTGTGGCTCAGTGGACTGAGTGCCACCCTGTGAACCAAAGTGTCGCAGGTTCCATTCCCAGCCTGGGTTTCAGGCCAGGTTCCCAGTGGGGGGCACGTGAAAGGCAACAACGCATTGAAGTTTCCCTCTTTTTCTCTTTCTCTTTCCCTCTCTAAAAATTAGTAAGTAAAATCTTTTTTTAAAAAGTATGCAAAAGGTCTGAACAGGTACCTCATCGAAGAAGATATATAGATGACAAATAAGCATATGAAAAGTGCTCAACATCATGTCTTCAGGGAATTGCAATGAAAACAGTTATAATATCGCATAACTATTAGAACGCCTAAAATCCAAAACACTGACAACACCCAGTG
The DNA here is from genome assembly GCA_039655065.1 of Glossophaga mutica. Taxonomy (NCBI): domain Eukaryota; kingdom Metazoa; phylum Chordata; class Mammalia; order Chiroptera; family Phyllostomidae; genus Glossophaga; species Glossophaga mutica. The sequence goes on along the minus strand of CM077309.1, from coordinate 98,046,066 downwards.
CTGGCAAGGATGCAAAGCAACAGGAACCCTCACTCATTGCTCATGGGAATGCAAAATGGTAAAGCACTGTGGAAGATACTTTGGCAGTTTCTCCAAAAACTAAACATACTGTTACCATGTGATCCAGCCATCAGGATCCTTGAGTTGAAAAGTTAATGGCACTCAAATGAGTTGAAAACCTATGTTCATACAAAAATCTGAACACAATTGTTTATAGCAGTTTCATTCATAATTGCCAAAACTTGAAATTCACCAAGATGTCCTTCAGTAGGTGATGGATAAACAAACTATACATCCATGCAATTGGGAAATTTATTCAGAAATAAAATAAAATAAAATAAAATAAAATAAAATAAACTATCAAGTCACAAAAATGCATGGTAGAACCTTAAATGCATATTACTACGTGACACAAGTTAATCTGGAAAAGCTACATACTATATGATTCTACCTATGTAACATTCTATGAAAGGAAAAACTATGGAGGCAGTGGAAAGATTAGTAGTTGCCAGGTGTTGGGGAGAGGGAAGGATGAGTAGATGGAATGCATTTGGTCAGAATCCATACAGTGTGCAACACAAAGAGTGAACGATGGACTTTAGTTAATGACTATGTATCAATATTGGATAATCAAATATAACAAATGTACCACACTTTTGCAAGATATTAATAATCGGAAACTGGAAACTCTCTGCTACATTTTTCTTTTTTTTAAGATTTTTTTTTTTCCTTTTAGATTTTATTTATTTATCTTTAGAGGGGAAGGGAAGGAGAGAGGGAGAGAAACATCAATGTGCGGTTGCCTCTTGTATGTCCCCTGACGGGAACTGGCCTGGCAACCCAGGCATGTGCCCTGACTGGGAATCGAACCGCGATCTTTCGGTTCGCAGGCCCGCGCTCAATCCACTGAGCTACACCAGCCAGGGCCTACATTTTTCTTTAAGACTAAAACTGCTCTAAAAAAAGTATTAACTGAAAAAACAAACAAACCAAATAATAAACAAACAAATACCACAAGACAAAAAAATGGGGTTAGGGACACCACACTCATGACATACAATGATTTGATACATAATGACCAGAAAAAATTCTATTTTAAGAATACTTTAGTTAAGATCAAAATTTATAAAAACTAAAATTGTCAATGTTGGTGCGACAAAGAAGAAACCATTGTACTTAATTACTACTACTCATCGTTATGAATAATATGTCTGCACAGTGAGGGGTGTGGATGTGTGTGGCTCACACCCACGGGGCACAGAGGGAGCCTGTAGATGTCTGGGGGTGTGAGTGTGTGGTGTATTCCTTCCCGCCTCAGCCGGATGCAGTGTTCCTAGCTTTTGTTGCAGACAAAATCGAGCATAAGGAAATGGGAAATTTATGCTATGCTCAAGTTGTTCTCAAGTTAATTAATTGCACTAGAAAAAAATTCATTTTCAAAGGGAGCATTATCACAAAGCCGACTAGAAATAAAGCTCTTATTTAAAAACAAAAACAGCAGTCTTCTGCTCCTCATTTCTCCCCTACAAGTCCCACCTCCAGTCAGGACTTCCAACTCTTTTTGTCCATTTCCTCAGGCAGTTAGGTCAGTATGTATTTTTGAATGCTTCAATTGATATTTCTATTTTTTAATTGTTGTTCAAGTGCAGTTGAGTCCATTTTCACCCCACCACGCCCCTCTTGCCCCATCGACCCCTACTTCCCACCCTTGAACCTACCTGCCTTTGGCTTTGTGTCCATGTGTCCTTTATACATGTTCCTTGATGGCCCTTCCCCAATTATCCCTCCCCGCTCCTCTCTGGTAACTATCAGTTTGTTCTTTATTTCAATGTCTCTGGTTATATTTTGCTTGATAATCAACAAAACAAACAAGCAAGCAAAATAAAACCAGAGAAACTGCTTTTTCTTTAGTTGCAATGTTACAAATTAACTACCGCATCCACTTAACTTTTGTAACTCTTATGCCTGCTCCCCACGCTCTGCTCATTACCTGGTGGACACTATGTTAGTATGGCTTTGTAAATATTGTTTCACATTAAGTCAAGTAGTTTACTGTGAATGTCTTTCCTTCCCTGCAGATTTTTTGTCTTTAACATTTGACTCTTATTAGCAGTATTTATTATGGCTGCTTTCACAGCTGTATAGTGGTAACTGAATTTTGATTTATATTTCTTTTCTAATTCCAGTGAAATGTGAGCATTGACATTATTTATATCTGTTCTTTATATATTCAGAATTTGAAACTTTCATTAGTTATGTTGTCAGTTTGGAATTTCATTGCTTTCTTTTAAAAAACATTTATCCATGTCATTTTACAAATGTGTTTTCTATTTTTTCTGACATACATAGTTTTTAGTATGTGTTTTACGCTTTCATTTATTATGGTGTATGATGTGACATTTGGATCTAATTTATTTCTTCTTCATAACAATATCCAATACTCCAGACATTTCATTGCCAGTAATTTTTTCTCTCATTGGCCTTGCTATATTTGTTAGTGCAGCTAATTGTTCGTGTCATTTACTCTCTCAAGGCCTGCATTAGTCTCATAGAAATTGGTGGTTCATCTCTAATGTCTACACTGGGTTTCTCTTTGTGTCCTGTTGAACTTCATTTCCTTGAGTATTGTTTTAGTATTGCTGGCTCTATTTCCTCTAGTATCTCTATCACTTGATGGTTGGATTGCTCCATTTCTCTCTCTCTCTCTCATACACATGCGTGCACACACATCCATGTGCATACACACCCATGTGCATACACCCGTGCACACAGTCATCATCTGCTTTTGTCGTTTAGCTGAAAGTTGACTTCATTGTGCTAGTATACCTTAAGCACTATTTTGAATACTACCAATGAGAGTATCATCATTCATTTCCTAATCTTTTACTCTTTTTGATCTTTTTATCTCAGGGAGGCAAACATTTTAATGTAATCTTGGTTGGTTTGCTCTTTAAATAGTCATGGCTTTTAAAAACATTTAGATTTTGTTGTTTTTAATTGGATTTGGCTCAGAAGAAGCACTATGATTACCAATTCAAAATCTGTTCAGAAGTATGACTACTGTGTGTTGTTGAATTAGGTTTTCATTTGGTGCTTGCAAAATAAGTGGGAGATGCTGAAGTCATGTGAATAGAATAGTTTGTTAATTGATTTTTAAAGAATCATATTTATAAATTTGGGTATCAACCCTTTATCAGATGTATCGGTGAATATGTTTTCCCATTCAGTGGGTTGTCTGTTTATTTTGTTGATGGTTTCCTTTGCTACACAAAAACTTTTTAGTTTGATGTAGTCTAATTATTTATTTTTATATTTTGTTTCCTTTGCATGAGGAAATATATCAGAAAAAATATTGCTATGAGTAATGTTGAAGATTTTACTGCCTATGTTTTCTTCTAGGATTTTTATGATTTCAAATCTAAAATTTAAGTCTTTAATCCCTTTTGAGTTTATTCTTGTATGTGGTGTTAAAATGTGGCCTACAATTTGATTCCCAGCCAGCACACAGGCCTGGGTTGTGGCCAGGTCACCAGTAGGGGGTTCACTCAAGAGGCAACCACACATTGATGTTTCTCTCCCTCTCTTTCTCCCTTCCCTTCCCCTTTTTCTAAAAATAAATAAATAAAAAAATCTTTAAAAAGAAAGGTGGCCTAGTTTTATGTTTCCGCACATATCTATCTAATTTCCCCGACACCATTTATTGAATAAGCTATCTTTAGCCCATTGTATGTGCTTGTTTCCTCTGTCAAATATTAATGGACTATAAAGGCATGGGTTTACTTCTGGACTCCGTTCTGTTCTACTGATCTGTGTGTCTGTTGTTATGCCAGTGATATACTATTTTAATTTCTATGGCCTTATGGTATAGTTTGATATTAGGTAGAATGATTCCTCCAACTTTGTTCTTTCCTCAAGATCACTGTTGCTGTTTAGGATCTTTTGTGGTTCCATATAACTTTTTTAAATATATGTTTTAGTTCTCTGAAATAAGTCATTGGAATCTTGATAGGAATTGCATTGGATGTACAGATTGCTTTGGGTAACATGGGCACTTTAATGTTGTTATTCTTCCTATCCATGAATGTGGTATGTACTTCCACTTATTTCTATCTTCTTCATTTTCTTTCTTCAGTGTCTTCTATAATTTTTCAAGTAAAGGTCTTTTATATCCTTGGTTAAATTTATTCCTAGGTATTTTATTCTTTCTGAGGCAATTGTGAATGGGATTATTTTCTTAATTTCCCTTTCTGTTAGTTCATTATTGGCATATAAAATACAACTGATTTCTGGATATTAATTTTGTATCCTACTTTACTGATTTCATTTATTAGTTCTATTAGTTTCTTGGTGGAATCTTTAGGGTTTTCTATATACAACATCATGTCATCTGCAAATAATGACAGTTTTACCCCTTCCTTTTCAATTTGGATGCCTTTTATTTCTTCTTGCCTGATTGCTGTGGCTAGGACTTCTAGCACTATGTTGAATAAAAGTGTTGAAAGCAGATATTCCTGTCTTGTTCCTGATCTTAAGGGGAATGTTTGTAGTTTTTATCCATTGAGTATGGTGTTGGCTGTGGGTTTCTCATATATGGTCTTTATTATGTTTAGATATGTTCCCTCTATTTCCACTGAGCTGAGATTTTTTTTTATCATAAATGAGTGCTGGATTTTGTCAAATATTTTCCTGTTTCTATTGATATGATCATGTGTTTTTTCCCTTCATTTTTTTAATGTGGTGTATCACATGCATTGATTTGATTTGCAAATGTTGTAGCAACCTTGTATCCCCAGAATAAATCCCACTTGATCATGGTGTATGACCTTTTTGATGTACTGCTGTATTTGGCTTGCTAATATTTTGTGGAGGATTTTAGCATCTATGTTCATTAAGGATAATGGCCTATAATTTTCTTTCTTTGTGGTGTCTTTATCTGGTTTTAGAATTAGGATAATGCTGGCCTGGTATGATAAGCTTGGGAGTCTTCCTTTCTCTTGAATTTTCTGGAATAGTTTGAGAAGGAAAGGTGTTAGTACTCAGAATGTTTGGTAAAATTCACCTGTGAGGCCATCTGGTCCAGGGCTTTTGTTTTGGGGGAATTTTTTTGATTAATGCTTCAATTCACTAGGTGTAATCTGTCTGTTCACATTCTCTGGTTCTTCTTGATTTAGTTTTGGAAGATTGTATATTTCTAGGAATTTATCCATTTTGTCCAGGTTATCCAATTTGTTGGCATATAGTGGTTTGTAATATTTTCTAACAATCCTTTGTATTTCTTTGGTGTCAGTTGTTATTTCTCTTCTTTCACTTCTGATTTTATTTAGTTGGTTCCTTTCTTTTTTCTTCATGAGTCTTGTTAAAGGTTTGTCAATCTTGTTTATCTTTTCAAAGAACCAAATTTTACTCTTTGTGACAGCATGGATGGACCTGGAGAACATTATGCGATGTAAAATAAGCCAGTCAGAGAAAGACAAATACCATATGATCTCACTCATTTGCGGATTTAATGAAGAAACTGAACTAACAAGCAAAATAGAGACAGAGTCGTAGATGGAGAGCAGATGACAGTTCTGGGGGGTTGTTGAGGGGTGGAGGGATGGAGGGAGAAAGAAAAAGGACTCATGGATACAGACAATAGCGTGGAAATTGAGGGGGCAAGGAGAGTATAAGGGGAATAAATGTTAATGGAAAAATACAACATAAATAAACTGTTAAAAATAAAGAGTCATATTTATGATCAAGGAATGTACCCAAGGGTAAACACTAGAATGTAAAGGATTAGCTTTTGACTAACAAGTCTGAGGGTCACTTATATCTCCCCCTTCTTGGAAATGTTTACTGACTTCCCTGGCTCAGAGCAATCTTTTTGAGGCACAGTGATTATTATCTCTGTCACTTCATGGTCATTTATATTCTGCCCCTGAAAGTTATTTTTCTATGTGTTAGTCTTTTTGGTCTAATTAAGCAATATGTTCCTTGAAGTTGGGTTCCTAATAAGTTCCTTCTCTTGCATGTTTTATGGTGTCTAGATCAATTCTTCACCTAAAGTAGTAGCTCGAAAATATTGGTTGTAACTTAGTCAATGACTTTTGATCATAGAATCCCATAGTGTAAAGTTTTTAATAATAAACTGTACTTTTTCTGAGTCCTCAGACATACACACACACATCCAAACGCACATATTTTTTCATTTTCTTGTCAGATATCTTTGCTGACACATTAGATTTTGTGAATCCCTGTTTTGCCAGCTTGTATGTGACACAGTATTGCTAACTACAACCTAAATGGAAGTCTCAGAGGGTCACAAATGGCATGCATTAGCCTCACAGCTTTCTTACCTTTTCGTTTTGCAGGATTGTGCTTGTAGGGATGTTTCTTCTCATAGCAAGACACACAGGAAGTTCAAAAATACATCTGTAAATGCACTTCTCAGAAAATGTTTTGGCATATAGGATTACTGATTGGAAGCAGACGGCTCTACTGACTTCAAGAATATCCTGATTAGATGTCGTTATTTCCTTTGTGGCTTAAATAACCATATATTAATCTGAATTTGAAACCATTGGTTCCAACCTCTTTTTAAGTTTCTCGAAATTGCTAACCACTAGCTTAGTAACAAGGGTAAAGCTAAATTTGTCATTCTGTTTTTGAGGTTGCAGAATAGATGAAACTTCAGATAAATTTGGCTCACATTACACTGACTGACAGTGTTCAACTCAGTGGTATCAGCAAAAATACACAGGTAGTAAAGATGACAAACCAAGGTTCTGATTGAATGCATAACTTCCCAACAGAGAGAAACTTGGTGGGGTCAGACCACAGCCTCATAAGCATTCAGAGTAGGGTTACTTTTATAGGGAGTCTCTATTCACTCTTATTTTTAAAATGAAGATCTGTTAGCTTTAAAAACCTAATTGTTAAGCAAGGTCTTTGACATTCTGAAAGAGTGATCTTATCACGATGTCTCAAAAAATAGATTCTTCTAAGACCATTTTGTAAGGCAATTTTATAACTTCATTGAAATTGACAGCCTGCACTTACTGTGAAGTGCGTGTTTAATGAATTAAATCATCCTAAGTTAGATTCATAATCTTTAAAGTTTAATGCTATGCCTTTAAAACAGCGGTTCCATTTGACAGAAAAAGACGGCAATACTATTGTAAAGTGCTTCATATGTTTTAAATGAAGCAGGATTGTCTATTGTTTAGTAATTTATTCTTTTGATGGTGATGAGAAAAGAGAGAGCTGCCTGCTTCATTGCTAGAGAAATCTCAGGAAGCGCTGAGTAGCTTATCGATTCTTAGGTCTGGGATTGCCAATTTACAGGGTAGACGGTGTTGAGTTTGAAATGCAAACACTAAAAATATTTTAATGGGAAGCATTATAATGATCCCACTCTCATAAAATGCTCCTTTCTCTCCATTCTCCAATAGCAGACCACTCCCTTCAGGCTTTCTCTAGCCAAGTTCTCACTGGCACCCATGAAATGCTTCACAAAAGGGGCAGAAGGACTGTAATTCATTTAAACGGAGTCATTTTGCACATATGTAAATGTGGCATGCATTTATTTTTGTCATGAGATGGCTGGTTAAGGAAATAGTGGAGAGATAAGAAGTGGGAATGGTGTAAAGCTGCATTTTGGCACTCCTTTATGAGTCAGCATCTGTTTAGACCATATGAGAGGCTTAATCTTGGTGACGGTCATACATGGAGTGTAGAGGGGAATGCTTTCTTGTGGGTGAACGGAAACCAAGGGAAACTAGAACCACTAAGTACTTTAAATTTTTATAGAATGAGAGCAGTCTTGGATGTCTGGAGTAAATGGAAAGAGAGGCTTGCACATAATTAAACGAAAGGGTTCAACACACATGTCTCTTGAGTGCCATTGAGAGAGAGCCACCATTCTTTTGTCCTTATCTGTGAGTTTGTTTGTTTCATTTGCTTGTTGCTTTTTGTTCTCTATCCCACATATGAACGAAATCATATGGTGCTTGTCCTTTCTCGTCTGATTTATTTTACTTAACATGATCCTTGCTTAGCATCCATGTTGTCACAGATTGCAACATTTCATCTCTTTTATGGCTGACTAGTATTCCATTGTATATTAGAGTGGAATGTAATGGATGATATACAAAATCACCAGTCCAAGGACACTTAGGTTGTTTCCATGTCTTGGCCATTATGAATGATGTTGCAGCAAAAAGGAAGGTGGGAAAGTGATGGAGAGGGTGAAGAGGGCCAAATACATGGTGATGGAAGGAGACTAGACTTTGGATGGTGAGCATCCAATGGAGTGAGGATACAGATGTTGTATTATAAAATTGTGCTACTATGTCAGAATGTGTCATAGTGGTGCACTGGACCCTACTCCTGTGCACCTGAAATTGATACAATGTTATTAACCAATGACGCCAAATAAATTTAGTTTTTTAAAAAAATGATATAGCACTGTGTTTGGTACTGGGCATAAAGCTCCGTTAAACAGAACTCCTCTCATAAGGGCCACAGGACAGATGCAGCCAGAACACCATCTTCTGATTGCATATAAAGTACTTTCTTCAAATTCATAATTACATATCACCTTTGAATCTTTTAATTTTAGCATGATAGTGCCTTCACTCTTGTTGCAATTATCTTTTTCTTAGTATCATTACTCTTTTTAAAAAGATTTTAAAGATTTTTTTGTTTTGTTCCTTTTGCTTTATTGTTCAGATACAGTTGTCTTTAGTACCATTACTCTTATTTCTCTGTCCCCACCTACTTTTATTAACACCTTAGCTGTGTTCTAGTAACTGCATCACAGACTACTGAGTCATGAAGCTGGTAATTGTACAAAAGTAAGAGCATTGTCTGAGAGATTATACACAGCACTGTGAAGTGAATGGTGCATTTGAGACCTGATATATTTAAACCCAAATTGGTGCAAAAAAAGTGCTTTAGGCACAACAATGATTGATCACAAAAATTCTGGTTGTAAGAAAGGTTTATAATGTGGAGTCAAGGACCACCTATACACCGGATCATTTTAATTTGTATGATGTGGTAAGGTGGACATTAGAAATGTGCATTGTATAGCTTGTGGAATTGGGAAAGTTATTAAAAACAATAAAATGATACTCTCAAAGAATTTAACAATTGAATAATTTAATTGGTTGGTGATATAATAAAAAGCAGGTGTGTAAATAGAACATACCAATAAGGTGAAATCACCTGATAATGAACTTTGAGGCTTTCCCGCTTGGCATGAATTTAAAATTTTCAGCTCCACGTAAGCGTTTGGAAATCAGTATTTCTTATTGCAGGGGTGTCGAACTCATTTTCACCGGGGGCCACATCAGCCTCGTGGATTGCCTTCAAAGGGCTGAATGTAACTTTAGGACTGTATAAGTGTACCTACTCCTTAACTAGGGGCAAGGAGCTCGGTGATGCCACCAGGTAGAAACGAGGTGCCGGGCCAGATTCGGCCCGCAGGCCTTGTGTCCGCCACCTGTGTCTTATTGCCTATCATTGAGTTTGGTGGTCCCAAACTTCTGAATATGAGGATTTCTCATTTGCTGGTGGTGATACCCTCGACTCTTCAGTCTGTAGACACTACCTGGTATAGATATGCTGGATCTGAGCGTTTCGTGTGCTAATTCCATGGCCTGTGCACAAGGAGAAGAGCAGTGGCCTGGGAGCCAGTGTGTCCTCCTCTTACTTTCTGCTGCAAAGTGAAATTGGATCTCCCCCAAATATGTAGAGAAAATTCATGATTCAAGGAGAGACAATTTAGGGTCTAAGAATTACCCAGATGTTATCTAGAAAAGAAATAAGGGGAGAGTTCATTATTGTGTGTAAGATAAAACATCTCAAGGCCTGCGTACTGAGTGCCCTTGCTTGTCTTGGAAGTTATCAATTTTTAAAGCTTCCATAAGATTTGACATAAATATGACAAGGGATTAAGGGATTTCCATTCTAAAAGGTTGTAAGTATAGTTAATAGTAATTTGTCCTGCCCGCTCTCCTTTCATCTCTCTCCCCTTTGAATTTCTTAGCAGGGTCAGTTAAAAAATTAATGTGAATTTCTGTCTCCCTCCCTCCCTTTCTTCTTTCTGTAAACATGTATTAAGCACCTACTGGCTCCAGGAATTCTGGCTAGGGGCTTAGAATAAAGGGGAGAAAAAGCAGAGTCAAGTGTATTAAATGACCTAAACCTAAAAAATTCTGAAACTACAAGAAAATAGAGCAGTCTGTTTTCCTACCTTTTTGATTTAGAAAAACCTTCTTCAACAAGTAACCATAAAGAAAAAAAAACTATATGAAAACTAAGAACTTTCATAGAGCAATATAATGATAACGACAACAATAAGAAGAATTGCTAGGCACTGATAAGCATGTATCAACCCAACCAGTAAGATGGGTTCAATGATTGTTCCAGGCTCACAGATGGGAAATAAGAGATATACAGATGTTAAGTAACTTTCTTGAAGTTATATAGCTAGTACATGGCAGACACCATAAGCAAGGTTAAAAGACAAGAAACAGATTGACAAAAGGTATTTGTAGATTGTACAGACAAGAATTAATTTTGCAGTCTGTGTAAAAAAACTCCTATAGTTCAATAAGAAAAATACTGGCTGATTTGAAAAGGAGCAAAGCAATTTAAAGTCAAGGAAATACAAATGTCTACTATGCATATGAAAATATGCTCAACATCACTGACTAGGAGAAAAATGCAAATGAAACAAATTAAGATGGCAGTTTTTATCTGTCATGTAGGCATAAAGGAACAGATGTGACAGTCTCAAGCCTTTTTCAAGATATTTTAAGGCCATATATTAATATACTGTCAGGTGGGAGTAGATTTTGGTTGCATCCAGACAAAAATGAAAAGAAGCATACCCTAATATGTAATAATTTTGCTTCAAGGAGTGTATATCCAGTGCTGTGCTGGTAAAGGTTTAATGAGCAGCTTTCTGGTTGGGGCACAGGGAGTTTGATTTGTAGGTTTGCCACTTTCCATGGTGCAAATGCTTCTGCCGTGGTCATGACAGAAGGCAGAGTAGGAAAGGTGCGCACCATTGGCTCTTAGGAGTCCCTGGCGCTGGGCCCAGTGCACTGTGATGACACATTCTGGTGCAAGAGCACAAGAGACATGAGCAAGCATATTCACTGAAGGCCACTGGTAGCAGAAAAAAATCTAAAGCAAACTCACTACCCATCAGTAGATGAACAAGTATATGAATTGTGATCGTTTGTGATAAAATCATATTGCAGTTCAAAGCTGAGTTACAATATTTCTACATATATTACTATAGAATTGCATCTACCCATATTGGGATAGTTCTCAAAATATAATGTGGAGCAATACAAACAAATCACATGACAATATTATCACATCATTCTATAGTATAAAAACATACAATACAATAACAGAGATTTTGAATTATTTCTGTATATCAAAGTGGAAAATGGACTAGATGAATATGTATCAGAGTTATATTTACCTTTGGAGCATGGGAGGAGATAATCATATGGGGGGAAGCTGTGATAATGATTAAAGGCTGTATTAGTAATATTTGTAATATTACTTCTTTTCTGACAGTGTAGACTATTAGCTTCTTTGAATAGTGTATAGAAAAACTCTGAAAAAGATGCCTATTTCTTTAATCTACAAAGTTGTCAGTTGACGATGCATTGTTCTTAATAACAACTTTTCTGGAACTGAAAGAACACTATGACATTAAAAACATGTATCAATTATAAGTCTTATCTCAACCTCAGAAACATTAAAATGCTCACTCAAGTGTGCTCCAAGTGGAGGAGTATGGTAATTCAGCTGGCTGAGAGGGGTTAGCAGCTGTCAGGCATAGCATTTCATTCCTTTCTGGTAACAGATATATGGTTTAAAAATAACACAAAATTACTAATATATCTAGAGGTATATTAACCATTCAACATTTGAATATCATATCATATATCATATCATATCATATCATATAAATCAAGGATTGTGTGTACACAGGACCTGTGCTTGACATGGAGCTCTCTCTCAGAGCCTTCCAGAAACTGCCAATCTCAACCACTTGGAAACTAGGCAGCAATGCAGAAATAAGCAAAAATGCCTCTAAGGGGCAAATTCCGAAGGCTTCGTCATAGGAGAATGTGCCTTTCCCAATAAAATTGCATTGAAAGTGAGGGAGAAGGTGGGAAACAGCCCCGAGGAGAAATGATTGCCTGTGACAGAGATGAGGAATGACTGCCGCCTGAGACCGTGAAAGCCAGCAGCCGGGCCATTTAGCGTAAATGCAAACTGTGCTCCACGTTGCAACAACTCTGGAAGTATAAACTCTTTTTATGCATTTGTTTCCTGTTTTCTTGTTTCACGGAGCACAGACAGCACAATAACCAAAGTTTTTAATCTTGCCTCAGGCTCATCAAGAAAATGCAAATTTTTCTTCAGTATGCTTAGAGAGGCAAGATTTAGAAATATTTTTTTAAAGTCTTGCCTTATTGTGGAACACTCTCTGAAAATGCCAGGGAAATGAGACATCACTTTATTCAAAAAGAGAGTTCATATTTATACACACTCTGTGGTGTCCTGCATCCTTCTGTGAAGTAAGCATTTTTTAAACAAGTGTTGTAACATTTTTCCATAAGATTTCAGTTTGTTCAAAGAGTTTTAATCTTAGGCATGTCATATTATTTTCAGTTAGGGGATGATGGAATTGACAGCCCCTAAATGGTGAAATGCCAGGGCCACAAAAATCTTGAAAGGACTTGCTTTCTTGTTTATGCAGAGAGTCTATTTCTGGCAATGAAGTCCAGGCTTCCCCAAGACTAGCTTCCCCGTTGCCACATTCTCATGTCAAATGACACAAGGCCGTGCAGACTTCTTTTAGAATAGGAAGTCTATTTGTTGTCGTCTGAGAAATGGTGTCAACAGGGGTTCGTACCCATTATGCTGATACTCGGGAAGTTGTATGTCTATCAAGGGTTCATGACACTGGTCCGAGTGGACCTTTCTCTCTCTGGAAAAGCTGGGAAGTTACCATAACATAATCAAATGCAAAACCCTGAAGTTAAAACAATCCCCTATGTTGTCATTGACTTAGCAGGGACACAGGCACGATGGGACAGGTGTAGCATGAAAAGAAAAAAAATGAAACTCCAGGAAGCCTGCAATCGATTTGAAATTTCCTTTTTGGGAAATTACCGCGCAACTGGGGTAGAATTGACAAAGAAAACATGGGACTCCCAAACATGACAGTTGGAACATAGATTTAAAAATTTTGTCTTTTATCTAAAATTCCAATTTATCTAGACATCTTGTACTGTTATTTGCTAAATCTGGCAACATCATGTTAGGGACCTACTTCCCCTTTCCAATCCACAGCAAAGAGGCTTGAGAGAGGAAGCCCCTTACTCTCCCCTGAGGCAAAATGGCAGGGCGATCCCTTGCCCCTCCCTCTTTGTACTTTAATGTAGAAAGATGTTACGCCAACCAAGTCCTAGAAAACAGCTACTTTTGCTTGCTTTGTGCTCCTTCCCTGCCCTAGTGTGCTGGAATTCCTTTCTTTAACAAAATAAACCATCTTTTTTTGATGCCTGAGAAACGTGCACAGCCATGTCAAACAGTGAAATGTTTCAAAAATATGTGAGATTCCTGTTTGCTTTCTCAGCCGAACAATAACACCCTTTCTGTCTTCTATTATACATGTACACATTTGCATTTAAATATAAAGTTGTATGTGTACTTATATTTATGTATTCATAAATCTTTTACTATAAATTATGCTTTCAATCCAAGTCAGTAAAATGCTAATTTTTGTGTGCAGATTTACTTGGCATCTACCGAATGCCCCACGTTGGTGAGGTTTTGGGATATGGAGGTAGGACAGACATATTCTGTGTCATTGTAGAACTTAACCATGTCACAGAAATGGCCATTTACAAACTTTACTATAATGTGTGATTAATAATAGGATGGGGGACTACAAGATAGTTTTGGTTAGAAAATAATTTGGACCTTTTTGTGTGATTAAAATACGTTTTTGATCAGCATTTAGTGAGTTTTTAAACACTTATCCTTTGTGCCCCTAGGAAGAATCCTCTAATATGAGACAGTGGGAATTTGAAATGTAAGCCAATATCTGGCGGTCATCTAGGGGTCCTATCTGAGTGCTTGTGTTTGAACTGTAACACGCCTATTAGATTCCTAATGAAATTATTTTAGGAATTAAGACAAATATAGTAAATTACTTTCTTCTTTGTAATCTAGCAAAAGGAAAACAGATCTAGGAATGAAAATCCAGGTAGGATTTTAAAGAGAGCAGTTTAATTAAAAAGCCCAAGCTAAGCTGTGGGGCTTCCGTGATGGCGTGTGTGTGCACATGTGTGTGGCTGTGAGATAAAGAGCTGCCTGAGGATTACAGGATGCTAATATTATTGACTTTGCTTCAGAGACTTAATCTTGCCCGGGGACTGCCTTCTATTACAACACAATGATCCCTTGCAGTGAAGAAAAAACTAAGATTAATGAAATGCTGTCTTGGCACCATAGTTAAGGAAAACATGTCTGCAACTAGAGTTCTGAATAGTGTTTGGTATGTGCATGGGGAATTCATTGGAGTTTGTCTTACATTAGCATGTAACTTTGAATCACTCTCTCTGAGAATCCTTTGTTTTAATCAATAAAAAATTTTGACTGATTGGTGAAAGGTTGAGTCAGATTATTAAGTACAACTGCAATTATCTCTTCCCAATTGATTCATGTTGGAAAGAAACCCGAGGTTTCCACAAATAAACCTCAGCCAGAAACATGAAATTAAGGCTGAGACTTAGTTTCCATCCAGTCTTGTTAGGCTGAAACTTTTTTACATCATTTTCAGTTATTTTGAAGAGTTACCTTGCAAGAAGTGAATATATCATTTTTACAAATTGAGTTTATTCCTTTCCCTAAACATACAACTCCTATACTAGAGCAATATTATGTATGTGTGGTAGCTTTTCACATCAAAAGTTTAGGAAGATCTGATTAACTTGGTAGAATTTTTTAAATACCTATTAACTGAAAACTACTAAAATTCTTTTACACACACACATTGTATAATTAAAATTAAAGCCTATTACATGAAAACCACTTTCTCCTTGGATGAAAAAGAACTTTCTCCTGAGTGTGCACTCTTAGAAAGTATTCCATAAAAGCAGAATTTTTAAAATCTATTTTGATCACTGCTTTATCCCAGCATGTACGGTAGTGACTCGCTCATTAAAAGCAATCAATAAACACTTGTTGAATGACTTTGTAAGTAAAAAATGAAAAGATGTACTTGGAAAGAGGAGAGAGAAAGTAAGTGGCCTTGTTACAGAACAGACCCAGGGGGAGGGGCAAATGATATACTACTGTAACAGGGTGCAGCCAAGAGGGGGGCCCCAAAATAAGGATTTGGAATGGGGCCCAGAACTCAGGGTGTCCAGGAAATATTAGAAAGACATGTAAGATGTCCTCACCCCTTCCCCTCTCAGGTGTGAGTTGGGGGAAGGGACAAATGGAGCAGGGTCATCGAGAGCAGTTTTGCATAGCAACAGCTTTGCAGCTAACCTCTGGCATGGTCATTTAACATATCTGTAACCTTTAACTGGTTTCATAGTTATGTTGAATAGCTGCAGCCATGCTTTGAGCCAGGGAGAAGGGAGCGACTTCCACCCAAGATGTAACTGGAAGGCAACTCCCCCTGTTTATGGCACCTGTGTGAAAGCTTGGAGATGATTGGCTCCATGTCATGGGTCCACACCTGCCCAGACTCACTACGGCAGCCCAGAAACGCTGGAAGGATATGGGAGTGCTGGCAAGTGTAGCCGATTGCAGGAAGAGTAGGAAATGGGGCTGCCAAGGAAGATTGGCGCTGGGATTTAAACCGAAACACAGCAGCCATTAGAGGGAGAACCATGCTCTTTCGGCAGAGTCAGGACCCCCACAGACATGTGAGGGAGAATCACCATGTGGCGTTAGCAGAGAACTGCTACTCAGCTTTGGCTGAGTGGCGACCCCTTCCCTGCAACTTAGGTGAAGGGGGGAGCCACGCAGCTTTGGCAGAGTGGAGACCTTCTTGCAGCTTTGCCAGAGAGAGAGCCACGTGGTTTGGCCAGAGCAGACCCCAGCAGCTTTGGTAGAGGAGGACCATGCGGCTTCAGGGTGCTCCCTTTGGCTGCATGGCCTGGGAAGCAGGAGAGACTTTGCCTAGAAGAAGAGTGAAAGAACTCTTGCCGGTAGGCCATGAGAAAGTGCCACATGGCTTTGGATTAATCAGAGATCCTGCCTGGACGGCGACGCAGCTGACGGTGTCAGGAGTCTGGACCCTGGATGTTTGCTTTTTTTCTTGAGTTACGGTACCCTGAATTAGGGGCAGGGGGAGACAGAAGGACTGTGGGCATCTGTGGGTATCTTAAAGGACTTTGATATTTTAATGAAGACATTAGGTCACTACTTTAAGTCTGTATAGCATTAAATAAATATTTCCTTTCCTTTTCAAAAATCTCTGGTATTGGGAGACGTCTTTCCTAAGGCGGCAGACATAACGAACCTTGGCCCCTGTGTTTGCTCTGTAACAGTTTTTGGCGTCCCTGGGTGGGCCAATAATTGCCCCCTTGGACCTGTTTTCTGTAACACTATGACCAAATGGATCCACTGTTGTGCTCTGGGGGTCCCCCACCCTGTACTAGGTTCACCTTGCCCCCTGCTGCCAGGGAAAGACGTCTCTCAATGCCAGAGATTGGTGAAAAGGAAAGGGATTATTTATTTAAAAGTTATACAGACTTAGAGTAATGACTTAATGTCTTCATTAAAAATACTAAAGTCCTTTAGAATACCTACAAATGCACAGTCCTTCCTTCTCCCCTTCACCTAGTTCGGGGCACTGTATCTCAGGAAAAGGAGAAGTCGGTGGTTCAGGCAGCCCCTCAGTTCTGGCACCATCAGCTGTGTCGCCGCTACAATCTCCAGTTAATCTGAAACCATGTGGCACCTTCTCATGGCCCACCAGCAAGAGTCCTTTCACCCCTTTTCTTCCAGGCAAAGTCTCTCCTGCTTCCTAAGCCATGCGGCAAAGAGGGAACACCCTAAAGCTGCACAGTCCCAACCTTCGCCAAAGCTGCATGGTCCCGACAAGGCATGGGTTTAAATCCCGGTGCCAATCTCCCTCTGAATCCCCATTTCCAACTCCTCCCACAATCAGTTACACCTGCCAGCACTCCTGAATTCTTCCAGCTTTACTGGGCTGCCATAGTGAGTCTGGACAGGGGTGGCTCAATGGCATGGAGACAATCATCTCCAAGCTCTCACGCAGGCGCAGGCGCTGTACCAGAGGGAGTTTCATCCCAGTTACATCCTGGGTTGAAGTCACTCCCATCCCCCTGGCTCAAAGCTCGGCCACAGCTATTTAACACATCTATGAAACCAGTTAAAGGTTATAGATATGTTAAATGACCACTCTAGGGGTTATCTACAAAACTGTTGCTATTCAAAACAGCTCTCAAAGGCCCTGCTCCACGCATCCCATCCCCCAACTCAGACTTGTGGGGGTGAGGACATCCTATATATGTATATTTTTCTAATATTTCCTAGACACCCTGGGTTTTGGACCCCATTACAAATCCCCATTTGGGGGTCCCCCGTTGGCTGCACCCTGTTACAGCCTCTCCTTCTTTCCCTCCCTTGCTCTCTTTTTCATCTCTGTATTCAATAAATATTAAGTGAGTGACCGCTATACATCAGTGTGTGTCTGACACCCTAGGCAGATGGCAGTGAAGTAGACAAATAGCGTCTCTAGCCTCTGAAACCTCAAGTAGTTTAAATCACTTTGTGCGTTAGATGATTATGTGTCTTCGAGATTTAGGTATCTGGCAATCTGGAGCTAAGATGGTCGATGGCACATAAATACACCCTAACCTCTGAGCTGAGCTTCCAAAATGTTAGAACCATCTAATGGGCACTGCCAGTGACAGCTGTGTGAACAAGAGCTGGAGAGGTATATAAGATTACTCGTCATTAATCATTAAATATATTTGTGGCAATCAGTGAACAAAAGAGTGTTTTCATGTTTGCAAAGTTATAAAAATGACTTTAGTACATGCAACGTATTATTTTTCCCAATGGTAAAAATTGTCCTTAACAGTTCATTATTTCCATGTTGTACTCAAGTCAGTTCTCATTTTGACCTCAATCCATCTGCCAAATCTTCTCCCTATCCCCTCAACCTAAAGGTACTGTATCCCCAGAAGACTCTACTAATTTTTCCCTGCCTGTAAGCCTTGCTAAATCTTCTCAAGTTTTATTGTGTAACATCTGCATGCATAAACTATATGTATAACATGTGTGTGTCTGTTCTGAAGCATAGCAATAAAATGAACACTAATTCTTCTCCTTTCCCTCAGGACATTATCATTGCCCCTACCTGTCTGTTGCTTTTCCATTCTTGTTTCTCAGCTTTTGTTTGTTCTCTTTCTTCCTGCCTGGAATGCCTCCTTCTGCTCCTCTGTTCTCAAGACTTCATCCTTCGAAGCTTTGGTCCGGCACCATTTACTTCATGCATCCCATAGCTTCCCCTTCCCTAAGTCTTTATAGCATCTGTGGGTTGTTCTGCTCATTGGGCATTTCAGTATATGCCGCCTTTGCCATGTGGTGCTCCCATGTTTGTCCAGCAGCTAGACAGTGAGAGACCTGCAGGTAAGGACTTGCCTTCTCCCACAATGCACTTCATTATACTTTATACATGCTTGACCATTGCCACTACCCTAGATGGAACATTCTATTGTCCAGATGAACAGTGTAGTGTATAGAACAACAAGGGAGATTTTGAAACCTGTGTTTAATTCTAGATCTGTGATCCTTACTAGGTGTGACCTTGGGCAGTGTAGTTAACCCCCTGAGCTGTGAAAACCAAAGGACAATACACCTAAAAATCCTGCATATGTTGGTTTGTAATGTTTGCTTCTCTGGCTTATGTGGGGCATATACATGCTTTGCAGCAAATTCACGACTTTCTAGGTGTCACCGAGAAGCACTGGCTGTGACATATGGGGTAGCCTTGAGCTCCTGGGCAGGTGTCTTTCACCTAATCATATCTCTGTAATTTTTGAATTATGGAGCTCATATTCTCTAATCACCTCGGGGTGCTAGGGATTGACGTTTCAGTTTAATTGAACCACATAATTTGCATAATTAGTAAGTTGAGAATATTGAATAGCAGGTCTGGTTCAGACTTTGGAGTTTCCAGCCAGGCAACCAAAAACGACAGGGACGGAATTTCAAGGAAAGGATGGAGATTAAGTACACATTATGGGAAACGTAGTCTAAAGATAGCATGACTCCCACACATTATGTTTATTATATAAAATGTCACTGCAGTAAGAAATAAAATTCCTTTAAAACATTGGAAGCAGAGACTGTGTTTACATATCCCCAAGTGGTTATCAACATCATTAAAAAATTTCATTTGCATCTCAGAATCTTTGAGCTGAAATGGGCAATAGATTCTTACCCATTGTGTCAGTTTTCAGGGGAGGAAGTTGAGGCCCATGAGGTTTCTGTGGCTTGTCCAGGTTTACAGGTCTAGGGAATGCTGAGCCTGGGCTGGATGCCAGTTGTTCTAAACCTGAGCCCTGGGTCCTTTCCATGCTGCCCTTGGATTTCTGTTTTTAAGTATAGTTTTTTTCAAACTTTATCGAATTACTTAATCTCTTATGCAGGTTACAAATGTATAAACCAGGGAAGACTTGCCGCATCGGGAGAGGTTTGAGGATCTGGAACCTTAATCATCTCTTCTGTCCTAAGTAGGAGCAGCCAAGACATGGGGAAAAGTCTGGGTTGGCGGGTGTGTGTGTGTTGTAGATTACATGTTTAAATGAGGTCACACAGTATTTATCTTTCTCTGTCTGACTTATTTCACTTAGCGCTATGCCTTCAAGTTCCATCCATGTTGTTGCAAATGCACGCCCTTATAAACACATTTGCATGTGGTTTGATGATAAAAAACAGTTTGTTTTCCAACATCTAAGCAAATTTGGTCACTTAGGAAAATAAAACAAAATTATTAACATGGTATGGTATGTACTTTCTCCATACATTTATGCCAGTGCATCTCATTTGCTTTTTAAACACTTCTAATGCCTGATTCTTACTATTTGTGGCAAATTGTGTGCACGCTAGCAATATTTTCCAATAGCAATTAAAACTCTGAAGGAGTATGCACAGTAACAAAAAGGCTGAAAGGTCTATTTCGTCTTTATTATATGTTGCTACCAGGCTTTCTCCACAAAATAAATTGCAGGATTTTTATGAATTTCAAAGCGTGGCCTTCACTTGCTGTTTGACAGAAGCCATTTCTGGATATGCTGCTACTACGTGTTATCATGCCAACTCCATCTTTCCAGATAGACGCTGTTTGTACTGAAAGCCACTGGGAGTTGGAAGTCAGCAAAGTAAGTCACACACTCTCCCAGTGGACCAGCTGTGCATAAATATCTAATCGTTACAATCCTCTGAGTTGAAGGCGCATACCCATGTGCCCCTTCAGATGACAGAAGGAAGCAGACAGCATTATGAAAAGACAATGTTGCTATGCCAGTCTGTCACGCTCTTTTTACGTCTCTTTCAAATGTTTCTTTTGTTAAATAATCTAATCCTTACTTGAGATTAGTATGTCAGGTTAACTGACAGGTTTATGTTATAATGCCTGAAAAAAACAAAACAGAAAAATAATAGTAGGCCATTTTAGAGGACAGGTGATGAAAATTATTCACACAATATACTATTTTCAATTTTGGAAAGAATTTATATTTTTATTCTTTTATTCAAAGAACAATTACTGAATGCCAAGTATGCAGCATTTACTGAACTAAGCCCTGAAGCTAATATATCTTCAGAGGTCTGAAGATGTATTTAGTAGGAGCCTAGGCTAGAGAGGACATACACATAACTAAGACTCTCGCAGCTGATCACGGCTGGGGTTACTGCAGTGCGCACAGGTGTTATGAACACCGACAGAGCCTTGGGAAGAGAGTTTCAGAGAGAACCTAATATTTAAATGTGAGAAATGTTTTGCCATAACCAAGGCCATCGTCAAAATTCAGGGCTGAGAAGGAACATAGATGTGCTGAGGGCCTTCAAAGTCCTTTAGGAGCAGCCCGGTGACTAAAAGGGGTGAAGACACACCCTAGGGGAACAGGAGCTGTGGGCATACCCCATGTTTGAGGTTATGGGGTTAGGAGGTAGATGTACTTCTAAGGAGTAAGATAAATGGCCTGATATAATAAAAGTTGCTGGAAACGTTCCAAGTCTCGATCCATGGATGAATGGATAAACAACATGCTGTATATACACAAAAAGGACTATTATGCAGCCTTAAAAGGAAATTCTAATTCAAGTGGGTTTTTCAATCAATTCCAATGTGGGCAGGGGTGTTCCAAACAATTTTCTGTCACCAGCTGAGCATCCTACACTTCAACTCAATTCTGACACTATCTACCAAGACATAGCAGCAGATCCCACAGCTGAAGGGCTCAGTATCATCTCCACTTCAGATCACAAGTTCAGGTTGTTGCCTGTGCTTCTGACCCACTGGCTACAGATTAGAGGTTCCCACAATCCCCTCTTAGGGTTTGATGAGTTTGTTAGAGTGGCTCACAGAACTCAGGAAATCTGTTTCCTCACTAGATGACTAGTTTCTAACAAAGGATATTAAAGCACATGAGTCTGCAGCTGGATGAAGAGATACACAGGGCAAGGTATGGAGACAGTGTTTGACCCTTTCATGCCTTCTCTCAGAGCACAGCACCTCCCCCGACCCGGAACTCTCTGAACCCTGTCCTTTCAGGTTTGTATGGAGGTTCCCTCAGATAAGCAGTGTTGATTAAGTCACTGGCCATTGGTGATGGAACTTACCATCCAAACTTTCCATTCCTCAGAGGTCAGGTGGGGCAAGATGCAAAGTTCCAGCCCTGTAAATCCTCTGGTGGCCAGCTCCACGCTTCGGTGACCTGGGGCCAGTGTAAAAGTCACTTCGTTAACATAACAAAATGTACCTTTGTCCCTTTCGCCACTGAGCCACTGAGGAAATGCCCAAGGGTTTCAGGAGCCCTGTTTCAGGAACAGTGTGCCCCATGCAGCACTCAAGTTGTCTGTCCCCCACTCGCCTTATCCAGCACTCCCCTCATGGTTTAAGATGTTGGGATATTTTCCTTGTGGTATCAAATTTTGAAATTTAGCTCAGTTTCTATCAAAATTCAAGAAAGAAACTGAATTGTTTTTGTTCTTTCATATCAGTTCAAACATCCCTTACAACCCTGGGTTTCTCTGTCCACTTTCGGGCCTCTTGTTCCAGTCTAAAGTCAGCAGTGTAATATGTCCTGTTAAAATAAACGACTGCTGATCATTTCCTATTATGTCATCCACTGACTTGGCTAGAATAGAGTGCTTTATTTTTGTTCTATTTGGTTTTTTTCTTTTATTTGAAAAAAAGAACAGAACAAACAAAAAGTCTATTGAACTTTCGAAAGAAGGCATAGAAAACAAAGCCTTTTATGAGAAACCCACTCAAATGTTGATAGAATTTGTTCATTTGTCAGACATTTGTTGAGCATGATGTAAACACTGGGTTGGGGGGTCCCAGTGGTGAACAAGTCCTAGGTCGGTACCAGCACAGGGCTTCCCAGTTGGGTGTGGGGCTCCCCAGAAACAGCCTGCAGTGAGGACTATGTGAAAGTGATGAATGGGGGGAAAATAGTCAAGACTTTGGAAAGCAAATAGATGTCACCTCAGGGACATGAGAAAGAAACTTACAAAACAAATCCACATTTTCAGATTGTAATACAGGCTGTAAAGATAATTAAGAGGAACAAGATAGTGAGTGGAGTGGGGACTACTTGAGTTTGGTTGGTCAGGGCAGACTTCAAAGTCCAAATATGTTTTGTCACGGATTTTCCTTAAGGAGGAAGAGGCTATTGCTATTTGCTCTGGTGGGTGGGTTGGTTGTGGATGGGTCCTGAAACGTAACACCAGCACTGCACCAGGCTTCCTGGGGGGATCCTGTTTCTTCCCAAGGCTGTTTCCAGACTCAGCACCTTGGGGCAAACTCTGGCAGCTTCCAAGCCTTGCTCCCAGACCGTTTCTCAACTGTCGGTGCCCCAATGCCTACACCCCACAGCTTCTTTCTTGTTTAGGCTCTTTTCTGATGGTTGCTCAGGAATGCCTTGCAATTGCTCAGCCCATGTTTTCATTTTGAACATGCTCTATCTCGTCAGAAAGTTAGCTTTTATTTCCCACGTATTCTAAGAATTTTATATGGCCACAATTTTTGTTAATGATAAAGTCAATCTAAGTATTATCTGGATATAATGATAGAGTTTCTTATCAAACATTTCAGGGCTGCGTTAAACTTCTGGCTTTCATGTTTCAGCAGGCCAGGTTCTGATGGTGTTTGGTAGGAGAACCTATCAAAGTGATCTATAACAATTGTTTTCGCCTTCCAGGAATAGGTCAAGATGTTCAACCTCTGTTCCATCTCTGAGCTTTATAAGCCACTCAGCTCCTGTGTTCTAAAGTGGGTACATAAATATATACTATCTTCTTCCCTATGGCCATCACATACGATGTGTGCACAGACACACAGACCTTCATGTGGATTATACTCCACATGTGGAATTGTTTGCTTGACCTGCCTGTGTTTCTGTTCCCAAATATCTCAGGGCTCCTTCCATCCCAACCATTTGCTTTTTCTCCAAGTTGTAGCCTGTGCTTGTTCCTTAGACCTGATGCTTGAGGCCCTCCCTCCCATTTAACTGTCTCTCACACCTACCCTCACCTTTCAGTGCTTTCTGGCTGCCAAGGAAAACCAGCCTCCACTGGCAGAGTCTCTGTGTGTGTGTGGGGGGGGGGGGCGGGGGGGAGGCTAGTGCCCCCTCTGGATAAGGCTCCAGAGAATAACATTTGGTAAAAACATATGTTTCCCTGATTTAAATACACTATCTACATGACTTCCATATTTATAAAAGACTGATTAGGGAACAATTATTCTTCAAAAGCATTTTTTCACTTCTAAAAAAATTCATCATAGACATTTCCTCATCATTTTAGGAATAATTTGATTAACAAAAATTTAATTTATATAAAAGTTCTCAGAAATACAGTGTGTAAAATTACATTTCTACTATCACATGCTTCAAAAATTATTATTATTACTTAGGTTGAATGATGAGTGATGCCTGCTTTGGCATATGTGGAACAGTTAAATCTATATTATGCTGAATAAAATACTTATTTTTTAGGGTAGAATAAATGAATTATCTCTTCTCTCATCTAAAATGGAAAATTCTGGGATGAAGTGGAGGATTATATCTAGTGGTTTAGTGTGCTGAGGATAATTAACTAGAATGATCTCTATTTTCATGTAAAAAGATGATCCACAATCAAAATGGCATATTTTTTGAGTTTTAAAGAGCTGTGGTGGGGACCTTTCTTTCTTTCTTTCTTCCTAGCATGACTCCATTTATTATACTCTTCAAATTTTTAAATATTAAAGTACAGTTGACATACTATATTATATTAGTTTCAGGTGTACAACACAGTAATTCACAATTTACATACCTTACAATGTTTGATCATGGTAAGTCTACTAACCATCTGTCACTATGCAAAGTTATTGCAATATTAATTGACTATATTTGCTATGCTGTACATTTTACTCTTGTGAGATGGGTGATGATTATTTGGGGGTGTCACCACAATAACCTTAATTACCATATAAATAAAATGTAATATTTTCTGCCATTATCTGAAAGTGCTTAGGAGTCACATACTTAGAAGACATCCTACTGTTTTTCTTTTGAGTTGTTTCAGCTTTCAGGAAACCCTGGTGTTCTCGTTTCTTCAGAAGATAAATCAATGGTGACTTGCTTCTCCTTTCAGGAGTGGGTTGTGGTGCTATAATGGGAAAATACAAGTATATGAGCTAACATAAAATGCTTCACTTATCGATAACCCATTTTAACTGGTAACAAATATGTAACATAGGTGTGGAGAGCATTGCCTCAAATTGCAGCCTATCTCCCTCGAGGTGCAACTGCAGATCTATCCCAATGCGTTATGATTTTCGCCATCTGTTTTCTCCTGGGTCAAACCCCCTTTAGGATGTCTTCCAGCTGGGCTAGGACTCTAGAGTCTGAGCTGCTGGCCGCTTCTGGTGCGCACTGAGGAGCCACAGCTGCCTCAGCTCCCTCTGCAGCTTTGACAGTAGGTGTCCTCCAGCTGTTTTCACTCAGAGTCCTGGAAGCCCTAGCTGCTCAGCACCGCAGTCCTTCCCGGCTTGCTCCATCACGCCTGAAATGCCAGAGTGCTCCTTTCTTCTCTCTCTGGGCATCGCATCTTGAATGAAATGCCAGCTCCAACCAGCCCTGGGGTAGTAGCCTTAATTCATATTGCCTTCTGTTCTCCCTACAACTGGCCAAGAACCAGGAGAACTTCCCTCAGTTTTTCTTTCTAGTCAGAAAAGTAAGTTGGGGAGCCTGATCCAACTCCATGAACTGTATCTCCTAATCACTGCCAGCATTTACTTCTCTTCCCACAGGACTCAGCTGATGCTTGCTTTCAGCCAAGGTACTAATACTCCTCCCCTCTCTCAAGGGAGCTCGTGACTTAGAATGTCCCAGTATTTGATTTGTGACTTTGAATCCTTTACTGACCGGGCAAAGTTTTTGTTTGTAAAAAAATTACCACTTACACCATTTAAAAATATAAACAGTGTATGAGACAGAGCAGCCATATGTAAAAGGAATACAAATGTACACATTTCTCTATAGTTGTATCATCTATCACGCTTTTTCTACATGTCTCTCTCAAAGCATGACCCTCCTTATAAATTACTGAAAAAAATCTTGTCCATTAAATATCAGCTTCATTTTGTTCCAGTACCTTAAACAATTTACAGATACCCTATCTTCTTTTCCTGTAGCAGGAGAGTAAGTAACTGCCATTGTCCTTTCTAAGGTTAACCCTTAGAAAAGGGCGAAACTGGGTCCCATGCCTGAATCATTTATTTATCAATGATTTGTAAGGAGTCTAGGATGGGCTAGGCATTTGCTGGGAAGCAAAGGGCAAATGCGAGTAAGTCAGGGTGGTCCCACCCCCATGGAGCTACTGGCCTTGCTTGGCACATTATTCTCTCAATCATCGCCCCACAACAGTGTTTCCATTTCTACTTCCTTTTTAACCCCTTCTCCCCTCCCTGCCTTAACATTTTTCCTATTAAAAAAATTTTTTTGCTTATACCTGATGTCTCATTTAGCTATTTCAGTTTCTGTTCTTTTTATTCCTATCCGCTCACTCATTTCTTCTTCAGTGATTTCCAGAAACACTTAAGCCAGTGTTGGATATTTTTTTGATGAAACTCACCTGTTCACAAGAATAAAAAAGAAAGAGAGAAAGAGAGAAAGAGAGAGAGGAAGGAAGGAAGGAAGGAAGGAAAGGAAAGGAACCTATTACAATGTCAATTCCTGAGTCCATCTTTGGAAGTTTCTGGTACATTATGTTTGGGCTGGAACCAGAGAATAATTTTAATAAGCCACTTAATATCAGGCATGTTGCTTAACATGGGGCTATACAACTTGAAGCTCTATTTTCCCACCTGTCTCTTTTACATAATGTTGACCCTCCTTGTGCTACATTCTCCCAGCCCTCGTTCTTCTCTCCTTCCCTGCTCTCTTCTAGAGCCCACCCAGCAATCACCTAAATATTAAGGCCCCTACTTCATGACCCAATCATTAGCCCATATCCAGAACCTGATCTTTGCTGTCATCTTACTTCCTGGACTTCACTTCTGTTGTTCCCCATATGTTTTATCATCACTCAAATTCAACCTGTTCAAAGGAACTCAGTTACTGCAGCCCCAAGCTGGCTTCCTTTCTTGGCTCTGTGGCTTCTACTCATGACTACAATTTTCTCGTTCATCTGGGCTAAAAATCTCAGTGTCTCCCTTGATTCCTACCTCTTTTCTGTCTTCCGTCCAACAAGATACTGTCCTGCTAATTCTCTCTGCATAGCATCTCTTGTATCTCTTTTTCTTACTATCTTACTGCCATTGCACCAGTAAAGGTCCTTTTCACTTATCATAATGTCTGCCATAGCTGTCAGCCTTCTCTCCCTGATTTCAGACTCTCCACTTAAATTTATCCCACACTCTCCTACTGCTGCATTTTTACCAGGGTGCTAACATTCTAATTTCAAAGGAGAAAGCTCTCTATCAAGAGGACACTCATCTACTGTGGTCTAACAGACTTCTTTAAGGCAAGCTACATGGCAAGCTCTTAAGCAAAATAGTTTCTAGTGGTGGCTGTGACCAAACCATCTTAAGAAGCAAGTTGCTCTCAGTGACTGCCAGTTCACCTCAGGAGGGGTGGGCCTGTATCACCCCAAAGGAATGTTCTTACGGATAGATAAGTGGGCCTGTTCAGTTGTTTAGTATGTTGGGATATACAGTTCTTTTTTTTTTTTAAATATATTTTATTGATTATGCTATTACAGTTGTCCCGTTTCTCCCCCATCATTCCCCCCACCCTGCATACCCTCTCCCACCTACATTTTCCTCTTTAGTTCATGTCCTTGTGTCATAAGTTCTTTAGCTTCTACATTTTCCATACTATTCTTGCCCTCCCCCTGTCTATTTTCTACCCACTATCTATGCTACTCATTCTCTGTACCTTCCCCCCCCTCCTCCCACGCCCCTGTTGCTAACCCTCCATATGATCTCCATTTCTGTGGTTCTGTTCCTGTTCTAGCTATTTGCTTAGTTTGCTTTTGTTTTAGGTGTGGTTCTTAATAGCTGTGAGTTTGCTGTCTTTTCACTGTCCTATTTTTGATCTTTTTCTTAGATAAGTCCCTTTAACATTTCATATAATAAGAGCTTGGTGATGATGAACTCCTTGAACTTGACCTTATCTGAGAAGCGCTTTATCTGTCCTTCCATTCTAAATGACAGCTTTGCTGGAAAGAGCAATTTTGGATGTAGGTCCCTGCTTTTCAAGATTTCAAATATTTCTTTCCATCCCCTTCTTGCCTGGAAGGTCTCTTCTGAGAAATCAGCTGATAGTCTGATGGGAACTCCTTTGTAGGTGACTGTCCCCTTATCCCTTGCTGCTTCTAGAATTCTCTGCTTCATTTGAATCTTGGCTAATGGAATTACGATGTGCCTTGATGTGTTCCTCCTTGAGCCCAACTTCTTTGGGACTCTCTGAGCTTCCTGGACATCCTGGTAGTCTATTTCCTTTGCCATATTGGGGAAGTTCTCCTTTATTATTTGTTCAAATAAGTTTTCTACTTGTTGCTCTTCTTCCCCTTCTGGGACCCCTATAATTCGGATGTTGGGACGTCTAACGATGTCCCGGAGGTTCCTAAGCCTCTCCTCATTTTTTTGAATTCTTGTTTCTTCCTCGTTTTCTGTTTGGTTGTTAATTTCTTCCTTCTGGTCCACTCCATTGATTTGAGTCCCAGTTTTCCTTCCATCTCTACTGGTTCCCCATGCGTCTTCCTTCATTTCACGTATTTTAGCCTGCGTTTTCTCATCTAATTTATGAGCAAAGTCAACCAATTCTGTGAGCATTTTGATGACCAGTGCTTTGAACTGTGCATCTGATAGGTTGGCTATCTCTTCACTGCTTAGAGGAATTGACTCTGGGGTTTTCATTTTTTCTCCGGTTTGAGCCATTTTTGGTGGGATTTTTTTGTTTTGTTTTGTTTTGATTTTAGTCTGGTCGCAGCTATTACTTATGAGGGGTGGAGCCTCAGGTGTTCCTCAGGGCGGGGCAGCCCAGTCGCTGGGTTGTGACGCTATAGGTGGGGGCGGGGTCCGAGAGGGAAGAATGGCGCCTGTTCCACTCTCTTCTTGACTCCGGTCCCTTCCGCTGCTTCCCCTTCGCCTGGATTATCTGCGCAGGCTTGAGTGCTGTTACGTAGTGAGGGGTGGAGCCTCAGGCGCTCCCCAGTGTGGGTCAGCCCAGTCGCTGGGTTGTGACGCTAAAGGTGGGGGCGGGGTCTGAGAGGGAACAATGGCGCCTGCTCCGCTCTCTCCTGGATTCAGTCCCTTCCGCCACTTCCCCTCTGCCTGGACCGTCTGTGTGCGCGAATGTGGGACCCCCTGGTCAGCCAGCCGCCTTGTGCGTCCTCACTGGGTCTGCACAGTTGCCCCCCTGTGCCCAGGGTCCGCCAGCTGCCGCCTGGGCGCCCGAGGACCGCCAGCACTGCCCGTGCACCTGGGAACTGCGAGCCGCTGCTACTTGCGTTCCTGGGTCCGCACCTCCACTTTTTCCTACCGAGACTCCGCCCCTCTTACCGGTCTGGATGAATGGTTGTTGGACTTCCGTACAGTTCAATTTTCTATAAGTTCTGGTTGTTTTCTTGTTTCTAAATATTTGTTGTCCTTAATTTTGGGTGTGAGAGGAGGCACAGTGTGTCCGCCTACGCCTCCATCTTGGCCGGAAGAGGGATATACAGTTCTTAACAAGGATGTGTCACACAGCTCCAAAGCCACCTGTGTTCCTACAGGCCATAGGCATAAAGCCCCGGCCCTTTTCGGGTATAAGGATCTAAAAGTTCCACTGTCTGCTGTTGCTGAAGGCTCTGCTTCTGTTTGTAAGTTTCCTTGATAAACTCTTTGTTTGACTTTGGAGTTGTCAGCCTCTTTCTTTGGTATCTCTGCCCTGTCCTTTTCAGTCTAACTTGGGAAATTTTCCAGGAAGAGTGAAATTGTAATCAGAAGGATGACTGGTGTGTGTGTTAGCAGAGCAGCGACGTGAAGTACAGAATTGGGCTGTCCTGCAGTATGAAGGGATGTTAGCTGGACACACTGGTCCCCACAAAGAAAATAGATGTATTGCTCAGACTAGACTTATGTCCTTGTCCCAGGACTCCCTCTTTCTGGACTGTGCTTGGATGGACACGCTAACACTGCCTCTGGGGTCCTCATTCTTCTATGCCTCCCTGGCTCCCAACTCGCATCAGCTGCCCCTTAGAGACAGCGCACATCCATTCAGTTGCCATCAAACTAGCTGGCCTGGGAACTGACCTCTCATTTATATGAACTTTATGTATCTTGGTTTTGACTCACTACATATTGATTGTACATTTAATTTCTGAGAGGTGTCCTGATTCTTTGTATTTCCAAGTTCTAGTGGAAGATAATATCCCAATAGCAGCCCACTTATCAAGAAGAATAATGTAATAATATTAATAAAATTAGGAGGAAATTATCTGTAATCACATGCCTAATATGATTATTATCTGTGTGCATTCTCTTACTATACATTTTATGTCATTATAATTGTAGTATAACGTCCATGGATGATGTGCTTCCCTTCATTTCAGCTTTTCCAAAGACATACAGTAAATAGCTAAAAATATAAACTCAGAGGTTAGAAGATATTAAGAAAACAAAAGCTGAGAAGTAGGAGGTTGATCAGGGCAGGTATAAAGAGGAGATAATAGTGAATTAAAATAAATTGGCATGAGTGGTCCACTGAAATGGTTGGTAAATCCTTTCCACAAAAGCAATTACAAAACTGGACTGAATTGTCAAAACCACTTTTAGCTCAGGAAATTGACCAAAAGCAAATAATACATTGAGATACATTTTATGATTAAAAAAATAAATAACTTGTGAATTTCATGCAAAGAGTAAAAGTCTACAGCATTCTTGTCTAGGGAGGCTGCCTTCTTTCCCCATTCCTCCAGCTCTGGCAATTCTACCAGGACTGGGCTGACCATGAACACCAGCAGCTCCGCTGCTGGGGGCTGATTTGATTTTGAAGGGAAGGAGAAAAATCCACACTCAGTGTCATTGTTGGTAAAAGTAGTAAACTTAGTAAGAGGTGAACAGGGCATATTTAAGGTTGCAGTCCCAGTTGTAGGAGCTGCAGACTGGCAGATTCTCCAGAAATTTAACAGGAAGATCTTAAAATTCAAAGAGCCATAGGTGGTAGATAAGCTCTCCTTACCACCTGGCTGCATTCATGTGTAAGAGTGACTCTAGACGGTGCATGCTCTCCACACATACCTCACTCACTGGAAGGCTGCATGCATGCACCGGGAAGACGTGAGAAGCCCAGTAGACAGTAGAGGTCAACAGACTTCAAAATGCCTGAGCTTCGAATGTTTTCAAACCACACATGGATCCATTGCCATAAGGTGAGGCCTAATGGGCATAAGAAGTTTGAGCACAGCCTTTAATCATTGGCTGACTACTAAGTCATGCGAACACTGCAGAGTCAAGCTAAAAGTAAAAACAAGAGCATAAACAATAATCAGAGACATCAGCAGATGCACATCATGGGAGTACAGATCTGGCCGATTTAGTCTGGAGAAAATTACTAAAAACAAACCAAGCCAACCAAACTGGAAAATAAAATTCCAGCAATGACTCTCTCTACACCCACATCAACAAATCAGAATTCATACCTACTACAATATATTATTTAAAATGCTCAGTATTCAAGAAAATATTATGCAGAGTCACGCAGAGAAACAGGAAAGTATAATCCACACTCAGGGAAGAAAGCCGCATAAATTATCTGTGAGTAGACACAGATGTTGTATTTAGAAGACCAAGATGTCAAAGCAGCTATTATATAGATGTTCAAAAACTTAAAAAAAGCCATGCTTAAGGAATTAAAAAATATGAGGCAATGTCTCAACAAATAAAAAAGATCAATAAAAATAGAAACTTTAAAAAAGAAGCAAGTAAAAATTCTAAAGCTAAAAGGTGTTAATCGAAATTTAAAAAAATGCACTAAATAGAGTCAACAGCAAAATTAAGATGGCAAAAGGAGGGATCACTGATATTGCAGATACAGCAATCAAATTTATCCAGTTTAGTATTTTTTTTCTTTATTTTTATTGTTGACACTGTTGCAGATGTCCTCATTTTCCCTCCTTTTGCCCCCTTCCTACCAACTCCCAACCCCCTTTTCCTCTGGCCGTCACCACACTGTTTTCTGTGTCCATGCGGTATACATATCTGTTCTCTGGCCAGCCCGTTCACCTTCTTTTACCCAGTCCCCCTTACTGCCCTCCCCTCTGACAGCTGTCAGTCTGTTCCATGTGTCCATGGTCTGTTTCCATTTAGTTCATCAGTTTATTTCATTCATTAGACTCCACATATGAGTGAGATCATACGGTATTTGTCTTTCTCTGACTGGCTTATTTCACTTAGCATAAAAATCTCTGGCCCATCCATACTGTCACAAAAGGTGAGATTTCTTTCACTTATTATGGCTGTGTAGTATTCCATTGTGTAATGTACCACAGAATTTTTTACCCACTCATCTACTGATGGGCACTTGGGCTGTTCCCAGATCTTGGTTATTGTAAATAATGCTGCTATAAACATAGGGGTGAATAGTCTTTTGAATTGGTGTTTTGGGATTCTTAGCAAACCTGAAGTGGGATCACTGGGTCAAAAGGCAGTTCCATTTTTAATTTTTTGAGTTAACTCCATACTATTTTCCATAGTAACTGCAACAGTCTGCATTCCTACCAACAGTGCACTAGGGTTCCCTTTTCTCCACATCCTCCCCAGCACTTGTTTGTTGATTTATTGATGGTAGCCATTCTGGCAGGTGTGAGGTGATACTTCATTGTGGTTTTAATTTGCATCTATCTTATGTTTAGTGACGTTGAGTATGTTTTTCATATGTCCATTGGCCATCTGTATGTTCTTTTTGGAGAAGTGTCTATTTAGATCCTTTACCCATTTTTAAATTGGATTGTTTGAAAATCCAATCAACCTGGGGTTGAGCTGTGTAAGTTCTTTATATAAGGTGTACATTGAAAATTAACCACTTATCAGATCTATCATTGGCAAATATCTTCTCAGTGGGTTGCCATTTCATTTCATTGATGGTTTCTTTTGCTGTGCAAAAGCTTTTCAATTTGATATAGTTTTATTTGCTTATTTTTCCCTTTGTTTTTCTTGCTCTAGAAAACATCAGCAAAAATATTGCTATGAAAGATTTCTGAGATTTTACTGCCTATATTTTCTTCTAGGATTTTTGTGGTTTTATGGCTTACAGTTAAGTCTTTTATCCATTTTGGGTTTATTCTTGTATATAGTATAAGTTGGTGGTCTAATTTCATTTTTTTAAAAATGAACCATGGACCAGTCCAATTCAGTTCTCCCAGCACCATTTATTGAAGAGCCTGTCTTACTCCATGGTATATTTTTGCTTCTTTTGTCAAATATTAATTGACTATATAAATGTGGACTGATTTCTGTGTTCCCTATTGTGATCCTGATCAATATGCCTGATCTTATGCCAGTACCAGGCTGTTTTGATTACAGTGGCCTTGTAATATAGTTTGATATCAGGTATTATGATCCCTTCCACTGTTCTTTCTCAAGACTGCTGAGGCTATTCAGGGTCATTTTTGGTTCCATATAAATTTTTGGAGTACTTTATCTAGATCTGTGAAATATGTCATTGATATTTTTAATAAGAATTGCATTGAATATATAGATCACCTTGGGTAGTATGGGCATTTTAATAATGTTAATTCTTCCAATCATGAATATGTATATATTCCCATTTATTTGTATCTTCCTCAGTTTCTTTCTTCAGTGTCCTATAGTTGTCTCAGTATAGGTCTTTTATCTCTTTGGTTAAAGTTATTCCTAGTTACCTTATTTTTTTGTTCTTGCAGTTGTGAATGGGATTTTTTTCTTAATTTTCTTTTCTGATAGTTCATTATTGTTGTATAGAAATGCCATCTTTTTCTTTTTTTTCTGTTATAGTATTTTATTTCTTAAGTATATTTTATTGATTATGCTATTACAGTTGCCCCATTTCCTCTCTTCTTCATTCCCCTCCTCCCTGCACAACCCCTCCCACCAGTAGGCTCCCCCTCCCCTGCTTAGTTCATGTCTGTAGGTTGTAGATATAAGTTCTTTGGCTTCTCCATTTCCTG
Source organism: Glossophaga mutica (assembly GCA_039655065.1). Lineage (NCBI taxonomy): Eukaryota > Metazoa > Chordata > Mammalia > Chiroptera > Phyllostomidae > Glossophaga > Glossophaga mutica. The sequence continues at coordinate 98,012,085 of CM077309.1, read as the reverse complement.
TACTATTCTTAACCTCCCCCTGTCTATTTTGTGCCTACCATTTATGCTTCTTATTCCCTGTACCTTTTCTCCACATTCTCCTCCCCTTCTCCACATTCTCCTCCCCTTCTCCACTGATAACCCTCCATGTGATCTCCATTTTGGTGATTCTCTTCCTGTTCTAATTGTGTGTACTTTTTGTTTTTGTTTTGTTACAATTGTTGATAATTGTGAATTTGTTGTCATTTTACTCTTCATAGTTTTCATCTTCTTTTTCTTAGATAAGTGCCTTTAATATTTCATATAATAAGGGCTTGGTGATGATGAACTCCTTTAACTTGACCTTATCTGGGAAGCACTTTATCTGCCCTTCCATTCTAAACGATAGTTTTGCTGGATAGAGTAATCTTGATGTAGGTCCTTGCCTTTCATGTCTTTGAATATTTCTTTCCAGCCCCTTCTTTCCTGCAAGATCTTTTTTGAGAAATCAGCTGACAGTCTTATGGGAGCTCCTCTGTAAGTAACTGTCTCCTTTTCTTTTCCTGCTTTTAAGTTTCTCTCATTATCTTTAATCTCAGGTAACTAAATTATGAAGGGTCTTGCTGTGTTTCTTCTTGTATCCAACTTCTTTGGGACTCTCTGAGCTTCCTGGACTTGAATGTCTAATTTCTTCACCAGATTGGGGAAGTTTTCCTTCATTATTTTTTCAAATAAGTTTTTGATTTCTTGCTCTTTCTCTTTTCCTTCTGCCATCCCTTTGATTCACATAATGGAACATTTAGAGTTGTCCCAGAGATTCCTCAGTCTATCCTCATTTTTTTGAATTCTTGTTTCTTCGTTCTGTTCCAGTTAGATGTTTATTTCTTCCTTTTGATCAAAATCATTGATTTGAGGCCTGGTTTCTTTCCCTTCACTATTGGTTCCCTGTATATTTTCTTTCATTTCAGTTTGTATAGCTTTACTTCTTCCTTTATTTTGTGAATGTATTCAATCATTTCTGTGAGCATTGTAATCATCAGTGTTTTGAACTCTGCATCTGATTGGTTGTCTATCTCTTCATTGCTTAGTTCTTTTTCTGGAGTTTTGATCTGTTCTTTCATTTGGGCCATATTTCTTTGTTTTGGTGCACCTGTTATGTTGTAAGGGGCAGAGCCTTATGTAAATGCCGGAGTGGAGCAATTCACTTTGCTACGTTGTTGCTCTGTGTATGGGGGAGGGGTCAGAGAAGGAATGATGCTGCTTGCTTGGCTCACAGTTGGCTTTTGGTCACTTCCTCCACTACCCACAGGCAAATTGGGCCCTTCTGCTGCTGATTCCCAGGTGCATGGTTTTATGTATGTTCTAGGACCCTGTATACCTCTCCAAAAGACTCTCCTGTGAGACTAGGAATTTCTCCTACTGCTGCAACCCACACAGGTCTTCACAGCCAGAGTTTCTGAGGCTTTATTTCCCTCCACTGGAACCGTGGATTGTGTAGTTTGTTTCACTCCCCACTTGTTCTTCCCAGTTTATCTGCATGTGTATATGGGACTGCCTGATCCACCAGTCACTGCTTTGTTGTGTATCCTCTCTTCCCTGGCTGCCTATTTCTACCCCTCCTACCAGTCTGGATGAATGTTTCTTTTTTAACTCCTTGGATATCTGACTTCCATACAGTTAGATTTTTATGGAAGTTCTGGTTGTTTTCTGTTTTTAAATTTGTTGTTATCCTTCTTTTGGTTGTGTGATGAAGTGAAATGTATCTACCAATCCTCCATCTTGGCGAGACATGCCACCTATTTCTGAATGTTAATTTTCTATGCTGCTACTCTGCTAAATTCATTTATTTGCAATAGTAGCTTTTTGGTGAAGTTTTTTAGGGTTTTCTATGTCTGAAATCATGTCATCTGCAAATAATAACAGCTTTACTTCTTCCTTTCCAATTTGGATGCCTTTATTACTTCTTGTCTGATTGCTGTGGCTAGGACTTCCAGTACTATGTTGAACAAGAGTGGTGAAAATGGATACTCTGTCTTGTTCCTGTTCTTAAGGGAAATGCTTTTAGGTTTTACCATTGGGTAGGATGTTGGCTGTGTGCTTGTCACAGATATGGCCTTTATTGCATTGAGGTATGTTCCCTCTGTTTCCACTTTGCTGAGTGTTTTCGTCATAAATGTGTGCTGGGTTTTATCAAATGCTTTTTCTGCATCCATTGATATAATCATGTGGTTTTTATCCTTCATTTCATTTATGTGTTGTATCATATTTATTGATTTGCACATATTGTACCAACCTTGCATCCTTGTTACAATTTGCAGTTGATCATGGTGTGTGATCTTTTAGAGGTATTGCTGGATCCAGTTTGCTAATATTTTGTTGTTGATTTTAGCTTCTATGATCTTCAAAGATATTGGCTTATAATTTTCTTTCTTTTTGGTGTCTATATCTCATTTTGGAATTAGGATGATGCTGGCCTGGTATAAAGAGCTTGGGAGTTATCCCTCCTCTTAAAATTGTTGGGAACAGAATGAGAAGGATAGGTGTTATTGCTTCTTTGAATGTTTGGTAAAATTGACTTGTGGAGCTATCTGGTCCAGGACTGCTTTTTTTTTTTTTTTTAATTTTGTTTATTTTTAGAGAGAGTGGAAAGGAGAAAGTAAGAGAGGTAGAGAAACATCAATGTATGAAGTAAACATTGATGGGTTGCCTCTAGGCCTGCAACTCAGGCACATGCCCTAACTGGGAATCAAACCAGTGACCTTTTGGTTTGCAGGCCGGCAGTCAATCCACTGAGCCATACCAGGCAGCACTGGTCCAAGACTTTTATTTGTTGGGAATTTTTTGACTACTGCTTCAATTTTAGTAGTTGTAATCCATCTATTCAGATTCTCTCATTCTTCTTGATTCAGTTTTGGAAGACTGTATGTTTCTAGGAATTTATCCATTTGTTTCAGATTGTTCAATTTGTTGACATACAGTTGTTCATAATATTTTCTTACAATCCTTTGTATTTCTTTGGTGTCAGTTGTTAGTTCTCCTATTTCTGATTTTATTTATTTTGGTCCTCTCTCTTTTTTCTTAATGAGTCTGATTAAAGGTTTGTCAGTCTTGTTTATATTTTCAAAGAGTCATTGGTCTTTTGTATTGTTTTTTTAGACTCCATTTTATTTATTTCTGTTGTAGTCTTTATTACTTCTTTCTTTCTACTTGCTTTCAGCTTTGTTTGTTGTTTTTTTTCCAGTTCCTTTAAGTGTAAGGTTAGATTGATTGAATTTTCCCTTGTTTTCTGAGGAGGCCTGTAATATGATAAATTTCTCTCTTAAGACTGCTTTCAATGTGTCCCATAGATTTTGGATTGTTGTTTTTCTAATTTTCATTTGTTTTAAGGTAACTTTTATTTTTTTTCCTTGATTCCATTATCCCATTGTTAGTCCATTCATTGTTTAGTAACATGTTATTTAGCCTCTATGATTCTGTATGTTTTTCAGTGTGTTTCTTGTGGTTGATTTCTAGTTTCATACCATTATGGTCAGAGAAGATGTTTGATATGATTTCAACATTTTCAGATTTGTTGAGATCTCCTGTTTTGTGTCCTATCATGTTGTCTATCCTAAAAAATGTCCCATGTATGCTGCTTTGAGGTGAAATGCTGTGAAGATATCAATTAAATCTATCTGATCTAGTGTGTCATTTAAAGCTACCATTTTCTTGTTGATTTTCTGCCTAGAAGATCTATCCATTGATGTCAATTGGGTATTAAAATCTCCTACTATGACTGTATTACTGTCATTCTTTCCTTTATGTGGATCATGATTTCCTTTATGTATTTAGGTCATCCAATGTTGCGAGTATAAATGTTTACCAGAGTTACATTTTCTTGCTGGACTCTTCCTTTTGTCATTATGTAGTATCCTTTTTGTCTCTGACAATATAGACGTTTGCCTTTGTTTAAACGTCTACATTGTCAGAGTTAAATATTGCTACCCCAGCTTTCTTTCATTGCCATTTGCAAAAAAAAAAAAAAATATCTTTTTGCATCTCTTTAGTTTTAGTCTGTGTGTATCCTTTATTCTGAGGTGGGTTTCTTGAAGACAGTGTGTATAAGGGTCTTACTTTCTATCTATTCAGGTACCGTGTCTTTTGATTGGAGCATTTAAGGCATTTACATTTAAAGTGATTATTGAGATGTACATATTTATTGCCATTTTATTCTTTTAACTCTTTTCTTTTTTGTTTGTTTGGTTTTCTCTTCTTCTTCTCCTTCTCCTCCTCTTCCTTCCCTTTCTTCTTCTTCATCTGGGAAGCTCTTTATTTCTCCTTCAATTTTAAATATAACATTGCAGGGTGAAATAGTCTTGATTGTAGGCCCTTGCTTTTCATCTCTTTGAATATTTCATGCTAATTCCTTCTGGTCCGAAATGTTTCAGTTGAGAAATCAGTTTACAGTCTTATGGGAGCTCTCTTGTAGATAATTAACTATTTTTCTCTTGCTGTTTTAAGATTCTTTCTTTGTTGTTAACATTTTCCATTTTTATTATGATGTATTTTGGTATGGGCCCTTTGGGGATCATCTTGTTTGGGACTCTCTGTGCTTTCTGGACTTGTGTGTCTTTTTCCTTTCCCAAATTAGGGAAGTTTTTGGTTATTATTTCTTCAAATAGGTTCTCAGTCCATTGCTGTGTGTCTTCTCCTTCTGGTGCCGATGGAGATGTTTTTACATTTTATATTGTCCCAAAGTTTCCATAACCTATGCTTATTTATTATAATTATTATTTTTTTCTGCTCTGATTTGGTGTTTTATTCTATCTTTTCTCCCAAATCATTGATTTGGTCCTCTGCTTCATGCAACCTACTTTTTATTCCTTGCTGTGTATTCTTAATGTCATATGTAGTATTCTTCATTTCCACAGTGGTTGTACAATTTTATAGTCCTGCCAGCAATGTATGAGTGATCCAACTTCTCTACATCCTTGCCAATAGTTAATGTCTCACCATTTTTTATTTTAGACATTCTGAAAGGTGTGTAGTGATATCTCATTGCAGTGTTAATTTGTACTTCCCTGCTGGCTATACTAATATGTAGGCAATTGTTTTGCTTCAGTCTGGCAAACGTAATTCAGCTCTGTATGGAAAGCCTATAGGAGCAAAGGGGTGGGCAGGAGCCAGACCCTCAAACCAGATTTTCCCATAAGAATCAGGTCTAGAAAATGCATTCAGACTGTTATGGTTTGCTCTTGCTAAAACTCCACCACCCTGGTCTGAAACAGTAGATGTTTATTGCCCATCTTCAAGGTAATTTCCAAAGCCTGTGTGAATTTTCCCAAGGACAGAGCTAATTGGCTCACCACCTTTCCCTTCTGCATTTAGTATTTTCATTTCCTTGGTTGTACCTGAAATGTAGACAACAATATTCTGTGTAATAGATAATAAATCCTTCTTTGAGGTAAGACCCGAGAAAAACAAGAAAAGCCTGTCCAGGCAAGGGTTGGTGTGCTCTCCCCTTGAGAGAAGTGGCTGCAGGACTCTCATCTTAAGAGAGTACTGTACCGCCCCTTTTCCTCCACAGGACTGCTGTAGTCTGAGTGCATTTGTTCTCGTCTTCAGCCACAACATGCAGACTCTGCTGGCCGGAGTCTGCCACACTAATAAACCCTGTCTTAATTTCTGTAGCCATGTACCAAGCCTTAATGATGGGTATTTTCATCCCTCCCAATTCATTCTGGTTTTTTTTTTTTCCTTCAAGATTTGTTTTATCTATTTTGGTGCTGGTTAGTTACTCTTTGCGAAATGGAAAGGTACTTTAATGAGAAAAAATGGTATTTTCAACAAATGGGTCTGTGACAATTGGATATATGTATGCAAAAAAATGAAAAACTTTTATTTCACATCGTACACAAAATTTAACTTAAAATGGACTCTAGATATAAATGAAATATCCAAAACAAAACTTCCAGAAGAAAATATCAGAGAAAATTTTTGTGGCTTTGGATTAGGCAAAGATATCTTAGTTATAATATCAAAAGCTAAATCCATAAACAAGGAAATGGATATGTTGGACTTCATTACAGTAAAACCTTTTGCTCTTTAAAAGTTCCCATGAAGAAAGTGAAAAGTCAAGCCACAAACTGAGAGAAAATATTTGTATATCATATATCAAACAAAAGGTTTATATCCAGAATATATAAAGATAAGTACATTCACTCTCACCATCTCAGTAATAGAATCCAATTTTTTAAAAAAGGCAAAAGATGCCAACAGATACTTTACAATAGAAGATATATGAATGGTGGAAAAGCACATGAAAAGATGCTCAGTGTCATTTGTCATTAGGGAATTGCACTTTTAAACAACACTGTGATGTCAACCCCAACCCCCCTCCCCACAAATGGCTATAACAAGAAAGGACTAACAATAACAACACTTGCTGAAAATGTGGAAAATGTGGCTATAACAAGAAAGGACTAACAATAACAACACTTGCTGAAAATGTGGAACCTTCATATATTTCTAAGGAGCATGGAAAATTGTACAACCAGACTAGAAAACATTTTGACATATTTCTCAAAAATTAACCATAAATTTACCATACAACCCAGAAATTCCACACCTACATGCCTACCCAATAGACTTGAAAACTAATGTCCACAGAAAGTCTTGTGCCAGTGTTCATAGCAGCATTATTCACAGAAGCCTCAAAGTGGAGAAAATCCAAATGTCTGTCAACTGGTGACTAGAAGAACAAAATGTGATATATTTGTATAGTGGAATACTATTTACCAATAAAAGGAAAGAATGACTTATACATGCTGCAAGAGGGATAGACCCAAAAACATCATACAAAGTCTGATGTTTTGGGGAAAGCCAAACTTGAAAAATAATAGGGAGAAAATAAACAAGGTTACCTTCATCCTCAACTCCTTTTTCACCTCTCCAAGTAGGAGAGTTCGCTTGAGCAATTCGCTTGAGCAATAGAGATTAGTGAGTTGGAAGAATGGAGCTACATAGATACCAAAAGAACATTTTTATCCCCTGAAGTGAAGTTTCAAAGCTGGCATTTCTTTTTTAAAAAAATATATTTTATTGATTATGCTATTACAGTTGTCCCATTTCTCCCCCATCATTCCCCTCCACCCTGCACACCCACTCCCACCCACATTTCCTCCCTTTAGTTCATGTCCATGTGTCATAAGTTCTTTAGCTTCTACTTTTCCCACACTATTCTTGCCCTCCCCTTGTGTTTTCTACCCACTGTTTATGCTACTTGTTCTCTGTATCTGTTCCCCTCTCTACTCCTCCCACTCCCCTGTTGCTAACCCTCCATATAATCTCCATTTCTGTGGTTCTGTTCCTGTCCTAGTTGTTTGCTTTTGTTTTAGGTGTGGTTGTTAATATCTGTGAGTTTGTTGTCTTTCTACTGTCTATTTTTTATTTTCATTTTCTTAAGTAAGTCCCTTAAACATTCCATATAATAAGGGCTTGGTGATGAACTCCTTTAACTGGACCTTATCTGAGAAGCGCTTTATCTTCCCTTCCATTCTAAATGACAGCTTCACTGAATAGAGCAATCTTGGATGTAGGTCCTTGACTTTCATGACTTGGAATACTTCTTTCCAGCCCCTTCTTGCCTGTAAGCTCTCTTTTGAGAAATCAGCTGATGGTCTGATGGGAACTCCTTTGTAGGTGACTGTCCCCTTATCCCTTGCTGCTTCTAGAATTCTCTCCTTCATTTTAATCTTGGCTAATGTAATTATAACATACCTGGGTGTGTTCCTCTTTGGGTCCAACTTCTTTGGGACTCTCTGAGCTTCCTGGACTTCCTGGAAGTCTATTTCCTTTGCCAGATTGGGGAGTTCTCCTTTATTATTTGTTCCACTTGTTGGAACAAATAAATTTTTCACTTGTTGCTCTTCTTCTTCCCCTTCTGGGACCCCTATAATTCGGATGTTGGGACATTTAAAGATATCCTGGAGGTTCCTAAGCCTCTACTCATTTTTTTGAATTCTTGTTTCTTTCTTCTTTTCTGTTTGGTTGTTTGTTTCTTCCTTCTGGTCCACTCCATTGATGTGAGTCCCAGTTTTCCTCCCATCACTATTGGTTCCCTGTGTGTTTTTCTTCATTTCACTTATTGTAGCCTTCATTTGTTCATATACTTTGCGACCAAAATCAACCAATTCTGTGAGCATCCTGATCACCAGTGCTTTGAACTGTGCATCTGATAGGCTGGCTATCTCTTGGTCACTTAGATGAATTGGCTCTGGGGCTTTGATCTGTCCTCCCGTTTGAGTCTTTTTTTTTTTTTTTGGTCTGGTCACAGCTGTTACGTAGTAAGGGGTGGAGCCTTAGGTGTTCCCCAGTGCGGGGCAGCCCAGTTGCTGGGTTGTGATGCTGTATGTGGGGGAGGAGTCTGAGAGGGAACAATGGTGCTTGCTCCGTGCTCTCTTGGATTCCAGTGCCTTCCGCTGCTTTCCCCAAGCAAATTGGGCCCTTCTGGTGCTGATTCCCATGTGGGTGGGCTTGTGTATGTTTTAGAACCCTGTGGGTCTCTCCAACAAACTCTCCTGTGAGACTGGGAGCCTCTCCTGGCACCTCAACCCCCACAAGTATTTTCCATCGATGCTTTTAGGCTCTATTTCCTGGTGCTGGGGCCCTGGGCTGTGCAGTCTTTCTTGCTGCCCATTTTCATCTGGTTTATCTGGGTGCAATTGTGACCACGGTCATCTGCCTTGTGAGCCTCGCTTGGTCTGCTCATTGCCTCCCCAAGCCCAGTAACTGCCGCCTGTGCACCTGGGGTGTGCCAGCCACCACCTGCACATCCAGGACAACTAGCCACTGCTTTTTCCTGCTGTGATCCCTCTTCACCTGCTGCCGACTCCACCCCTCTTACTGGTCTGGGTGAATTGTTGTTGGACTTCTGTACACTTCCATTTTCTATCTGTTCTGAGTTTTTTTTGGTTCTAAATTTTTGTTGTCCTTAATTTTGGTTGTGAGAGGAGGCACAATGTGTCCACCTACACCTCCCTCTTGGCCGGAAGTCCAAAGCTGGCATTTCTTATGCAGCAAGCATTTCCTAAGAGTAGTTCACAGTCAGCTCTGCTGAAAAACTGAGGAATCACAGTTTCTTTGTTTCTCTTCAACTTGTTATATGTGAAATGATGTAATGCAAGTGATTATTTTTGCTTGGATACCTCAAACTCTCACAAATGATATTTTTAGACTTGAATCACAATTGTTTGCCAGTTAATTACATTGTTTATCTGTGCTTCACTTACTTGCACAGTGATCAAGTAACACTAAAGGAAATGTGATTATATTCTACCTGTATTAATTCAGAGAACAGTTGTATGATCATTAGTTTGAGTTCCTAAGATGGAATTATCAAAGTCTAGTTAGAAGCAAGAAATTATAATGTAATTCTTGTCTTCTCCAAGAATATTCTTTATTGGGCTGGTCATAAGTGTATTCTGTTGGCCACACCTAAAACAAAAGCAAACAACTAGAACAGGCACAGAACCACAGAAACGGAGATCACATGGAGGGTTAGTAACAGGGGAGTTGGAGGAGTAGAGAGAAGGAAAAGGTGCAGAGAATAAGTAGCATAGACGGTGGGTAGAAAATAGATAGTGGGAGAGCAAGAATAGTGTGGGAAAAGTAGAAGCTAAAGAACTTATGACACATGGACATGAACTAAAGGAGGGGAATGTGGGTGGGAGGGGGTGTGCAGGGTGGAGGGGAATGATAGGGGAGAAATGGGACAACTGTAATAGCATAATCAATAAAATATATTGAAAACATGATTTTTCAATAGGACAAATGTGGTATTATTTTTATTTGTAGCATAAAACCAGTCTCTAAGACTGTTTAGTGTGCACCAGCCTCCAGCATTTGCACAGGCAGCCAGGAGAACTTATGTACTAATCATCTGTGCCCAATCACTTAAGGGTGATTTCATTGATGATCTTGTGAGAGGCATTCTGTTCAACAAGCCAGGCTGGTGGACGCTTGGTCAGAGTGCAAGTGACAGAAAACACTTCTGTAACAGTGAATGCACTTCTTGATACACGGAGCTCATTTAGACATCAAGTTGCCAAAACTGATATTCTGTACAGCAGCAAATTATATTCTGCGTCCTGATTCATTTCTTCCCAAGGTGCTTTGGGTGGTCACCTGTGGTCTAAGTACGGCAAAAGAGGCATCATTAGAGTGACACGTGGTGCTTCCATTGTCAAATTTTTAGCCTGATTTCAATATTCGGGCAACAGACTTCCCTTTTTGCTAAAAGCTAACCTGTTAGTTTCACAATCTATACATTCTGGAGAGCCATATTCATAGAAACCCTTCCCAAAGAAGGAAGCAGCATGAGAGAAGTAAGAATGAAGATAAAGCTATAAATGGCACAGGCTCCGATATTGGATATTCTACATTTAGAGCTACTCAGGCTCCAGTTATGGTGATCACCTCAGATTATCATGGGCAAGGCAATAAATCTCTCTAAGGCTCAGTTTTGAAATGGGCATGGATTGCTTTTTTTTTTTTAGTACAGATAAGGTATTATATGTAGAGTACTTAGCATAGGGGCTAGCATACAGTATATGTGCAATGATAATAGTGTGTTTTATTTCCTCTATCAGTGTATTAACTAGGTCTTGCTGGTTTTTTTTTTCCCCAGTAGTTGCTCCAGGCTTACAATAAGCATCATTAACATTACCATCCAACTTTGTACATCTCACCACATATATTGTGTCACATATGTGTATAATGTAGTGGGTATATTACAGCACATTATACTTTGATTTTACCAATTGTATCCTTTTTTGCTATTTTTGTCACACATTATACTTCTACATGTTTTACATCCCCCTTTATTATTCTTTTTATTTTCCTCAATTATCTTTAAAGAAGTTGAAAGGAAAGAATGTGAGTTTATATTTATCCACATATGAGTATTTACCATTTCCAGTGTTCTTCATTCTTGGTGAAGATCGTAATTCCCTTTGGTAGCAATTTCATTCTTGCAGTGCAGGTCTGTTGCTGATTAATTCTTTCAGCTATTTTCTTTCCAAAAATATTTTTATTCTGTCTTCACTATTGAGGGATATTTTCACTGAACATTGATTTCTAGATCAGCAGTTTTTAAGCACTATAAATACATAAAGTTCTGACATTCATCATTTCTGTTGACAAGTCTGTGTAGATTCTTATTTTTATTTTTCTTAAGAAAACTGTCTTTTTTCCCTCTGAATACTTTCCAAATTTTTGTTATTGTTGTTGCTGTGTTCAGTAATTCCACTACAATGTGTCTAAGTGTGTCGTTCTTTATCTTCATTCTGTGTAGGATTCCCTTGCTTCTTCAATCTGGAAGCTTATGTTTTGCACCAAATACATGTGACTCTGATTTCTTCAAATATATTTGTGTCCCATTTTCTCTCTCTCTCTCTCTTTTTGAAACTCTGATTACATTTAGACTGCTTGCTGTTGCAGGTCACTGATTCTAAATTTACTCTTTCCAATTTTCTTTGTCTTCATATTGTAAAAGTTCTTTTGATCTGTCATAAATTGAAGCACTTATTTTTGCTGTTTACAATCTGCTGTGAAGCTCATACAGTGAGTTTAAAGGGTATCGAGTTTTGTTTTGTTAGCGAGTTAAATTAATGGTGAGTCCTTTTTGTCCTGTTAGTCTTCTTTACATTCTTTATTAGGTGAATCTATTTTGGTTTAGTCTTGGGGGCTGACTCTTACTCAAGTGTGTAGCTGCTTAATGAGCAAAATCTATCTGGTCTACAGCTCCAGTGTCTGTCAGGACTCTGTGACCTCTGCTCTCACCATACCTGTTTGGCCCTAAAGCTGGTGATGTTCGCTAGGCTTTCTCCAGTCTTACCTTGCAGATGCACCCTGCAGATGCATCGTGCAACCCCTTGCCAAGGACTCAAGGTTTACACAGATTCATGGGGTGACCCTTTGTGCGTCTCTAATCCCACTTCTCTAATAGCCTGCCTTGCAAATTCCAGCTGCCTCATCAGTCTAGAACTCTGTTCTGTTCTTTTCAGTTCATTGAAACTGCTTTTTCCTTGGGCTCTACCTCCCTGCCTCTGAGGGAATGTGCCCCTAGGCAGATAATTGGGGTTACTGTGGGACTTATTTTGTGTGTTTTCCTCCTCTCAAGATCATAGTTCTGTTTTGACTATATATTTTTTTCATTTTCTGAAAGCAATTGCCTCATATATTTTGTCTAGCTTTATAGTTGTTTTTGGTGGGAGGGCCGGTGTCCTAGTTACCCTATCAAAGATGAAAGTGGAAGTTCTATATTTAACTTTCATATTCTGATTCCAGACTATCAAGGGTAAGCTTTAAATCTCAAAATGATTTATCCTGACACCTTCTTCTCTGGGCCAAGCCCCATTCATTGTGAATGTGCTCAGAATACAAAAGTAAAAAATACCTTAAATGCAGTAGTTTTTGAAGAAAAAAACAGTTGATAAGACAAATCTATGAAATATTAGAAATATCAAAGACAGGTATTAACTATCTTGGTCTGTTTTATTTCCTGACTCTTGAGCTAATTAAGAATTGACTGTTTCAATACTAAATATAATTTTCTATGTCAGGCCTTTCATCCAATGAAAATCTCTGTCTCTTTTTATGTTTGGTGATAGCATTTTGGTCAGAAGGCAGTTTTAAATGTCTGCTCCTGTAAGAAACATCAAATGAATGCCCTAACACTAACCGTGTAGGTCCTTTAAGAAGACTAGACTTTGTCTTGAGCAGAATTAATAAAAATCTTGGATTACAAATTCAATATTTATAGTAGATTTCATCTTCTAGGCTTAGTAGTGGAATGCACTGGCTTCCTAGAAGTTTCAATAAAGCTTTGTAACCAGCTGTTCTGGTTAATTGTGTCTTTTTGTATGTCTAAGAGAGACAGGATGTTAAAGTTTTAATCTCAAGTTTATTTTTGTACCTTGCCAAATATACTAGAATGAAAGGTTGAGTTTCATACAAATTCAGTGCATCAGAGTATATTGAATCAAACATGTTTTTTTTATACCACTTGAATTGCAGATTTGCTCAACTTTTACCTTACTGTACCCTTTCTGTTATGAGGCTTTTAAAGCCAAACTCCCCTTGATTCATTTCTTATATACGCTTTTGGGTCAATTACAAGTCTGCCTCACTGCCTGCCTTGTTCTCTGCCAGCAAGATAAACAGTGAATGGAGCCTTTTATCTTAGCAGGGCTCTCCAGATACTGCATTAGAACAACTTCAATGTATTATTTATGGGATTTTAAGTTATTCTTTCACTTTGGGTGTGAAACCAAAACTTTCTTATGCAATGTAGCAGATGTGGCAATGAGTTCAAGTGATTACCTGTCTTCCTGTGATTTCGTCTGTGGCACTTTCTTAAATTAATCACTTTCAGCTGAGTTCTTTTCTAGCACTATCATTATGGACTTGCGTTTACAGGCCTTTGTGAATGAGGAATATTTTAAACTTGGGTGTGTTGAAAGGTGACATACAACTGTATTGGGCAGAGGCTATTTATGATGACAAATCACCACAGATTCAATCACAATTGTGTAGCATTGTTCACTGCCCAAGATAACCAGTTGTCCATGGCTACAGTGCAAATTGCCCTCTGCTTCTGGGGAATGTTCCCTTAGATGGCTGATAACTTTTCTGAAAGATTGTTTATCAACCACCTCCATCAGAATTCTCTTAGGGTTTGGGCCACACCCTGCCAGACCTGTTGCCAGTCTTTGTGGTTGAGGCCTGGAACCTGCATTTTAAATAAGCATTCAAGGTGAATTCCACAGAAAAGTTTCAGAACCACTTTCTTGAAGGGAGATATTTTAAGATTTGAACTGACAAAATATTTACTAGTTAAATCTAAGCTGACGGGTTCATATGCCAGATGATTTAGGATTAATTTTTGGTCTAGAATTTTGACTTTATACCTATCACTATACTTATTGCATTAAAGTTTTCTGTAGCCTGGGTCAAAGATGGCTCCTCACAGGGTGGGAAAATTGGCATTTCTTGTTTTATTTGTATTGTCCATTTCAATTAATAGACCCACTGTTTCCCAACTTTCTTAATGGGAAATGATAGCAGAGTGGCCTCTATGGTTCAGGTCTTTCTACTTTTTTTTTGTTTAAGATTTTATTTATTTATTTTTAGAGAGAGGGGAAGGGAAGAAAAGGAGAGGGAGAGAAACTTCAATGGGCGGTTGCCTCTTATGCACCCCTAACTGGGGACCTGGCCGGCAATCCAGGCATGTGCCCTGACTGGGAATTGAACTAGCAACCCTTTGGTTCGAAGGTGGACACTCAATCCACTGAGCCATTTCAGCCAGGGCAGGTCCTGTTTTTTAAGATCATGAGTTTATTGGACCAATTTATTTTTGTTACAATTGTAGAAAGTGATCATGTTGTCTCTTCTGAACTGGGACTGGTGATGCCTTCTGGGACCTATGTAATCTTCTGCAGACATTCATGCTCATGTTAAAAGAGTAAATTAAATTCTCTGTGGACGATCTGATTTTCTTTTTTTTTTTTTAATATATTTTATTGATTATGCTATTACAGTTGTCCCATTTCTCCCCCATCATTCCCCTCCACCCCACCCACCCTCTCCCACCCACATTCCCCCCTTTAGTTCATGTCCATGTGTCATAAGTTTTCTAGCTTCTACATTTCCCATACTATTCTTGCCCTCCCCCTGTCTATTTTCTACCCACTATCTATGCTACTCATTCTCTGTACCTTTTCCCCCTCTCTCCTCCTCCCACGCCCCTGTTGCTAACCCTCCATATGATCTCCATTTCTGTGGTTCTGTTCCTGTTCTAGCTGTTTGCTTAGTTTGCTTTTGTTTTAGGTGTGGTTCTTGATAGCTATGAGTTTGGTGTCTTTTCACTGTCATAGTTTTATCTTCTTTTTCTTAGATAAGTCCCTTTAACATTTCATATAATAAGGGCTTGGTGATGATGAACTCCTTCAACTTGACCTTATCTGAGAAGCACTTTATCTTCCCTTCCATTCTAAATGACAGCTTTGCTGGATAGAGCAATTTTGGGTGTAGGTCTCTGCTTTTCAAGATTTCAAATATTTCTTTCCAGCCCCTTCTTGCCTGTAAGGTCTCTTTTGAGAAATCAGCTGACAGTCTAATGGGAACTCCCTTGTAGGTGACTGTCCCCTTATCCCTTGCTGCTTCTAGAATTCTCTGCTTCATTTTAATCTTGGCTAATGTAATTACAATGTGCCTTGGTGTGTTCCTCCTTGGGTCCAACTTCTTTGGGACTCTCTGAGCTTCCTGGACGTCCTGGTAGTTTATTTCCTTTGCCAGATTGGGGAAGTTCTCCTTTATTATTTGTTCAAATAAGTTTTCCACTCGTTGCTGTTCTTCTTCCCCTTCTGGGACCCCTATAATTCGGATGTTGGGACGTTTAAAGATGTCCCGGAGGTTCCTAAGCCTCTCCTCACTTTTTTGAATTCTTGTTTGTTCCTTGTTTTCTGTTTGGTTGTTAGTTTCTTCCTTCTGGTCCACTCCATTGATTTGAGTCCCAGTTTTCCTTCCATCTTTATCAGTTCCCCATTCATCTTCCTTCATTTCACGGATTGTAGCCTGCATTTTTTCATCTAGTTTGTGAGCAAAATCAACCAATTCTGTGAGCATTTTGATGACCAGTGCTTTGAACTGTGCATCTGACAGGTTGGCTATCTCTTCACTGCTTAGAGGAATTGGCTCTGGGGCTTTTATTTGTTTTCCGGTTTGAGCCATTTTTGGTGGGTTTTTTTGTTGTTGTTGTTGTTTTGGTTTTAGTCTGGTCGCGGCTATTACGTATGAGGGGTGGAGCCTTAGGTGTTCCTCAGGGCGGGGCAGCCCAGTCGCTGGGTTGTGACGCTGTATGTGGGGGTGGGGCCTGAGAGGGAGCAATGGCGCCCGCTCCGCTCTCTCCCGGATTCAGTCCCCTCCGCCACTTCCCCTCCGCCTGGACCGTCTGCGCGCTCTAATGTGAGACCACCTGGTCAGTCAGCCAGCCGCCTTGTGCGGCCTCAATGGGTCTGCACAGTTGCCCCCCTGTGCCCGGGGTCCACCAGCTGCTGCCTGTGGGCCCGGGGACCGCCAGCCGCCGCCTGTGCACCTGGGAACTGCCAGCCGCTGCTGCTTGCTTCCTGGGTCCGCACCTCCACTTTCTCCTGCCGCGACTCCACCCCTCTTACCGGTCTGGATGAATGGTTGTTGGACTTCCGTACAGTTCAGTTTTCTATAAGTTCTGGTTGTTTTCTTGTTTCTAAATATTTGTTGTCCTTAATTTTGGTTGTGAGAGGAGGCACAGTGTGTCCGCCCACGCCTCCATCCTGGCCGGAAGTCCCTCACGATCTGATTTTCTGATATGACTAACAAAAAACTGCTCTGGACACCTACCATGCTCCACACTGCCCCCTGGCTTATTTTCTAAAAAGTGCAAGGCCAGATGCCCACAGTGGCCCTTCACCTTCAAACTGGTCTCCTGCTTCTGCTCCTGCTCCCACAGCAATTTCTCAACACAGCGGCCAGCGTGATCTCAAAAACATGATTGCTGTCATGTCACTTTCTTGCTCAACACCCTCCAACAGTTTCCTGTAATGAATGCTCTGGTGCACTGCCCAGATACTCCTCCCTGGGACTGAAGCACAAATTTCCCCAGATGCTGAGAGGGTTACCAGCCCTCAGCTGAGTCTCTCTTTAGAAATCCTGCTTAATAGAGTTGTCTAAATGAAGGCCATTCTCATGGGAGCCTGCATCCACTGATGGATCCTGCAGTGATACAGAGCCTGCATTGTCTTGGCCATTCTAGCTTCTGAGCTCCCAGATGCATAGGCTATATCACAGTTCAACTTCTCCCTCTGCCTACTCCTGCTTCTTTCACTCTTCAGTAGATGCCAAAGACCCTTCCAGGGACCTCCTGCCCACAGATTTCCACCTTGGAGTCTGTCCCAGGGAAGTCAACCTGCGGACTGGGCCTGCTTGTTTCCAACCTGGTCACCCCCTTCTCTCCCCTCCATGCATTCCTTCACAGATGCCCTGCTTTTCTGGTGGTTCTGCAAACACTCCAAGTTGGTACCTACCTCATGGCTGAAGCACTTGGATCTGCCTGGGACAGAATCCTTCCCTGGAACTCAGTGTGACCTGCTTCCTGTCTCTGCCCAAACATCACCGCCTTACAAAGGCCTTTTCTGATGATCTTTCAGAGGTGCATTTCCCCCTCAGCCCTCCATCAATTTCTAGCCTTTCATAGGGTTTTACTACATAGCCCTTCTCAAGCCAATATTTTGTTACATATTTACTTGTGTTTAATGTTTCTTTGGCTTAAACAGAAGGCTTCTGGGGTCATCTTCTCTACTTCTTAACAGCAGTGGCTGCCATGTAGAAAGCACTCTAAATATTTTTGATTGGATGAGTGAATTAGTGAATGACTGCATGAATGACTCCCGATGGAGCCAACCCACTCATACAAAATAATGGAGATAAGAATATGTATCTATTTTGCGCTCTCCTTTTAATCTTCAGATCTAATAGGCATTTTTACATGTCATTATATGTTCATTTCTGAGCTTTGCCATTTATTAGCTGTATGACATTTGGTAAGTTATTTAACCTTTAGGTCTCTGTTTTCTTAGCCATAAAATACAGCTAATGGGGTTATTATAAAGATTAAAGTGGTTAGAATATTGCCTGGAATGTGATAACTAGTTCAAAGTGTTAATTAGATTTTTAAAAATTATGATTATATCCTTTGATTTAAAATGAAATTTTATTTTAAATGCTTAAAAATATTCTATCATAAATGTATTTACTTACCTAACTACCTTTTGTTTGACCTTAAGATTGTTTCCAGGTTGCTTCACTATCATCAATAATGCTGTAATAACTTTCCTAGACATAACCTTTTTTGTTATCTGTAATTATTTCTTTGAACCAATGCCTGTAAATAGAATTACAGTTAAAATTTTACACATTTCTATTATTAGGGTGGGTAAACTACTGTGACAAATAGACTTAAAATGTATAAGGGCTCAAATACAGCAAGGATTTATTTCTTCAGTTGCAAGGTGGGCATTGCTAACCTCCTCTTCTCTGGAAGTCCTGAGCTCCGCCTCCACCAGGACTCGGTCTCCAGGCTTATCCTGCCAGTGGAAGGAGAAACAAAGAGTGAGGAAAGCACATCCCTTAAACTCCGTGGCACAGAAATAATGTCTCTCCAGCCTCTCACATCTCACTGCTAAGGATGAGTCACATGGCCTTACTTTGATGTTGGGTGAGCTGGGAAGTGGCCCCTGCCAGCTTAGTCACTGTCTCCATCTTGAGAGGAAGCATGGACTGTTGGAGCATCCATAGCTGTCTTAGCTAAAGCCCAGTTTAAATACTTTTGATGGATTATGTCAAACAGTCCTCCAGAAAGGCTCTGCTTAATGAGTCCAAATTCACATTTCTCAAAGCAGAGGTATTGTAATTAAATAAATATGTACTGGGTGGGCCTTGTGATAATATTTCCTTGTGATGTTGCTGTCTCATTTAGGTATAAAGGTGCCAAACAATTACGTCCTTCTTTCTCTGAAGGTTCTGAACCAAACTGAGAGATACACCTGGAAGTCAGGTAAGAATTATAACACAGTAAGTGTGGTGATTTGAACAGAGACTATATTGGGCCTGAAGTAAAAAAATAAAAAAGAGATTTTAACTATCTACCCCTCTCCCAATCTGGACTGGGACCTGCTGCTATAAAGGTGGATTTTGTAAAGGCACTTACAAAATCCAGATCTGCCCAAGAAAGGCCGACCTGACCTCTGACCCAGGTAAATTTATTAGCAAGGGGCAGAAGTGATGAGAAAGAAAATGTACATCTTAAAGATAGGATGGAAGCCAGAATGAAGGTCACTTGACCAGGCCAGATGTGAAGAGTGAATCTTATGCTTAATTTCAACGATCAAAATCACTCTCCTTCCATTTGGAAGAACTTACGACACAGCGTGGAGACAGAGTGGATGCTTCCTTTCTAATAGCTCACGAAGGAGAAGTCCCAAGTCTATGGGCTGAGGTGGGGGTTGATTCCCTCTTTTACACACACTAATCTTTTCCGTAGTTTCAGCTTTCAAGAAAGAAAATAAGGCAGTAGTGGAAGCCAGGACCCTGTCTTAAGGAGACTCAGGCTCTATAGAAATGCAGATCTCACTTTCTCCAGCTGAATTGTTGAGAACTTTGTCAGAGGCATCACACCTAACTGAGAGAGAGACTCAATAATATAGTCTGGCTGAGAGCTTACAGTGAGGACAGGTTTGGGGGCACTCAGCTGTCTCCATCTCTTTAATGTGGATTCCATCCTTCCTCTCAAAGCATTGATTTACATTCCTGAATCTCCCTTCGGTAAGTACTCCCTGCTCAAGAGTGGGGATGCAGGGAGCAGAAACAAAACAGTTCATATCCAAGGATGTTATTACAGCATTATTTATGACAGTGAAGCGACCTGGAAACAACCTAAAGATCAAACAAAAGGTCATGTAAGTAGATGTATTTAGGAGAGAATATGTTTAAGCTTTTCATTCCTCAGGATCTTAGATAGCGTCCATGCTGCTTCCAGGCTGGGGATGAGGTAACCTGGAGGATGCTGTTGCTGTGTCCTGGCCCTGTTTTACTGTCTAGAGCTAGAAGGTGAAAGGTTTTATTTGACTGGCCTGCAAGCCCTTTCTTGTTTTTCTACCCCTTGACCCATAGACCTGTGCTCTCAAAGTGTTCAGAGATTTGCATCCGCCCCCTAATAGTTAGTCTGTGACATATTTTTTGGTATGAAAATTCCTGGAGCTCCTGAGAAATGTGCCTTGTCTTACTGAGGCATTCTAACACGTGTGCCGATAGATAATTTAGATAGGACCTTTGGTAGTTAAGAATTTTTTGAGAGCTGTGCTGGACAGTCAATTCCCGCCAGGATTCTTGGAATAACAATGGGATTGCTATAGACCTTTTAAACAAAATCGCAATCTTTTCTCTCAAGTAGCTTAAAATCTAAGTTACAATAAGTGACCTATGGAAAATGTAAAAAAAAAAAACCCCGTTTTAAAAATTATACATTCTATAATCTGATCCTACTTGATGCTCTTAATCAACGCTATTTTGCTCCTACGTTCCTTTTCAAACTGGGAACAATAGTGGTGAATAATTGTATGTCCTTCAGCATTTCAGCCACTTACACAGATGTCTCAAAAGATAAGATTTTATTTTGGGTAGATCACATGACAGCTGAATGACTTGCAATCCTCAGGCTCAAGTTTCATAGGATAGGCTAAAAATGTTGAGAATATTTTTTACTGGGCAATAAACTTTTATCATTTCATTTGGAATGGTCCCCTAAGCTTATTCCAAGCATCTCTGTTATGAAAATAAAAAAAATTTTATCTAGGTGTAAAATTACTTCCCAAATATAATTGCTTCCAAAATCATAAATCTAACACTCAGCACAACTTTTCAAAGCTGTTTAAAACTGCAAATCCTCTTGACATTAAAAAAATGCCCACAGGCATGTTATCACTAAAAGTCCCAACTAAAACCTTATGCTTCATCAGTAAGGGCCAAATCCATCCCATTTCTGCTGGAGAACAGGTTGCGGCAAACTCACTCATAGATGCTCTTGGTGTGATGCGATGCTGGGTATCTTAGCCAGCTCAGGTGGCTGTAACAGAATATCAGAGACTGGTGGGCTTATGTGGCAGACATTTATTTTTCACAGCTATGGAGGCTGGGAAATGCAAGATCAAGGTGCCAGCAGATTTTTGATGAGGGCTCTCTGCCGTGCTTGCAGATGGTTCCCTTTTTGTTGTACCTAACATGGACATGGTTGGCAGAAGAGGGAGAGAGAGGCAGAGAGAGAGAGAGATGTTGTCTGGTATCTCTTTGTAAAAGCCCTAATTCCATTATAAGGATGTTATCTAAACTCAACTAACTCCCCCAATTCCTCTCTTGAAATGATATCACATTTGGGGTAGAGCACCAACATGTAAATTCTGGGGTCCACAAACATTCAATACGTAACAGTGAGTTGACCACATCTTGTGTTGAGTATAGGCATCACTACCCATGAGTCTTTGAGACTCCGACGCCAATCTAAAGGCATGACTCAGGCTGGAGGAAGAGTCAGGGACACAAGAGAGAAGTGCAGGCACACAGCCCCTGCTTCCCTCTAATGCTCAGAGCCTGCTGCTTGCTTTTAACATTCAAGGCTAGAAAATACTTCCATCTATATGGGGTCATGCCAGACTTTGAGACAATGTTAGAACATCAAGGAAAAGTACCCAATTAGGAAGAAGTAAACTCTTGGAGTATGTCAAAGGTGAGACTTTAAAGTTATAACTTAGGAAAATTTGGCAAATATTGGGCCTGCAGTTTTCTAATGTTTCATGCTATTAGTGTTTTTGAAAGATTGCTTATATATACAAGAACACTATTCAGTGTTTTTCTTCAATAATTATAATTGGATTATATTTATATAACTAATAATATGTTGAACCTTTTGTTTCATTACCCAGTATTACTTACTGAATTTTAGAAAATGGACTACTATTGGGCTATTAAAAATTTAAGTAACATTACAGTCCTCTTCAACTAACTTTGATAGTTTTTAAACATTAATGTCATCCGTGCTATGTATTTACTCAATTTTGAATTATTCATGAGTCACTGTTAATACACCAGAAGGATAAGGATTTATATAAGTTAAAGGACATGGCATTATGAAGGGTGACCATATTATTTATTATGAGAACCCAGATGTGATTGGGAATGAAATGGGGCATATTAATAATTATCCCAAGACAACAGGCCCATACCGACACTGTCCGGGTCAGTACGCGCATGGGTTACTCTGTTTACTCTTTGTGTCATGTTACTCGGTTATTTACATTTATGAATGACTGAGTGGGAATTAGGTCAAGGGTCTGCAATTTATAGCCTATAGGCCATATTCAGGCTGATGCATATTTTTGTAAATAAAGTTTTGTTTGAATATAGCCACACTCGTTTTTTAACATCTTTTCTGTGGCTGTTTTTTCTCTACACCAGCAGTGCTGAAATAGTACAGTAGACACTGTGTGGCCCAAAAGCCTAAAATAGTTTCTATCTCGCTCTTTACAGAAAACCTTGCATTAGAGAATATCGAAGACCTCACAAAGTTCTAACATTTTGCAATTCTTTATTATTCTTGTTGCTTTAACTAACATTGTTAAATAAATAGAAAGCTGTGCTTGGCAAATTTTATTTCCAGATTTCTAGATTAAATCTTGGGGCAAAGCAACTATTAAATATGAAACCCTGGAAGTTAACCTGGTGAGGATTTGTTGATGTCTCTGGGAAACTGCGGCAGAGGCTTGGTGAATAGGATGACCCCTGAGAAGCCCATAGGAGAGAGTTGTGGGATCTTTGTTCTGATTGGAAGCTTCCTGGAAGCAGGAATGATGCCAAAACTGGCTATCTTAATAAATCTTACTGACAGGGCAGGAAGTGAGGTGAACCCTGTAATTAGTCATGAAGTAGCAGTTGCTTATTTTAGTCAGGAGAGCGGGTGTTTGATGGTTCTGTGGTTGGCAGTGGCCTTGTTTCTGTCTGTCCTTAGACAAAATTGGGAAGTGGTCTTGTTTTCTGACTACTTTATCATGGTCATAAAGTGACCTTGTCTGATGTTGATGTTCTGTGAAATTGTTTATGGTCAAAGAAAGAACCCCAAGGTCTAGCTGTGAGTGCTGTGCTGTTAGCAGAATGCCTCTGTGGGAGGGCTCAGCAGGCAGAAGAGTTTGGCCAAGGCTGAGTTTTGTAACTGAATGTTATTTGGGATTTATCACTTGTTTATAAAATAAAAAAATTAATGTGTTTGGTTTTTTAATTTATTTTTTCTTCCTGTATAACTTTTTCAACTCTGAGGATTCATGTTTGGAGGATCAGCATTTACCTAGCATAGGGCATTTGCAAGATTCATAAACTTGGCAGAAGATGGTGTTACAGGAAGTTTTAGTGAAAGCCTGGGTATTGCAATGGCACGGTGTCATTAGCTTTACTGGGCCACAGAAACAGATTATCCACTCCAAACTGATTGATAAGACACACCTGAGAGTGTTTACTTGAATGCATGGAGGCCCAAAGTCTTTGGTTGCATGATGTATCTGGAGCCGTATTCTCCACTCTCTCCATGGTTCATTTTCTTACTTAGAGAGATGCGCTCCATTTTCTGTACAGTCGAAAAGCAAAGCCCTTAGTCTGTGGGCTAGTATGCTTGTACTTAATTTTATTTCATATTAAATACTTAAAAAATCCTTTATTATTAAACTAAATGTTTGCTAATACCATTGCATTAATCAATTTTGGATAATGGAGATTTTTGTTTCCTTAATATATTTTTATTTGGTACATTTGGTGAGAGAATCCAAAAACTATATTCAAAAAGTAAAAATTAGTATAAATTTGCATCCATGCAAAATTTAATCCTATTTCTCACAGTTTAGTGATATTTTTTCCAGCTCTTTTCCAGTTGGACGAACCAAGAGCATTTACCGTAACAACTGTGGTGATTATCACTGAGCTAAGTGGTCCCTTCTTACACCAACATGATTATTAATATATCTGTGGTATGAATGGTGAAAATTTACAAGGTAAAAAGAAAGTCTCCCTCATACCCCCAGCTCACAGGATCCCTCTCTAGATTCATTTATAGTTATCAACTTTTATATTATTCTAAGATTGTCAATGCTTATACAAGCCTTTACAAATGTATTCTGTTCACTTTACACAAATAACCAGCATTTGTTTTTAACTTCACAATATATCCTGGGGATTGTTGCATTACAAAATATATAGAGCTATTTCATTCTTTTAAGGGGTTGAAATAGTCTATTTTATAACTGTGCAAGGTTATCTCAATAACCCCTATTATTGGATATTTAAGTTACTTTCAAGTTTTACCATCACAAATAATTCATCAGTGAACGACCTTCTACATGTCCCAGATATTTGAGGGACGAATTTCCAGAGACAAAAGTTCTGGGTCAAAGGTCATCGACATTTTATTTTATTTATTTATTTATTTATTTATTTATTTATTAAATCAGTATTTTTTAATTGTTGATATTGTACAGTTTTCTGTCTTTTACCCCGCCCCAGCACACCACCCCAGCCCTCCCCACCTTCCTCCCATTTCCACCCCCCATAGTTTTTGTCCATGAGTCCTTTATACTTGTTCCTGTAAATCCTTCCCCTTTTCCCCTGAAATTCCCTCCCTTCCCACTCTGGACACTGTCAGACTGTTCTCAAATTCAGTGTCTTTGTTTATATTATGCTTGTTTGTTTGTTTTGTTGATTAGCTTCCTGTTAAACTGTCACTGAATTCCTCTGTGCGGAAGTTGTACCAGTTGCCACTCCCACCAGCACGGTGTGGGCGCCCTGTTTCCTACACCGGCAGCAACTAGCGAGCTGATCCAGCATGTTGATTATTGCCAGTCTGTTCAGAGAGAAATGTTAGTTAGTCTAATTTTATTTTTCTTTTGCATTTTTAGGCTTTTTCCTATTGATATAATACAACTGAATTGTTGCATTAGATATAATGTTATCCTCAGTTTATCTTTTAACTTTGCTTATTTTTTGTTTGATGACATCTTTTTATTTTTATGGAGTTCAATTTTGATTTTTAATCAATGTTTGATTAATCTTAATTTTGATTTTGTGGTTACTGGTTTTTGTGTCAGGCTTTTCTAATTTCAAAGTCATTGCAAACGAAACAGACACAGAAGCAAGAAAAAAGAACAAAAAATCTTCTTTCATCATCTTTTTCTAGTATTTGTTGTATTTTAAAATATTTAACAATGAAATGTTATTTATCTGGGTTTTGTGGGGGAGAGTAAAGTGTGCGTTATTGATTCAAATTAAAGTTTTTCAGGTGCCTAATTGTACATTGTCCTTTATTGACCAATTTATCTTTTTACCAGCAATGTAAGATGCAACCTTTATCATATGCTCAATTTCTACATGAATTTGGTTGTATTGCTGGTCTTGTTATTGTGTTACCTCAATTTGTTTATTCACGTGTAATATGTTTTATTATTCAATAAGGCTAGTTTCCCCTAGATACTTTTCTTGTTCATGATGTACCTGGTTATTGGTATTTTCACTCATTAATATCTTCATGAGAGTTTTTGAATGAGTTTATGTACTTAAAAAAACCATTAGTAATTTGCTGAGATCACGTTAAATTTCACATGATTTTAGAGAGAATTTAGGTCTAGTTGAGTTTCTCCTATTAAAAATCATGGCAGGCCTTTCTATTCATTCATTTTCTTTTTTTGTCTTTTAGTTGTGTTTTAGAATGTTTTTATACAGTTCTTGTACAATTCTTGTTAAACCTATCCCTAGAGTTTTGTAAATTAGATCCTTTCTTCTGTTAGATCCTCTAATTTTTGTTTTTACATGTGATAGTTCTTGATTTTCATGTACTATGTACCCTGATGCCTTACTTTTTTATTATTTGTAATAGTTTTGAAGTTATTCTCTAATAGTTCCCATGAATACAACCACATCATGTATAAATAATAATAATTTTATTTACTTTTTTGCAGTTTTTATACATCTTATATGTTTTCTTTTTGATTGTTTTAACTAGTATCTACTAGCAATATTAATTAATGGGGTAGGAGTAGACAGCCCAGTCTTGTTTCTGATGTGATAAGAATGTATCTGCTATTCTCCAGTAATCATTTTGTAGACTTGTGTGTATGTTCATATACATGTATTTATTCATTTTACTTCTTTAAACTTTATTTTTATTATTGACACTATTACAGATGTCCTCCATTTCCTCCCACTCAACTTTGCCCACCTCCACCCAGGCCCCACCCCACTTTCCCTCTGTTATCACCACGCTGTTGTCTGTGTCTATGAGTTATATATGTTTTTAGACTAATTCCTTCACTTTCTTTCATCCATTCCCCCACCCCCTCCCCTCTGACAGTCTGTTCCATGTATCCATACCTCTCCTTCTCTGTTTCTAGTTCGTTTATCAGTTTATCTTGTTGATTAAATTCTACATATAAGTGAGATCATATGGTATTTGTCTTTCTCTGGCTTATTTCACTTAGCATGATAATCTCCAAGTCCATTCATGCTGTCATGAAAGGTATGATCTCCTTTTTATGGCCATGTAGTATTCCATTCTGTAGATGTACTATAGCTTTTTTATTCACTCATCTACTGATGCACACTTGGGCTATTTCCAGATCTTGGTTATTGTAAATAGCATTTCAATGAACATAGGGGTGCATATATTCTTTCAAATCAGTGTTTCAGGATTTTTAGGGTAGGGTTAGGGGAGGACCCCCTACTTAGGGATCACGCAGTCAGGCACTCAATAAGGGGAAAGTGGCCTTTGCTCCAGAGCTAACCCACCCAGTCCCTGCCAAAGTTTCCAAGTGTAGTTTCTCCTGATGGGCTTTGCTGCAGGTTCAGGTTGAGTGCAGCCAGCAGTCAGTCTGCTCTGCAGGAGCAAGCTCAGCCACCCCAGGCTCAGGGGGACAAATCCAAAGACTCTCCCTTTGCGGGAGATGCCAGCCCAGCCCATAGGAGGGGGCTAAGCACTTCATCCTGGTGGCAGACTTTGAATGTCCCAGCTCTGAGCCACTCTCCCTTCCCCCACAGAACTGAGAGGGGCGAGGTATCCAGGACTTGGCTTGGTAGATCTAAACAGTCTCCTGTTGGGGGGTGGGTACCTCCAATCCTGTAGGAGGGGGGTCGGACACGTCATCCTCTTTCCAGTGTGTGGAACTCTGAGCTTGCTAGGAAAATAGGATTTGCGCTGTCTGCCCGTGAGGTAACCACACCCCACAGCACCTGCCCATCCAGTTCTCAGACAAAAGCTTCCTTGGGAGACACTGGCCCCAAGTCTCACTGCGGGGCACTCTAGTCCCCCGTGCTGCTGAACCCAGCAGGCAGGGTCAGAGCCTGCCCAGTGATTCAACAAGTGGGGGGAAGGGCACCGGCTGTGTGCTCAAGATGGGGGTCTGTCCCTTTTTCCCAAGTCAGACAGTTTAGTCACTGTCTGAGCCTTCACAGAAAGCCTCCCCATGAAAAGAGGGCCCCTTAAAGTCACTGCTGGGTGCATCCAGCAGACATCCCCGCAGGACCAGTGTGGCAGCGAGGCCTCACTAGCAGTGGGAGACCCGGCAGGGCACTTACCAGGCTGGTGCTGTAACTATGGGAGTGCTTGTCCCTGGGAAAGTGGCTTCCGGGTCTCCCAGGCAGACTGAATCCCCACTGATTTTCCGCAGTGGATGCTATGCGGGCTCCTCGCCCCATCTCTGTTGCTCTGGGTTGGGGATTCCTGTGTGGAGCTGAGAGGCCAGGCTCCTGGGGGAGGGAGTTTTGCAGCTATGATATCGCTCCAGCTTCTTAGCTGCTGTACCTGCATGGGGGGATGGGAGTGGGAGTGAGAGTGGGGGCAACCCTTTCAGTATCTCCACCCTCCTGACCAGTCTCAGTGACTTCTTCTGTAAATCCTTGATTATTATATTTTAGTTCAGCTAGCCTTCAGTTGGTTATTCTGGTTGATTGCTCTGTAACTTAGCTGTAAATCCAGTTTGGGGCCTGGAGCAGGTAAGTGTAGCTTCCACCTACTCTGCAGCCATTTTGGAAATGGTTATTTTATTTTAAATAAATATACATTTATACTTATTAAGACTTTTTTAAAATTACAAATGGATATTAAATTTAAAAATGATTTCACAGCCAAGCTCTGTCGAGGTGATTTGTAATGTTAACCTACCCTTCCATTACTAGCATAAACTCCACCTAATCAGATGCAGTATTCTCTTATTGTATGCATGGATTCTGTTGGATAAATAGATTTTATTGATATTTCTTTCATAAATCATTATAAGTGAGGTTGATTTCTAGATTTCTTATCCAGTGTTGCCTTTTATGAATTTAGGTATCAAGATTTAAGAGAAATATTGTCCTGAAAGCAGTTGAAATAGTACCTTTTACATTATATGAAGAAACAGTTTAAAATCACATTAGAATTACCTATGGGGTTTGAAGAATTCCCCTGTGCACACATCCGAACCTGGTGTTTTCTAGTGGGAGGAACCCTTTGAAAATTTCCTTTATTCTTCCATAAAAATAGTGGTTTATATTTTGCCATATATCCTGAGATTAGTTTTAGTAAATTATCTTTTTCCAGGAAATTATCCATTTTGGATTGTTAGTTCTCTAGTTTTGTAATTGCTTTTGGTTTTATTGTATTATCAGGTTTAAGAATTGTCTTTTCAGTACATAATATACATATTTTACAATATATGTATTCAATATATAAGTATTTCAATATATAATATAGAGAAAAATATATCTATAGAAAAGGTATAACATATTGGAAAAAGAATCCCCTTTTGTTATATGTATGTGTATACCTGTATATACATTTATACACACAAGTATATTAGAGCTATATATTTTTGGCTTATACCCATCTAATAAAAATGAATTTAGTTAAGCTGAATCCTTGTGGGGACCCCTGTCCTGGGTTTCAGATGTGGGGGGGGGGGCTCCGCCCGCAGAGCCCCATCCCTCCGTCATGGATGAAAATGAAAACTACCAAGACATGACTGCTTGGGGAGGGAAGGGGTCAAACTCTCAGAGGAGAATGACCCAGAGCCCCTTCCTCACTAGGCTTTTATTGGGTTCCAATACACCAGAATACAGGTTTAACATGTCAAAGCAATCTGAGGGCTTAATCTGAGCCAGTGTTTGTCAGGAAAGGGGGTTGCCAAACTTTGGGAGACATACTCATTTCCTCCTGGGACACTTATCACCTAAGGGAGAGCACTCTTAGCAAAGCAGGTTTCACAGGACTTTAGGAATTCTTTCTTATGCCCGATCACCCAGGGAGCCATCCTGGCCGGTACAGGGCTGAACCGCTCGCCCCCACAGTTTCAGGCTTTAAGCCAATTAGGAAGCAGGAGACATCTCCCAGATGGAAATGAGGACTTGGGCTATGTCAGAATAGCCGGGGGGGGGGGGGGTGAGGGTCCATCACCCCTCTTTGCTGCAACCCCCCAAGTCCTTCCATGAGGCCTCCCAAGTGGTTGCGTCTGGCTTAGGTTGCCCCTCCCATGAGGAGTCTTACCCGTCATTGACTGCCAACCAAGCAATGGGGCCAGAGATGGATGAGGCAGAAGCAGCGCTCCTGCCAGGGAGATAAGCTTTGTCTTCTTAGTAGGTCACATCCTTGTGACAGAACAGACCCAGATGAAGTGGGTCCCTTGGGCTCTTACACAGCCCACCATGGGGTGAGGGTTACAACTCCTGAAACCAGGCTGAACGGTCCACAACAAATCCTGTCTCTCACTGCTGTATCTTCTGCCTGTTTCCCTGCCTTGCCTTTGTTTTATTGATGTTAAAACTGTACTATCTGGCAAGCAGGAACTCAACATCATCAGGAGTTTAATGTGGACTCCATATCTGTCAGTTTAAATAACACATTTTGTTACTGCGTGTCATTTAGGGAACTTTCTATTCCATTTGCCTGTGTGTGTTTTTTTTATTCTGCTACCAACATTATGATCTCTTAATTACTATAACTTTACAATAATTATTTAAACCTGGTAGGACAGTCACCATCTTACCCCACACTGTCAGTCATTCTTCTTCAAACTTTCTTATCTATTTTTGAATCTTTGTTCTTCAATTTAACTTTTAGATGCAAATTGTCATGTTTCAAGATGGGCATGTTGGAATTTTGATTAGAATTGCATTATATCTATGTATAATTTTGGGAGCAGTGACATCTTTACCATATTAAGTTGTCCCAGCTATGGACAAGGGCCTCTTAAGGTTCTGGCTATAATTCAGTGTACAAAAATTAATGGCATTTCTGAATAATAGCAACGAACAGTGAAAAATAAAATAGAAAAAGCTACAATTTACAATAATATAAAATACCAAATACTTGGGGGTAAAACTAACAGAATATGTATAACATCTTATGCAGAAATTATATTATTGAGAAAAAGGAAAGAATACCTGGGTTTTAAAGTGTTCTACAAATGTGGAAGACTCAGTATTTAAAGATGTCAAGCATAATATAAACAAAGACACTGAATTTGAGAACAGTCTGACAGTGACCAGAGGGGAGAGGGGAGGGAAGTTCAGGGGAAAAGGGGAACGGTTTAGAGCAACAAGTATAAAGGACACATGGACAAAAACTATGGGGGGTGGAAATGGGAGGAAGGTGGGGAGGGCTGGGGCGGTGGGCTGGGCGGGGGAGTAAAAGACAGAAAACTGTACCATATCAACAATTAAAAAAATACTGATTAAAAAATAATAAAAAAATAAAAAAAAAAGAAGTAAAGAAAAAAAATAATGATGTCAATTACTACCAAATCCATCTATGAATCAAAGCATTTCCAATCACAATAACACTGTGCTTATGGGTATATGTGTATGTGTATGGTGCAACTTCATAAGCATGTTCAAAACTTTGCCCTGGCTGGTGTGGCTCAGTGTATTGAGCACTGGCCTGCGAACCCAAGGGTCACTGGTTCTATTCCCAGTTAGGAGATTAGAAGTTTGCAACTTTCTTTATACTAGTAGAAAATTTTAAATTTTGACTTCATTGTTTCAACACAGCTCAAAACTCTCTCCTACCTAAAATCACTTCCGTTGAAAAAAAGACTTAAACTTGTGTTTGTAATAACAATTCCAGGATTACTGTCAAATTTGTTTTTAGTCAGATTAGTGTAATTGTGCCACATAAATATTGGTAACCAAGCTAATTTACATTACATTTACCGCCTCATCGCATCAGATATCCGTGGAGCTTTACAAATCTTCCCTGTTCAACTCAATAACGAGATTATGCGTGTAATAAGAGCAGGGTTTTTCTCCTCCCCAAAGGGCTGCGGCTGGTCTCCAGAGGCAGAGGATATCTCATTGCTCATCTCTGTGACAAGGTAAATAGTCTAATCAAATACCCTCTGGGCAAGCCCAGACTGCAGGTTCTCAGATGGCTTTAGAAGTGATGTGTCAGAAAATTTACTTACAAAACAAGAACATTAAACCCTGGCTTATTATATAGATTTTGGAAGCTAGAGCTAAACTAATTAATTTTTCTTTAAAATAGTACTCAGTGTTTCATATTTTTATAATAAATTACTACTTTCACTTTGTGATTAATAAATAACAGTTTCTGGATCTTGGCTATTGTAAATAGCACTGCTATGAACATAGGGGTGCATATATTCTTTTGAATTGGTGTTTTAGGATTCTTAGGGTATAATCCCAGCAGTGGAATTGCTGGGTCAAAAGGCAGTTCCATTTTTAGTTTTCTGAGGAAATTCCACACTGTTTTCCACAGTGGCTGCACCGGTCTGCATTCCCACCAACAGTGCACAAGGCTTCTCTTTTCTCCACATTCTGGCTGGAACTGTTTGTTTGCTGATTTATTAATGATAGACATTTTTGGCAGGTGCGAGGTGAACAAAATAAACTAATGAGCAAAATAGGGTGAGAGGCATAGAAAATGGAACAGACTGACAGCTGTAAGAGAGGAGGAAAGAGGTGGAGACTGGTTGAAATGAGGTGAAGGGATTAACCAAAGAACCTATCGCATGACCTTCTGGGTACAGAGAACAGTATGGGGATTGCCTGAGTGGGGCGGACTGGTTGGAGGGGGGCAGAAGAGGAAAACTGGGGCAACTGTAATAGTATAAACAATAAAATAGTTGGAAAAAATAAACACTGACAAAGAAATTTGAAAAAAAGTAAAATTAAATAAATAAATACATAAATAAATGTTTCTGATAGTTAATGCTTGCATCAAGAGCTTTTTTTGGTCCAGACCAGGAGTTTCACTCTCATTTCCACCGGGGGCCACATCAGCCTCAGGATTGTCTTCAAAGGGCTGAAATAATTTTAGGACAGTATAAATGTAACTACTCCTTAACTGTTACGGAGTTGAAATTACATTAGGCCCTTCGAAGTCAACTGTGAGGCTGACGTGGTCCCTGGTGAAAATGAGTTTGACACCCCTGGTCTGGACCTGTGCTGTCCAATATGGAATCCACTAGTCACAGGTGGCTACTGAGCACTTAGAATGTAACTTGTCCAGATTGAATTGTACCATATGTATAAAAGATGAACTAGATTTCAGTGACAAAGCATTTAAAAACTAAAAAATTTTGTTAATAATTTTTATTTTAATTACATGCACAATGATAATATTTTTGGTATATGAAGTATAAGCTCCTCTAATCACTACTAATTTAGTGTAATGTACAAAATATCTGCACATGTTGAGTTTCTAATTATGCTACTATTGTTTATTCCATCACACTGTCTGCTATTATTAAGTATTAAACTCGAATTTTTGTACTGGTTGTATCATCTTTACTCTTCGACCCGCATGCCAGGCCCCCTGCAGCGTTAGGTAGGATGCATGGGAAGGGCTTCGGGGCAGCCATGAATGGAACGACCGAAGTGACAACAGAAAAAGCCGAGCATGTGGTTCTAACTCCACTCTGGCGGTGACACAGGAACAAAGACACCACTCAGACAGACCCTGTTCCAGACACGGGGACTCTCCTCTATTCCTTCCCTGCTCCATTCTCCACAGCCAGTATTTCTAATATTTTGACTCTTAAATAACTCTTGAATCTGTGTCCTCATCCTCATGTTCATTGGTTTTATCTTGGCAAAACCCCTTACTACCTTTCCTGGGATTATTGCAGTATCCATGGCCTGAGTCCCAAATTCCAATTCTCTTTGTCTCACTATTTATGCTTCAAATGTGGACCAAACGCTTTTATTTCGTAAAAGGCAAATGTGCTTATTCCTTTATTAACAGTCCTGCAAAAATCCTGACTTCCCACATGATAGTACACACTGCTTAGAAAACGTTCAAGACTTTTCCCTCAGCCCATCTCTCACCGTATCCTCCGCTGGGTCAGCCTGCTGGCCTCATCTCCATTTGCTCAATATGCTGTATCTGCCTAATGCTCTGTGGTCACTGGCATACTTCTCTGGGGTGACCTTCCTGCCCTGACTGCCACCCACCTGGCCTGTGCCTCTCATTCTGAAGGTTCTATGAATTGAGTAGTTACGTTCCTTTTCAAATTCATATGTGAAGCCTAACCCCCTGTGTGGCTGCATCTGGGGACAAGGGTGGGAGCATCACCCTATAGGATTAATATCCTTATAAGAAGAGACACCTAGAGCTCGCTCTCTCTCGCTCTTGCTCTCTCTCTCTCTCTCTCCCCCCCTCTCTCTGTTTCTTGAGGATGCAGCAAGAAGGTGGCCATCTAAAAGCCAGGAAGAGAGCTCTCACCAGGAACCAGCCCTAATGGCACCCTGATTATAGACCCTCAGCTTCCAGAACTATGAGAGAATAAATATCTGCTGTGTAAGCTATGCAGTCTAGGGCATTTTGTTATGGCAACTTGAGCTGACTGAGAGAGAAGGCTCTACTCAAATCTCAGTCCCTAGAGAGTGTGCCCCTGTATCATACCCGAGGCTAAGTGCCTTTTCTCTGCTTACATGGAATCTCGGCATTCTTTCATCTGAGCCCCACATCATATTGTGGCTATTGTTATTTGATCTTCTATACTATGCTGTGAACTCCTTGAAGGCAAGGCAAGTCTTTTATTCATCTTTGTATCAAAATCCACAGCACATAATTTGTTTATTTTGATGTTGAAAGAAATACAAGCAGAGACGATGATTTGTTGGTTGAACATTTAGGAGTGTTTTGTAAAAACCCTTCAAGTCCATAAAGACTGTTTTGGGGTATAAATTTCATGTAGAGTTCTCACAAGTAACTTCCAGCTTGAAGCCATCTGGACAGAGGGAGAGACAGGGGTCCTGAGCTGGCCAGGTGTGGCTGGTGAGAGTGGGGGTCTTGGTAAGCCCTCTTTCTTGGGAAATTTGTTAAAAGGATTAGCTCCCTCCTTCTGTGACTCCAAATGCAAATGATTAATGACAAGGGAATAAGAAAAAAATTTTAGTTATCAAAACACAGCAACCCAATCCTTCAGAAAAAAATGGGATGTGTATTTCAGATGGCTCAGTTTCACAAGCTGGGGGGATAAAACAAGGCATTGCCACAGTTGTTCAGTTTTCACACCTCCCCATTGTGAAAATAACCAGCAGCTTTCCCATGCTTGACTCCGGCTGCGTTATTTATTTGTCCCTTCAGATGAGTTTTGCGAACCAAGTCAATTCTTTGCTATTTCACGAGAGCCTGGGTGATAGAGATATGGTATAGTGCATGTTCTTTAAACTTTGGCTTCTATTTTCTTTATACATCTTCATCAGCTATCTTTCATTTGTGGCCTATTATTTGCTAATTATCTACGCATGCAGCATTTAATCTGTTGTATGCATTAGGCTTGGCAGATTTTGAGAGTGTCCTGGAGAGTTTTCAGTGGTGAAAGGCAGTCTCCAAGAGTTACTGCTAAGCAGCTAGCTGAAATACTAAAATGGCATTGTTTCTCTATGAGGTCATAACGACTGTATACATAGACAGCCCTGGGTTAGAGTTCTGACTACTATTTATTTGCTGTGTGACCTCTCATAAATTACTTGACTTCTCTGAGTCTCAGAATTTATAAACTGAAAATAAAAGTGCTAACCTTGTGGTATTGCAAATATGAAAGCTATAATGCTCTTGGTGAACGTAAGCACTCAGATATTGTGAATTCTTATCAATAATGCCCCTTGTTGGCCCATTGTCCTTGGAAAGCATTCATTTCTGGTGACAAGGATGGATTAAAGATGCCTTAGGCATATAGAAAACGTGGGACACAGAGGGACCTGGAGAGACTGTTATTTTCATCTAGAGGAATGTCTAAATCATTTAAGATAGATAGTTTTGATTTTCTCTTTTAATATCTCTGGGAATGGAGACTTTAATACTTCACAAGGAACTTTATTCAGTGTTTCATCATAATAATGGTTAAGAAGCTCTTCTTTACATTCAGCAGAAATCTGTCTGCTTTAAAGGCAAGCTCATTTCCTCATATTCAGACTCAGGGGGAAGAAGAAAAGCGGTGGAATCTCTCAGGTGAGAGAACCTCCCTTATCAAGTCATCACTCCTCTGCCACTTCCCAGAGTCCAAAGGGGGGGGGCTGGTGAACAGTCCCTCATGGACACGGGCCCCTGTTCCTCGGTCATCTTTGACCCTTTTGTATGAGGTGTGTTTATTTTTTTTCACATCTGCTTTAACATTTGTCTCCGTCTTCTTGGTAGAATCAAACTACTGCAGAATAGAAAGGCAAGGTATCTTCTGAAAGCTGCCAAAAAAAATTATTTTGATGGTATGCTGACAAATCCCAGAGCTTATTAGAAAAGCATCTCCTGTCATAAGCAGGGGTTTTAAAGAGGATTTTAGTATCTTTTATGATGAGTCATAATAGTACAGCATGGTGGTTAAGAACTTGATTTTGGAATCATGCAGACTTAGGTGGGAACTCCCGCTCCTCCTCTTGCTACACAGGTGGTCTTTAGCAAGTAATTCCAGTTCAGTTTTCTCCTCTCTCTGTAAACCGAGAGCACACATACTCACCTCCTGGGGTCCCAAAGAGGCCATGTTCTGGTTATCAATGCATTCCTTCTCCATTCCAGCTCACCTTCTAAATACGCTCTGCTATAAAGGACAGTGTCCCTCTAAGCCTCCCTCCTTCACAGTGAGCATAATGTCACCTTTCTCAGGGCGGTGCACTGGAGGACACTGCAGGAGGAAGGGACCCGCAAGGAATCTAGCGGAGCCCTGCTCCTGCCCCGTTCCCAGAACCTCCACCTGGCCTGGCAAGCACGTTCCCACGGCTCTCTCGCCTGGCGTGGAGACCAGCACCGTCAGGGTACCCGACTCCCTCTGCGTGTGGCTTGCTCTGAGCCATTGCTCTCTCTGCATGCCCATGCTACTGGCTGCTGGTCACTTGTGCTCTGCGTGTTCTCCAGAGCGCTGCTTCCTGCTTGCTTGGTGATGGTGACGGCAAACCAGCTCTAGCCCAGACAAACCAGCAAACGTCCCTGCTGTCTGAGAGGCTGGCTACACTTTCTGCAAAGAGGTCTGAACTCCAGCCTTGGGGAGGGGATCCTTTCAAGCCAGTCCTTCCCTTGATTCTCTCCGTAAGCCCTAAGGCACAATAGAGAGGGTCTTTCTATCATACAGTCACAGCTTTATCAGCGTTTAGTAATTCTTTTTATGTTATTTTATTTTTATTGTTGTTGAATTTATGGGGTGACATTGGTTAATAAGATCATATAGGTTTCAAATGTACATTGCATTCTGTGCCCACCACCCAAAGTCAAACCATCTCCTATCACCGCATGTTAGGCCCCATTCTTTATAGGAGAAACTCGCTGTGTGGTTTCCCTCCCCCCTAGTTGGACCCAGACTGATAGAGCATGAAACCACCCCTCTGGGATCTATGACTACAGGAGATGTCTGGACAGAGGGCCCAGCTGCTGTGTTCTGACACCTGGCAGTGTTCTCACAAGTTAGTGACAATAACAGGAAGGCATGGCTGTTCTTGGTTGCTGTGGGCTCCTTTGATGGGCAACCTTGGCTCAGGGACTCCCTATAGACTTTTCTTTTTTTAAAAAAAAGTATGTACATTTATTGATTTGAGAGAGAGAGAGAGAAACATTGATGTGAGAAATATTGATCAGTTGCCTCCCATTCGCACACTGACCAGGGATGGAACCTGCAACCTAGCTATGTGCCCTGACTAGGAATCAAACCCATAACCCTTTGGTGCATGGGACAATGCTCCCAGCAACTGAGCCACACCCACACCAGCCAGGGCTCCCTATAGACTTTCTTAAAAGTGGGCTGGAGTCTAAGGTTTTTCTTATCCGACCTTCCTTCTCTCCCACTCTTTCTCATGGCAGTTAGACTAGTGCTGTGACCTCTCCCAGTTCCTTCCCCCTCCCCTCAAATCTGTCTTCCCTGTAAATCTCTTCCAGATCTCCCATCTTGATGTCTGCTTCCTAGAGTTGCTGTGGGGATTAAATGAATTACTATAGGTGAAGCATGTGGCAGGTCCTTGAAACACGCTGGCCATGAGGATGCTGAGGATGACAACGATTAGCAAAGAGTCAAAGTTCCTGCTTGTCAAGGCATCAATGCCAAGCAACATCTTGGTTTTCCTTTCTGGTGAAGAAGTAATAACTTTTGCACTTCCGACTACTCACCGAGGGAAACAGAGGGACTGTGTGGTGACCTTCCTGATAAGCAGTATTTCTAAAACTTTTAATTCATTGTCTTTCTTTACATCTGACTAATAAACACAGTGCCAGCAAGAGCCACAGTCAGCAATTTGGAATATGGTGTTTGGGTTTTCATGCTTACCAACATATTCTGATAAATTGAAGATCCGTGGGGTAATGCGAGGGCACCTCAGCTGTACATGCCACAGGTCACTCTTTTCATTTCAGAAGCTGTTTCTAATTTTTGTTCCTGGGAATAAAACGTAGCAGAAGCAGCCAGAACTGACACTGGGGTCCTGATGCACTCTTATCTTAAGCCCTGTGGTCCAGATCTAGCATCTTAGATGCTTGGGTGTTGATTGGTGACTCAATTTTTTTTTTTTTTTAGAATTTTTTAAATTTATTTATCTTTAGAGAGGAACGGTAGGAGAGAGGGAGAGGGAGAGAAATATCAATGTGTGGTTGCCTCTCATGTGTCCCTTGCTGGGAACTGGCCTGCAACCCAGGCATGTGCCCTGACTGGGAATCGAACCGCAATTGTTTGGTTCACAGGCCCGCGCTCAATCCACTGAGCCACACCAGCCAGGGCTCAATTTTTTTTTTTGACTGGTGGAAAAAAATGTGAGTTGTTCATAGCACTTCTAGCAATTTACCAAAAAATCACTTGTTTTCATGATTGTAATACAGACTTAACAACAGTGGAAGCTTTCTTTATCTCTGGAAATGGTATACTGATCTGAGTGTCCTTTTTGCATGGAAAGATTTTGTCTTCCCTCATGGAAGGAAAAATAGGCAAGAAATCTGAGATAGCTAGTCTCATCCCACATAATGTGAGCCTGATACGTGACACTGACTGGTTTATCATTCCCAAGACTTCCCTGCCTCCGGCTTTAAAATATTCATCAAGGACCCAGGCCGCTGAATGATGTGCAATAGCTCTTCCTGTCCGATGCTGACATGATTTCTTATATTGGTGACCGCGTAGTATTCAGTATCCAGTGCTTTGGTGGCCTGTGTGTGTGATGCATGGCACAGTGCCAATTTTCAATAAGGAACTGATTGCAAGAGTTTTTATTGTAAGTGAATAAGAAACAATTCGATACGGTTTCGTTCTCTGGGGAGCCCACCTGGGTGCATTTGGGACTTTCCAAATTAATCCAGAGCCAGAGCCAGAGAATGTGGCTAAATATTTTGGCTGATTCAATCATGGCTCGAATGTTGTGACTAGCAGTATGTATTCTGTAACCTCAATTCAAAGAGCAATGATTTAACCTCAGAAAGGTAACCTGGATGGGGTATACTGTTATGGTAATTTATTCTTTCAGTTAAATTCTTGTTGCAGCAGAAGAGATAATTTTGGTAATTGAAAATATTTCCAGACTTGTATGCTCAGCCACATACATATTAGCATAAATATGTCTTTTCACTGAGGCCTTGGGAATAGTAGCTGTGATTAATATGCCCATCCGTATGCTTTTTACACCTTTTAAAAGCAAAAGATGATTTTTAAAGAGTTAAACATGGATTGGAATTCATTCTGCAATCACACTAACAAATGGCATTTTAAAAACAATAGCAGAAAAACATTGTGTTAAGCAGAAATGGCAGCTAAGAAATTGATTTCTTATGACATAGAGAAACTCTCTCCTCCTTATTTTCAATGGAATAGAAAGAGAATTCTAAAATGTGCAATATAATCAGGCTCTTCTTGTGTTTGGCCAAAAGCCAAAACTATAGTTTTACACTGTCATACTAGATTCTCTCTGTAGCCTCTGCTCCCTCCCAATCACCTCTAGAACCCTCCCACCCCCACCCTCTCAACCTGGACCCCCAGTGGTTCTCTCTTCCCCTGACAGGAACATGGTGGTGTTTGCAGGGCTGCCCCTCACTGTGACTTCACATGCGTGGCAAAGGTCTATTGGTGGTTCCAAGTCACTCAGCAGCAGCTGGGGTACCCTGAAAATTTAAACTCTCTTGCTCAGCCCAGCCTTCAGAGAGCTCAGTGGGTAGAGGATAGATTTTTCAAGTGACTCTTTTGAGGGCCCACAAATGGACTCATGCTGAAATATAGTTCAGATGGGTGAACCACATTATAAAAATCGAATTAACAGAGTCCATCAATAATACACTCCTTAATATACAGGGTCTGGCAGAAGTAACGCCTGCTTGAGTGTGGTTGGTTGGATAATAATATGGGTGTAATAATTCATAGTTTTAATATGAACATTTCACCTAAAATGTCATATGATGTGCTTGAGTGTGATATTTTTATGTTACAGAATTGCATGCTTATGATTTTGTAATAAAAAAGGGGCACTATTTGTGCTGGATGCTGGTATTGTTTTATGCTCAGGTAAGCCTTGTGCCCCAATTTGCTGCTAGGGTGACTCATTTATGCAATGCCTGTTTCTAGTGATTGTCTTTTACAAAGGGCACCTGTTCTCGGAAAGGAGTGAATTAAAGGAAAAAAGAAACAAAAAAAGTGTTTTTCAACTTAAACGAATTATATACTACAAATAGGGAATGTGCTTATGAGACATTATTTTTGTTGTATCTTGATATGAGAGTGGTCTGTGATTTATTACTAAAATGCAGTTGGAGAGGACCAGCCCAGAACTTCACATGAGACCACAGGAAGGATAGAAGTTGGAAAAGCTGATCCAGCTGCAGGCATGCAAATGAAATGCTAATTTGGTGCAAATGACAGTGTCATCCTAAAGTGTGTCAGGAGGCTTTACCTGACCTAGATCAGTTCTCTTAGTGCTCTGTGGTCTTCATTTTGTGGCAATTGTCAAATTTGTCCTCCCTGTCCAACATCAGTGCTGTCCAACATCAGTGCTTTCCAACAGACTGTAAGCCTCATAAAGGCAGGGCTCCGATTTACTTGTTGCTAAGTCCTCACAACTAACCTCTGCCTGCACCTACGCGGTGTTCAGTCCTTGCCGGATAAATGACATTATGACCAGGTGCAAAGACCTAATGTGTAGCAACCAGTGGGAATGACATTGGGAAGTCAGAGTACAGGCAGGTCATATACTAGGCCCGCAGAGTACGGGCTAGGGGCATAGGGAGGCAGGAGCAAGACACTGGGGTCATTGGGAGGGAGCTACCCAAACCACAGCCAGGAGGACCCAGTCTGGGTATAAGTGGGATTCCAGAACTAGATGGGAACCAGCACCACTCGGGTGGTAACGTGATGATCCAAGGCAGGGCCAAGTTTACAGGTGGAGTTTAAGGGAACCCAGCTGTGGAAGAACAAGAATGTAGGAGCTGAGATCCAGGCTCAGCTTGATTCTTTGCCTATAATAAGAACGTGTGCCCAGACAGAGGTTGCCAATGCTAATTATCAACTGGCACCAAGGGCGCTGACCTTGTCATCTGACTCTTTGGCTCCCTTGTCTTAGCTCTGTCACTTACTAGCCACAGGTGGGTCAGTTAGCTTCTCCTAGTCTCAAGTTGCTTCTCAGAAAAATGGTTACAGTAAGGCCCTTTTTTCCAAATAAAATAATTGTCTATCATCAAGACTTTAAAATGGAAAATAACATGATAGGAAAATACTTTAAAATATTAACCATGATTGACTCCATCATTATCTTGCAGCCCCAAATGGGTCAGAGATCAGTTCTTGTTGAGCCCTCTTGCAAAAGTTGCCTTGACCCTTCTGTGCCTCTACCTTACCTTCAAGTGCAAGGATCAACCTTGACAAGTAGCCTCAGAGCCTGGAGGAGTAGAGAATCAAGACTGAGGGAGGGTGCACAGCCCAAGCCTGAGCCACACTCCCAAGGCTGATGGAAAGCCAAGGTACCCTGGGCAGAAGGGCCACCATCCTGTCCTGCCCTGCCCCACCAACCTCTACACAGAGACGTGTGTGTATGAAGACACTAAGACTCCCCCAGGGGCCAGGAGTCATTTGTTCACTCAGTTTACCCCACAAACACTTATGAACCCTTGCTGCATGCCAGGCTCCATGATGAGGCCTGCTGATATGGTTTGAAAACCACCAGGCAGGTTCTACTTTCATGAAACACCAACAAATATCCTGTCTTTGTCTTGTGTTCCTTCCCCAATGGGCAGACTACAGAGAGTGCCTCACTCTCCAGACCTTTTCTTAAGGGGCTCATGGTTGTTCATACTCCCATTTTTGGTTCTTTTTGTCTTCAACCCAAGTTATTTCACTGAAGATTTTATTTCTGTTACATACTATTTAGTTCTCCTCTACCTTTTCAATTAGTCTGCAGTTACCTGAGGAAAGATCTCTTTTCCATTACCTTAACTATAGCTAATAAACATGAGGATGTCCATAATGATTCACCTGTGTCAAGGGACAACAAAGCTCATCTAAATCAGAGAGAAAAAAATTTAAAGTTCCTGTAATTGACTAAATAGATCTTTGTGATTTTCTTACACACTAATCTGTTTTAGTATGAAATGAATTTCTATCTCAAAATCAGCCTTTAAGATAAATATTAATGTATTTAAAATACAAATTAATTTTTTTCTGTTTTGCCCTATTTTTTGCTTTGTTTAAAATGTTCAGAATTTTGGCAACTCCATGACTTGTCAAGAGTTTTAGGGCTCCCCTGAGGTCCCAGGGATCATTTATTACATTACCGAAATGGGAAAATATGTTTTAAATTTGAAATGCATGCCAGTAGCAAGCAAGATTTTAACTCGTTACAGAATAAATGGTGAAATGTATTTGAAAGTTCATGGTTATAAATCTATAAAATACTGGCACACACATGCCATTTCAAAACAGATCTCTTTTCTATGTTAATTCTCCCGTTCTCGCATTTCTTGGACCCCATCAAGCTCCTTATCCTAACAGCTGGGGCAACTGTAGGCCCTGGGACTACATGATATTCTGGAGCAGAAATTTTTAATGCAATCTGCTGAAGAATGTCCCTAATGTCCTTCAGAAAGAAACAGCTGGTTGTGAGCTGGAATTTCTGAATTGATCCGCACTTGTATCCAACAAAACCACAGTCCACAGTTTTCTGTGTGTGTGTGTGTGTGTGTGTGTGTGTGTGTTCTTTTCCTTAAATAAATATTTAAGTACTTTGTAGATTTTTGTTCATTCAAAACTGGAAGTGTAAGTGAAAGTCTCATAATGCCCATCATATATATTTTTAATTTAACAGTTTAAAACAGGAGAGACATTCAAACAACAAAATCTTCTGGCATTTTCACTATTCCCTCTTTCCTGATGGATCCCAAAATATTTGCTAGGAACACTGTCTTATTCATAACTTAGAAAAGAAATACATAGAGAACCATAACAATTGGCCCCACTAAAACTATTTTCTGCAATTACCCACGGAAATAACAGAAAAGCTAGGAAAACACATATTCATTAGAACAGCAGATTTTTTTCTTTGTAAGCTGTAATTAGTTTCTGTGCCAATTTCCATTCTCTGAATTGCACACTCGATGATAGGCATTTTTATTTTATTTTCTTTTTTTGGTGAGAAATATGAATGTATTAGCTCATAGGCACATCCTGAGAAGATTACAAATTAGTTTCTCTGGAATGCACTAGCAATTTTTTTTTTTTTTTAAAAAGTCTCTCTGAAAGAGAATGTATTTTTCCAGAAATGTTTGTTTGGAAGTATTAATTTCTACTCTTCAAGTACCTTTATACTTTTGGTGTATGTCGGCCCCTGCAAAGTCATGGAGAATGATGGGACCTTTTTCTCCATACAATACACATGAGCTGCACATCAACAGCAGTCATTTCGGGATAAAATAAGAATTGTTTTATTGCAGTAATCCTCTACTCCCCTACTCCCCAGTGAGCTAAAGTCTGTAATTACTATGGGAATTTGGTTATATTTGAAAACAAAGATTATCGAGCACTTACTACGTGCTAGACACTATTGTAGGGATTTAAAAAAATACCATAAAATTTCTTCCTTAGGCGTCCCTAGTTTACAAGGTTCCTGTGACCGATGGGAGCCTCCTGCCCTGATGGAAGGGGACAGTGTGCCCACCACCACCAGCTCATGATGCTAACTAAGCTTTCTAATTTTTTTAAAAAATTAAAAAGTGGTATTTCATGCATAGCTATTGATTTTCAAATATTGATAGTGAATTAAAAAAATTTTAAAACCCTGTGTGGGACAAACAATCTATATCTGCCTGAGAGACTAGGCCCAGATCTCTCTTTTAAAAAAATTAGATCTCTCTCTTTAAAAAAAATTTAGAAAACAGCTAGTGCATGAATACAGCTCAAAATCCAAAAGGAACAAACAGTTCTTCAGTGAAAAGAAGAGCCCCCCCTTCTCCCGTCCCTCCCACAGCTGTCCTCTCAGAGGCAGTCCCTATCGCGTTTCTTCCCGACCTTCCAGCCCTCTGCGTGCACATACTCTGTATGTGTGCACAAATGGCGATGCTCTCTCCACACTCCCTACACTTTGCTTGTTTTCACTAAAATTCTGTAATTTAGGTGACCGCCCCAAGTCAATGTATGTAGAATTGCCCTCTGCATAGTTTTCCAATGTACGGAGGCACCTGGGATCATCTAAAATGGGTCCTCATTGGTAAACGTTCAATATGTTATGTTGCCTGTTCCTGCTACTGAAAACCACTCTTCAAAGACTACTCTTTTGGCCTATCATTTTATAAGTGTTTGCATATCTGCGGCGCCCAGACTCTGATGGAGACTACCACGTGCTTAAAGGGGGAGAGATATGGATCTCTACAAGAAGTTTCCATCTCCATCTGGAGCTAAGGTGTGGTCTACATGGCTCCTGGAACAGTGGGAGGGGAACATATGAAAGCTTTTTTTTTTTTTTTTTTGCCTGAGAAGCCAAAATGATGCCAGGAACTGAATGCTGGAAGGGAAAGAGGCAGGAAGGGGATCCCTAATCTCTGTCCACAATATCTCTGACTGATCCCAAATACATGTGTGCATGAAATAGATTCAAAGCAGCTCAGCTGAAGACAAAACATCTAAACT
This sequence comes from Glossophaga mutica, assembly GCA_039655065.1. Classification (NCBI taxonomy): domain Eukaryota; kingdom Metazoa; phylum Chordata; class Mammalia; order Chiroptera; family Phyllostomidae; genus Glossophaga; species Glossophaga mutica. The sequence continues at coordinate 97,967,911 of CM077309.1, read as the reverse complement.
GAAACTGAACTGCTGTCCAAAAAACAATTTGCAATTCAAGACCAGCCAAGAAAATTACCTGCTAAAACAAAGAAAACAACATAATTGGACAAAAATAACAGTATTTAGTATCTGTTAGCATTCATAACATCTAAGACACAATCCAAAATTATTCAACATACCAAGATCAAAGAAAATGGAATACATTCTTAAGACAAAAAAAATGAATTGTGTCCGATCTGGAGATGAACTAGATACTGCAACTAACAGATAAAGATATTAAAGCAGTTATAACAATAGTCAGTGAAGTAAAAGAGAACATATTTTCAGTGAATGAGAATCTCAGCAGCAAAATAGGAAATTTGGCAGAGAAATAAGAACAATAAAATTAGAAACAATTTGAAGTTACAGAACTGATCATTAGAATTGTATTTTTAAAAAATCACCATAAAAAGTAGTCAAATGCGCATAACTGAAGAAAGTGTAAGTGAACTCATGGATAGAGTATTAGAAATTATGAAGAACAGGAAAAAGAGATTTGAAAAATAAACAATGTCTTGTTAGAGTGTATAAAATAATCAAACATACTTACAATAGGAATATCAGAAGCAGAAGAGACAGAAAATGGGGCAGAAAAATATTTCAAGAAACAATATTTCAAGAAAAATGGGGCAGAAAAACATTTCAAGAAACAATGGGGCACAAAAATATTTCAAGAAACAATAGAAAAATATTTCAAGAAACAATGTTCAAGAAACATTTCTAAATTTCATGAAAGAAATGTTTAGATAAAAGATGCTATACAAACAACTATAACAAACAAGAGAATCCAAGGCCAAGGCATATTAAGGTAAATATTTAAAAGCCAAAGATGAATAAATTTTGAAAACTGATATATTGCATGTAGACGAACAATGCTGATTAACAGCTACCTTCTCATCAGAAGCCACAAAAGACAGAACAGAATGGAATAAACTTTTGAAAATATGGAAAGAAAAACAACCATCAAACCAGGATTCTATACCCATTGGAAATACCATTTAAGAATGAAGGCAACAGCCCAGAGCAGTGGTGTATTCTCCCAGACCTCTTGTTTCTGCCTTGTGCCTATGGCTAGAGCTAGGCGTTGTTTTGGGGCTAATGGAGAAGCATTCTAGAACTCCCTTGATGACTTTTCAATTCCATCGGACATTCTGTTTATTGGGATTGTCATTGTAAATACACTATTTAGTACTAACTATTTCAAAGAACTACAGAGGTAGAGCCTATATATAAATATAAGAAAGGTGAAAGTGCAACATACCTGCAATTGAAGACCTCATAGTAACAACAATGGGAAATCACATGAAAAATTCATTAGTGTTGGAGGTCACATTATTGGATCAATGAATGAAAGATAAACATAGTTGCATGCTGAAAATCTAAGTGGAGGATAAATGAAATTGAAAGTAAAAGAAAGGTTCAGGAGGATGGGAGGTGGGGGAGGGTGGGGGGAGGGTGGAGGGAAGTGGAGACAACTGTGCTTCAACAACAATAGAAACAGTCGGATAAGATTTGCTCTCACTTAGCGCATCCTCACCCTTTGTGTTTATGATCTGCACTTTTCCTATTTAAGATTTAGTATGCAGGGTCCAGGACAAACAATGCCCCCTTTTTATTATAAAATCTTTTATTACAAAATCATAAGCATGTAATTCTGTAACATAACAATGTCACACTCAAGCACACCATATGACATTTTAGGTGAAATGTTCAAATTGCTGTTCATCTCATGTGAGACATTCACGTACCCTACCAACCACATTCAAGCAATTCTTAACTTCTGCTGGACCCTGTATATTATAAATATGAATGCTGAGAAAACAGCACTTCTCTGGCTAGCACAGTGGCAGAATAGTAAACACTTCTTAAGGCAATAAAGGAAGACTTCATAGAAGATATGATATTTAAATTATTAAAGACTTAGGCCCTGGCAGGTATGGCTCAGTGGATTGAGCATGGGCTGTGAATCAAAGGGTCACCAGTTCAACTCCCAGTCAGGGCACGTGCCTGGGTTGTGGGCCAGGTCCAGTAGGGGGCATTCTAGAGGCAACCACACAGTGATATTTCTCTCCCTCTCTTTCTCCTTCTCTTCCCTTCTGTGTAGCAATGAATAAACGCAATCTTAAAAGAAAGATATAGGATAAAATTTCCACTCAAAGGATGGATGGGTAGAGGAGAAATGACTTACTATGTAGACGAAACATAAGCAAAACACAATGTGATTTCATTTAAGCACTCTATCTCATTAAGAAGTTTAGAAAGCCACTTCTATCCAAGATGGAGGCATAGGTGGATATACTGTGCCTCCTCTCACAACCAAAATTAAGGACAACAAAAATTTAGAACCAAAATAAAACAATCAGAACAGATAGAAAATTGAATTGTACGGAAGTCCAAAAACAATTAACCTAGACTGGTAAGAGGGGTGTAGTCGGCGGCCAGTGGAGAGGGATCTCGGCAGGAAAAAGCAGTGACTAGTGGTCCCAGATGCGCAGGTGGCAGTTGGCACACCCCAGGCATACAGGCGGTGGTTACCGGGCGTGGGGAGGCAACAAGCAGATCCAGGCAGGCGCACCAGGTGGCTGACCGTGGTCACACATTCCCGTGCAGATAAACCAGGAGGAAATGGGCAGCGAGACAGACTGCGTAACTCAGGGTCCCAGTGCCAGAGAAATAAAGCCTAAAAGCACCAACAGAAAACACTTGTGGGGATTGAAGTGCTGGGAGAGACTCCTAGCCTCACAGAGGGGACTGAAATCTGACAGAGAGCGGACGCAAACACCATTGTTCCCTCTGGGACCCTGCCCCCACATATAGTGTCACAACTCCATGACTGGGTTGCCCTGCCCTGGTGAACACCTAAGGCTCTGCCCATCATATGAAACAGGCATGACCAGACCAAAAGAAAAAAGAAAAAAGGAAAAAAAAATGGTTCAAACGAAAGAACAAATGAAACCACCAGAGCCAATACTTTTAAGCAACCAAGAGATAGCCAACCTATCAGATGCACAGTTCAAAGCACTGGTGATCAGGATGCTCACAGAATTGGTTGATTTTGGTCTCAAATTAGATGAACAAATGAAGGCTACAATAAGTGAAATGAAGGAAAACACACAGGGAACTAATAGGGATGGGAGGAAAACTGGGACTCAAATCAATGGAGTGGACCAGAAGGGAGAAAGAAACAACCAAACAGAAAAGAATGAAGAAACAAGAATTCAAAAAAAATGAGGAGAGGCTTAGGAACCGCCAGGACATCTTTAAATGTCCCAACATCTGAATTATAGGGGTACCAGCAGGGGAAGAAGAAAAGCAACAAGTGGAAAAGTTATTTGAACAAATAATAAAGGAGAACTCCCCCAATCTGGCAAAGGAAATAGACTTCCAGGAAGTCCAGGAAGCTCAGAGAGTCCCAAAGAAGTTGGACCCAAGGAGGAACACACCAAGGCACATCATAATTACATTAGCCAAGATAAAAAATATGAACAGTAAAAAGACAGCAAACTCACAGTTATTAACGACCACACCTAAAACAAAAGCAAACTAAGCAAACAACTAGAACAGGAACAGAACCACAGAAATGGAGAGCACATGATGAGGGTTAGCAACAGGGGAGTGGGAGGAGGAGAGAGGGGGAAAAGGTACAGAGAATAAGTAGCATAGACGGTGGGTAGAAAATAGACAGGGGGAGGGCAAGAATAGTGTGGGAAATGTAGAAGCTAAAGAACTTATGACACATGGACATGAACTAAAGCAGGGAATGTGGGTGGGAGGGGTGTGCATGGTGGAGGGGAATGAAGGGGGAAATGGGACAACTGTAATAGCATAATCAATAAAATATATTAAAAAAAGAAGTTTAGAAAGCCTTTAAAGGCAAGGCCTAAGGTGCCTACTTAATCTGTATTCCTCACACACAGTATTTTTCAAAAATGAGACCCCAAAAGCCATTTTTTGATAAAGGAAAATTAAAATAATTTGTCATCAGAAGACCTGCTTTATAATAAATGCTAAAGGGTATTCTTCAGGCTGAAGGAAAATGAGGGCAGATGGAAATTTGGATGCTCAGGACAAAAAAAAAAAAAGGACATAAAATAACAAATATCTGAGTGGTGCAGAAAGAACACCCTTTGACCCCTTTCCTCCCAATTTTTCTGTAAACACTTGAACTATTTAAAGAAAAATATAATCTTGTAGGCTTCATAATGTATGTAGCTGTAACACGTAACAACTATTACCTGAAATAGCGCATTTCTATTGTTAGTAGACAATGAAAATTGAAGGGAGTATATTATAATTCTTAGGGAAAATAGTGAAAAAATGCAAAGTGCGTAACAAAAGAGTCAGCTATGAGATATTGTGGGATTTTAAAAATATTCAAATAACCCCCTCCAAAAAAAGCAGGAAAGGGGAAATAAGAGAACAAAAAACAAGCAACAAAGAATGTTTAAAAAATAGACATAACCAAACTGTGTTAATAATTATATTAAATAATAATAGAGTAACATGCAAAAAGATTATTAGAGATGATCAGAATGGGTTATAAAACAAACAAACAAAACCAACCAAGAGACCTATATATTTACTACCAAGACTACATTTAAATATATAGAGCAGTCAATAGTAAATGTGTGGAAAGAGCTGTGCAATGCAAATTATCAGCACAAGAAAGCTTAAGTGTCTGTTAATATAAAATAAAATGAATTTCAAAGATATTGTATTACTGGAGATCGAGACAATAAAGATAAAGGGTTCAATCCAAAAGAAATATATAACAATTACTAATATTTGTTCATCGAATAACAGAGTATCAAAATGTTTGAAGCAAATTTGACAAAATTAAAGGAAGAAACAGTTAATTCCACCTCACAGAGAATTTAATACCATCCATTAGCAATTGATAGAGAAAAAAAATCATCAGAGAGGTGGAATATTCAAACAACATTATCAATCACCTTGATTTAATTGATACTCATGGAACACTCCACCACAACCAGCAGAATAAATACTTTACATTCTTTTTTTTATTGTTGTTCAAGTACAGGTTTCTGTCTTTCCCCCTCACCCCTTCCCACCATCCCACACATTCCTTTTAAATAAAGATGGAGATTCACCTAGATAGACTATATTCTGGTTCATAAAACAAGCCTCAATTAATTTCTTTTTTCTTTTTTCTATTAATTATATTTTATTGAGTATGCCATTACAGTTGTCCCAAACTTTCCCTCCTTTGTCCCCCTCCACTCAGCAACCCTTCCCCCTCTGGTCTCTACTCTGATGTTCATGTCCATGGGTCATGTGTATAAGTTCTTTGGCTACTCCATTTCTTATACTGTACTTTATATCCCCATGGCTATTCTGTAACTACCTATTTGTACTTCTTAGTCCCCTTACCTCACCACTCTTTCCCACCCCTATCTGGCAAGCATCGATATGCTCCCCATATCCATAATTTTGTCTCTGTTCCTGTTTGCTTAGTTTGTTTTTCAGATTCAATTGTTGATAGATATGTATTTATTGCCATTTTATTGGCCATAGTTTTGATCTTTTTAAAAAAATAAGTCCCTTTAACATTTCATATAATAATGGTGTGGCGATGATGAATTCCTTATAACTTTCTTGTCTGGGAAGATCTTTGCTTTTCATGATTTTGAATATTTCTTGCCAATCCCTTCTAGCCTGCAAAGTTTCATCTGAGAAATTAGCTGACAGTCATATGGGAACTCCTCTGTAGATAACTAACTTCTCTTCTCTTACTGCTTTTAAGATTTTCTCTTTAACTTCCGGCCAAGATGGAGGTGTAGGTGGACACACTGTGCCTCCTCTCACAACCAAAATTAAGGACAACAAAGATTTAGAAACAAGAAACAACCACAACTGACAGAAAATTGAACTGTACAGAAGTCCAACAACCATTCATCCAGACCGGTAAGAGGGGCGGAGTCGTGGCAGGAAAAAGTGGAGGTGCGGACCTGGGAACGCAGGCAGCAGCGGCTGGCAGTTCCCAGGTGCACAGGCGGCAACTGGCAAACCCCAGGCACAGGGTGGAAACTGTGCAGACCCAGTGAGGCCACACAAGGCGGCTGGCTGACCAGGTGGTCCCACATTCCCACGCGCAGACAATCCAGGTGAAGGGGAAGCGGCAGAAGGGACTAGAATCCAGGAGAGAGCAGAGCAGGCGCCATTCTTCCCTCTCAGACCCCGCCCCCACAAACAGAATCACAACTCAGCAACTGGGCTGCCCCGCACTGGGGAGCACCTAAGGCTCCACTCCTCACTACATAACAGCCGCAACCAGACCAAAACCAAAACAAAACAAAAAAACCCACCAAAAATGGCTCAAACTGGAGAACAAATGAAAGCTCCAGAGCCAATTCCTCTAAGCCATGAAGAGAGAGCCAACCTATCAGATGCACAGTTCAGACCACTGGTGATCAGGATGCTCACAGAATTGGTTGATTTTGCTCACAAATTAGATGAAAAAATGCAGGCTACAATATGTAAAATGAAGGAAGACTCATGGGGAACCAATAGAGACGGGAGGAAAACTGGGACTCAAATCAATGGAGTGGACCAGAAGGAAGAAACTAACAACCAAACAGAAAACAAGGAAGAAACAAGAATTCAAAACAATGAGGAGAAGCTTAGGAACCTCTGGGACATCGTTAAATGTCCCAACATCCAAATTATAGGGGTACCAGAAGGAGAAGAAGAAGAGCAACAAGTGGAAAATTTATTTGAACAAATAATAAAGGAGAATTTCCCCAATCTGGCAAAGGAAATAGACTACCAGGACGTCCAGGAAGCTCAGAGAGTCCCAAAGAAGTTGGACCCAAAGAGGTACACACCAAGGCACATCATAATTCCATTAGCCAAGATTAAAATGAAGGAGAGAATTCTAGAAGTAGCAAGGGATAAGGGGACAGTCACCTACAAAGGAGTTCCCATCAGACTGTCAGCTGATTTCTCAAAAGAGACCTTCCAGGCAAGAAGGGGCTGGAAAGAAATATTTGAAATCTTGAAAGGCAGGGACCTACATCCAAAATTGCTCTATCCAGCAAAGCTTTCATTTAGAATGAAAGGGAAGATAAAGTGCTTCTCAGATAAGGTCAAGTTCAAGGAGTTCATCATCACCAAGCCCTTATTATATGAAATGTTAAAGGGACTTATCTAAGAAAAAGAAAATAAAAAATATGACAGTGAAAAGACAGCAAACTCACAGCTATTAAGAACCACACCTAAAACAAAAGCAAACTCAGCGAACAGCTGGAACAGGAACAGAACCACAGAAATGGAGATCACGTGGAGGGTTAGCAACAGGGGAGTGGGAGGAGGAAAGAGGGGAAAAGGTACAGAGAATAAGTAGCATAGACGGTGGGTAGACAATAGACAGGGGGAGGGCAAGAATAGTGTGGGAAATGTAGAAGCTAAAGAACTTATGACACATGGACATGAACTAAAGGGGGGAATGTGGGTGGGAGAGGGTGTGCAGGGTGGAGGGGAATAATGGGGGAGAAATGGGACAACTGTAATAGCATAATAAATAAAATATATTTAAAAAAAGATTTTCTCTTTATCTTTAACCGTTGGCATTTTAATTTTGATGTGTCTTGGAGTGAGCCTCTTTGTATCCATCTTGTTTGGGACTCTTTGTGCTTCCTGAACTTGCATGTCTATTTCCTTCATCAAATGAGAGAATTTTCTTTCAATATTTTTTCAAATAGATGTCCAATATCTTGCTCTTTCTCTTCTCCCTCTGGCACCCCTATAATGCAAATGTTGGAAAACTTGAAGTTGTCCCAGAGGCTGCTTATGCTATTCTTATTTTTCTGGATTATTTTTTCTTCTTGTTCTGGTTGGTTTATTTTATTTCCTTATGTTCCAAATCATTGATACAATTTTTGGCTTACTCCACTGTACTGTTATTTCCCTGTGAATTGTTCTTTATTTCAATTAGTGTATCTTTCATTTCTGACTGGATCTTTTTTTATGCTGTTGAGGTCCTCACTGAGTTCCTTGAGCATCCTGTATCCAGTGTTTTGAATTCTGCATTTGATAGATTGCTTATCTTCATTTTGTTTAGTTCTTTTCCTGGAGTTTTGATCTATTATTTTATTTGGTCCATGGTTCTTTGTCTCCTTCTTTTGGCAGCTTCCCTGTGTTTGTTTCTACAAATTAGGTAGAGCTGCTTTGATTCAGTGTCTTGGTAGTGGGGACTAATGCAGTAGGTGTCTTATAGGGTCCAAGCTGGGTATTCAAGGTGTACCCTTCATTTGGGCTGAATATACCCTCCTCATGTTGAGCCTTGATTGCTGTTGGCAGGTCAGGGGGAGGAATTTACCCAGGCTAATCAGCTGCAAGGACTGGCTGTGACCACTGACCGCCAGCCTCCATGGAGGATCAGCTGTACAGGAGCAGGGTAGTGGTGCTCTGGTGTGATCTATAGCTGTACTCTGGGTGCACAGGCTATAGATCACACCAGAGGCTCCACCTGCCTGAGTGACAGAGTGAGGAGTCGGGTGATGCTGGGGGCCACATGGCATCCTTAGGCAGACCTCAGGCCTTGGTCTGTGTACCTTTGTACTTATAGTCACTTGAGCAAAAGGAAGTCCTTGTTTAGTTGCCACTGTATTCAGATTTGTGCATATATTAAAACTGTATTTTAGAAATCCTTTTACATGTATTATTGCGTTTACTCTTTAAAACAATTCTATACCTCCAGGAAAAGAAACCAAAGTACAAAGACCTAAAGAAACTTGTCAACATTTACACAGGTAAATAAGCCTTTGGAGTCAGTGTTTACTTTACTGAAAATATATAGATGAAAAGGTAAGGTGAAACAATGTTGAATAAGAATATGTGGAAACAAAAAAAAAAATCCAGACTGTGGGACATGCAACGCTCCACAGATGCAATTTCTTCAAAAAGCCAATGGCACAGTGAAAAAGGGATGAGGACTTTCTAGATTAAGAGATTCAAGGTGATTACCAATGTTGCATAAGATGCACTAAATTGACTACACTCGATATTTATCTTGATTACAACTAAAACTCTGGACAGAATACAAAAAACAATGACATCAGAATCCTGAAAATGGGTGGACTGCAGACAAAAGTAAAAATCTGAATAATGATGCATGCTGGCCTCAGCTTCGGCATGTGGAACTGCACATCAGTGTGAGATGCTAAATCCTGAGAATTCCACCCTCTGGACAGTGGAACAGGAAACAGGCAGCAGGGCCAGAGACTGCAGGACAAATTCCACATTCCAGAGAGAAGGGGCCCTCTAGCTCTGTGTTTGCAGTTCCAGGGTCATCTCTGAGCTCTGTAGATGGCAACTGTTCAAGAATCGAATTCCACGTAAAGGATCCACTAATTGAATACCAGAACAACCTATGTGTTGTGGATAAGCTGAGAAAACTCAAACAGCATAGTAAAGGCTTGGAAAACTAAATTGACATTGCATCTACCACCAAAAAAAGGTAAGACAGAACCTGCAGTTTGACCTAAGTGGGAAGATTGCCTGCAATCTTCCTGTAAAGAATGTTTCTTTATAAGAAAGCAACATTCTCCAGGGAAAAGTCATGAATGGCTGAGTGCTCTCCCTCAAAGGCCAGGAATAGGCAAGGATGCTATCCTGAAAGTCCAGGCCAGTGCAGTAAAGCAAGAAAATACATGAAAGGAGAGCAGATTTAAAAAGGGAGATAAAAACTGTACCTATTCCCAAATGATTTGATTGTCTACATAAAACATTCCATGGAATCTGTAAAAAAACTTTTAGAGCTAATAATTGAATCTACCAGGTCACAGCATGCAAGCTTAGGATACAGTAACAAATGTTTTTCTATATACTGGTTGGAATAACTAAAAATCAAAATAAAAATAGTGCTATTTATAATAACAGCAAAAACAAAATATTTATTTAGATATAAATATTAAAATATTTGTACCATATCTATATGTTAAAAACTACAAGGCTGAAAGAAATAAAACTGCTGAAGGAAATAAAAGAAAATCTAAATAAATGAAAGGTATAATATATTTATATATTAGAAGAAAAAATATTGTTAGCATGCCAATTCTCCCCAGAATGATCTATAGATTCAATATAATCCCAGTCAAAATCACAAAAGGATTTCTTGTACATAATTACAAATTGATTCTAAAATTTATATACAGAGCCAAAAGTATTAGAAAAGCCAAAACGATTTTGAAAACAGAACAATCAAATTAGAGAACTCACTCTGTCTTGTACCAAACCTTACTCTAAAGTAAGTTTTACTCTAAAGCTACAGTAATCAAAACAATGTGGTTTCGTTAAAGTCTAGATACATAGATCAAAAGAACAGAATGGTCTACCCACACAAATATATCCATGCAAATATGATTAAGTGATTTTTGCAAGGGTAAAAGGCATATCACTAGAGAAACAATAGGATTTCCAATCAATGGTGCCAAGACAATTGGGTATTCATAGATATAAAAGTAAACCTGGGATTATGCCTTGGAACCTATGTAAAAATTAACTTGAAATGGATCATAAACTTAAATGCAAAATATAAAACTCTTAGAAGACAGTAGAGGGGAAAGTTTTTGTAACCTTGGGTTAGGCAAAGTGTTCTTTGACATGATGCCAAAAGCAAGATCCATAGAAGAGAAACTCGACAAACTGGACATCATCCAAGTGAAAATATTTTACTCTGTGAAAGACACTCTTAAAAGAATCTGAGGACAAGTCTTCCAAGACTGGGAGAAAATGTATATAAATTACAAATCTGACAAAGTATTTGTATCCAGAATATATAAAGCACTTTTAAAACTCACCAAAGAGAGGAACCCGCCCCCAAACCCAACCCAGCCCATTTCAAAAATGAGCAATTAATTTGAAAAGGCATTTTACTAAATAAAATGTATGGTAGGTAAGTAAGCATATAAAATATTCTCAACATTACTTAGTTCTCAGGAACATGGAAATTGCAACCCAGAGATGTAGCACTTCTCACACCCCCCAGAATGACTGCAGTAATAAAGAGTGACAACCCAGTGCTGGCCCTCCTGCAGAGCACCTGGAATGCGGGATGATGCAGCCACTTTGGCAAATAGGTTGGCTGTTTCTTGCAAAGGTAAACATGCATTTACCATACGATTCAGTAATCCTGCTCTTAGGTATTTACCCAAGAGAAACAAAAATATTCACATAAAAACCTATATGTGAAAGTTTATAACAGTTTATAACAGTTTTCTTTATACTCTCCTGAACTGGAAGCAACCCAAGTGTCCTTTGGCTGGTTAACAGATAAACAAGTTGTGGTGTACTTAAGCAGTAGAATACTACTCAGGATTATATGACATGTAGGAAAATGTAAAAATACAGGGATAGAACATAATTCAGCAGCTACTGGAGAAAGACACTTATCATAATGAGGCGGTAAGTGAGATTTTTTTTTTCCAGAGATAAACCTGTATCTGATGGTGGTGATTACACAAATTCACCCATTTATTTAAACTCACAGAATTGTATACCAGAACGGTTAATTTTACTATAGATCATAAAAATTCTATAATTTAAAAAAAAGACATTCAATAGATGTAACAAACAAATGTAACACATGGTCCCTGTTTTGATTGTGATTCAAACAAACCAACTAGAAAGATATTTTTGAGATTTCTGGGGAAACTTAAGTATGGAGTCTATATTAAATGATAGCAAGGAATTACTGCAGCTTTATTAGAGGTAATATTGACATTGTGATTAAGTGAAAAAAATGTCTTTATGTTTACTATAGTATGGCATACAGGCATTAATTATACCATTATATTTTAGGTATGTCAAAAATTTTTCAAAAATTAAAAAAATAATCAAATAGTAAAAGACTCTGTGTGTCAAAAATAAGCAAAGACAGTTTTTAAACTAATGGATCTGAAATTTATACTCATTTGTGAATTTTGCTGAAGTCTGCACTATTCATCACTATGCTATACAGCTACCCTGTGTATTTTGTCTCATTTGTTGCAATTTTTAAAATTTTTTAAATACTTGAAATATCAAGTAGGTAAATAATTGAAGACTAACTACTGACATTGTTCAGGCAATGTAAAGATACCTGGCTTCATTAATTGCTTTAATATGCAGTTTTCTATATTGAAAATCCACCCCCAAAGGAATACCATTGAAATTATATTTTCATTTTTCTAAATAATAAAAATTTGTCAGAAATTTAAAACACTCACTTCTTATAAAAACTTCAGGAATTTCTTTATATTTCACCTCTGTGGGTGTATCTTAGTTAAAATAAACAAAATATTTCAAAAATATTTCAGTGGAGTCAGATAGCAGATAGTTTGAAAATTATGAGAAGGCATGACGTTCTTCATCTGAGGATGGGCGCACAGGACGTGGGGGGCAGGGAGGTACTCCGGCGCTCTTCTCGTCTAGACTCCTCCTGAGATGCGCCCGGCTAAGTTGGAGAATGGTTTTTCAGACTCTCCTAGTCCCATCAGGCGGTTGTACTGCCAAGAGAACTATGTTGCTGTATACACTTCAAGGTGAACCCAGAAGTCCCCTGGCAGGACTGTAGAGAAGCCATCTGTATCCCAAATACAATAGCCATCTGTATGAACCTTCCAGGCCCTGTCTGCTGCTTAGCTGTTAAGAAGAAATGTGACCTGGGAAATACTGCATTAATGCAAATTCAAAATCATCTCATAATGGTCTTTCCCTCTTGAGAGAGGACAATTCTTTACCCATATACATGTATGTATATATTAGGTATACAAGTATATGTATGTTTATATATATATCATGCTTGTAGGTGTATTTTGTATATAGTTATACAAACATACTTCAACTATACATCAGTGTAGACCAGTTGAAAACAGTTAACATGTACTAAGCACTTGCTATGTACCAAGCACTGTTCTAATACTCTGTAATGTGTTAACTCATTTCACCTTTACAAAACCATAGGACACAGTACTACGTTTATGCCCTTTTTACAGATGAGGATATAGATTGACAGGAGCGTAAACAACTTGGACCACTCCACACAGATGATGATTGGTTGTGCCTGAACTTGAAACCAGACAGTCTTGTTCCAAGCCTTTACTCTTCACCACTTAGGTTTGATGTATATTTCAGCTTAGAAACTTTCTCCTTCTCTCTTTCCGTACCTTCCTTCAAGCATGAATATAGGATTGAAAGGAGACTGAGAAACGTAGGAAGCACCAGACCACCAGAAAGGTGCTGGAGACCAAGACAAGAGCCTGGAAAAATTGGGTTTCCAAAGCAAGGGTCACAGCCAAATAGCAGAACAGAATCCGCTATAAGCTCAGACCTGAATCATGCACAGGTTTGTTGCAGAAGCAAGGTCCTGTTTAGGCTTCGCCTGAGGCTTCCTTTTGGAATGAGACCAGGTGAAAAAATTAGACAAACTGAAAGGAAGACTGACAGAAAAATATTTATTGTCCTGGGCTGAAAAGTATAGCTGGGAATGGAATACAAGATGTACCATGGACGGTGAGGGATTTGCAGGTAAGGGGAGAAGAGAATGAGTCTGTAAAGATAGTTAATGCATTTAAGCAACTAACTTGTAGTAACCTAGCAAGTCAGCAACAAGCCAGCTTCTCCCCCAGATCTCCTTCCTTGCTGCCCATCGAGTATCCTTTTCATGAAAGCAGGCTGTTTCTTGGCCAAATACACAAGCCTCTAAAGGCCATTCAGACTTGCATGTGGAGTTCACGCTTGTATCACTGAACGTTGGCCTATAGAATTAGTGTGCTACATGAAAAAATGCATTTAAATGTGTAAAGCAAAATAAGACCTGTTCTAGAAATAATTTCTAACCCTTGAATATATACAGATACTATGTCCCCACATGGCGAACACTTGTCTTGACACAGTACCAGCCTTGGCTCCTGTGGAAAATGACCCCAGCTTGGACTTGATGAGACATGTGATTCTAGTTGTTCTACACAAGCATCTGATTGAGTCAAGATTCTTCTCTAGGGCTTTATAACCAGAGGTGATAAAGAGAGGAAGTTACCCTCTGTGGGGAAAACATGTCATGTGTGACTCAGGAGCCAGAAGCACTATGTTTTCTAGTATGTGATTGATTCAGTCTTTGGTGGGGGTGGGATATGAAGCCAACACCTGTAGGTATGTATGAAAGAGACATAGAATGAAATGTCTCTTCTCACTGCCAACGCTCTTCCCACTGTTTGTGTAGCCCAACTACATGTCTACTCTGTCCATGATTTACTTGTTCCCCCCTTTCTTTGATTGTATTGGGTACCCCAACATGGTCTCTTAGCAAATTCCTCTCCTGCTTTCTTTTAGATTTTTTTTATTGTTCATGTACAGTTGTCTCCATTTTCCAGCCACCACTTCCCCCTCCCACCCTCAATCCTTCCCCCCTTTGGCTTTGTCCATGGGTTCTTTATACATGTTCCTTGATGACCCTTTCTGTTCTTTCCCTCATTACTCCCCTTCCCCCTCCCCTCTGGTTACTGTCAAATTGTTCTTTATTTTCATGTCTCTGGTTATATTTTGCTTGCTTGTTTGTTTGGTTGATTAGGTTCCACTTATAGGTGAGATCGTATGGTATTTGTCTTTCACCACTTCTCTTACTTCACTTAGCATAATGCTCTCCAGTTCCATCCATGCTGTTGTGAAGGGTAAGAGCTCCTTCTTTCTTTCTGCTACATAGTATTCCATTGTGTAAATGTACCACAGTTTTTTTATCCACTCATTTACTGCTGGGCATTTAGGTTGCTCAAAGCACTTGCCTATTGTAAATTGTGCTGCTATGAACATTGGGGTGCATAGGTTCTTTTGAATTGAAGTTTCAGGATTCTTATGGTATAATTCTAGTAGTGGAATTGCTGGGTCAAAAGGCAGTTCCATTTTTTTTTTTTTTTTTTTTTTAGGAAATTCCATACTGTCTTCCACAGTGGCTGCACCAGTCTGCATTCCCACCAACAGTATGCTAGGGTTCCCTTTTTCTCCACATCCTCTCCAACACTTGTTTATTGATTTGTTTATGATGGCCATTCTGACCGGTGTGAAGTGGCATCTCTTCTCCTTTGTAACCAAACTACATTAAGCTGTTTTTGTCATTTGCATCCATAATAAATTGTGCTGTTGTCACAAATCTTCACCTTTCCCCTTGAATAAAATATTTACTCATAGATACCCTTTGCTATTGGACTTTCTTTCCTCTTGGTGGGGGTCTCTGTCCCTGCCCCATTGACTTTGGAGCTTGGTCATGTGACCCACTTGGGTCAGATGAAATTTGAGAAGCAACAGTGTGGCTGTTTGAACACTGAGGAGGTGTTTTATATTCCTGCCACTACCCCTGAGTTTCTGTCCTCCACCATGTGAACAACATTATTAAATAGGGGCCGCGTTTCTAGTCTGGCTCCCAGCAGAAGCAGACACGTGCAGCCAATCCATCACCTACCTGCTGCTTGGAGCAAAGCCGCAGACCCGCAGAGCTGCAGCCCACCAGCTCCTGATATGGAACCAGAGTAACAAAAACACCTCAGAGTTTGAAGCTGTTACACAGTATTATCTCAGCAAGAACTGGCTGATATGGTACCATTCCAGGGTTGATCAATTTGCCCTGTGTAAAGTGTGTTATATGCCATAAGTCTTTCAGGATGGGACTATTACTATCCCCCTTTTATGGCTGATGAAACTGAGTCTTAAAATTCATAGGCAACTTTCCCTAGGCTACTCAAAGAGGTAGGAATCAAATATAGATGACTCCAGAACCTGTGTTCTTAAAGACTTTTTATACTGCTTCAAGCTGTAGTGCACTTTCACAATCTATAGATGTAACATATTTAATTGCTATGTGGGGGGAAATATGAGCAAAATTGAAATATATCTAAATTGGTATACTTTATTATGAATTCTAAGTAACTTATATGCACATGCAATATATATGTATCCTTATCAGGTTATGTTATTCTATACAATGGAATTAACTTTAAGAAAATCTAAAGAGTAAGATAAAAATACTGAGAAGATCAAGTAGACAAGTTTTTTTTAAAAAGATTTTATTTATTTATATTTTAGAGACATGGAAAGGGAGGCAGAAAGAGAGGAGAGAAACATTGATGTAAGAGAGAAACATCAATCAGTCGCATCTTATACATGCCCCATCTGGGGACCAAACCCACAACCCAGACATGTGCCCTGACTGGCAATCAAACTGGCAACCTTTCGCTTTGCAGGATGACGCCCAACCAGCTGGGTCACAATGGCCGGGCTGCAAGTTTTATTTGTAATATTACATTCTTGTTCCCTCTTTCAAATGGACTCAGTATGGGCTTTTCTCCCCCTTCACATAGAAAACTCTCCAAGCATGTTCAAAATGTTATGCAATTTACAAAATTGGACTTCTATGCTTCCCTCCACCCCAGATTATGTAAAAATTGTTTCACCTTTAACAGACGGAATAATTGCAACAAATTACATCAACAGAGAAAGTTTTATGACAATTAATAGGTGACTTCAAAAAAATTGATAATTCAATAGCATTCCTGTTATTTTTTTTCCTTTGTTTTAATTGTTCTTGTATAGTTTTCTGTCTTTTACTCCCATCCCGGCCCACTGCCCCAGCCCTCCTCCCTCCCTCCCATTTCCACCCTCCCTAGTTTTTGTCCATGTGTCCTTTATACTTGTTGCTCTAAATCCTTCCCCTTTTCCCCTGAAGTTCCCTCCCCTCTCCCCTCTGGTGTCTGTCAGCCTGTTCTCAATTTCAGTGTCTTTGGTTATATTTTGCTTGTTTGTTTGTTTTGTTGATTAGGTTCCTGTTAAAGGTGAGATCATATGGTATTTCTCCTTCATTGCCTGGCTTATTTCACTTAGCCTAACTTATTTTTTAAGAGTTTTAGACATTTTAACAAGCACCATTGGAGTAATTGTTACTGTTATTTTCAGAAATGTGGTAGAGTCTAAAAACCACTTCGTTCTGCTACCTACATAGTTGGCTAATTTCTACAAGTGATGAAATTTACCTGCCCTCGCAGAAGTTGTACTTCACCAGCATGTTGGGATTTAGGGCAAGAGGAAGAGACAAAGGGGCCAGTTTACACAAGTCAGAATCAGGTTTTCGCCACACGCATTCCTCTGCATGCTTTTTGGAGTGAAAAATGCATGTGTCAAACAGTTTTATATTGTGCTGATTGGAAGGCGGAATCCTAAAACCATACTTAGAATCCTCTACTCTTAAAATCTTGCACTCAAAGTATCAATTCTTTTCAGATTATAACCTGTAAGACTGCCAGGGGCTCTCCATTCAAACTCTTCTTCCTTCAGAGAGGTAAGAGGTTGACCCAAGAACACCAGAACAGTACTTTTTGTGTGCATTTTTTTACTTCTTACAGGTTGGATTGATAAATTTTTGTTTTTGTAATTTTGGACTTAACGATTGTTCCTTCTTTTTTTAAACTTGAATTTATTGAGGTGACACTGGTTAATAAAATGATATTGATTTCAGGTGGGTTGGTAACTTTTTGTTACCTAAGATAGTCAGAGCAGGCTGCAGCCTGTGGCATGGTGAGCACAGCCTGGCCGGCCACTTCGGAGGGGTGGACCTCCTGGGAGCCGTGCAGAAAATGTGGGTGCGCTGGGATCCAGGGTTAACCCCAAGTAATCCAACTAGTTCCCCCACATGTGCAGAACCCCCATCCAGGGACAGGAAGTGGGCTAAGGGCTGTGGCATCTCCAAGCTTCCTGATGGCAGGTCCTGCCACCTCCACTAACCCTGATACTGTAGATAGGGTGGTCTCCTCCATTCACCAAGATGGTGCAGGGAGGAGTTCTTACACTGAGCACACAAAAGCCTCGAAAGATGAATGGTAGGGCCCAAGCAGCCAAAATTTAGAAAGATAATTGGATTGAAAAAAAAAAAAGCTCTCTCCACCCTATCCCTTTAAAAATTGTGGGCTGGAACAGGAAGAGGGGATGGTCTTTGAGATGGGAATCCACCATTCTCCCAGGTGGCAGCACCTGAATAAACAAATCTTGTTCCTTTTGCACCAGCGCCTGTCTCACGAGCGTGGCATTCTTTGTGGGAGGCAGATGAACCTGCATTTTTGGGTACATTTTGACTGGCCTTTCAAGTTCTTTGTTCCACTGGGGATAAAATCTTTACTATATGTAAGAAAAGGGTTAGGGCTTTATGATAAAAATGTGACAAACAAGTGAAGGTCTTGATGCAAGATTTAGAAGGGCCTTTCACATGGGTACGAGGCTGGCAATGTTGGACTTGAGATCTATCCGTCTGTCTATCTATCTATCTATCTATCTATCTATCTATCTATCTATCTATCTATCTCTCGTCTACATACCTACCTGTCTATGTATCAGTCCATCTATCTTGGTAGCTGGCGGACCTGATGGATCTGAGAAAGACATTTTTTTTTTTTTTTTCCAGATGGACCTCTGCACTATCCCTACAAATTGCTGTGGTCTGTGATTATACTTTATAAGTGGTATTCAACCTTTTGACATCTCTGGGCCACACTGGAAGAAGAGTTGTCTTGGGCTACACATTAAATACACAACAGTAACAAAAACAAACAAATCTCATAAAGTTTTAAGTAAATTTATGATTTTGTGTTGGGTCGCATTCGTAGCCATCCAAGACTGCTTGTGGCTTGCAGTCCACGGGTTGGATCCCCCCGCCAGGCAAACATTGGACAATGGAAATGAGTGCAGACATAATTGTGTGGTCTCTGTGTGTTACAGAAACAGAATAAGGCTGCTGTTTGATTAAGGGTGGGAGAAATCTACAACAATTGCAACCACAAATGCATGCAGTTGCAGGTGGAAGATATTAGCAAATCATGCATGAATTTGAATAAGATATAGTTGGGAGATAGAACTTAACTTAAGAATTAACACAAAGCCTTCCTTATTCGTCCTGGCATCTCTATTTGGGTCACTTTAACACTGTGCCAATTTTTCTCAATGAAGCTTTTTAGGATCACAAAAATTTTTGGTTCAAACAACAGAATAAGCACTTGTAATTTTCCATTTTCAAGGTCACCTATAGAATGTATTTGGATTCTTCTTTTAGTTAGAGTGAGCCCTGTATCTCTGTTATCTATCTCATAAGATTTGACATATTTAATTAGTATTTGGAGTTGGGTTTTAGAAAAAGAATAACACAATTTTGAAAATATTTCTTTCATCATTAGTCATATATTAGAAATGTATTAAATGTATATTGAAAAATACATTGGACATATATATGTTAAAAGCCATTTTTTTCATAGATTGTCATAAGCTCATTTTCCCAAAACAAGGGAAAATGTTATTATCATATCTAAGCCCTGGCATTTTATCTTAAAAGAAACCCAAACAATTTTGTGTCTGTTCTTCTAGTCTGTAACCCATTACTTCAATTTTAGTGTTTTCTATAAGGCTTTTCTTAAATCCATGCTTGCTTGTATCTAACTAAGCTGTGGTCTCACATATCATTAGTCCTTTATTGGCAGTATCAGGCTCCAGGAAAAGTGATCACTCATCAACTGCACGGTACAACAGGTTAACTGAAGCTGACATAGGAAATACGCAAGGAAACTAGTTAGAGTACAGACAAGCTCCTGCCTGTTCTATTAATGGGTGGCGTTTTAAACAATAGAGCTGTCAGACCCTACTGCAAATAAGGGGCCTCAGTCATGGCAGGAATTAGTTCACATGACAGGTGATTACGTGCTGGGAACATGCCAGGGCAGCTGTGATGCTTCCCATTATTTGTAATCTCAGTAATTGCAGCTTTGGCAAAAATAATTATTTGAGATAGGAGAGCCCAGGGGTGGGGGGAGAAGTAAACAAAAACCGCACACAACCCATTATTTCCACAATAGAGGCCTCTACAAATGGGAAAAACTCAGCCCATGTTATAAGTGTGAGTGCGTCCCCTTCTCTGCAATTCAACAACAGAGCAATATAATCATGTGATTGTTTTCCTTTCTCAAAGTTCAGTTACAGTGCCTCCTTGCAAATAAAAGAAGCCTGCTATCATCTACTTACTAATTTGAGATGAAACTTTCTTCTAAAATTATTTAGGCCACAGTCTCAGGAAAACATGGGACCCAGTTGAAAAGGCACTTTCCCATGTTCTGCTATTTAGCTATGATAATTATTTGATTACCTTCTGTTGGAGTTTATAAAAATAAATAATTCTTTAACTCTGAAACAATTTGTGAAGAACAACCCAGTTGGAAACAGTGATTTGGTGAATTCCAGACATGAGAACCTAGAAAGCAAAGAAAAAACTGAAAAGACAAGTAGCAAAGTTTACAGAGTCAGTAAACAAAACTCTGGTTTCACATTCTGAACCCGTAGCAGCGAGGCAGAATGTAAAAACCAGTTTTTTTTCAGCTTTTGATCTTTAGTCTTGCTATTGATTGCCTTTAATGAAAATAAAACTTAGGAATTCCCTATACCTTTACTCAAATCCACCAGCTGTTTATATTTTGTCCCATTTGACTTACTGTCTCATTATATGTTTATTTATATCTGCATATTTTCTGAGTATTTGGAGAGTAATGTGGAGACAGCCCTTTTGCTCTTTTTTTAAAAAACGATTTTATTTATTTATTTTTAGGGAGAGAAAGGGAGGAAGAAAGAAAAGGGAGAAACATCAACGTGTGGTTGCCTCTCACACACCCCCTACTGGGGACGTGGCCCAAAACCCAGGCACATGCCCTGACTGGGAATGGAACCAGCGACCCTTTGGTTCACAGGGCAGCACTAAATCCATTGAGCCACACCAGCCAGGGTACCCTTTTGCTCTTAAATACTTCAGAATATATTTTCCAAGAGCAAGGATATTATCTTATATAATCACAGTACAATGATCAAAATAGGGGATTTTAACAAATATACTACTATTAACTGATCCACAGACAACATTGTAAATTATCTCAGTAATGTTCCTTATAGCTAATTTTATCCATAGATAAAATTGCAAATTATCCCAATAATGTTCTTGATAGCTAAGTTTATTTTCTTGTGCAGGATTTAATCCAGGATTACAAATTATCCTTTGTTTTCATGCTAATATAGTCTCTTTTGTCCCCAAATCTCAGCCTTGAAATAATTTTTATGAACATGGCTATTGTAAAGGAGAGCGCATGCTTATTTTCTTCACTTTGGATTGAGTTATTTCCTCATGAGTAGACTTCAGTTGTGTGTATTGTCGGGCCTACCGAGGAAGGGATATTGTGGCTCTCTGCATCACCTACCAGCAGGCTCATGAGCTGGGTTTGTCCCAGTATTCATGGTATTAACTATGATCTTTTCATTAAGATGATGTGATCCATGACCTTCCACTGTAAGATTACTATTTTTCTCTATAATTAATAATCTGTGAGGAAATACTTGGAGATTATGTAAATATCCTCTTCCTCACCAACCTTGACAGAGCTTTAGCATCCACTGATGATTTTCTAGCTGCACTGGTCCTTTTACATTTATAAATTGGCATTCAACTGTAAGGAAGAACTTTCCCATTTTCTCACGTTATTCATTCATTCATTCATTCATTCATTCATTCATTTTACGTCAATATAAAAACATAGATTCTTACTTTCTTCAGTGAGTTACAACCCCTTATTTATTTCGATGCCCCAAATTGCCATATTGGGTAAGTTAGAAACCTCTTCAAGCAGGCTGCCATATCTTTTTTATGTCATCAGCATTTTGTACTCCCTTGCTATATCAATTAGGGTTACATCAAAGAAACAGAATCAGTAGGAGATCCATGATAGATCAATAGATAGACACATAGATAGATAGATGACAAACAACTTATTGCAGAGAATTTACTTACATAACTGTGGGGGTGCCGAAGCAAATCTGAAATGTGAAGGGCACTCTGGGAGACTGGAAACATGGAAGAGCTGCAGCTGCCATCCACTGGTGAATTTCTTCCTTTTCTGGGAAACCTCATTTTGGCCTGTTAAGGTCTTTTAACTGATGAGATCAAGTCCATGCAGATTATCCTGGGTAATCTCCGTTACTCAAAGTCAACTGATTGTAGATGTTAATTAAATCCACAAACTATCTTCACCACACTTAGTGTTTGATTGAATAACTGAGACTAGGGAGAGTCTAGTCAAGTTGGTACATAAAACTGACCATTACACATATTTTCTGACTCAAGATCTTCTGTTTTCATCTTGTTTCCCTGTCAGTCCTGGAATCAGTTTTTCCTAACTTCTTCAAGTGGGCAATGGTATTTAAAAAACGAGATATAGGTGCCAGATGTGCTCATTGCTTTTGTGTTGCAAGTGCTTATAGACCTTCTGAGCAGATAGAGCTAGGAAATGTGCAGTGTTCGCACAGGGCAGGTGGGAGGGGGGGAGGGAGAGGGGGAAGAGAGAGAGTGTGAGAGAGAGGGAAGGGGGAGGAGGAGGAGGAGGAAAGAGAGATATGGAAGAAGAGAGAAAGTTTTACCGTTAGAAGTACAAGTTTATACTCTTACATTCAATTACATTATATCAGAGGATAAATTCTAGTCTTTGCCTTTCTATATTTACAATTTTCTTCTTCAGGAAAGAACTGTTTTACATGAGTCCTAGCACTGTATATATTCACTGATTTGTTTATTTTATTACATGCAGAAAGTAGTTTCCAGTAGCATTACACTGCATGATATTCCACAGATTATTACCCATGTTCCTGTTGGTGGGCATTTGGAAGGTTTTCAGTTTGGGGCTATTATAAATAAATGTCCATGAGCATTTTGAAATATATAATATTTTCATTGTTTTGAGTAATATCTAGAAGTAAAATTTTTAGTTGATAGGGTAGGCAAACATTTAACTTTATTTATTTAATTTATTTTTAATTTAACTGCCAAGGCTTCTCCAAAATGATTACACCATTTTACCACATCAGCAGCTATGTATCTGATTTCCAGTCACTCCACATCCTTACCAACATTTGGACTTGAATTCAAGGTTGCTTTTTTTTTTTTTTTAATTTAGCCATTTTAGTAGGTGTCAGTGGTATTAATTTGCCTTTTTGGAATGGCTAATGATGTTGAAAACTTGTTTATGTGCTTATTGGTCTTTGGTATACATTCCATTTTAAAGTGTCTTTTCAAGTTTTTTCCCCCTTATTTTTTGGAGTTGTTTATATTTTCGTTATAGAGTAGTAAGAGCTCTTTACATATTCTGAACATATATATTACATGTAATAATGGCACATATTATAAATATTATATGTAGTATTTTTTTCTGGTGTGAGCTGTATATTCATTTTGCTCACAGTGACTTTTCATGATCAGAATTTTTACTTTTGATGAAATATGTTTACCAATATTTCCTTTCAAGGAGAATGCTTTTTGGGTCTTGAGAAATTTTCTCCTACACCAAGTTTGTGATTATAGTTCCCTATATTTTCTTCTAGAAGCTTCAAATTTTTAGGTTTCCTTTTAACTTCACAATCCATCTTGAGTTAATTTTGGCTGGTTGTTTTATCACAACTTGTTGATGACTTTTTATTTCCCATATATTAATTAAGCCTCTTGGTTAAAAATAAATTGATTAAGAATGGGTCTATTTTATTAGTCTATATGTCAATCATCTAGTACTACAACAGTATGTTTTTTTAAAATTTATTTTAATTGTTGTTCTTGTACAGTTTTCTGTCTTTTACTCCCATCCCAGCCCACCCACCCATCTCTCCCCATCTCCCTCCCATTTCCACCCCCCATAGTTTTTGTCCATGTGTCCTTTATACTTGTTCCTGTAAACCCTTCCCCTGAAATTCCCCTGAAATTCCTTCCCCTCTCCCCTCTGGACACTGTCAGCCTGTTCTCTATTTCAGTGTGTTAACATAGCTTTATAGTAACTCTTGAAATTTGCAAGTAAAAGTCTGAAATATTTTCTTTCTCTTTTCAAGATTATTTGCCTACTTTAGTTCTGAGCATTTCCAAATTAATTTTGAAGTAAACTTGTAATTATCTACCAAAAATATCCTGCTGGGACTTTAATTGAGATTGCGTTGATTCTATAGATCAATTTTGGGAGAAGTGGCATTTTAATAATACTGATTCATCCAATTTGTGGGTATGGATTTGTTTATTTCTTCATCAAATTTTGTTGATATTTGCCTTGTGTATTTTTAAGCTCTTCAACTATTGCACAGACTTTATAATCATTCTGTCTTTCTGGTGAATTAAGCTTTTATCATTATGAACTCTCCCTATTAATCTCTGGTAATAATTCTTGTATTGACATTACTTTACTTCTGATTTACTATAACCCCTTATGTTTCTTGTGCTTACTGTTACTTGGTATGTCACTTTCTACCTTTTCACTTCTAATCTAATCATACCTTTATATTTAAGGTGTAGCTCCCATAGATGGCTTTCAAAACTTAATATGATAATAACTATGTATGATGGGTACTGGATTTACCAATGTGATCACTTTATAAGGTATATAAATGTCTGATCACTATGTTGTACAACTGAAACTAATATAAGTATGCCAATTGTAAAAAAATCATAAAATAAAATTAAATACAATAAAATATATAAGTATCCAGTTTAATAATTTCTGCTTTGGAAATATTTAATTTGTTGATATTTAACGTAATTATTGGTATGTTTGCCTTCAGGTCCATAAATTTTGCTATTCACTTCTCTTTGTCCTATCAGCTTTATGTTTACCGGTCCCCCCTTTTCTGCCTTCTTTTGCTTTTTTGGATACCTTCTAGTGTTTCACGATACAGTAATTCCTGTATTTGCTTTGCAGCTATCCCTCTTTGCCATGTGCATGTGTCTGTGTTTGCCCTAAGGATTACAACATAGATACTATCACAGTGTACTTTGTATTAATATTGTACCCCTTCATGTTAATGTAACAACTATACATTGAATTTGTTGCTCCAGCCTTTGTGTTATTGTTGTTGTGTATCTTACATCAACTACATCATGAATTTCACAATACTCTATTCTTTTGGCTTTAAAGTTCATATGGCTTTAGAATGTATGAAGAAAAGCAAATAAACAGAGAGATAGGCACATATTACTGTGTTTTTCAGACCATAAGACACACCTAGGTTTTAGAAGAGGAAAATAGGAAAAAAAATTTTGAAGCAAAAATATGGTAAAATATTTAGTAACATAATCTTTCACCAATGTAAATGTAAACAGAACTCAACAGCAGCATTAACAACCATTATTCCTCCCAAATTTTGGGTGGGGGTATGCATCTTATAGTGCAAAAAATACAGTATATATGCATACATACATACATATATACACAAAAAGGGGGAGGAGCCTTCCATATGTACCCATATATTAGCATGTCATACACTCTATTTATTTATATAACACTAATTTTATCTATTGTCACTTCCCTCTCAAGTGAAGAATTTCTATTAATATTTCTTATAGTGCAGGCTTGCTGGTAAAATTATCTTTCTTTTTTCTGAAAATGGTTTGATTCCAGTGTAACTTTTTATATTTTTGCCAGTTATAATATTCTCACCATCATTGTTTATGATGAAAAACTAGTCATTAATATTATTGTTCCCTTATATATAACATTTTTCTTTGTTTTCTAGGTTTTTCTATTAACATTTTAGTGTTCGGTGGCGTAACCTCAATGTGTTGCATATTCTCTCCCTCCCTTCCCCGTCCCTTCCTGACTTCCTCTCTTCTTTCTTCCTTCCCTCCTTTTTTTGTGCTTCCTGTTTTTAGAGCTTCTTGGAATCTTTATTTTGTAGTTTTCACTTCAGTTGAAAAACTATTCATCATTTTTTCTTCAAATTTTGTTTTGCCCCATTTTCTTCCTCCTCTTTCTGGGACTCCAGTTGCACATATATTAATCAATTTTCTGTTGTACCACTAGCCTCAATTCACATCTTTTCTTTTGTTTTTCTTCCTTTTTCACATTTGATTTATCTTCAACTTCACTGACATTTTCTTCTGCTGTCAATATTTTTAATTCTATACATCTGACTTTTTATCTTCTAGAGTCTCCATTTGGTTCTCCTTTTTGTAATTTCCATTACTCTGCAGATTTTTACCTTCTGTGCATTTATAATGCCCATGTTTTCTTAAATTATTGGTATATTTATTATACCAACCCTAAAGTTCTTACCTTCTCATTCCAACATTTGTG
The DNA here is from genome assembly GCA_039655065.1 of Glossophaga mutica. Lineage (NCBI taxonomy): Eukaryota > Metazoa > Chordata > Mammalia > Chiroptera > Phyllostomidae > Glossophaga > Glossophaga mutica. The sequence continues at coordinate 97,941,734 of CM077309.1, read as the reverse complement.
TTATGGAGTCTGTTACTATATACTACTTTTCTTTTAGCTCTTGTTCTCATTTTCTCATTCCTTTTCATGCCTGGCAATTTTTTACTGTGTATTGGGCATTTTAAATGATAGGTCTATTTGTAGAGATAGAGGTTTTGGACCTTTTCATCCTTCTCTTATAACTGTAGATTTTTGTTCTAGCAAAAGTTAACTCTATCTTCCCTGGAATGGAGAGCCGCTGAAAATGTTCAGCTCTTTCAGCTTTCCAACTATTGTTTTCACTGAAAATCTTGTTTTTTCAGTGCAGCAAAGTCCAGGGCTCAGCTGAACGTTTGGACAGAGGTTGCATGCAGTTTTCAGGATTCCCCTTCTTTGGTTCCCTAGTTTCTGGAATTTCCTATTTATTCCCTCTCTTTTATAACATCTATGAACTTGACATTCTGACTCCTTTACAGAGTAGGACAACTTTCCTGCTTCAGTTTTCTTTCCCCTCATGACACACAGTCTAGGGCGCTCCCTTAAACAAAAAGTCACACAAGCACAAATTTTTATTCAGCAAAGTTCTTTTAAGGATAAATTTCTTTCCGATTTCTGTGTCCTTTTGGTCACTCTTTACTGCCTATATATAGTTATTTGTTTTTATTTTTTAAAAATATTTTTCTAGAGATTACCATTGTTGCCTGAAGGAAGGTCAGCCCAATAAAAAGTACTTTGGCAGTACCAGAAGTGGATCTTCATTATATAACTCTTAAAGATGATACTTTTGGAGGTTAAACAATGTATTCAACCAAATATATAGATAAAAATTATCTTTTAATGAATATGTGGCATCTATCCAATTATATTACAATTGGAATATAACCCTCAGTGAAGGTTGATTTTCAGTCTTCTTATCCTTTATAGTCTTAGTCCATGACATTTGTTCTCAACAAAGATTTCATGATAATGAAGAATGCATATATATTCTTAATTATATGGTTGCAAAGGCCAAGTGCAAACTTTTAGTTTTATTATTTTCTATATCTATAAAAAGATCTCAGACCTGAAATGTGTGTCAAATTTTACTAATGGGATTAGAAATTTCATAGCACTAGTTTATAAATCAGCATATCCTGATTAACATAGCTTTACAGTAACTCTTGAAATCTGGGAGGCTGAATCCGGCCCCCTACCTGTTTTTGTATAGAAAATTTATTGGAACACAGCCAAGCTCATTCATTTATGTTGTGTCAATGGTTGCTTTGACACTACAATGGCACAATTGAGTAGGGGTAACAGAGGTTGTATGGTTGGCCAAGCCAAATATATATAGGGTCCGGCCCTTTATAGAGAATTTTGCTGATCTCTGCTCTAGATCAATGTGTAATACTCATTAGCACTTAAAAGAAGTAGCTCAAAGTGCATGCTGTATTTCACATCAATATTTTGAGAAGCATCTTCTTATTTTGTTAATATGCCAGACAATAGACTCACTGTAGTAGGCAGAATAAGGGCCCTTTAAAGATGTCCATGGCCTATTTCCTGGAACAGGTAAATGCATTACCTTACATGGCCAAAAGAACTTTGCAGATGTGATAAAGGGCATAACCTTGAGATAAAAAGATTATTCTGGATTATTCAGGGGAGCCTGAGATAATTAAAATAGTCTTTAAAGAAAAAATCTTCACTGGCTGTAAGATGATAATGGAAGAAAGACTAGAGAGAGATGGTGTTTCCACCTGTAAAAAGGAAGGGGCCCAGAGCAGGTGGATCAGTTGTTTGAGGCATCATCCCATGCACCAAAAGGCTGTGGGTTTGACTCCTAGTCAGGGCACATAAGTAGGCTGTGGATTCAACCCTCTGTGGGTATGTATATGGGAGACAACAAATTGATGTTTCTCTCTCTTTATATGTCTCTCTCTCCCTCCCTCTCTCTCTAAAAGTGAATAAACATATCCTCAGGGGAGGATTAAAAAATAAGAAATAAAAATAACTTAAAAAGAAGGGAGCCATGAGACAAGACAAGGGCTGAAGCTGTGTCTTAGAAAATGAAAACAGCAAGGAAACAGATTATCCCTTAGGGCTCCAGAGAGGAACACAACCCTGCTACACCTTGATTTTAGTCTGGTGAGACCTGTCAGACTTCTAACCTACAGAACTGCAAGATAATACATTTTTGTTATTTTAAGCCACTATATTGGTGGTGATTTATTACAGCAGTAATAGAAAACTAATACATTCACATACTATAATGCACAAAGGAATGAATTCATTTTAAAATTATTGAAAAATTATACTACAAATTAGAAATATATTAGTTAACCACAGAACAGAACAGAGTAACTCTCACTGAGTCAGCTTTGTTTCTGCAGCAATACATTTGGAGCAGGTACTTTTGTACATAGTTCTTCCATCTGTGATGTCTAAAATCATTAGAAAAATTCATGTGGGAAAGAATGGCAGTTCTTAGGGCTTTCATTGGGTAATGGTTGCCAGGGAAACCATTTTACTTGGCAATCATTATATTCACTATGTTTCTCTTGCTTTGTACTTAACTCCCAAACATAGCATTGCAGAGCAGATCTGTGGAAAACACTGGAAAGGAAAAACCTAAAACATTAACGTCAATAAAAAAATATGGACAACTTATTCTTATTCCCATTAAGCTAAAAAATTAAGAAAATGACTAGATGTTTAAAATTTTGGTGCAAAATGAATAGATTGAGATTTATTTTTCAATAGTAAATAGGCAGAGCTAAATAAGTCCCTGGAATTCTCTTGCAATGACATAAAATCAAAGGTACAACTCAACCAGCAGCAAGCTCAAGTATTCTCTTTTCCTTTTTTCTCTCTTTGTCTCCAATTTTTTTCTCTTAGTTGTCTTTCAATTAATAAATATAAAGACTTTTCAAGATGGCAGCCGAGTAGGTAGATCTCGCACTTACTTCCTCCCAGTGCCAAACTGGAAATACAACTAAATTGAGATACAATCATCCTGAATAAGCAACTAAAGCCTAGCTGAAGAGGAGTCTAATAACCAAGAATTCGCAGAAGAGGTCATGTCAAAACTGTACTTACACAGTAGCTTGCACATCAAGGTCAGAGTTGAGCCTCATAGTCAGCCAGCCTGAGGGTTGATTCTAGCCATGAACAGGCCAACAGCAACCAAGCCTCAATTACAACAGGAAGGCCCAAGGCCCAAATAACTCACACAAGGGACATTTCTGGCACCTAGCTCAGGATATCAAGGAACCACACCACTAGGTCCCACAGGACACTTATGACATAAGGCCACCCCATGAAGACTGGGAGTCATAGCAGAACTATTTAAAACATAGAGACAAATATAAAGAGACACTGAAAATGGGGGGACAAAGAAACAGACCCCAAATAAAAGAACAGGAAAAATCTCCAGAAAATGGAAGCAAGCAATCTATCAGATATAGAGATCAAAGAAATAATTGTAAGGCTGCTCAAGGAACTTAGTGAAAACTACAACAGCATGAAAAAGAAGCAGTTGAAAATGAAGAATACCATATCTGACATTAATAATACACTGGAAAGAATAAAAAGTATGTTGAATGAGGCAGAGGTTTACTCAGCAATTTGAAAAACAAGGTAGAAGAAAACAATCAGAGCAGCAAAGAGTAACAACAACAACAACAACAACAACAACAAAGAATGAGGGTAGTTAAGGTTACTTTGGGACAACATGAAGTGTCACACCATCTGCATCACAGAGGTACCAGAAGAAAAAGAGAGAGAGCAAGGGATCAGGAACCTATCTGAAGAAATAATGACCAAAAACTTTCTTAACCTGGTGAAGGAAAAAGACACACAAGTCCAGGAAGTACAAAGAGTTCCAAAGAAGATGAAACCAAAGAGGTCCACATCAAAACACATCATAATAAAAATGGCAAAGGTTAAAGACAGAGAATCTTAAAAGTAATTAATTACTTACAACAGAGCTCTCATAAGACTATGAGATGTTTGAAAAGGAAAAGAGTTAAAAGAGTAAGAAGGCAATAAATATGTACCTATCAATAATCACTTTAAATGTAAATGACTTAAATACTCCAATCAAAAGACAGAGGGTAACTGAATGGATAAAAAAGCAAGGCCCAAGTGTTTTGCCTTAAATTTGGATGAAAAAATTTGAATAGGGATCCGGTTAAAGACAGTGAGTGCAGCTTTGAGAGCAAAGGCCTCTATCTTCACTCTCATAATGAAACTTTGTGAGATGAAGTTTCCACTTTTTCACGCAAAAAAAAAAGAAGTCTAAAGAAATATCTCAGCTAAGTAAAAAAAGGCCTCGGTCTGATATACTTTCCTTTATGTAATATGCATCACTTAATGCTTCAATCCATTGCAATTCTCATGTAAACAATATCCAGTCTTTCTTTTTCTTTTTCTGCTATTTATTTATTTATTTATTAAATTTTATTTTAATTGTTGTTCTAGTACAGTTTTCTGTCTTTTACTCCCATTCCAACCCAGTCTTTCAATGTTCTTTCTCTTTGTTCAGCCTGGACTAGCCCTCTGATACCACATTAGGGAATCTGGCTTATCTGGTACAAAATGAGTTAAAAAAAAATGCTTATTGCAAAATTTGCCTTAGCTTTGGCAGAAATGTGGAATGGGACAGGCTGAAATAAGGTTAATTTTTTTATACATATTGCTAAGAAAGTTGATGTTGAAGTATTTATTATTATTAGAAAATTTAAAAAAGTCACATACCTAAGAGGGGAAGGGTTTTCCTGTAAATAGCATTAAATGCCATTCAATTCCCACTAACTTTCTGAGGCTGCCCCAAATATTAAGAAACAAATGTTCCTGGAGTGCACCTCAACTCCGTATTTTCAATTCCCCCATCTGCATGGAGACTTGAGAGTATAGTCAGGTGACAGTAACTGTTTATGAAAAGGGTAAATAGATTAAAAATTTCAAAGATGATGAAAAAGAAAGGGATAAATAACAAATGACTAATAATCTGTTGGGATTATTCATAAAGAAATTTTCAAAGATGATGAGTTTTTCTAGGGGAAAAGAATGTAAAAGGTAAAAATGGTGATATTAAGTAAAATTATGAGGCTCATGATTTACAAAGGACCTTTCTTTCTCCCAACTCTGATCTAAGGCTTCACAGTCACTGTCAAGAGCATATTCCCAGTGCCCCCACAAGAGGGATGGGAGGTTCCACCCCCTGCTTGCTGCTGGAGAGGAGAAATTCTCTCCACAAGTTTTCTTATCAATCCATGCTTGGCTCTTACAATTAAATCTGTTATAGCCCCATATTTCCTAATTACTGCTTTGCAGGCAGCACTGGCCTAAGATAAAATTTCCACAACTCTTTGAAAAAAAATAATAAATGAGTTTTCATAAAGCCAAATCATTCAGTTTGAAAGACTGACCTCTAAATTCCAGTCATGTCCTTCCTACTTTTCTGGTGCTAAGAAGCTTGATGATTTTTCTTATTTAGAAAACAAAAAATGGGATCTCTAACTTTTTTATTGGTCCTTAATCCCCAAATTGGAATATCAGTACTGACTTGCCTCACAATTTGAAGTAACTAATTAAACACATAGAAGAAATGTCCACATATATTAGTATAGGTAACACTTTCCCTGCTCATGTTTCTAAGGGCCTGGCTATTATTTATTGAGCTATTCTGCTGCCTCTGGCTACCCTAAACGGAACACCTACCCTCTGCTGGGCATTGGGACAATTGCTGGACCTGGATTATCCCATCCAATCTGAACCTAGGAGGGAAATACATGTTTTGCAGTGTATAATACGCTCTCATGTACAATGTGCTCTCATGTACAATGTGCAGCCATGGTTTTAGCGCTACTCATGTATAATGTACATCCTTAGAGCTACCCACGTAAATGCACATCCTTATTTTTCTCTCAAAAAGTTAGGCAAAAAAAGCCACGTAGAATGATGCTTCCTAAGTCACACAGCTTTAAGGGAGACAGAACTCAAAGGCAGGCAAAATTCAGAGCATTCCATCTTACCGACAATGTCATTCTGTCATTTGACATTTTTATGTGGGGGATATTCAGAGGGTAATATAACCATTAAAGAGATTAAATTGAAAAATCAATTGGGTACATAACCTATTGTACATATTTTCTTGTTTTTATGGGTCTGTCAAATTCTGGTCATAGACTGAGTCAGGATAATAATAATAAACATAAGTCAATATTTATTTGTTCTTCTGCCAAGCACTGTGATAATCATCAGAAATAGATTATCTGACTTAATTCTTACAACAAGATCATGGGTGAGAAGGCTTTATTATCCCCATGTTCAGGTAAAGGAACTGAGGGTTCCAGGGAATAATTTGACTAAGATCCCAGTTAATAAAATGAGAGCATAACAAATTCCTTTTATTTGAAGCCACCCAGTTTGTGGTCACTCGTTGCAGTAGTCACAGGAGACTGACATAGCTTATGGACTGTTGTTTCTGTTACTGTAAAAATGAATAAACAAACAAACAACAAAAAACAAAGGCAGTTTTGTTTTCTGCCTGTGTAGAGTGCCAATATTTTCATTGCCTTAATTGAAATTTTAAACTTTACATGTAAAATTCTATTATTGAAAAGGAAAATACAGATAAAAAAAGAAAACAACAACAGAAAAACTCTCTTGACTTTGCTGCCCCCTCCATTTGCCACATTTTTCTTTCTAGCAATATTCCTCAAGACAGTTATCTATACTTCTGGCTCCAATTTGCCTCCTCTCATTTTCTCTTGTGTCTGTACCAACCCGGATTTTCCCTGTCTCATGGTACTGAAATCTCTCCTCAATGTTCCCAGTGACCTCTACATTTCTAAAGGCAACAATCATCCTGACCTCCCAGTGACAGTGGGTATAGCGGGTCATCTCTTCCCTGAAATATATTCTTCATTTGGCTCCCAGGACATGGTGCAGACCTGGCTTTCCAGTCCACCCTTTCTTGTTCTTTTGTGCTGGTTCCACTTCTTCTTAAGGACAGCGTCCTCCATGGCCCTTCTCTCTTGTCACTAATTCCCTCTGAGATCTCATCTGGTCTAATGGCTTAAACACCATCTCTTCCCAATGACTCTCAAATGTGTATCTGTAGTCCAGATCTCTCCCTTGCATTCCATACTTATGGAATTCAACTGCTTATTCAACCTGTCCATCAGATGGCTCATTGGCATCTCAAAGTACCACGTCTATAGCTGATCTCTCGAATTCCACCTCACACTTGTTTCTTATTTAACTCTTTTCCAATTTGTAGCCCAGCAGATCAGAAGCACAGGCAACAACCTAGACTTGTGATTGGCACCTGAAGTGGGGGTTAGCGTGGTCTTTTGGGACTGAGCCCTTACCCTGGGTGAGCTGATGCTGTCTGGAGACAGTGTCAGAATTGAGTGAAATGGTAAGACACCCAGCTGGTATCACAGAGAATGGCTTGGTGGGAGAGAAAACATATGGTGTCAGAAGCGAGTGTTGAAGCTGTGTGAGAGCAAAGGATAAAGACAGGAGGAAGACTGGGGGTTCTCCCTTTTCAGTTGGTAAATTTCCACAACCCCTTCCTCCAGTTTGAATTTGCTAGAGCAACTCAGAACTGAGGGAAACAAATATGCTTACCACTTCATTAAAGAATATGAACTGGATGTGGCAAAGAATAGAGATGAACATCCCTATCTACGGAAGAGACATACAAGACAAGGTGTGTGGAAAGAGGTGTGGGGCTCTCAGCCCTGTCTGGCCTCGCCCCCCTTTCAGCATCTCCACGTGTTTCCCGCCAACTTTATTGCTAACACGTGGGGCCATGCCACCTTCATTTCCCACCCAGGAGCTCTCCAAACCTCACACTTTTGGGATTTTTATGGAGGGTTCCTCATGCAGAAAGGATTGATCCTTAACTCCTTTTTCAGCCCTTCCTTTGCAAGTGAATGGGAGGCAGGGCTAAAACTCCCAAGCTTCTCATTATGGATTGGTCTTACTGGTGACCAGCCCCCATCCAGGAGCCCACCCAGAGTCACCTCATTAGAACAGAAGGCACTGCTGTTACCCAGGACATTTCAAGGGATTTAGGAGCTGGGGTCAGAAACCAAATATTAGAACAAAAGTGGCCCTAGTTCTATTATCACTTAGGGAATCACAAGGGTTTTAGGAGCCAGGAAATGGTGGGTAGGGACCAGCATATATAATTTCTCTTCTCTCACACCAACCTTGCAGTTGCTCCTGTCAAAATCCTTGGGGTCTTCTTTGCCTCCTTCCTTTCACATTTGACACCCAACCCGCCGGCCAATCCTGTATGCTCTCTTGTCAAAATACACTACGAATCCAGTAAGTTCCCACCTCCATTGTCCACCTGCAGTAATGTCCTCAATGGCCTCCCTGCTTCCACCCTCGCCCTTTTCACATTCTTTACAACTTGCAGCCGGAGCGGTGCTGCCATAACCTGTCAGGTTGTGCCACCTGCTCAAGCGCTCCAGCTCGTCCCACCTCACTTCAGCTGTCTACCCTTGTCTCCTGTCACTCTGCCAGTAGCTCTGCACGTTAACTCTCACCGAAGTCCCTCCTGGGGGGTCCATGCCTAGCCCTCCCTGGTTTTCTGATCCTTCCTCCTGGAAGCCCCTGTCAGCTTCATGGCTCACTCCTTCATTCCTACTGGTCTTTCCTCAGAACTCACATTCCCAGTGAGGCCTCTCCTGACTGTCCTGTCTCAAGTCCGTACTCCCCTTCCAGCACCTCCAAGGCACCTTCCTTGCTCTATTTTTCTCCTTGGTATTTATCACTCTCTGATGTGCTTACATTTTACTTATTTCTTGTCTGACACCCCACTAGAATGTAAGCTCCCTGAGGGAAGGGAATTGGGTTTTACTAGTGTAATATCTGGGGCACAGCAGCACCTACCTTCCATATATCTGTCACATAAATAAGTATATGAACACGCTTTAGGGAAATTAGCTCAAAAGCATGGGCAAAGTAAATGGACTGTGAATAGACAGTGAGAATAGTCATTACAAAGGCCAGAAGAGTTAAGATATAATTGTCATGTAAACAGTGGGATGATTACAAATTCGATAAACTGGGCTTACCCTTTATATAAAGATAAAGATCTGCCTCCTGGGTGATGTAAAGTCTTCACGGTCATTGTCTCACGTGTCTTCAGAATGTCTCTGGGAGGTGGGGCAGGGGCTTTATTTTTATTTCCTTTGTCAGAGTTTCTTAAAATGCTGTCTATATCATTCAGAGTGTGGCCTTGATTTTTCTCTTTGTTTTGTTGTGGAGACAAGGCCAGCTGGCTCTTAGTTTATTGAAAAATACCCTCATCAGGGACCCAGGTGATCTTTAATAACCTCTTGAACAGAAACATGGATTCCTGTCTCATTGTTCAGAGATGGCTTTCCCCTGCTGGAGTTGGGGTGGGGGGGCTTCACCATCCCAAAACCACATCCCCGGAAATCAGGCTGTTCCTCTCCACTGGATATAATGTTAGCAGAATTATCTTTGTTGACAGAAACCAACTTTGGTTTCAGTTTAACGAAAGCCAAAGTTGGAGGGAAACAGTTCAATCAATAGTATCTGAATGAATACATTTAGAGAGATACAGTATTGCCTGATTCTCCTGAAGGTAGAAGGATAAAAATAACACTAACACAAGGTGTAGGCAGAGCCATTCCAGGACCCGCCCACATGCTCACGTGCTGATTGCTCTAGGTGCTCGCAGTCGAAGGGGGTGCACAGAGCAAGAACACTGTGCACAGAAGGCTGGGGAAGTCCGACTACAGAAACCCGGTTTCAGGTTTCAGACCGTCAGCCAGCTTTGCCTCCCCGAGCACCTTTTCTGAGTGCTATATATTCTGAAACACCTAAATGAGAGTAAAGTGAAATACAAACTATTTTAGGTCAACTACATTTTATCAGAAGATGAAATATTTCCCTAGCCTGGCACACATTTTACATTGTTTGTTGTTTGTTATATTTGGGTTCTGGGGACTAGTGGGTTCAGAGCATGCTACAGGCACAAAAGAATGTAGACCGGACTATTCTACATTCCGACCCATTTGCTGACATTGTCAGGGCTTCCAAGCAACTTAAAAAAAATTTCCAACACACTTTTGGTTATTATATATTAGAATGAATAGCCAGGATTAAATGTAAGTGGTTTGAGGCTTTGAGTCAAGGGTGAGAAACGTATTCAAGGCAGGTTTGTCAGCCTCCCTGAGCATGAAACAGACACTAAAGGTATATTTTTGGTGAGGAATGAGTGTGGCTCCCGGTGAGAACAGGGACAGTGACGATCACCTGGCAGGAGGAGGGTGTGGAGGGAACAAACCGGAGGAGACAAGATGTAGGGGCAGACCGATATATACCAGCTGAACAGGCCTGGCCAAACTCGACCTGATGAAGTCCCACTGCCCTTTATGAGTGAAGAAGACACCAGTTCCGGAGAAACTGATCAGCAACTTGCCAGTGGGCACCATCCTGGACCTGCTGGAGGAGGCAGTGGAGGAAACTCCAGTTTCCTTGTCATTTGGGATAGTTCTCACATTTCATGCAACTCGGGCCTCCCTGAGCTCCAGGATAAGCTTTATTCCAGGAATCATGAGTTTGTATATTCAAGAGTCCCAAAGGCACGGGTTCTCTCCTCAGGCAGGAATGGTGCACAGCCCTGGTCAGACAGGCCTGAAGGGTGAGGTGAGGCCACCAGCACTTCCAGCTCTGTCTGTGGAAAAGGAGATGAGCGGAACAAACCACACGGAACATGACCAACAACTAGTGTCAAAAATATGGGGAGAAGTACATTCCAAAGTTACAAAAAACACTTCAGAGACCTTTTTGCCATGCTTACTTGTCATTTGTAAATGTAAAATGGATCAGTTCAAGGCTTAAGATGACATTGTGTTTCCGATTAGATTTTCACTTTGGTTCTGATAAGGGTGCCTGAAATTTATTGAGCACTAACTCTGGGCCAAGTCCTTTAGTTAATATATCCTTAGGGTGATAACCATCAGAGGAAAGTGTGTTACCCCCATCCTCGAGAGGAGGGAACTGAGGAGGCAAGACTGAGTGGGTTGGCTCAGTGTGCCACAGAGCTGGGGTTAGGAAACAGGCAGGTCTTCGGCTTGGAAACAGTTCTAGGAGCTTACAGAGAGTTTTTCAGGGTTTGAACTGGGCTTTCTGAGTCTTATGTTTTCTCATGTATGTACGTATCGTTGTATTCTCATCAGTATTTATAAAACCTATAAATGTTGCTACTCTTGTGCCATTGTTCATAGTCTTTACCAACCTTCCTTTCTTATTCAGGTAGTATACTATATTAATAAATTTCAGGGATGCAAGTAATAATCTTACTTAAATCATTACTCCAAATGTAAATTTGAGAACTCTTTATAAAATCAGAACTGATTGTCTCATTAAAATTGAAACTAATTGTTTTAAAAGTTTAGCAGGAAAAATACTTAGAACAGGAATGTAGAGCCCATTGCTTTGCTTTTTCAAACAAAAGTTATTTTGTTTTTCTCAGTAATGGTTGATTTAGTCTGATAATATTTCCAGAGGAATAATGCTTCTAAAGAAAATGGAAGCTTTGACCTTTAAATTTATGATTCTTTTGGGATATTCTTCATGTACATTTAAAATTGTTCTGTAGGAAAACTGAAAGAATAGTTAAATATTTTCAGTAAGTACAAAAATGTTAAATGCCCTTTTTTGAGGAGTGTGGTAGGTTTTGCATAACTAACTACATAGCTTTTATTTTGCATACTTGGATAATAATATATTGGTCTTTTGAACACTGTTAAAACACAATAGCCAATATATTAATTCTGTCTAAAGAAGACACTTACTCATACTTTATGACATTTAAACAGTAAATTTATAGCTAATTTTCTATGTAAAGAATTGCTTTGGCCTATTTAAGTATTTATGCACAAAAAACATTTATCTTCCTGTGATACCCCAAGTAAATACTTTATAAATATGGGATTATCCAACTCTGTATTATCCCTTTTTATGAATGCACTTAAAATGTAAGTGTCACCTATGGGAAGATGTGTAGCTGACCTGTATATATCATGTGAAGCTCATTTTATACAACTTGCTGAGGTTGCATATTTAATCCACATTCCGCTATAACATTTTCTACGGAGATTTGTAATTAGCAGTACCATGAAATGCATTATATATTTCTTGAAACTAGGGAGAGTAAGAAAAGCTTAAATTGGAACTGTCAAGTCCTTAGTAGAAATACAGTTTCAGAGTCTAATTAGTATCATTAACATGCACACATGGGGCTCGGATGAGCCCTGCAGCCTCTGGCTGTTGTTGTCACTGATCGTTTCCCAGGTGATACGCTCCTTTGATGCAATCTCTTTCTTGCCTGAAAAGCGAGCCAGCCAAGGGGCTGATTTTGCTATCTTTTTTTCAATTATTACAATCACACAACCATAAAAGCTAACATTTCAATGATAACAATGTCTCAAAAATGAGTTACTAAATTGCCATGTTCACTTATTACCTGGTGTAAGACATTCAAATTACTTTACTCTCCCTTAAAATTAGTAAGGATGGTGTAGAAAGAACAAAAGCAGCACTATAGATTTTGTTTGCCCCTTTGTTAAGAGAGTAAATATCAGGGAGTTGTGTCCATTGGGAAAGAGATGATCAGATGTGTTGGGGTCTTGGGGAAACCGGAGGACCCTTCAGCTGAAATCGCAGGTATTTGTGAGCTGCCACCTTCACAGGCTTTCCATCATCACTCGACTGCTCTTTGATGTCAGCATGGGTTCAAGTTGTTGTCTGATGGGTACTTGTAAAAACAGATTTAAACTAATGAATGAAGTTTGGGGTCTGATACAAGACACTACAAAACCTGCTACCACGTATTAGAAGAAATCTGAAAGACTTCTAGGAGAGAAAAAAAATGTCTTCCTCCAAATCATTAGGGAGAGCCTACATTTTTTGTTAGAAAAAAATCAGCACTTTTCTTCAACAATATTTCTTGGTAAGAATCTTTCTAAATAGAGCATTTTTCTTCAGAACAGCTCAGAGGACTGATTTTTACATTTTCTTAAAAGAATTTAATAGAAAAGGAAGAACTAATCAAGGGTAGAGTTTTTGTTTATTCTTGTTCCTCTCTGGGTTTTTGGTTTGGAAGAATGAACACTTTTAGGAGTTAGAGACTTTCAGGTGAATTGGGATGGTTCACTCATAGTACATCAAATTTGCTAGTGGGTACAGGTGGGAATATAAGGCCAATAGTTACAGAGTGTCCAACGCACAGGTTTCCAGATGATATCGCATCAGAACAAGGGCCGGTGGAAATCACTGCGCTCACCCACTGTTACACAACAGAAGAGAGAGGACCTGTGCAGTGTCCCGGAGGTCCACTCGGGTGCCCTTTCGAAATCCCTTGCTCAGCGTTGATGGTTAATAAATAAGTGCAGCAGCCACAGCCAGAGCCACCGAGGGCAGCTGAAGTGTTACCTGAAAGTAAACAGAGTCTAGAATGGAGAGTGAAGAGAGGAGGTGAGTATCGATTGCAGCCCTGAGACCAGCAGTAGTGAAAAGCGTTACGCTTTATATAACCGACCTTCTTCCTCTCTTTCATCTTCTCAAAGAAGAGATGCCCTTCAAAATCCTGCAGGAACTGCTTCCCAAGCTGACAGGAAGCAGCAGATATAAATGGTACAAGGCATGGACTGCAGTGAACATGAGGAGGTACCATCTAGGTTACTCTCAGAGAGCGGACTGGTGCCACAGGTATGGCAGACAGCCTCCAGCGGTCAGCTTCTGAAGGATTTGCCTCAGCCGCAGAGTTGCCTTTCCCAAAGGCACGCCCATCCAAGTGTCCTCAGCGCGTCTACCTAGGGCCAGCAGGCAGTGTGTGGGTTCTTGACTTCATGTAGGAAAAATTTCACAACATGAATTCACAAAGATGAGGGTGATAAACCATAAAGTTTTATGCTTATTAGAACTGGGGACAGTAAATCAAGGAAGGGCTTAGTGTAGAAGCAATGGGAGAGTCTAGGATGGGCTGCCTCAGCTCACTCAGAAGTGAGAGAAAAGGGGGCCTTGGGGACAGGTTCAGGGGATCAGCCTGGGACAAGCTGTCACTGACTGTTGCTCTCCTGGTAGCAAGTCTCCAGGGACTCGTACAGTGTAGGAGTGCATGCTTGTGGGGGGAATAAGAAAAAGAAGGAGAGGGAAAGGAATGTCATGGGCTGCTCCCCAGAGGGAGAGCACTCTGGGTCCTTTGTCTTGAGGCTTTTATCTCTTTCTTGCCAGCCCTCAGAATCTTAGGGGAGACATCAGGGCAGGGTTTCAGCAAAATATTAATCAGTTCTCCAGGTGTGCCCTTTCAGGGTCATGGTCTCCACTGATTGGTCAGAGCCCGGCAGGTGGTCCTTAGTCATTGCAGCTGGTCCTGGCCTTGCCCAATGGGGTTTTGCTGTTTTTCTGGCCTGAAGCTGAAATACAACTGAGGCCTAGATGTTATCTCTAGGGAGGTGGCCTTCTGTATCTGGCTGTGAATTGTTTGGCCAGTTTGCTCAGTGATCTGTCTCAGTTCCTCTGTTCCATTTGTCCTGGCTTACAGGCCTGCCTCACAAGGACTGGTTAAGGTAAGGGCATAAAGGTCTAGCCATTTCCTCCTGAAACCATGCTGCAGTGCTTCTTGCTGGGTTAGCTGAGGCTTCCTGCACCCTCATTGAAATCTGACTTCTCCATCTGCCCTGTTCTGCTTCCTGTCCCTCCTGTCCACAGGTGTTGCTCCCCAATAAGGATCCTGCATGCCGAACTCCATCTCAACATCTGTCTCTGGATAACTGAACCTGCAACAGCCGATGTCACCAGTGGCGTTTAGCACATCAAAAAAGGTTTTTAAAATCTCTAGTGAGGACCTTGATTTCGAAAGGCACATGATTATCACGCTCTCAATATGGACTCTCCAAACTTCCATGGAAATAACTGTGCAGTCAAAGCAAAGAACAAAAATGCACGGCATTGATGATCACGACTTGTCATGACTTTACTGACTGTGAGGCCAGTGAAATTGGATTAAAATATTAGGCTGGTATAATTCAAAACCCAGCACCATTTTCTCGGAATAGGCACGGCAGACTGTTCATGCAACTGATATAACTAGTACAGTCCTGGTGCAGCTAGCTGTACAGCTCACATATCTCAGCCATTTTTCATGCTTACTAGGTTAGGTAGATTACTAAAACAAGTACCTTTCTAAGCTTTACCTTGCTGAATGGGATGGCTAGAACCTGCTGTAGAATTTAGGGGAGGTATATGGCATTGGTGGTTGGGTCCTGGTAGAGGTTTAATGCTGGGGGTGAGGGATACTGTCTCCACTCCCTTTGAAGATGCAATAAACGTATGTGACCTCAGCCATGGACAAATGCACAGACTCATATTTATGTGACTTTGAAGTTCGTCTATGACTCTGCCAGGCATCCCCAGATCCTTGCTTGAAAGAACCCTTGAAATAGGGATTTAATCATTTTAAGTGTGATTTCGCATTAACGGATATTTATAAAAACTGATAGTGAAACAAGCAATTATCTCTTAGATCCTATTTGCCATTTGACTGTTTCTAGTCATTTTTCCTGGTTTCAAATCTTGGCTCTGCTGTTTGCTTTTGGCATGACCTTGGGCAGGTCACCTAACCTGCCTCAGTTTCCACAGCTGTAAAATAGCGGTGAATATAATTCCAACTTCAAGGGAGATTGTAAGAATAAATAAGCAGCTCATTTAAAGACCTTAAAATGCCTTGGGCTCATAAGCTCTCAAGCGTATTAGGCTTGTGGCTTGTGGTAGGGTTAAGAAGCCTGCTGTTACTCCTTCTTTGTCCCTGTGAAGAGTAAAATACTTTTTATTTCTTGTATATGACCATTCGTAGAGAAAAGGCAATTTTATTTTTTATTTTTTAAATATATTGTATTGATTATTACTATTGTCCCATTTCCCGCCCCCTTTATTCCCCTCCACCCTGCAACACCCCCCCCCCCCCCTGCCTTACTGCCCTCCCCTTAGTTCATGTCCGTGGGTCGTACATATAAGCTCTTTGGCTTCTCTATTCTCTATACTATTCTTAACATCACCCTGTCTATTTTGTGTTGACCATTTATGCTTCTGGTTCACTGTAACTTTTCTACCATTCTCCACCCTCCTCCTCCCCACTGATAACCCTCCATATGTTCTCCATTTCTGTGATTCTATTCCTGTTCTAGTTGTTTGCTTAGTTTATTTTTGTTTTTATTTTACTTTGTTTTAGGTTCAGTTGTTGATAGTTGTGAGTTTGTTGTCATTTTACTATTCATATTTTTGAACTTCTTCTTTTTCCTAGATAAGTCCCTTTAACATTTCATATAATAAGGGCTTAGAGATGATGAACTCCTTTAACTTGACCTTATCCGGGAAGTACTTTATCTGCCCTTTCATTCTAAATAATAGCTTTGCTGGACAGAGTAATCTTGGACATAGGTCCTTGCTTTTCATTACTTCAAATACTTATTTCCAGCCCCTTCTTGCTTGCAAGGTTTCTTCTAAGAAATCAGCTGCTAGTCTTATGGGAACTCCTTTGTACATAACTCTCCTTTTCTCCTGCTGCTTCTAGGATTCTCTCCTTATCTTTAATCTTGGGTAACGTAATTATGATGTGCCTTGGTGTGTGCTTCCTTGTATCCAGCTTCTTTGGGATTCTCTGAGCTTCCTGGACTTTCTATAAGTCTATTTATTTTGCCAGAGTGGGGAAGTTCTCCTTCATTATTTTTTCAAATAACTTTTCAATTTCTCACTCTTCCCTTTCTCCTTCTGGCACCCCTATGATTCAGATGTTGGAACGTTTAAAGTTGTCCTGGAGGTTTCCAAGCCTCTCCTCATTTTTTTTGAACTCTTGTTTCTTCATTTTGTTCTGATTGAATGTTTATTTCTTCCTTCTGCTCCAAATCATTGATTTGAGTCCTGGTTTCTGTGTCATCTCTGTTGGTTCCCTGTACATTTCTCTTCATTTCACTTTGCATAGCCTTCATTTTTTCCTCGATTTTTGACCATACTGAACCATTCCTGTGAGCATCCTGAATACCAGTATTTTGAACTCTGCATCTGATATTGGCTACCTCTTCATTGCTTAGTTCTATTTTTGGAGCTTTGATCTGTTCTTTCATTAGGGCCATTTTTTTTTTTTTTTTTTTGTCTCTGGGCAGCCATTACGTTGTAAGGGGTGGAGTCTTAGGTGTTCACCAGGGTGGGACAACCCACTTCCCTGCATTGTGGTGCTGTATGTGCAAGAGGGGTCAGAGAGGTAACAATTCTGCTTGCTGAGCTCTGAGCCCAAATTCAGTCACTTTCACCACTACTCACAAGCAAATTGGGCCCTTCTGGTGCTGATTCCTAGGTGGGTGGTTTGTGTAAATTCTAGGAGCCTGTGGGTCTCTCAATGAACTCTCCTGTGAGGCTGGGAGTTTCCCTCACTGCTGCAACCCCTAAAGATTTTTTTTAGTCAGAGGTCTGAGGCTCTATTTCTTTGCGATGGGGAAAAGGCTGTTTTAAATTCCATACTTCACTGCAATTGTTCTTTTATTCAGGACAGTATAGTAAATAAGACTTACCTTCCCATAGACACTGTCGAGCAGATTCTGAGAGATGGCATGTGCAATGCTGTGAATACCAGAAAGTCCAGATTTATTGGACTCCGCTTTCTGTGATGCAAGTTCAATAATTTTTCATAGTGACCTTGCAGGTCTCTTGAAATCAAACTAAAGGTAGGGATTAACTGTTTACTAAGTCCTCAAAGATAACATGAAACTGTATAGTGGCTTGTATATTTAATACAACCTCTAAGAAAAAGAATTCCTTGCTTATACTTGTCTTTGAGATAATGCGGAATGCAGTTATTAATATATAGAAGATGTTTTGATTGAAGAAAATCAGATAGAATTCATTTGGAAAATAGAAAAAATGAAGATTAGTTATATTGTAAAGTAATACAATATGATACAAATTTAATTATTTATTTGGTTATCTTCTGCACTGAAATGGTTTGTATGGGCCAATTTAATACCATTTAAAAACAAATAAAGGTTTCCAAAGTCTTCAAAATTACTCATGAGAAACAAATGGCCAGGAATACTACATTCATATTTACCTCCAGAGAAAGTGGAGGAGATAAAATTGCTATAATTGGATTTTCTCCAAAACGTGTCAGTGTATCTGCTTTTGCAAACCTGTTCATGGGTAATTAATCATAACCTAAGAATTGCATCTCATCTGAAAACCAGAAGATCCTCCTTGGGACACAGCCCAAATGAATTCCAAATGGCATAGAATGTTTAGTTTTCAATTCTCCACGTGCTTATTATTGACCCATCTCTGAACATGTCCAAAAATAAACTCCATTTCCCCGAACAGTGAAAATTATTTCACCCTGGAACGTTTTTCCTCTCAGCCGTTCTAGCACAAGCACACTCTCTTCAAATGTTCCCAGCGGATCCCCTGGGACATGAAGCATCAGGAGCAGGGCAAACCTCCCGTAGCGTCCTGACATTGATAGTCTGACTGCCAGGAGCCGTGGCGGGATCACAGCTAAAGGACACCCATTCCTGCCTTCCAAGATCCCAAGAGAGGCCCCAGTGCTTTCTGCAGAGTTGAGCCTGCTCATTAGTTTCTGGAAGGACCTAATTTTTATCTAATTCTAGAGACAAAAACAACATCCAGGTTCTGGGGGATTTGGTTACTACCTTTATTCCACACCTCTCATGGGGGCAGGGACTGGGTGGATGCAGATATTTTAACTTTCTATTACAAGCTGTGTGTCTGGTGAAGCAGTGGCTTCCTCCCCACCCCAAGTATATTTTGTATATTTTTAAAGGTTACATATTTTAAGCTCGCCTCCAATTTTTTTGTCTGAGAAGGTGCCTATACTCTTAAGAATTGATATAAAATAAATTACATGGAACTTGAAAGTGTATATTTTGGAGACACCTATATTTTATAATAAGAACATAGTTAAGTATTATTATCTTAGAACTTCTAGAACATTCTCTAGCTAATTTCATAAACACAAAATATTTTACAATCCTCTTAATAATTTGACAAACCGCTTATCCTATGCATTTTGTACTTGTGCAAACAGCATGTAAACTATAACAGGGTGCAACCAAGGGCAGGGAGCCCAAATAGGGATTTGTAATGGGGTCCAGAACTTGCTGTCCAGGAAATATTAGAAAATATATATATATAGGATATATAGGATATAAACTACTTGAGGTTTCAGAGGCTAAAGACGCTATTTGTCTACTTCATTGCCATCTGCCTAGAGTGTAGGATACACACTCATGTATAGCGGTCACTCAATATTTATTGAATACACAGATGAAAAAGAGAGCAAGGGAGGGAAAGGAG
Source organism: Glossophaga mutica (assembly GCA_039655065.1). NCBI lineage: Eukaryota > Metazoa > Chordata > Mammalia > Chiroptera > Phyllostomidae > Glossophaga > Glossophaga mutica. The sequence goes on along the minus strand of CM077309.1, from coordinate 97,922,378 downwards.
GAGAGGCTGTAACAGGGTGCAGCCAAGGGGGGACCCCCAAATGGGGATTTGTAATGGGGTCCAGAACTCAGGGTGTCTAGGAAATATTAGAAAAATATACATATATAGGACGTCCTCACCCCCACAAGTCTGAGTTGGGGGATGGGACACGTGGAGCAGGGCCTTTGAGAGCTGTTTTGAATAGCAACAGTTTTGCAGATAACCTCTAGAATGGTTGTTTAAAATATCTATAACCTTTAACTGGTTTCATAGATATGTTAAGTAGCTATGGCCATGCTTTGAGCCAGGGGGGATGGGAGTGACTTCAACTCAGGATGTAACTGGGAGGCAACTCTCCCTGGTTACAGAGCCTGAGTAAGAGCTTAGAAATGATTGACTCCACGGCACAGGGCCACACCTGCCTGGACTTACTATGGCAGCCCAGTAAAGCTGGAAGAATTCAGGAATGCTGGCAGCTGTGGCCAGTTGTGGGAAGAGTTGGAAATGGTGCGGCAGAGGAAGATTCGCACTGGGATTTAAACCCAGGCACAGCAGCCATGTGGGGCCTTTTTGGGACCACACAGCTTGGGCAGAGAAGAACCATGGACAACTATTTCTTTTTCTGAGATACGGTACCCCAGCCTGTGCAGAAGGGGAAGGAAGGATTTGTGGGTATTCTATAGGACTTTGGGATCTCACCGAAGACATTAAGTCATTACTCTTAAGTTTATATAACTCTTTAAATAAATAATCCTTTTTCTTTTCATCAATCTCTGGCATTGAGAGATGTCTTTCCTTGTCAGCGGGCAAGGTGAACCTAGTACAGGTGGGGGACCCCTGGAGCACAAGGGTGGTTCCATTTGGTAACAGTATATCATTCACACTGCCTCCCCCCAGGTCTGTTCTGTAACAGAACCAAAAACAGAAGTGTGCCTTTGAGCTTTCTCCCTGAGGTTTATTCCACAATGCAGGGACATCTCAGAGTGTTGCATTTCCCTACAGATCATCACAAACTCCCCCTACAGATCCATCAGGGAGGCAGAGATGAGAGAAAATGCCAATATTGCACATTTGTGATTAAATATTATCTTCACCGGAGCCTGTAAGCTAAACATCCTGAGGTTTCTGGCTGTTCTGAGTGTATTGTTGGCAGTTGAAATTTGCACGATGTTTTGGTTCAGGTCTCTGGATAAACAAGAACTAGGTATGTAGGGCAGCTTCGCCACTCTGATTCATAAGGAGGCAGTAAGACCAGAAAACACCTAGCCCTGCAGTTCGAGAAGTGATGAAATGCTCTTACTGCAGACAAGACTGTGGATTTATGGAATATGCTTTCTGTGCTCAGCATATTGCCACAGAATGCACAAAACAGTCAAGGAAATTTCTTCTATCCAGTCCAGAGGAACGGAAGTGACTTCTCCTTTCTGGTTTGTAGCCTAACTTTTATGTCAGACCAGATTTTAGCCTGGGGTGCTTTACAAGAAGTGTCCCTTTGGTGTGAGAATGACAAATAGTACTTATTTCATGCCCCAAGTCAATGTTGTTCACCCCCATGCCTATCCAGTGAGGCATTGCACTGTTGTGCTCAGTCTTACTGAAATGAGCCTTAAAATCCTCAGCCGTGGTGCTAGTATGGCTCAAGATATTGATTCCCTAGGTTTGGGCTCTGAGTGGCTTTTTATGAAAAACATCAACTCAGCTATTCAACTCAGCTGAACTACTTTACATGCTCAGAATGTGTTGCTTTTGCTGCTGAGTAGTGAAAAATCAAAGAGGATCCTTTAGTCATGGGAAGTCTATTCAGACTACTATTGAGGTTTTAGTTCTTTTAGGCAGAGCTGGGAAAATAAAAAGAAAAATTGATGGCTTTCATCATTATGGGGTCTTGCCCCATGCTTCTCTCTACACACAAGAGCATGGGATATCTTGTGAAGAGACTTCCCCACATGATTTTATTACAAGCTTTCAGAGATAGTGTTCCCAAACCTTTCCCCGAGTCTCTGACCATATCATTCACCACCACTCTCTTCCGTTGATAGCCAGCTCAGCCCTGAAGATAAACTGTTGTGACTTTCTTTTTTATATATATTTATTTTATCCTTAGCCGAGGACACACTCATTGATTTTAGAGAAGGTGAGGGAGGAGCGAGGGAGGGAAACATCGAAGTGAGAGAGAAATATTGATCAGTTGCTTCTTGCATGTGCCCTGATCAGGAATTGAACCTGTGACCTTTCAGTTTATGGGATGATGCCCCAACTAACTGAGCCATATCGGCCAAGGCATGACTTTCTTTGTGTCTTTTTGATAAAAAATTGCTGATTAATCAAGGTGCAGAGATCTTGATAGACTGACTTCAAAATGTAAATTAAAAAACCCAAACCATTTCCTTCTGGAATAAATTCCTTTGGGCCAGAGATGGATGGGGTTAACAAGAGGCAGTAATAATTCCTCATGTACCAGGGACTCAATAAGCATCTTTTTCATCTACATCATGATCAAACTCTTAAGTCCTAGTCTTGAAGCCCATGTTATCCTCTGAGGAGCCAGTACCATTACTGTTCTTTGGGATCCAAATGAGGGCAATAAATCCCTCTAAATTGTTAGGTGAGTGTATTGTGGCCCTAGACAGTATAACTGACTAGATGACATCAGGGGCTCTGGGAATTCACTTATTCCACATGGCAGAGCACTGGCTTTGGATCCTTGGTGACTTACCAATAATGTAAATAGTCCTAAATAAAGTGTTGGAGGGATCGCTTGCTATTTTTTAAAACTATTCAGGAATAGAGTTTTTTTAAAATAGATTTTATTTATTTATTTATTTACTTATTTATTTATTTTTAGAGAGAGGGGAAGGGAAGGGCAAAGAGAGGGAAAGAGACATCGACAACGTGTGATACCATGTGCCCTGACTGGGAACCAAACTTGCAACCTTTTGGTTTGTAGGCTGGCACTCAATGCACTGAGCCACACCAGCCATGGCCCTTGTTTGCTGTTTCTTATTATGGGGATTGTGTGCTTCAATGCCAAATGTTTTCCCACTCATGGTTCTCTATATGAAGTTCAGAAAAGTGTAACCTCTATAATACACGCACATTTCAAAACCTAAATGAAGAAAGTGCTGTGCCTCCATGTTCAGACTTTGCCATGAGGCTGGATGGCACAGCCTGGCATAGTCCTGTGCACGCCTTCACTTTATCTGGAACAAACCAGAGATTCTCCAACATTAGAATAATTGTTTTTAACTGACTGAAATATTATATGACGTCTGCACTATAATAATCTACTTTGCTGCACTTTAAATATTGGCAGCCGAGTATGAGGTACAATCATAAACGCTAGCAGTTAGATGCTATTCTCTTCATTTTATAGAGAGACAGGACTCTTAAACTTTATGCTAAATCTGTGCTGTCTGATGTAGGAGTTACCAAGCTCTTGAAATGATAAATACGGCTAGTCCAAGTTCAAATGTGCTGTACACACTGGATTCAAAGACTTAGTATAAAAATACATAAAAATTATATGAATAATTTTACATATGGATTAGATGTTGAAATGATAACACCTTTCTACAGTGGGTTAAATAAAACATATTATTAAATTAATCTTATTTTTTCTTTTTACAGTGTGACTACCTGAAAAATTTAAAGTATGCATGTGCCTCTCATTATATTTCCAAAGAACAGAGCTGTGCTGATCTGTATTCCTTTTTAAAACATCTTCAACTTTTACAAATAAACATTGTTTTGGACTTGAGAAATTCTTTTCTTCCCTTTAAAATGAAACAAAACAAAACACCCTGTGATTTAAAATAAAAGAAAGAGTGTTAGCCTAGTTTTACAAATTCCAAGTATGTATTTACAAGTTATAAATACATTTATAAGGCAAGAATGAAAAATAACTTTGCATTTTAGCTTTCCTCTTTTAAGATGTTAGTATAATTACTTTCTGTTGCCTTAATTTTCTTCAAGTGTCCTCAGTTTGTTTCTTTCTTTATTTTGGTAGACCAAGTATGGAGTAGGGAAAGAGGTCTTTGACCTTGGTACAATGTTTTTTCTCTTTCAAGGTGTCTTTTGCAATCCACTCACTCATTTAAAAAACATGCACGATCATATGAAGCCTCTCTGAATTGGTGGCAAAACAAGAGGGGAGACACAGCAGATAGCCACAGCACTACAGCAAGTATTTAAAGTCTGCATGTCTCAACTTTAAGGAGCATGAAATTCAGAATATTACATGTTTTTTAACACATTGCTCAGTAGCATCTCCGGTGAATATCATCGCATGTGTGTAATTGCTGGAAACAGAGGTCTGATATTAAATCACCGGACACCCTCACGTGTTCCACACCCTTCAGTCTTCTCCCTGGAGGCCCTTTCTTGCAGTCAACAGCGGTTTTGCACCTCAGGATTGAATTGAAACCACCATTTCCAGGTGTCTGAGAAAGGCAACTTCAAAAACTGCTGCAAATATTTCAGACCAGAAGTCCTGCTAGGTTAAAAAAAATAACCATAATCCTAATCACTGAGAGGCGATAAAAATCAGTGGGACACATTAATTCATTGCTGGTTTGGGCACTCTGTCTTTAGAAATAGCTTTAATCTGATTCTTAGAGAAAAAGACACCCCCAGGGGAAAGCACATCAGAAAAGCATTGCTCTCCAGATTCCAGGCCTCTCTTCCAGCCATCGCTTTTAATGTGTGAAGAATGTGGGTTGCTTTATTCCCATGCTGCATTCTTTTTGTGTGTATTGTTTTTTGTTGTTGATTGAGTTGTAGGAGACCGTTCCACATGGCATGGGCCCAGCTCCCACTCAGAGATGCACAGGACCCACACCCATGGATAGGTTCTTCCGTGGGGAATCAGGCCTACATTTGTACCTAAGCCGCTTTGAGTCTTGCTTTTGCTAAAACTGTCACCCTGAATTGAGACAGCAAGTGCTTACTGTAACTTCCTAAAATCCGTGCTAAACCTTCCTAGGATGAGTGTAACTGGTTCAACCACTTTCTCCTTTTTCATTTCCAAATATCCTTCTTCTGTGATGTGATTAGTGGCATTGGCTCCTTTGTTGCCTGTAAAAGGTAACCCCCTAAAGTGAACCTGTGCACAGTAAATGAGGATCATGATGTAATGTGTGGGGGAACCCAATAAAGGCTTGTCATGGTGGAGGCCGTGGGCTTTTGCTCCCCTTGAGAGAAAAGCCATGCTGTCCCTTTTCCTCCACCGGACTCGGTAGTCCGTGTGAATGTCTCATTTCATCCATAATGACTCGGACACTGTGGGCAGTGTCTGCATTATCGAGTGACTTAATCCTGTTCCAAATTCAGCTACAGAACCTGAATCCAATACCTCAATGACAAGTTCCACAATAGCTTACAGGCTCCTTACCAACAAGTGATGTGGCGAGGCAACTAAACCAGTCTTAAGACAAATCAACAAAAGCAGGGACCCACCATCATGGGTTGGTATAAAGGCCTAGATTGCTAGGTGACTTTGTAAGTCTATTCCTAAAAATTATCTCCTTACTAAGTAGGAAAAACCATGTTTAACAAGTCTTTGAGTTAAATCTCTTCACTGAAGATACTAAGTGGATGAAATGTCCATTTCCTGTGTATTGCCCTTTTATCACAGGGGAGGCTGGGATCATGGCTCTGCTGTGGCAGAAATGACTTTTCATAAGCAACCTAGAGTTTTCATCAATTCTTTGTTTTCTTTATTAATGATGTCTTAGGGAATGATAAAGGCATAATGTCTTCCTGTGGCCAGTATACTGTCATTACCATCTTTGCTTTCCATTTGTGTGCCAGGAGCACTGCTATCTGTTTTCCTTCTCAAATGTCTGAGGATATAAAATACTATCAGAGGAGCATCCTTGTCTTGGAATTTGGTAGGATGCCTTTGAGTCCTACTGAAGAAAAAGTGTCTTTCACTGACAAGAGCTATTCCCAAATATTTGAGTTCTTTAAAGTGGCTTCCTCCTTCACCTGGTGTGTATGTCTCTGTGTGTGTTTAATCAAGTAGTGAAGCAAATGTCATCACTGAAATTTACTAGGGCACACCCCATGGATGAATTTACAACAATTTGATGAGGAGAATGCTGATATAAGAAACATGAAAACACAGTGTTATAATGAGTGATATTCACTGCATAGGCATGAAGTACCCATCTGGGAGAGCCATACAGTTTAAAAGACACCATGATCTGTGAAAGTCAGGAGCAACTTTAAGCTTCTGTTGTTCACCTGAACCAAAGAAAGCTCTGTAAATGTGACTGCTGAGTTTCTCACCTCACACACATACGGGCCAACATCTTCAGGTCTATGCAGATGTGCTGCTCTTACTTACCCCACTCTAGGGGATCCCACCAGAAAGCACCCGTTTTGAATATTCTCCAGAATGGCTCTAACTACACCCTCAACCGAGAATCAGCGAGTTCTCTCGGGACCAAGGTCCTGGACATTTTTTCTTTGTGTACTTGTTTCTCTTCTCTCCTCATCTGGCACTGAAACAATTTGTGATGAGGATGGAGTTAGACAAAGGGGTTTTTTTTCAGTATATCCTTTTAGCATTATGATATAAAGAATGTTTACAACTTTTGTAGCAAGAGAATGTATTGCAGTAAACAAATTAGGACAATTAAATTATAAATCCTTACATCACAGTGAGTGCATATTAAAGTGATTCCATACAGGTGTACTAGTTATAACACTTTCTTCATTCCTTTCCATATATATTTTTTGAGTTTTAAAGCAAAATGAAAGAAAAATATTTTTGAGACTATCCAAACTATCACTATCAGTTCATAATTGTATATCTTAATAACTTTATTGAAAGATGAGATTATCTCTTCTCATTGAGGTAATGAGTATTAGGCTATCAAAAAGGTGAATTAAATAATAAGGTGGATGATCATCTCAAAATTGCCTTCATCATACTTCTAAAGGGTGTTTTCCTAATAGTAAAGCACTGATACATTTAGAAGGAATGTAGTTAAAAGGGTGGGGGATGGATCCTGGTCACTGAGGTTCAGACCCTCACTTTGGCACTTCCTTGCAGGGTGTGCGAGCTCTCTGTGCCGATCCATGCAGTTGTTGTGAAGACAGTGTGTTAATACATTTTCCAAGCTTAGAACAGTATGTGGTAAATGTAAAAACCTTCAGAATATATTAGCTGTGGTTATTTGTAAACCAGCAGTAAAGTGAAAACAGTTGGAAAGTTCTTAAAACTTAATGTCAGCCCATCTGTTAAAATCAGATACTAACATATCTGCAGTATCACGGGCTCCTTTGTTTCTACTGGAAAGTGCTAAGCAAGCACCTATCTGCGCGTACGCAGAGCAGAGGATTCAGATAAATGTTTGGAAAAATCAGAAAGAATCGGGAGGTTATATTACCCTTAATATAGTACTCATCATTTAAATATGGAACATATTGATTATTAAATTGGGGGCCTAGCGAACATCGATGTTCTAGAACATGTAGAAAATATAATTGTAATATTTTATTTCTGAAAATTCTTTTTTCTTATTCTCTGATCAAACACAAAGAAAGTAATTTTGCTTGAGATATAATAATAATAAATGGAAGACAAAAACTTTCATTGATTAATTCAGACAACAAAGAAAAATATGAAGGTAATTAAAGTAAAATGGTAAAAACCCTCCACTCTCCAATATAAGAGTCTCCAAATCCCAGTTTAATTTTTCCTGTCATGTAAAATATCCTGCAGGAATAAAAAGAGGAAATTCTAGTCTCTGTTTTTGTTTACAAATTTTATATTGCACTAAAATGTCATCAATTAAATCACTGGTCACCTAAATCACTATCTCCAAAGCAAATATATACAGTATTTGCTTTAAATTCAACAAAGCTTAAGGTTTAAAATTATGAACTCCATATGTAATTAATAAATATAAAATAGTAATTTATCACACTTTATAAACAAGATGGCTAGGAGATGACTTTTTATGAAATAAATTTTTCCACTAAAGGCAAAAGATATTTTCTAAGTAATATAGAAAATGCCCTGTTCAATGAGAAAATTTTTAAGAGTAAGTCATTAAGCATTTCATAGCTTAGTGTTGTTTATGAAAAACAATACTTTAGGTTTTTCAAGAGTTGGAATAATGTAAAGTATATGATTGTCTAACCACTATGCTGTACACCTGAAACAAAGACAAAATGATATTGAATGTAAACTGTTATTGAAAATAAATTAAGTTTAAAAATAAATAAATAGAATTGTCTCATGTGTTTAAACAGGAAGAGGGGGATGAACCTGAGAGCACAAACACAGGTTTATTTTCGATGCTACTTAAATCGTCATGGCTGTTCTACGACAAATTGTAACCAGACCTCTGTCCCCAGCCCCTGGCCCCACGCAGCTTCACAATTCTGTGCTGTAAAAGGAAGAAACATTTTACGGTCAGCTTTCCTCTTACACGCCCAGCTACTCCCACCTCCAGCCCACTTTCCATATCACCTCATTGTCAATCGTACATCTTGCTTTGCAAGACTCTGGTCCTACTGACCAAATCTAATTTTTGTGAGTGTTAAATATTTCTTAAACAATACTAAAAACAAACAATAAATGTTCATCGGAATTCTATTTGGGAAACCTCTTTCTTCTGTATTTTGCTTCTTCATAGCCCAGTTCTAACATTGAGTGGATTTTGTCCGTATTCCTGTGTGTGATGAACAAGGTTTTCTGGAATGATCTCTCCAAGTTTCTCCGCCTGGGTTTATGTCTTTTCCCTGGTTTCCAGCCTTCAGTTGCTCTTTATCTTTTAGAATGGTTGGATTGTTCAGTTTTCTGGCAACAAACTGAATATTACTACTTCACTGTTTTTCAGTTTATCTCACTTATTTTTCTTGCCTCCTGGTCTGCTTAACCCATCATCAGTAGAGAGTTTTATCTCTGTGGCATAATTCTCACGTCAACATCGTCCTTTGACTCAGACTGAAACGTTCCTGCCCTGGGCTCCATGATTCAGAGGGCCTCTCTTTGGTCCTCTTCTGGAAATGACCCTCCCCATTGGGGGAGGCTTCTGTGGGAGGAAGGGAGCATGCCAGCTCAAATCCTGTGCCCCCTTCTAGAACTTTTAAAATCATTTTCAGGTACCTAGGATGCTGGAATTTCCTGCTGAAGCCCACTTCCCAGGTTCCCACAGACCTTTTCACTCAGACCACGCTCCCAAGGTAGATATAACCTACTGAGTGCGGCCACAATTTGCAGGACGTGTGGACAGTTGGACAAGATATCCACAGGCAAACACAGGAGACCCCTTGTGTGAGGATGAAGTCAGAGTGGGTGGAGAAGAGGTGCAGGGCTTCAGGCTGTCTGGGCTTTCCCACAGGTGCACAGCTCACTGCACAAATCCAGGGGGCCCCCAATTGCAAGTCTGCCCTGGCCTTCCAAGCTGTGAAGGAATACTTGTTAAAATAGAAGGCTAGAATAAATTTCATTTAACAATTTATAACGTTGATTTAGATCTTTTAAATATTTAATCATATGGTATCTGGTCCTCCTGTGTCTTCCAAAGTCTGTTTTATGCTCCTATTTTCTCTATTATTTTATAGATGTTCCTTAAAAAAAAGTGTAACTTTTTCTTTTCTCTGCTCTTCTCTGGACTCCATCACAATAATCCCGAATGCCACTTATTTTTTTTTTCCTTTCTCTTAGGTCTTATTGCAATACTCATTCCATCTTCCTTGTTCTAGAAGCGGTTTCTGATAAATGACATACACCTGGCCAGGTCTGCAGCCTGTCAGTCAGCTATTTCATATAAATGGAGGAACTCCAGGTTGGACAACAAACATTACCCTTTCCATCAATTTTTCCAGGTTTTTTTAATGATAACTCAGGTACACCTCCTTCTTTTGGTACCTGAAGAAATTGTACAAAATTGTTGGTAGTCAGAATGTGAAAGTAAACAGTGATATCATTATATTTTCTGACCTTGGCAATGCCAACCTTTCTGCTGTGGATAACAACCATTATTTATAACTTAAGACATATCAAGTACGAATGTTCTATGAGCTGCATAAATAAATAATTTGCTTTTGCTTTTAAAAAATTGCCCTTCTTTTCCTTCGTTCACAATTTAATTGCTCAATTCATATTTCAATCAGTTTTCCCTGGCACTATTAGTATTCAATGCATAGTATTTTAAAACTATATTTTACAAAACAACCCTTTAATTTTTGAAGCAAATAAAATTTGTCTTGGTGCGATTGTCATAAAATTGCCAATAGACAGCCAATTTTGCCTCATATTGTTCCCCAGAATATCATAGATATCTCTATCTCTAAACCTGTCATATAGCTGGTTGGAAACAGGGATTTACATTTCTATGAGGCCATTGTTTGTGGTTTTTCTAGTTTTAGGCCCTCATCTCCAGTAGTTTTAGATCTGGGGTGCTGGGATACCACAGGACTGACGGACAGCATCTTAGAAGAATTTATGGATGTTATGGCTTCCCCAGCACCATGGCAACCAGAAATGGTGACAGTTTGTACAAAGAGGGGAGTTATTCAAGCCTAAACTCTTTTTCCTTATCCAGCACTTCCAGCTCACTTCTGGGCCTTTCGTCTTCACCCCTGTCATTTCTACTTCACCCCGGATTGGGTATGTTTGTCCCTTCCTATCTTCTCCTTTTTGAACTATTAACAGCTGATGACATTTAGTTCAATGTCTTAACACTAATGGTATCTCATGGGGCCTCCCTTATGTCTCATAGCCTTTGATCAGTAGGATAAGTGAGAAACCTCCACAGGCACCAGAAAAAAGGCTAAGTATTCTAAAATGGGGGGTGGGTACAGATGAGCTATGTATTAAGAGGATGAATTATTCTAGACAACAGTAAGAAGGAAAATTAACTGAGCAGATTTTTTAAACACTTGCTTCAGGCCATTTAAGTTAGGAGTCCCATGTTTTTTAAATTTAACCATAACTCACATACCATAACATTCACCCCACAAAGTGTACTCTTCTGTGATTTTTTTTAGTGTATTCACAAATTTGTGCAATAACCACCACTATCTAATTCTAGAACATTTTCATGATTCCCAAAATAAACTCGTCAGTAGTCACTCCCTCATTCTCTTCTTCCCTCAGCCCTTGGCAACTATAAAATCTCCATTTTGTCTCTATGGTTTGCTTACTACATACATTTTATAGGAGTGGAATCATCCAATATGTATCTGGTTTCTTTCACTTAGTATAATGTTTTCAAAGTTTGTTCATGTTGTAGCACAAATCAGTACTTCATTCTTTTTTATGGCTGAGTAATATTCCATTATTTTTGTTTATCCACGTTTATCAATTTATTATATGAGACACATTTTGAGTTGTGTGGTTATTTCCACTTTTTGGATATTATAAATGATGCTTTTTCTTGAAGATTCAGGTGTAGGTGTTTGTGTGAATATATATTTTCAATTCTCTTAGGTATTTACATAAGAATCAAATTGTTGGATAAAATGGGAACATCTATATTTGATCAATTCCTCATATGATCATATCTTACAAACTATTTTCCAAGGCAGTTGCACCATTTTACACTCTCACATATTCATCAACATTTGTTATTTTCTACTTTTTAATTATAGTCATTGCAGTAGATGTGACATGTCATCTCACTATTGTTTTGATGTGCATTTTTCTAATGATTAATGATGTTGGTTATCTTTTCATGTACTTATTGGCCATCTGTAAATCTTTGGAGAAATGTCTGTTCAGGTCCTTTGTCCATTTTTAAATTGGGTGGTCTGTTTACTATTAGATTATAAAAGTTCTTTGTACATTCTAGATATAAGTCCTTTGTTAGACATATGATTTGCAAACCTTTTCTCCTATTCTGTGGATTTTCTTTTTACTTTCTTGACTGTGTCCTTAGAAGCACACATTTTAAAAATTTGATAAAATCCAATTTATCTACCTTTCCCCCTTGGTTTCCTATGGTTTTGATGTCACATATATGAATCCATTGCCTAATTTAAGGTCACAAGAATTTACATTGGTTTTCTTCCAAGAGTTTATAGTTTTGGCTCACAGACTTAGGTCTTTGATTTGTGTTGAATTAATTTTTGTATTTGTATAGGGTAGGGTTCCAACTTCATGATTTTGTATGTGGATATCTAATTATACCAGCAAAAATTCCTACATTCAATTGTTTTAGAACCTTTGTTGAGAATAAGTTTATCATAGGTATGTGCGTTTAATTCTGCACTGACAATTTTATTCCACTGATCTAGGTCAGTACCTTATCCTAGAACTATACTGTCTTGATTAGTATAGCTTTGCAGTAAGTTCTGAATATGAGAAGTTTGAGCTCTTCAATTTTGTTCTTTTTCAAGATCATTTTTGCTATTCTGGACAATTTACATTTTCTATTATGAATTTGAGGAGCAACTTGCCAATTTCTGCAAGACATCCAGCTGAAATTTTGATAGGAATTACATTGACTCTGTAGATGAATTTGGGGAGCATTGTCATTTTAACAATATTAACTCTTCCAAGTGAATATAAGATACCTTTCCATTTATTAAGAACTGCTTCTACTTCTTTCAATGATGGTTTATAGTTTTCAGTATAAAAATGTTTCACTTTTTTGTTAAATTAATGTCTGACTGGTACAACTATTATGGCAAACAGTGTGGATTTTTCTCAGAAAGCTAAAAATTGATCTGCCTTTTGAGCCGGCAATTCCACTGCTAGGATTATATCCTAAGAACCCTGAAACACCAATCCAAAAGAACCTATGCACCCCTCATGTTCATAGCAGCACAATTTACAATAGCCAAGTGCTGGAAGCAACCTAGGTGCCCATCAGTAAATGAATGGATCAAAAAACTATGATACATTTACACAATGGAATTCTATGCAGCAGAAAGAAAGAAGGAGCTCCTACTCTTTGTGACAGAATGAATGGAACTGGAAAGCATTATGCTAAGTGAAATAAGCCAGGCTGTAAAAGACAAATACCACATGATCTCACCTTTAACATGAACCTAAACAACAAAACAAACAAACAAGCAAAATATAACCAAAGACACTGAAACAGAGAATAGGCTGACAGTGTCCAGAGGGGTGAGGGGAGGGAATTTCAGGGGAATTTCAGAGGAAAAGGAGAAGAGTTTACAGGAACAAGTATAAAGGACACATGGACAAAAACTGGGGGGGGTGGCGGTGGAAATGGGAGGGAGGTTGGGGAGCTGGGTGGGTGGGCTGGGATGGGAGTAAAAGATGGAAAACTGTACTTGAACAACAATTAAAATAAAATTTGGAGGAAAAATTAATGTCTGAATATTTTATTCTTTTTGTTTTATTTATTTTCAGATTGCTCACTAAGTGTATAGAAATATTGATTTTTGTGCATTAATCTTGTACCGTGCGCACTTGATAAACTCATTTAGTCATTTTAATAGTTTTTTTTGTGGATCCATGAGAATTTTTAAAATACAAAATCAGGTCATCTAGAAATAGAGATAGTTTTGCTTCTTCCTTTACAAACTGGATGCCTTTTATTTCTTTTTCTTGACTAACTTCTCTGGCCTGAGTATCCAGTACAACGTTGAAGTAAATAATGAGAGTAGACATACTTGCCTCATTTTTGAATTTAGGAAAAAACTTTCAGTCACTCACCAATAAGTATGTTAGCTGGATTTAAAAAAAAAAAATAGATGTCCATTAGTAGGTTGAGGAAGTTTTCTTCTATTCTAGTTAAGTATTTTTCTCATGAAGGATTTTGGATTTTTCTCAAATGCTTTTACTGCATCCATTGAGATGATCCTGTGGTTTTTGACCTTCAATCAAATAATATGATATATTACATGGATTAACTCAGTCTTGTATTCCTGGGATAAATTTCAGTTGGTTATGGTATATAATTTTTTTATATATCACTATTTAATTTGTTAGCCTTTGGTTGAGGATTTTTGTGTTTCTGTTCATATGAGGTATAGGCCTGTGGTTTTCTTTTCTAGAGACATCTTTGTCTGCTTTTGCTACCAGCATAACACTGTCTTTGCAAAGTGTGTTCCCTCTGCAATGTTCCATGCTTTATTTCTTAGAATAAGCTTGTGAAGAGTTGGTTTTAATTCTTCCTTAAATATGTTGCAGACTTTGCTAGTGATGTCACCTGGTCTCAGGCTTTACCTGTATGTATGTGGATTTCGATTACTAATTCAATCTCTTTACTTGTCATAGGTCAATTCATATTTTTTATTTTATCGAGTCAGTTTGTATCTTTCTAGAAATGTGTCTATTTCATGTGGGGTATCTAATTTGTTGGCATAGTATTTCCTTAGAATCCTGTTGTTTCTGTAAGGTCAGTAGTGATGTTTCCCTCTTTCATCCCTGTTTTTGTAGTTTGAGCTTTCTCTCATTTTGTTTGGTTAGTCTGGCTAAAGGTTTGTCAATTTTGTTAATTTTTTCAAAGAACTAACTCCTGGTTTCATTGATTCTGTTTTCTTTCATTTTGTATCCTGTTTATCTTAACACTAACCTGTATTATTTCCTTCTATCTGCTAGCTTTAGGTGTACTTTTCTAATCTCTTACTATGTCCTTCAAATTTCAAGTTAGATTATAGATCTGAGGTCTTTCTTCTTTTTCAATATGTGTGTTTACTGCTATAAATTTCTCTCTGAGCCCTGCAATTTCTGCATCCCATATGGTTTGCTTTGTTGTGTTTTTGTTTACATTTGCCTTATTTTCTAATTTTTTAAATGATTTCTTTGACTCTTTGGTTGTTTAAGAGGGAGTTGGTTAAAATTCAAATATCTGTGAATTCCAGTTTCATCATGCTATTGATTCCTAACTTCATTCCACCATGGTTAGAGAAAATACTTTGCATGATTTCAGTCTGTTAAAATTTACTGAGAATTGTTTTGAAGCCTATTACACAGACTGTTCTGGAGAATGTTTCACATGCATTTGAGAAGAATGTATATTCTGCTGTTGGGTGGAGTGTTCTATAGACGTCTGCAAGTTCTAGGGGGTTTGTAGTGTTCAAATCATCGGTTCTTTTATTGCTCCTCTGTGTTGTTGTTCTGTGAATTGAAAGTGGGATATTGAGTCTCTATATGATTTTACTGTGTCTTAGGAAGGATCTCTTCACATTTATCATCCTTGGAAGTTACGAGCTTTTTGAATGTGTATATTCATGTTTTTTAAAATCAAATTTGGGAAGTTGTTTGCCATTATATCTTCCAATGTTTTTTGCTACCCCTTTCACTTTTCCCTTTTCTTCTGCATCCCACATTATGCATATGCTGGCATGTGTGATGGTATCCCACAGATCTCTGAGGCTTTGTTTAATTTTCTTCAATCTTTTTTCTTTCTGGTCCTCATACTGGATCATTTCAATTGACCTATCTTCAAGTTTGCTGATGTTTTCTTCTGCTTGGTAAACTGTGATATTGAAATCCACTGGTGAATTTCTCATTTCAGTGTACTTTTCACCTACAGAATTTCTAGTTGATTTTTTTGTATAATTTCTGTCTTGATATTATCTATTTGGTGAGGCTTTGTTCTCATACTTTCTTTTATTTATTTAGACATTGTTTCCTTCAGTCCTTTAAACATATTTTAAGTGGCTGATTTAAAGTCTTTATCTCTATGTTCAGTGTCCGTGTTTCCTCATGGACAGGTTCTAATGATTGATTTTTTCCCCCATGCATGGTCCATACTTTCCTGTTCCTTTGCCAGTATCATATTTTTTTTTGTTCAAACCAGACATTTTAAATAATATAATGTAGTAACTCTGGAAATTAGATTTTTCCCCCATTCCCAAATTTTGTTGTTTTGGTTGTTCATTGTTGTTATTTGTTTAGTAACTTCTGAACTAATTCTGTATGGTTTGTATTCTTTGAGTGATCACTGATGTCTCTGATTGGTTAGCATACTGGTCAGTTAATATTTAGACAGAGACTTTCTTTTCCATCTGGAATCAGTAGTTCTCCCAGACTTTGCTGAGGGGTCGGTGTGTGTGTTGGCTCATGCCTCCAACACACAGCCAGGCAGTCTGTGACTCTGCCTTAGCTTTCACTTCTCGTTTGTGCAGAACCTGAGGATTAACCCAAAGTGATAGCTTAGGAGCTTTTCTGGTCTTTTCTGAGCGTGCACACACCTCGTTCATGCATGTAGCCCTGTGCAAACATGTGGCCTTCTAGATTCCAGAGAATATTTTGCAGCCTTTCAAAGCTCCCTATGGACATCTTGTACCTCAACTTTTCTTATTGATCCTTTGGTCAGGATTTTGTTAACCTCAACTGTTATCTTCTGCTTCACACAGCCACAATGTTCAATTGCCTCTGATTGTTTTGAATACGTGTCCCTGGGGAAAAGGCTGTTTGGACAGGTGAACTCAAAGTCATATTGAATAAAGGTAAGCTTGCAAGTGGGAAAATTGCCAGGAAATGCCACACCATTCAAATAATGACAGTTCTCTGAGGACAGGTCTTGAAAGAGCTTCACCAGCCCCATCTGCCTCCAGAAGCTTTCACGTTGCTGTTTTCCACCATGATTTCTTGCTGTTAGTTTTTAAGGCTCCCACAGAGCTCAAGAGGAGAGAGTGAGGACTGGGTAAGTGAAAATGCTGCAACACTTGCTGTTCTTACTGATACTTAGCTTTTACTTGAATACGTGCTCTTCAGATTGTTTCAAGCTTTGTTTAATTTCCAGAGTACATAAAAAGTTGATTTTGACCATTTTTGTCCATGTTTTCATTACTTTTTTGGAGGAAGAAGTTTTGCAGGTCTTTACCGGACTGTTTTGGTTGGTGTCCTTCACTTCTTTGATCTGGTTGAAACAACACTGCATCTGGTCTTTCCTATCAAATATACAAGAAAACCCCCTTCTAAGTCTTCCTTGCTTTCTCTTTTTATTTAAATTATAGTGCACTTTCAAAAAGGCTCCTTCTTTGAAATCTCAACCGTATTTGGAAAGTACTTCTAATCTCCTTCTGTCATTCTTTCTTTTATTTTCTCCTGTGTCATTTGGATCCTTGGACACAGTAACACCACAGTGTACACCTTTGCTCCCTCCTGTTATTTTTTTTCTCATAATACCCACTTATTTCTGGCCCCAACTTGGTACTATCTCTCCTCAATCCTGGCCTGTCAGGTTGCTGCCAGGGCTGTTTGTGGAATTCGTCCTGCCGAGGCAGGAAATACTTCCAGATTGTGTATCTCTAAAATCCTGCTGGTCTCCAGCTGCTCCTGCAGTTTATAACTTTATTTTTATTCTCCTTCTTTCTACATCATCTTTTTCTTTTTTCTCAAGGGCAAAGGCTTTCAAACTGGAGTCTGCCGAACTTGGGATGTGAGGAGGGGAAGTCTGGGAAAGGCCATGGGGGCAAAGCTGCAAGCTCCTGCCCCTCGATCAGATCAGTTCAGCCTTTATCTGTTTTATTGGCTTAAACCTCCCGGTAAGGCTTTTTCTTAACAAAGTGCTCCCTGGTGAAAGAAAAAAAATGTTTGAAAATTACCTCTCTGAGGAAAACAACCCCATTGTTGCTACAGATGGGACTGATAGGCGGTGTAATAAGATTAAAGGCGAGCCCACCATTAAACGATCTTTATTTCAAAGACAAACTTAAAACTGCTGGATTCCCTAGAACTCTACACAGGAAAGCCTTTTATTTTACACTTGAGAAAACTCAGTCCAGAAAAGCTAAGTCAAAGTTTAGATTTTGACTTATCCAAAGTCAAATAACAGTGTAGCTGAAGTCAGAAGTTAAATTAACAGTATATAGTAGAGGTGGGAGAGGGTTTAATGGTAATAGAAAAAAAAATAACGTTAAAATTAAATAAATAAATCAGCGGTGTACTGGCAGGTATGGATCTTTCTCAGGGTCCTTAGTGTTTCTTAGGCTTCAGAGCTCAGCCCTTGAATGCGTGATTCTCCTTCTCCCTGTCAAAGCCCTTCTCACTGCAGTTCACTGCAGCAATGCCCTGCCCTCTCCTCACCCCATGCCTCCTTTGGTTAGCCTCTTGTGGGTTTAAAAGATTACAGCAAATTTTCTATTTGTTTTAATTAGCAGTGCCCAGTGCCTACTCTGTTTCAGTGTCTCTGAGTTCAAATCCTTAAGTTCTTAGATTCAAATCCTGAAATGCTTATTTGGTTCAATTTAGCCAATGGATTAGCAGTCCTCCAGACCCCTAGTCAAACATCCACCTCTGGCCTAGAAAGTTACAGCCATGGGAATTGGGTTACCTAGTATAATCTTAGCCATCCAGACCTGCTTCTTTATTGGCTTATGAAGAAATTCCAAGCAGGGCAAGTAAGCCAAATAGTGAAGATGAGGCATATCTTCTAGAGCAGTCATCTTCAGAGCAGTCTTGGAGACCAATAAATATAAGAGGCCCCTCAGTCTCTTAATGAACAACTGGTACAATTGAATCCGTCTCTTAATGAACATTGCCCTGTCTTAGTCCAGGTTCTCTCTCTCTGACACTTAAAATTAACCATCACACGTGAAAATAATACCCCTACCTACAAAACAACATTGAATGTAAACTGTAATAGAAAACCAAAATTTAAAAATACACATATTTTCAGCCACTGGGGGAAAAATTAACTACCACATTTAATTTCTAGGATTAAATCCAAAACAGCTCAAGTTCCACAGAATGAAAGTGATTTGACAGTCTTCCTCAGTAACTCACATCGATTCACTTTACTTAGACCAAATCATTCTTGCTTTTCCTCACCCACAGTTTTTGAAACCTCGCATGTATAGAGCTGCGTAGAAGAGCAAAGGGGCTGGCATGAAAGACTAAATGAGACTTAAGGTGGTCCCTTACACAGAGTGAAGTGACGGTGTCATCCTTACAGAACCTTCTTGAGGAAAGGCCAGCTAAGTTTTCTGGCAGGTAACCAGGCTCAGATTTTAACTGGTGCATAAATGATTGTTTCAGAGTAATTCAGTACATTCTGGAGAGTTGGAAATTCCTTGATTATTCACTAACTTTTACATGAAGTTCAATAACAAGCAGACTTCCATCTACCATGACCATGTGGTGAGATTCCTTACTAAAGCGTGCCTTGTTCTACCCTCTCTCCTATCCCTCTTGGAAAATTAGAGCAACCTGTTTATCATCAGTGATATATGAGCTATTGTATAAAAATTAAATAAGGCCATAGCCCTTGCTAGGTGGTTCAGTTAGAGTGTTGTCCCATATACCAAAATGTTGCAGGTTCAGTCCCCAGTCAAGGCACATACCTAGGTTGTGGGTCTGATCTCTGGCCAGGGCGTGTATGGGAGGCAACCGATTAATGATAGAGGACTCTTTTCACATAGAGGACTCTCTCTCTCTCTCTCTCTCTCTCATTCTCCCCCTCTCTCTCTTTCTCCCTCTACCTCCCTTTCCTTTCTCTAAAAATCAATACAAAAATTAAATAAGGCCATAAGACCTAATTCATAGAAATCTGGTAGATTTTAATTGAGTCATGATCAAAAAGTCTTTTTATTTTTTATTTTATTTTATTTTATTTTTTTTAAAGATTTTTTTTAAGTACTTTTTTTTTCCTTTTAGATTTTATTTATTTATCTTTAGAGGGGAAGGGAAGGAGAGAGGGAGAGAAACATCAATGTGCGGTTGCCTCTTGTATGTCCCCTGCCGGGAACTGGCCTGGCAACCCAGGCATGTGCCCTGACTGGGAATCGAACCGCGATCCTTCGGTTCGCAGGCCCGCGCTCAATCCACTGAGCTACACCAGCCAGGGCGATCAATAAGTCTTTTTAAAGCATGTGGGTCTATTATGAAGTGCAAAGTGTTACAATTGTCACTGTAAAATACTGTGAGTTGTGTGGTGGGGGTCTTCATTGCTCAGAGGAAGAAAACCAAATCCCCTCAGAGAACACACCTTTGTGTATAAATGGGCTGTAAAGGTAGGAGTTCTAATGTCAGGTTATAAATGTCATGTACTGTCAACTTAGAAACGACATAACCATTCTTGGTATCATAACCAGAGATATAAAACCAGTAATGTTTAAGCATATTACGCCTTTTTATTCCTGCAGGAAACTGAGGATCATTTTCTTCTTTGAGATGTAAACAATTAATTTGTCAGTGCTCTTTAAAAATAACACAACCTTCAAGATACCACCTGCATCTTAGAACTTCTAGACAGAGCTGTGTATTATCTAATTTGTAGTGCTGAAGGGCATTATAATGTTTTAAATTATACTAAAAAGAATACAAGATGAAATTCATTTCTGTTATGTCTTATTCAATGGCTAATAAGCTACTGAAATAGTGCCACTACTATCAAATTATGTCTGGCAATGTATGGGGGAAAATGAAAAATTAAAGTCTGCTAAAACAACTATTCTGTTTGTACAACAGAGTAGTGTGGCCTCAACTTAAGCAGGTGCATGTGATCAAGGTAGAGGTGACAGTGCCTGAAGTGCCCTAGCCCAATACAGACATACACAGCTGATTATCTCTGCACATCACCATTTTCTAGCTGCACTGTTGACACAGCTAGACCCCAACTTTAGTGATTTCTAATATTGCTTCAAAAATTGCTTTTATGTCACACGTATATATTGTATCATGAGTCAGCATCTTAGGAAATAAATTATAAGCAGGTTAAAATTTTTTACTTTGAAGATGTTCAAATTGCAGTTAAGTCCAATAGAGCTTGTTGTGGATCGTTCAGCCTGGTTTCAGGAGTTGTAACCCCCACCCCATGGTGGGCTGTGTAAGAGCCCTAGGGACCCACTTCATCTGGGTCTGTTCTGTCACAAGGACGTGACCTACTAAGGAGACAAAGCTTATCTCCCTGGCAGGAGTGCTGCTTCTGCCTCATCCATCTCTGGCCCCAATGCTTGGTTGGCAGTCAATGACGGGTAAGACTGCCCTCATGGGAGGGGCAACCTAAGCCAGATGCAACCACTTGGGAGGCCTCATGGAAGGACTCAGGGACTACAGCAAAGAGGATGTGATGGACCCTACCCCCGCCGGCTATTCTGACATAGCCCAAGTCCTCATTTCCATCTGGGAGATGTCTCCTGCTTCCTAATTGGCTTAAAGCCTCAAACTGTGGGGGTGAGCGGTGCAGCCATGTATGGGCCAGGACAGCTCCCTGGGTGATCAGGCATAAGAAAGAATTCCTAAAGTCCTGTGAAACCTGCTTTGCTAAGAGTGCTCTCCCGTAGGTGATAAGTGTCCCAGGAGGAAATGAGTATGTCTCCCAAAGTCTGGCAACCCCCTTTCCTGACAAACACTGGCTCAGATTAAGCCCTCAGATTTCTTTGACATGTTAAACCTGTATTCCGGTGTATTGGAACCCAATAAAAGCCTCGTGAGGAAGGGGCTCTGGGTCATTCTCCTCTGAGAGTTTGACCCCTTTCCTCCCCAAGCAGTCATGTCTTGGTAGTTTTTATTTTCATCCGTGATGGAGGGATGGGGCTCTGTGGGAGGAGCCCCCCCTGCATCTGGCACCCAGGACAGGGTCCCCCGCAAGAGCTCACACTCTTTGCTCTTTAGGTTATTCAGTTATGCATTATCAGCTCAACAATATTTTAGAAGTTTGAGCAGCTGGCCTCTTTCCACTTTTAGATATGGCTTCAAGTTACCAGGAATATTGTTAGTTGACATGATGTTTCCCCCAACTCCGAGTGTACAAGAACTATTGAACATAAAGCAGTAGTTGTTGAGATTGTACAGTGAGACCTTAGCTAGATGTATATTAAGTAAACAAGCTGTGCTCCTCGTCTTCAAAGAATTCCCAGTCTGTTGTCAGAGAATGACCCATATATGAATATTTACCGCATAACCGACCATGTGCACTGATGGGTATGTGCAATGATGGATTTAAACACGGATAACTGAGTGTAGAGGAAGGAACCTAAACCCACGTAGATTAGAATTATAAAAGACCTAATGACCCATTCACTTCTGAACATCTGTGTTTCCAAAGTCAGCCCATCAGTAGCCGTGATATCAACTTAATTGATCATGACCCCCATTTTTTTAAATTAAAGAAAAATAAACTAGAAAATTTTTGTTTCAGGTCTTACCTTCCTCCAATCCATTCTTTACCATCTCTCTGAGATACAAATTTGATGTTTCTTTGTCTGATTAAAGCCCTCTGACTGTCCTATTTCACAACTGATAAGGTCTAAATTCCTCTGTCTGGTCTCCTTCCCCTCTCTGGCACTCCTGACTTGCCAAACTCATTTCCTGTTACTCACCTTTCTTGTCCCAATTCTTTAGCCATACTCTCTACATGGTTTTTTTTTTTTTTAATTCCCTCCTCTTAGAATGTTCCTTTGTGCTTGATGATATCAGAGTCACTGTATAAGACACAACTCAGGAGTCTTCCCCTTTGTGATGACTTTTCTTACCTTTCGAGCAGAATGATATTACCTCCTTTGTGATATCACTGTAGCTAATTTGTACCTCTTTATTATAACAACAAGTGTAATGTCTTCCTATTATTTGTTTATATATCCACCTCCACACATACCCTCCAAGCATCTTGACAGCAAAGAAAATATTTTGTTTGTTTTTGTCTGCCTAACATATAGAAAGTACTAAAAAAAGAAACTTGTGATGTATAACAAATTGCTTTCTTTGCTTTCTCATAGCAATTCAGTGTCTTGTAATTATTTATTCAGATAATCCACTCCATCTCTAGTCTAAATATCTTGAGGACAGAGACTAGGCCTTACATATTTTTATCTGCCAAGCATATGCATAAACAAATAAATGAGTTAATTTGGGAAACTGACTATAAAC
This sequence comes from Glossophaga mutica, assembly GCA_039655065.1. Classification (NCBI taxonomy): domain Eukaryota; kingdom Metazoa; phylum Chordata; class Mammalia; order Chiroptera; family Phyllostomidae; genus Glossophaga; species Glossophaga mutica. The sequence continues at coordinate 97,899,646 of CM077309.1, read as the reverse complement.
AATAATACTTTACATCTGCAATTATCATTAAATTTTCCCAATATAAATACTGTATTACTTGAGAAAAACATATATCAAGAATGTCCCTCAGTGAACATTATCCACTAAGGTGATTTTGAAAGGATCATAATAACTCTGTCTTTTTTCCCTCTTTAGAATATTAACAAATGATGATCTGGAAGAGATGTGGTACTAGATACACTGGAAATAATCAATAAGGGAATTAAAGTGAGACTTTAGTGACTTCTATTTGGCCATGCCATGATCCTTAGAGTTTGGGAGAGATCTGAGTCTTGGAAAGTCAACCCATCTTGATGCCCTGGCACTATATAAAAGAAACTTATAAAACCCCAGACACCCCTGATTTAAGAGAAGATTCAAGAAGAGAACTGGTAAGACCTTCCTTCCCCTCACCAAGACTCAGCCTCATTTTTAACCCAGGTAGCTCCAGAGCTCCCAAGTTCCCGTCCTTGTACGGATCTTATCCAAGGAGGGCATCGCCTATAACCACTAGAAACCCAGCAGCAAACACTCTAAGCATTAACTTCTCTCTTTTAAAGTTCATTTTCATTAGTATCCCTATTCTAATAGTTTCCTATTGGACCTCATCAAGACCTCCAAGCCACTGGCAATCCATCACATCTTCATGTTTACTTCATACATTACTTAGCTTTGAATTCACAGTTTCCCACTATAATAGGTCTCTTGGATGCACTCTCAATTCCCTAGACAATGGGTCAGTAAAATAAGGCCCCCAGGAAAAGTCAACCCACTGACTGTTTTTAAAAGTAATGTTTAATAGGAACACAGCCAACCCCCCCTTAATTTACATATAGCTTATGACTATTTTGTTCTATAGTGGCAAGCTGAGTAGTTGTGACAGAAACTGTATGGCCCACAAAACAAGCCTAAAATATTTATTGTCCGAGACTTTCTCTCCATCATATTCATTTGGAAGAGCTCCAGTTTTCCACTTGCTTCTAATCCGCTCATGAACAGGAGAATAAGCTGAACAAAAACCCACACCTAAGCTGAATATGCTCAGTTTAAATTTATGACCACAATTTTCAAGTCAGCCTTTAACATTGTCCAAAAATTCACCTTTAAATCTCTTGTCAATTAATTTTTCCATTCCCTGAAATTACTATTTCACATCTTCTCTTTCCTCAAATCTCTAAATACTCTATTTCACTTCTCTTAGGATGATGACTTGACTTCTCATTTCACTTAAAGACATAATAACTATCAGGAAAAGAACTACCCTGTCTACCCACCACCAAATCCACCAGCCTGTTGACACTTCTGCCCACCTTTTATGTATACCCCTTTCTTATAATGCTTAAACTGTGTCTACTCCTGAGGACAACAAAACATGTGTGTTAAATCTTGTCTATTCAAGGACTTAGATCCTGTAATTAATCTTTCTCTTTCCTGCTTTATCAATTTATCTTTCTCTACTAGAGTATGATCATCGGCAAACATATTATAATAATTCCCCTAAAAAATGCTCTTTTAAGAATCCTCATTTTCTTCAGCCTCAGCCCCAGTTCCCTGTTGCTTTGTAAGCATCCATCTAGAAAGCATTGTCTCCTTAGTCTCGTCTTGTATTCTCTCTTCAGTCTTCTCCACTCCAGCTGTACTCCTGTCTCCAGACTGAAAACATAATTGTCAAGGTGACAAGGTCATTGTGCTCAACCTCTCAGGAATATATGATATAAGGCTTACTTTTTCCCTCCTGAAATGCTTTCTACGTTTGGTTTTCAGAGCACTGTAATGTTCTGGTGTCCTTCCTTCCTCCCTGTGCCTCCTCCATCTTCACGGCTGGCTTCTGTACTCCCCAATTGCTAAACTGCGGGAGGTCCCAGAGTTCTGTGCTCCATCCTCAGACCTCTTCTTTATTTACACTCATTTTCTAGAGGGTCTTGACACATCCGAGGGATTTAAATACCATCTACATTCTGAGGCTCACTAAATTTTTATCTCCAGCCCAGACCACTTTTCTGAACTCTACATCGGCTTCTCTAATAGACATCTCAAACTTAACAAGCCATGCACATTCCTCCCATGTTCCCTCCCCAGTCTTCTCTGTTTTTATAAATAATTTCATTCTTTTCATTGTAATCCTACAAATATCCTAGGCCCACTATCTCTCCCTTATCATCCAGTTCATCAGTATATCTTGTCAGCTCCTCCTCTGAAATATATCCAAGTCTGACATCTTGCCACTTCTGCCTCTCCTTCCTGGTCTGAGTCTCCACCATCGTCTCCTGTCAGCTCTTCTTTGCATCTACTCTATTCCTCATCTCCCCCTTTTTCCTTCCTTTCCCCCTATATTCAATTCTGGCCATAGCAGAGGGATTTTACTTTGAACATAAATCTGCTCATGTCATTTCTGTGCTGTAAACCTTCCTGTGGCTTTCCATAATGCAAAGAAAATGCAACCCCCTTCACATAATCCAGAATGCCCTCTATGATTGGACTTTGGTCAGCGTCTCTGACCTTTATGAAAGGGGACCTCACTTGCTCCATCTTAGCCTCATCAGTGTTTTTATCATTCCTTTGATGCTAGTGTTCTTTTCTCTCAAGGCTGTTCCACTTCTTCTTCCCTTGGTTTAGGATACCCCTCCTGAGATCTTCTTCATGTGGCTTACTACCTTACCATTGACCGTGTACATTCTGTTCCAATGTCACTTCCTTAGAGAAATCTTCTCTGACCACCAGTCTCTCTTCTGCCAGGCTACCTTCCCACCTCTTTCTTTAACAACAACAACAAAAAAGACTTTATGGATTTATTTTTAGAGAGAGGGAAAGGGAGTGAAAAAGAGAGGGAGAGAAACATGTATTGGTTGCCTCTTGTATGTAACCTGTCCAGAGATCAAACCTGCAACCCAGGCCTGTCCCTGACTGGGAATTGAACCAGTGACCTCTTGCTTTGTGGGATGATGCCCAACTGACTGAGCCACACTGGTCAGGGCTCCACCACCTACATTTTTCTGTTACAGAGCATTTATCACCATGACCATAGCATTACATAGTTATTTTTGTTTTTGTTTTTAAAAATGTTCTTAATGTGAAGTCTAACACATGGAGAAGTGTAACTTTTATGTAATTACCACTAGATAACATAGAGAATATTGCCCAGAAGACACCTGCATTCACCTTCCAGACAACTACTCCCCAGCTATTGCAATACTTTCTTTGCTTTTACTTATAGCTTAATCAACTAAGTATGAATTTCTAACATGTCTGGATCCTCCTGTAAGAGTATAAGCCTTATGAAGACAGTGACTGTCTAATCCCCACTGCATCCTGGGGCCTAGGATAGAGCCTAACACTGGGTAAGCTTACAATACTATTTTTGAATAAATAAACTAGTTTATATCTGATTCTATGTCCTTGTAATCATTATAAGGAGAATGAATCTCTACAAACTTAAAATAAAAATCAACAGGGGAAGAAATTATTTCTCTCTGTAAAGCATTGAAATATAGGTTTAGAATGCTTTGCTGTTCTATAAAAGGCCCATTAAATCTCTACATTTATTTTTGTGGAGGCCCTCATGAAGTGTCAGAGATCGCTTTTTTGGGTTAAGTTTGCATGTATCATAGGGCTTGACCAGGGCTTATATTAGGAAGAAAAAAAGAAAAAGGTAAAGAAATATTCAACGAACTGACTTTCACAACATCAAGGAGTGAGGGGAATGCTGGCCATTCTGGAGCTGTTTGGCTGCCATAAGAGGACTTAATTTTGTTGATTTCCCCAGGTCTACATGGTCATCACACGTGCCAAAAGTTTGTTACTTATGCAAGAATGCATTTTTCTCTCCATATCCATTGAGGAAGTGAAAGGTTCTGTGCAAATACTGGCTTCCACCAACTTCTGATTCATGGAGGTAGGTTTACCTTCAGAAGAAACCTCATAGGCCATACTCTGCCATGTATACAGCAGACATTCTAAACACTCTTCATCTTTTATTTCTGATAAACATGTAATTGCATTTAACAAAAAATGTGAACTCATAATTTCAATAAAGTTAGCCTTTAATAAATACTTACTGTGCTACAAGAAAAAAAATGGCATATCGGGAGGAGGAATAAAAACTACCCATCAGAAGAAAAGCATACGCTAATTATTCACACTCAAGAGTTTAGTCTCAGAATACAGTTGAAGAACCAACATATGCATTTGATTATCTCATATTGCTATACTTAGGCTGTCCTTTGTATTCTTTTCCTGCACTGATATCCTTGATGATTATGATTCTGATATGCAAAAAAATCCCACTGCTTCTACATTAACAGTGTTACAGAAGCAGCCGGTATAAGGCCAACAGGAAATGAACTACAGTTCTGATTTTATCCTAACGGGAAAGAGATATGTTTATAATTTCCCAGTAGGAAATCAGATCTATTTCTCCGGGTACCTTGCCAAGATGATGGTAGGTCTTTTCTTTCTCTATTAACTTAATATAAAAATAATGGTAACTCAGAGCTAAATAAACAGGTATAGACTTCTAATGTCAATCAAAATATAGACCAAAATTACTCCTATTGTCAGTTGCATGAAAATCAGGTTCATTTTTGAAACTGTTTATAATTTTCTTTCCTCATTTTCTAAATCAGAGAGAATAACACCAGGCTACAACTTCTATCATTTCATTTCATTGGAGAAATTATCTTGTTATAATTTTCTCCCAACTGTCCTCATCCAACGGACCCTCCTGCCTCATTTTTAGCTGAAAGGTGACATATGAAATAGGTGATATTCGGCTTATATTTACTTGAAAGAGTGAGCATGTATCAATTTATGTAAGAATGATTCCTTAAGTCAAATTTCCAGACTCAGAAACCTCTTGTTTAATTTGCAGGGGTAGCCTCAGATATTTTCCTCAGAGATACATTCTGTCGCTTTCCAAGCTGAAAAATGTATTCTAGATGACAATGGACTTTACATTAGGAAGAGCTTGATTTACTGACACAACTCTCTCTCAGTGGGGGGCATTGCCAAGTGCTTCCATATGCGCTGTCTTTAAGATGCTCCTTTTAGGAGACTTTTATCAAAACAATGTGTAAACCAGTTACACTCTTGGGAGAGTTACTGGATAAAGAGAGAAACCATGAATAGATGGGTAAGGCTGGCCTGGGCTCCTATTAGAACATCTATGAATTCTTCAGCTTAAAGCTTTTTTCACCCTGGAGAGATGATCATATGGTATGAGGCTGAAATTTTAACAATGGAGAAGAGAAAAACTCAGTTTAGATACTTGTATTACACATTGGACACTTATTCAGTAGACACAGAAAGAAGAAATTGACTGACCCTGTGCTCCTGAATTCCATAAGGAATAGGCAAGGGTGAAGGAAGAGAAATGGGGTTGGTTATATATCTTCATATAAATGTGTCTACACCTGTTTTCTCTCTCTCTCTCTCTCTCTATCTATCATCTATTTATCTATCTATTAAAGAGAATGTACACCAATAAGATTTAATTATTACAGGAACATCTTTGGAGAATACATACCTGGAAAAAAATTTCTCCATATATTATATAGATTAATGCATTATATGCATTATATATGCATTTAAGAATGCATATATATTTAAGAATGCATATATATTTGTTAACATTTAAGAATGCATATATAAGAATGCATATATATTTAAGAATGCATATATATTTGCAATGCAATATAACTATGCAATTAGTTAGATAATGATTTTATTGTTGGAAGTATAGCCGAACACTTTTCAGCTCTACTGCTAAAAGTACTTTTGGAAGAAAAGAATTAAGTTCTGTTGTTTTCTATGTTCAAATTGTTCCCTGTTTTTACTATGTTCTTGCATAAGACCCTTGCTATGTCCGTTAACTTTAGACCTTATGTAAGGTAAGAGGATCCCCAACGTTCACCTAGTTCACTGTGAATGCTGCAGCCATTAGCTGGAGCGAAGACTTAAATTAAAGGATACAGTAAGATCTTCTAGAAACTCATGTGTGGTCTCTTCATATGGGCAGCCCCTTGAAAGTGCCTGCACAACTTACACAATGTTTCAGCAGAGTCACTAGAATCACGTCTTCCTATTTGGTTCCAACAATCCAGGGAAGCTTGGAGTCCACCGGTGACAAATAGTGGCTGTATTCAATGCATTATATTAAATCGCATCTTTTTCTTAAATAATGCCACATGTAAAGCACTTTTCCTCTTGATATTCTGAATGTGATATATTAAGATCGGTTTTATGGTTTATTAATTAAAATATACATCTTTTGTTTTGAAGTTCTCTATAAACCTCTCACAACAGGTAGAAGGATGAGAAAATTGAATCAAACTATTCATTTGTTGTTCAGTTACACAGTCTGATCAAGGGGTCTCAGTGAAATCTACATCACAAAAAAAGTAACAAATGAAAGGAGCGCCTGTTAATTATAATCAACATCAGCTGATTAGCAATGCCTTGACATTCCCTGTTGGGGAATTCAGGGGGTCTTGGCTGTGCTCTCCTGGGGCAATGTTACTGGGGCTGTGGCTTGTTAAATCTACTCTACATCTACTGGTTAGAAAATTTAATGATAAGTTTCCTTTGCCCTGGCGCATAAATATGTCATGGCAAAACTACTGTGGTTAGAAAACCAATTAATTTGGGTTTTATAGGTCAGCCTTCCTTGTTAGTATGTTTTTATCATGAAAAAAACCACCGAAGTAATAAAGCAGCAATACAAGTGTAAAAATAATACACAGAATGTTAAATGATCCATGTCAGTCTGTGAGTGTACATTACTTTAGAAAGAATCCAATTCGCAGAAAATTGAGATTAATTGTCTGTAATCTAGGAGCACAGAGTAAAAAATATATTTTCTAGTACACAGCAGTGTATTAGAAATTCTGGAGTGTTTTCTGTGTGTGTGTGTTAATGTATGATTACTAGGTTAAAATTTTTCCCAGGGAAGTATTGGTTTATAAAGTGTTTTCAGTTAAAGGAAGTGGTAGGCAGTTCCTAAACAGTTGCTATTTTGCAATGATTGCTATTGTGGGGCTGTCACTCTTAAGAGTTTACTTTTAAAAAGGAGTCCTGCCCTGGCTGGTGTGGCTCAGTGGACTGAGTGCAGGCCTGTGAACCAAAGGGTCAGGGGTTTTACTCCAGTCAGGGCATTTGTCAGGGTTGCTGGCCAGGTGTTCCCAGCAGGGGGCGTGCAAGAGGCAACCACACATGGATATTTCTCCCTCTCTTTCTCCCTTCTTTCCCTCTCTCTAAAAATAAATAAATAAAATCTTCTTAAAAAGGAGTCATATGGAAGCATTTAACAATCTGTTCGCTATAATATGCAATCAACAGTTCACATGACAACTGGTTTGTATTGTAGTTAATAGTAAGTGAAATCCCCTTAATTACTTTTTACCAGATCGTACCTACATAAATATTTAACAACCAGTTATTGGGGTTGAGGGTTGGAATGTTGCCCTGATTTGTAGTGTATACTTATATTCTAGGTGTAAATGTACCCATATGGCTGATTTGAAGTTACCAACCTGACATCGCAGATGGTAGAGTTGGGGAGAGATGTACAGTAGGTGCCATTATATAGTATTTCTATCTCTGGGTACAAAAGACATGAAGATACTCAAGAGCATAGTAAAACAAAATACAGCAATTAGAAAGTGTTGAGTTTTAAGTGTTTATGCCCTTTATATAACATAACAATATTGTAGTAATAATGTAATATTGTATAATTATTTTGTAATTTTTAATAATGGCTATGTTTAACAACCAGGTTGAACAATTCCTGAAAATTTAGCAAGCAATTCCTGTGAACTAATATGAACTAGCTCCAGCAGCATATCGTGGTTAAGACTTTCAGAACTCAGTAATATTTTTCCTGAGGTAGAAATAATGTTTCATCTTTAAAAAATGACAGTTTACAGAGCCTTCAGTTAGCATCTAGATTAGAGTTTTCAGACATGCTACGTTCCTCAGTACCCCCTTCAGTTCTTTATGTATCTTCCGACGTGCCTCTGCAGCAAATGGGGTCCACTGACGAAATAAACGTTTCCTGTGAGCAAACGCCTTATCATTGATCCCTGCTGTTTCATGATCTTGTTCCCGCCTCTGCGGGTTGCGCCTATCATATGAACAAAAAGTCTGCTCAGCCCCGTGCTTTGCCCTTGGCCCCGTCGCCCACAGCGCGGCCCTGGCTGCTTGGAGCAGCCCCGGACATCGTGTTAAAAACAGAGATTTAAAGAGGTGCTATGGCTTACTTATCTACCCCTTTTCATCTTTCATTCAATTTTTTTGTGGCAAAATGGTAACTATAAATAGATTTATAAAGATTAATGGGAGCATTTAACTCTAGGTTTGCCAAAAGCTCTTCCGCAGTTTTGGAAGACTTTCCAGGATGTGAACTAAGACAATGTCTCCGGAATCTCAACTTAATAAAATACTTCACGGAGCAGGTACGATCATCCATCTGTTGTTCCTCTTTTTCTACATTCTCCCTTACCCATTTCATACCGTCTTACACAGCCAGCGACCGAGATGACGTGGACAACTGCAGCTAAGAGTCACCACCCACCCTGGTCTGCCTGAGAAAACTCCAGTTCATGTTTATCGTCCTGGTGTAGGTATGAATAGTGCGCAGCGCACTCTCGGAGGAGTCCTGGCGTGGATGGTAAATTACAGTCACTCTTTCTCTAACTGGACCGTGATTTCTTGCTCTAACTCCTGGACCACCTGGATAGCTCAAAGGGCCTCGCAAGTCAGCGCATCTCTATCTTAACACGAGCTGTTCTTCAAAACCTATACTTGCAGGATGCTGTCTATGCTAATAGTATCTCCAATCTACCAAATCCAATCACTGAGGACTTTTTAAAAGTTTCTCATTTTCTCCACATAAAATCATTGATCAACGTTTATCAGCTTTCTGTAGATCTATATCCACAGCAGCCCAACCCAATCCGCATTCCCTCGGAACTAACTTCTGCTGCTGCAAATGTTCCCCAACTGCCCTCATTATCTTCTCCCCTTCATTTTGTATAGTCTCACTAGACTAAGAAACTCTCTCAGAGAAAGAACATACAAAAGTTTCTTTGTGTTGCCAGAATTTAGGATACACCTGGTACATTGTAGGAACTCAGCAGTATTTGTCCAATAAAAGAACTAATAAGCATATGTTGGAGTAAACTTCCTATGCCAATCACTGCTTATGTCTAAAACTGATTTAAAAATACTCTTGCAAAGTGGTCAGTTCCCTGAGATGGATGGAGTGTCATCCTTCACCCCAAAAGGTTGTGGGTTCAATCCCCTGTCAGGGAGTGTATGGGAGGCAGCTGATTGATGTTTCTCATTCCCTCTCTCTCTCTCTCTCTCTCTCTCTCTCTCTCTCTCTCTCTCACACACACACACACACACACACACACACACACACACACACACTGTCTCCCTCCCTTCTCTCTCTACAATCAATGAACATATCTGCTCGAGTGAGGATTAAAAGTGCTCTTTCAATAGACCCTTCCAGTGTCTACTAAGCATAGTGCTTCTTTCTCTGCATCCATGCCAAGAGTGTCCATACCTTGGCACATCCAATACCCCTCGATTTGACCACGTGGGCTCCTGTGCCAGGGGTCCTGCCATGCAAACATGCATGCCTTACCCAGGGTGTGCTCTGTGCCCTTCCTCTCTCCTACTCTGGCCTTGAGACCAACCATCTTCCTCCTTAACTTTCCCCATAAATCACTAAATATAAGAAGTGATTACTGTGGCAAGCATTTAAAGTTGATACAAATCCCAGTGTTCACCACTAAGATTTGCTGAAGACTGTTCTGTTTCCATAGGTAGTCAACTGTGTCTTTAGGGGGTGGGAACCCAGTATTTTACAAATAATGCACTTCGTCTTTCTAAAATAAAACTAGATAAAAAATATGGTATCCAAAGAGATGACTTATTAGCTCAGGAAATCCCACTTTGCAGTAGCTTTTAGTCTTAAGAATAAAATAAAATATTCCACATTATGTATTTTTTATGGTTCTGTTGCTATATTTCTGTCTCTAGTAGCTTTACAATGGTACTGTAAGAAAGTCAGAACCAAGATATAAAGTTAATACTCATAGATAAGGCTCCTAATATTTCAAGAAGCCTTCTGTGCTTGACTTTTTTGAATCAAGAAGATAGATAATAATGAAGCACGGACAAATGTCAATAATATTTTAAATGAATGAAATACTAGCAGATATTTAATCACTTCACTTGTGTACTTAATTTATATCTTTGAGAGTTATTTAAAGGGAATTAAATTAATTAATAATTTTAAATCCACTTACAATTACTTAGTAGGCTTTGAAAGACATATTCTATTCCCAATAATTTTTTCCTGGGACTTCTTTTGCAAAAACAAAAATTTTAATAATTCCAAGAGTAAGTATAAATCTGAACTTTGATGGGGTCAATTGCAGTTCAAGATCTGGAAGATGAAATGTTTAAATGAGCCTTGAGCTTTGTATATAACACATGTGCTGCTTCTGTCCTTTTTGCAATAATACTCAGAGCAAATAAAACCAGCTGTGTAAATGAAAAATTCAAATTTGAAATGTTTTGAACAGCCACAAGCACCAAAGAGCCAGCTGCAAATCTCTATTCCTTCTGTTACTGAATACAAGCAAACTGCCACTAAAACTTCATGAGTGCCTGACTCAGGACATCTATAATTTATGACAAAGTTAACCTGGCAAAATTAACCTATGACAAAAAGTGACCTGAAGGTTATTCCTCAGCAAAACTAAAAGATATCAGAGAACAGTATGATAGATAGATAGATATAAATAATGGGCTATGTGTCTAATATTATCCTGAGAAATTCAGTAAACTATCAAGAACAAAATGTTACATATTTATTTATTATCCATGTGCACCCATATACGTATATAAAGTATTTTGACCATGTTATGTAAAATTGGCCTAAGTCTAATAATCATATACTTGCTAAGTTCCAAGTTTTATTCATTAATTCTAGCAAAAAATCTGGTTATAACAAGTAAAGATACAGTTAACTTAAGATTAGTACGGTCAGTACAGAATTATGTAATTTTCTGATAAAATGTAGACATTTTGAGAGATTAGTCTATACTCCTATCTTTAAGAAAGTCTGTATACAAAGTCACTCCTTAAAAGTGGGTGACTTATCAAGATAGGAAGAATGCACCTTTTCCTCCATAGCCCTCATTAAATCCCAAACCAATCTATAAATGTAATGGAATTCTAATCAGAATCCTTTAGAGTTTTAGAAACTGGAACAGAATTCTGAAATTCAACCAAAATAATACATGCTCAATAAGTCAAGAATGATTTTTTTTTTTTTTAATATAAGATAGGCCCTGACCAGGTGGCTCAGTTTGTTGGAGTGTACACCAAAACCTTGTGGGTTTGATCTTTGGTCAGGGCACATATGGGAGGCAACTGATTGATGTTTCTCTCTTACACTGATACTTCTCTCTCTCTCTCTCTCTCTCTCTCTCTCTCTCTCTCTCTCTCTCTCTCTCTCTCTCTCTAAAAGCAATAAACATATCCTCTGGCGAAGATTAAAAATATGTAAGATAGAAATTTGTTTATCAGATACTGAAACATGAACTTGTAATTACCAGCCACCATTTTTTGAACATTTACTATGGTCACATGGCTACTGACCTGCAGCAACACTGACCACTGTGAGTCCCAGGAGAGGAGCACATACGTGTCAGATGGACCAGCCAGTCACTTAGTAGCAGGTTAGTGGGCCTCTTGTGGAGAGACAGCAATTGGTCCCCAGCGGAATATACACAGGTATTCTGTACTTGTCATTACTTTTATGCCTCAATTCTGCCATTACCACTATAGTTAATTTGCTTAAAACTTTATTCTTTATTGTGGTATCCCACACATTATTTTGACCAAGGAGCTAACACTACTTCATAGCTATAAGATGATAGTAGATGTTCACGTGACTTGCCAGTCTTACTGTACATCCCATGACCCAAAATACATTATTGATAGGGTGGCCATATGTCCTGGTTTGTCTAGGATGACTCGTCCATGCCTATTGTTCCAGAATAATCACTCAGATTGGTCCCTTTTGCTTAGAATGTCCTGCTTTGGATGATGAATTATATAGTCTTTCTCCCAGTTGACATTTAAGTTACAGCTTTAACTGGGAAACCACACTTGCAAGTTTGTGGTGCTGTCCTATAGGATTCAGTATTAGGTCTGACTGCAGCTCCATGTATGTTGCTGCTCATCCTGAAACTCGAATATGATAGCGCAGGAACCCAAGGATGCAAGGGGGAGTGGCATCTCTCACAACTATACTTAAAAACCTTCTTGCATAATTTTGTTTTGCTTTCCAGTCCCAAGACTTGGACTCTGCTGGCTAGAGATCTTTCCACTCCAACACTTAATGGCTTAAATCAGTAATCATTATCTATTATGATTTATTTTGGTAAAAAAAAGAATGGGGTATATTTGACTGAATGCTTCTGACTCAGGGTTTCTCATGAGCTTGCAGTCCGACAGCAGCTGGGTCTGGGATCATTTCCCAGGCTTCTTCATTTACAAGTCTAGTACCCAGACTGGGAAGACTAGAACTACTGGGGGCCCAGGGTAGCTGAGGAACCTCGGACATCTCTTTATAAGATCTTTTGCAGCATGACAGTTTCAGGGTAGCTCAGCATTCCCAGAGTGCAGAGAGTGAAGGGAAAGAGAGGAGGTGGGAGAGAAGGAGAGAGAAAGAGAGAGAATGAAAACATCATGATGGTAAAGACAGTTATAAGGATTTTCCTAGGTTCAGGGGGAAGGGACATAGATCTCACCTCTCAATCGGGGAGTATTAATAACTTAATGACACATTGGAAGACAAGCATGTGGCATGGAATATATTGATGCAGCAACAAAATGTAATCTGCTATAATGCACATACTTGCTCCACTGAATTCAAAACTGAGACTCAGGGCTGGCTCACGGGCATGCAGTCAGTGCACTCACACAGGGCCCCACACTTAGAAGAGCCCAGGTTTGGTCTGATGGTCTGCTGTTGCCTTTTTAACAAGGATACCACATTTCATTTTGCACTGGGCTCTGCAAATTATGTAGCTGGTCGTGCTGAGGTTGCTACCTAGTTATTTCAGACTCTTCATTCACTGGACAAATAGGTAAAAAAAATAGGGTCATGGCATTTACTGGGGTAATTAATTGTAGGGATATTCAGGTTACTAATAAACTACAGAGTTGAATAGGAGGTGTCTGCTAGTACTTGACAAACTAAAGGACGCCTATAAAAGAAGTACTACCAAGGGAACACAGCCCTCAGCAACAAAATTTTCATCATCCCTCAAAATGCTGGCTGAAGGTAAAGGACTAGGTAGTGGAGGAGGCAAGACATATTATTAAATAAAACCTGAGGACTAGTTGCAGAAACAAGAACTATGGCATGTAATTACATTTTATTCCTTTTATTTTCATGCACATATTTATTAACTATTACTGTTATTTCTTTTCCTTTTATCCATTTGTGTGTATGTATATTTTTGTTATTGGTTGTTGACTGTACCATTCAGTCTGTAGGCTACAGAATAAAAAGATAGGATTATGACAGAGCTAAAAGAAAGAATGGACATAATTTTGTCATTCTGGATCACGATGGCTGCAGTAATTAATGAGAATTAGGATGAATCATTTTGGGGGGAGTGGTGAGCATATTTTCATTTGTAAGAGGATTAATCACATTAAATATGGCATAATAATTATGTGTGTATATGCATGCATGCATGTGTCTGCCTGTCTGTCTGAAGAGATGAGCTGTAGTGGAAATTAGTCTTTTATTAGAGGTCAAGTAGTATGTATAAGGAATTATATTTGGGGAATTCTTTATCTCATGGGCCCCAATTTAGCTTCAAATACAGAAGCTAAAGATGCCAGATAGTTGTTTTTCTGGCTCCCCTGCAGCTAAGGAGTGTGTGCATAACACAGACCTTTTCCAGCCATGTATTGAATTGAACGTTGATGACTCAATAAAAATTCATTCTGGTGATGGATTGTATGAGTGACAATAGTTATATCAATAGTTTTCTGATCCTGTGCTATCATTTTTGGTGCTGTTTTTGGCCAAGGAGTTCTAGTACTGATTCTTCCAACCTGCAGGTAAGTCTATGAGGGACTCCTTATCCTTTTAATAAATGCTTTTTTTCTACTTTCAGCCAGTCAACTTCTGTTTTCTGTAAATGAGAACCCTGACTAATACATATGGAAAGATGATTATAAATATTAACTGAAATTGGGAATTTTCAATACAATCCTAGTTTTTAATGATAAGGGAAAGGAAATACCCTTAGCACAATGATTGGTTAGAATACATGAAAATTCCTCCAGTGATCATTTCTGGATTGTGGGACCATAGGTAGTTCTTCTTTATTTTCTTCTTCTTCCTCTTCCTCCCGTTCCTTTTCTTCTCTCCATCTCTCTCTTCTTTAGTCCCTCTTTTCTCATCTTTTTTTTTTCCTTATAACATCTTTTCCGGGCCCAGGCTGGTGTAGCTCAGTGGACTGAGTGCCAGCCTGCGAACCAAAGGGTAACAGTTTGATTCCCAGCCAGAACACATGCCTGGGTTGCAGGCCAGGCTCTCAGCAGGGGGTGCTCCAGGGCCAACCACACAATGATGTTTCTCTCTTTCTTTTTCTCCTTCCCCTCCCATCTCTCTAAAAATAAATAAATAAAATAAAAAAACATCTTTTCTGGTATTCTTTTACTATACACAGAATAGTTATTTGAAACATCTTTAATGATTATCAAAGCATGAGGTAGAAAGAGGGCTTACATTTATATATTTTATGAAATTGTAGAGATGGGTAGGAACTCAGAAATTAAGATTAAGTACTACAACTTCCTTATTTATACAGGGCAAGATATTCATTACCAGAAAGGTTATTAACTTAAGTTCAAGGCGGAGTTAGCACAGAACACAGATGTTCATTCACATATGTATGTGTCAGGTACTATTTTAGGCATTGGTGGTAGAGTAATAAATGAGACAGGTGAGGTAACTGTTTTGCTGAAGCTTAAGTCCTATTGAGACAGAAACACAAAACCAATAAATAATATAATTTTATGTCATGATATTGTAAATGTTATAAATAAAAGGATTATGTAATAGAAAGTGATTTGCTAGGCAGATATGAATTTAGAAGAGATTCTTTGTGGAGTTAACATTTAAGATGAAAGGTGAAGTACACGGGAGATGTAGATGGCAGGAGTTTGGGAAGAGAATTGCAGGAATAATGAACAGTCAGTGTGAGGCACTTAAGTAGATGTGAGTTTGGCATAATCAAAGATTGGCCAATGACAATGGAGCATTGGGTGGGATGGAGGATGTGTTATGAGATGTGATTAAAGATGGAGAAGGTGCCCTGGCTGGTGTGGCTCAGTGGATTGAGCACCAACCTGTGAGACAAAGGGTCATCTGCTCCATTCCCAGTCAAGGGCACATATCTGGGCTATGGGCCAGATCTCCAGTAGGGGCCACTTGAGAGGCAACCACATATTGATGTTCCCCCTTTTTGCACCCTCCCTTCCCCTTTCTCTAAAACTAAATAAATAAAATCTTTTCAAAAGGTGGTGAAAGTGACTAGAACCTGTAGAACTTTGTGTGCTATGGTTAAAAATTAAAAAGAGTGTAAGTTGTAGTCATCGAAAGTTTTAGTGCAAACTAGTATGATCTAAGAAAAACATTAAGCAGAAAGACAAGTTAATCATCTGGATTGTATCAGAATCACCAGGAGAGCTTATTAAAACAGAGTGTCTGATTCAGTGTTTCAGAATTTGTATCTCTCTAGCAGTTTCATAGATGCTTCTGATGCTGCTGGTCTGGGGACCTCGCTCTGAGAACCACTGGTCTCGTGCAGTGTGCTTGGCGACAGATGAGGGTAGGAGGGTGGTGGCTGTGAAGGTGAAAAGAATTGAACAGAACAGATTAGGGGTATATTTTGATTTTGAAAAAAGCCAAATAGAACTGAGTTTGTAATTTGAAGTGGGCGGTAAAATGATTTGATTGCAAGGACGGTAAGTGATGCCAGTTACTGAGATGGGGAAAACTGAGGGGTGGGGAAATAAGCTGGGAAATTAAATCAATAATTAGATGATTTTTTATTGTGTATTTCACTTTTGGTTTTAAGTTCTATAGGTAGAGATAACAAGCAGAGAGTGGGTTTCATAAATCTGCAACTCAGAAGAGATGCTGAAGATAGAAATCTGAAAGTTATTAGCATATTGATAAGACTGAATGAGATTATAGAAAAAAATGAAGCAGAGTGAATACCGGGCTCCAAAGCAAGCTCTGAAATACTCCACCATTTTAAAAGTTTTGACAAAAGGGAGCAAAGGAAGCTGGGGGAAGAGTGGCCAGCAAAGCAGGAGAAAAAGCAGGAGAAAAAGCAGGAGAGTATGGGGCCATGAAATGCAATAGAGGAAAGGTGATCCTAGAAGGTGCCATTTGCAGCTGCAACTTGAGTAAGAAGAGGGCCCAGCTGAGAAATGCCCATTTCACCAGCAACTAGGGGCCATGAGGCACCCCAACAGGGTAGTTTCAGTGACCTGAAAATATCAGAAGTTGTTTGCAGTGGGTGAAGAGTGACAAGGTATGAGAAAGCAGAAGCAGAGAGTGTGGGCAAATCTAAGGAGTTTGGATTCGGACAGACAGAAATGAGACAGGGTTGCTGGAGGGCGATATAGATCAATCCAGGAGACTGGGCTTGTTTGGTGGTGATTCTAACTTCAGGGGTTCCACACAAGGATGAAGTGCTGACAGCATGGCCATAAAGAGGGGGAAGAGCTGAAGTTGCACGGGACAGAGCATCACTGCAGGAACAAGGTCCTTGGGCAGTTGGAGAAGTTGCCCTGGATAGGAGCTGGCAGGGAGCTCAGTGCAGCAGCTTACAGCTGTCCTGCTTCGCTTCCCATGCCAGCAAGAGACAGGGGCATCTTCCTGTCTAATCCTTTAGATTAAAAAGTATTTTCTAGCTCATGTACGTCACTCTATATTAATCTATTTTCTGTATTCGTTCATTTAGTTGATGTTAATCCCTTACGTGAAAAATCACTGAATATAACAAAATATTAATTGCCTATATCTTTGTCAAATAATTTGGGAAGCTACAGGAAGAAATGGATTGATTAGGAGATGGAAAAGAGGAAGGAACAGAATATCACTGATGAAAGGAGGCAAAGCCAATGGAACATGGACATGACCAGTGATTTTTGGAACCAGTAGGTAACTTGTTTTAATACATAATAAAATAACAATACTTTGAATGACAGAATAAATAAGATTCTTTTAAAATATGTGTTACATAATGAGGGTGGACAGGATTGGCATAAAATGTTTTACTTCCTCCATCTTGGGGAATAAATTACTTTTTTAAAAAGGCCTTATCATGCTTTATTTCTTAACTTTCATAACCTGTGATATCATTAGTTAATCCAAGCACAGAATTTAAACATCAAATCAAGGTGGTAAAAATTGTGCATTTCAGTTTAAAACATTCAGATAACTCAATTTGGTATTCAAAATAAACCAAATGGCTGGGGGTTCGGATGTTTGAACAAGTTCCAAGTTTTTATACTATTAGCCATCTGCTTAGGCAGTAGACGAACTGAAAACTCAGGATTATGTGTACATTAAATATTCATAGACATAAAATAGAAAACATTTTTTAGGAAAAATCATTTATACTTCCAGATATGCTACAGCACGTAATTCCACCACATTTTGTTGTCAGGTTAGTGTCTGTTAACAGTAATCACATGCTATTTACTTTGTTTTAGATGTAACCTATAAAGTTGATGGCTTTGACTGATTTGTTCAAAATATTGTCTATCCTTCTGTGGAGAGCCACTAGGAGCAAGGGAGCATTTACAGTTAAATATAATTTTTATTCATGAGCTCTCTCAGAAATTCAGTCTTGATAAGCATGTAAAGATTTGGATATTTATTTAGTTTTTAAGCATATGTAAAATAAAACAATTTATTTTTTTTATTCTTAATTGATCTAACAGATAACAATGTGTTCAAGATAATAATAGCAACAGTGTATTAGTTTGCTTTTGCTTATATATATATATACGTGTGTGTGTGTGTGTGTGTGTGTGTGTGTGTGTGTGTATATATATATACGGGGTATGTCCAGAAACTATCCAGCCATATACTATGAAGAATGAAGACATTTAGTTAAAAAGATGCAAGATGCAAGAAACATTGTACATAGGACAATGATGCCTCTGTCCCCTTCAAAGTAGGCACCTTGGGCCCTCATACAGTTCTCCCAGCATCTCTTGCATTGTTCGAAACACTCTGCAAAATCCTTTGTTGGAATAGCCATCAGCTAGCTGTGCCATCATATTTTCCTGAATCTCATCAGCAGCCTGAAATCTCTTCCCTTTTAAAGGTGATTTTTATTTTGTGAAAAGCCAGAAATCTCAGGGCACCAAATGTGGACTGCGGAGGGGCTAAGTCACCTAGGTGATATGATGTTTTGCTGAAAGACTCTGCAGAAGACATGATAAGCAGGCATGTTATTGTGATGAAGCTGCCAATCAACAATTACCCATAGCTGTGGCCTTCTGAATCATCCGAATAGTTTCTGTAGAGGAATGCTCAAGCTTAACGCAAAATTTGTTGCAAATTTTTTGCTCTACTTACTTAGTCATTTTGAATGTGACCGCCACACAGTACACATGCTCACTCAATGGTGTCTACCACTCCCACGGACAAATACAGTAAAGTCATCATTGTTCATGCATGCACATTAGAGTCCACTCTACTCGGCTGCCAGGTAACAATGATATTGGCCAAACCATTCTCGTTATATTAACAATGGCTGGACTCTTTTGGACAGACCTTGTCATATATGTGTGTGTGTATCTATAGGTAGATAGATACACACACACACATATATACATATATATATATGCTTGTGTATGGTTATATATAAGGGAAATGAATGACAATAATATAAGTGATGAAAGGGAGAAGTTAGAATTATTTTCTTAATATAGGAAACACACTACATGTGAAGTAGTATAGGGTTATTTGAAAATGAATTTGGATTATTTGTAAGTGTTAATTGCAAACTCTAGGGGAACCACTAAAGCAGCCGCTGTGAAAAACGGTATGGAATTTTCTCAAAAAATTAAAAATGAAAATGCCCTATAACTCAGACCACTAATTCAAAAGAATATATGCACCCCTATGTTCATTGCAGCATTATTTACCATAGCTAAGATTTGGAAGCAGACCAAGTGCCCATCAGTAGGTGAGTGGATAAGAAAAGTTGTGGTACATTTACACAATGGAATACTACTCAGCCATAAAAAAGAAGGAAATATTATCCTTTGCAATAGCATGGATGGACATGGAGAGAATTATGCTAAGTGAAATAAGCCAGTCAGAGATAAACAAGTACCATATGTTTTCACTTATACGTGGAATCTAATGAACAAAATAAACTCACAGGCAAAATGGGAATAGGCTCATACATACAGAGAACAGTTGAACAGCTGTCAGACAGGAGGAGTTTGGGGGGCTGGGTGAAAAAGGTGAAGGGATTAAGCAAAAAAAGCCAAACTCCGTTCATAGACAACAGCATGATGATTACCAGAGAGAAAGGGGTGTGGGGGGAGGTAGAAAAAGGTACAGGGGAGACTTGACTTGGAGTGGCTAACACAACACAATATCAGATGATATATTATAGAATTGTACACCTGAAACCTATATAATTTTAGTAACAAATGTCACCCCCAATAAATTCAATTTTTTAAAAGTTTGGCTATTTATTTAAACCTGTTGCGTCTGCAAAATCTGGTCAGAATCTTTTGAGGGAAACTGGTACTTCTGGCTTTCTTTCATACTGTCAGTCTTAGGCAAAGTGTTTATCTCTTGGCATTTTACCATTTTGGCCTTGAGCCCGGACAGCAAAGGAGGCATGCAGGTACTGAGTGAACATCAACTTTCAGAGAGCTGCATTTCTAGCATTGGCTCTTTGTAACATCAGTGGGTGATGTTACAATGGGTAACAGAGACAAAGGGGTGGCTATGGCCATTTCAGACTTGAGACATTGAATTGTTATAAAATTTCAGGGATACTATGCTTTTAAGTTACAAATTTTAGTATCAGTAACTTTCCTTCTTTACATAAAAAGTCTTTTCTAGCTCATATACATCATATACATCACTTTATATTAATCTAACATCTGGTACTCACTCATCTGTTTTGTGTTAATTGCTTGCTCTGTGCAGGCTCTGGGAGAAGCATGGAGATCCATTCATTTGCACAAATGTGCATAAACAGCTAACTCAAAGAGGCATCCTTCTAGGACTCTTTTCCCTTCCACTGAGTCAGTACCCTTTTCTATGACCTGCAAGGCACCAAATTCATTATTTAACCAATATTTCTTGGACATTTTGTTAGTCAGGTACTGCTATAAAATGAACAATCACAATTTCAAACCTTCAGTGACACACACCAATGAGCATTTATTTCTATATACTATCTGGCTGTTATATTGGTGTAGGCTGATCAAGGCTGGCTTTGCCAAGATTGGTTTCCAACTGTGAAATGGGCCTTGACCTGCTTTATTTATTTTCTTCTTTCTTAGACCATTGGGTATCCAAGGGTCATCTCATGGCAAAGGCAGAAGCACAGAGGGGCAGGTGGAAATGTGATGCTCTTGCAGTCAGAACCTGCTCCACTGACATACTTTATTAGTCCCACAAGGCGCATGGCCACGTTCACCATCAATGGCAAGCAGGTATATACTCCTGCCTCAGCGTCTGGCTGGGGCAAGAAGGGATGACTACCTGCTGAGCAATCTTCTATTCTGTCACAAAAGCCTATTATGTGCCAATCATTTGTAAGCTGCTAAAGACGCAATGCCTTCTAGAAATCCAGAATCTGTCTTTATTCCCCACCAAACCAACAAGTTCAACATGGTCAATTAAAGGCAATGAAGGTAGGGCTCAAGAATCTGGGCTCCGAAATCAGGCAATGTGTGTGCATTCTGGTTTTTCCACTTATGAAGTCTATGATCTTGGACAAGATTTTTTTTACATTCCCTGAGCCCCAATTTTCACATTTATAAATTAAAAGTGACAATAAGGCACCCACTCCAAAGGGTGTTTTATGGAGATTAAATAGATAGTATATGTAAAGTTTTAAATTAGAATATGAGACAAAGAGAATGCTCAATACGTGGACAGCATCACCATTATCACCAGGTATCCCAAGTGGCCAAGAAGACCAGCCTTTCTTTGGAGGGACTGGGGAGCAAATTTGGAGAAGGTCTATCCTGGGGTTTATGCCACTGGGTTACATGAGTGGAATGGCTCATCTCCTTTTCCAACTGAACTACGAGCTCCTCAAGGACAGTATGCCTCCCTCCCAGCTGCTGGTACGAGGCTGGCACCCTGTGCATGTCGATGATAAACCACTGAAGTCCACTCCCCCCCCACTGTGCTCTCCACGGAGCTGCCAGGGAAATCTAGCTGCAGTGAGGGATCGCTGTGTGGTTTTGTTTTGTTTGTTGCTGTTGTTTTCATTTCCAATGTGTTGCACACCAGTGTTTTCTGTCTTTGCTCGGTTCAATGAGACATACCCCTGAATCAATGCTTGAATGTTGCAACCATGTCAAATTGCCATAAACATTTCTAAACATCACTCATTATTTCCATGCTTCACTGTTTGTGAACTAGTAACAATCATTCTCTCGACCAACACCAGTTCCCAGACCCCCCTTTGAATAGTGCTGCTGTACCGTTGGTGAGTCTCCTAGGTGTAGAGTCTGATGGAAAAGCCTCGCCAAGTTAACATATGCAGATAAGCAGGCCTGCCTTTCTGAGAGCCTTCCAGACACTTGGAGCCCAAAGGTGCAGCCATCGGTTTTCTTGTCAGCGATTTCCTCTCAGATCATTTGTCCCTGCTTTTTCTCCACAGCCTTGTTTTCTTGTCAAAACACAATGGAACCTGCTACAGATGCAGGTATGTGACTTGAGCGTTGGGCCAACTCCAGCAAATTCTCCAGTGTGCAGTTCAGGGGCTTCCGAGAATGCTTCAAGCCCTGACATGTTTCCAGCAAGGGACTAACACCACTCGAAAAAGAGCTCGGCCTGTGCCAGAAATGTGTGAGTCCTTTTGCAGAGGCTCTCCGGACTGTCAATAAAATTCGCTGAGAAGCCAGACGAGCACTCCTGCCTCAGCACAAATTATTTATAGGTTGTTTCATTGCTGTCCGCTTTTGGATGCTCAGCGAGCTCACTGCATAACTCAAGTGGATCTTCCCAGCTGTGACTTTAGCATCAGCTCTTTCTAATTAAACTAGGTCTGGGTGTGATCCAAGCCTCCCAAGAAATGGGGAGCTCCAGGCCTGGAACAGGTGTCCAAGACTCTGCAGAACATTTCATAAAACCTCCAGCCCACATCCCTCCCTTCTCCATCTTGCTTGCGCTCCAACACCATAGCCCTCACAGGTCTGACTCATGTGTACAGGAGATGCTCTTATATGGGGAGCGGAGTGGGACACAGCAGTTTGCCCACCCCCCAAGACCTCCAGGAGTTAGTGAAGGGGTGTGTAACAGGGTCATACCCCCTGCCTCTTTTCCTCTTTGCCCCAGGGTGAGGGGAGCCTTCTCCTTCCCTATCAGACTGGGTGTTTCTTCACCCTCTAATGCCCCGGTCTCTCTCTGAGCACCCACTTTCTTCGCCTGTCGGTGCAGAGTTCTCCTTGACCCATCAGATTTGACTGTTCTGGTGGGCTCCTCTGCCATTCCTCCTACCCATTATGGGGGCCTTACCATTTCTGGGGCCTCATCCCTGTGGAGATGGGGATAGTGAGGGTGTTAGAGGCTGGGAGGAGTGGGGAAGGTTTGGAGTAAAACAAGGTGCATTTGCGAAGGTGGTGACAACGTGCAAGGGAGAGGTGGCCAAGCTCATGTGGCAGGTGAGGCGTGTTTATCTTTCACCCTACATACAACCATGTGCCACGTAAGGTTTCCGTCGATGGTGGACTGCGCCTACGACGCTGGTCCTATGAGATGATAATGGAGCTGAATTTCCTGTAAGAAATGGAAGGGTATTTTGTCCAGGGCGATTTTTGTCCCCGATGGGAGCAGTATCTGTGGGGCTTGGCAGTAGTTTCCCTCTCACAGCACCTCATCCCAGTCAGTCGGCCACTGACCTGTTTGGGTACAGAGGAGCCTGCCCGCCGGTGCAGCGTGTCCAGAGGCTGGCCCTCCCAGATCCGGCCCGGTGGTCCTCAGAGAACATTGTGTGAATGCTGTGTGAGGGCCCGAGACCTGTACCAGGACGCAGGTCCACAGGAGCTCTCTCAGCTGGGAGGTGTTAAGTGTCACTGCCACATTAGTGAAAGCTCCCTGCAGTGGTGTGCAGCCAGCCTGTCACGATCTTTGGAAATATTTCCAGGTTGTAATGATGTAAAACCAAAGATAAGTTTTATTTCTTTCATCAATTTAATGCCAGAGAGTCCTTTGTGCCAGGTAGGGTTAACAGGACCAAAAGGAAATTTCCAAAGTCAAACTATTTGGTCCTCAGCCATGCAGAGGAATAAATCATATTCATCTCTCTCAAGGCTGCTGTGAGGATTAAGTGTGATTATGCTGAAGAGCCCTTAGCTCAATGCCTACACGTAGATAGTAAGATATGTGTGCGGAATACTGGTTCCTATTATTATTATTATTATTCCCATTTGGATACAAGGTATATTTTGGTGATTGGCATTAATATTGCATGGCATACCAAAAATTTACACAATTTATATAATAGTATGACCTATATTTTATTTACAAATAGCATCACATAATATATTTTATTTCAATGTACTTACTAAAATGGATTTTTGATATAATTTATACCATGTAAAAGTAAAATTTAAATGGTTTTTGAATTCTGCTTTATTTCTAAAAATAAATTTGAAGAGTCAGAGCTTGAATTTAGGTCCAGACAATGATTGTTAAAGACTGACAGATTAAAAAAAAGCCGAAGAGTAAAACTTTCCCTGATTGCTAATGATTCTAGCTAGGCTTTCCCCGAAAGCAGATATATAAAAATTGTTCCCTGTAGTCTCTCCAACACCTGGGACCGAGCGAGGCTAAGCAGGGTCACTAGGCTCTGCTCGGGGCAGGGGCAAGGCAAAGCACGTAGTTTTTCACTCTGTACCACCAACGCTCTTTCAGACAATCAACTGATGTAGCCATGAAAGGAACATGACCCAACACAAACAGTGCTGCACCTGTCCCCATGCCAACATGCAGGGGGATTTCTGACGTGGCTGGAGTTGGGTGGTATTACTACAAGGACACATGCTTTTCAATAAGCTGGCTGGACTCAGACATCGAAATGAGGCTTACCCTCCAGAGTGTTTACTGTGGGAGAGGAATACACATTCTCACAGGGGCATCATTTCCTAAAATAGTCTGTTTTTGGAATGGGTTTCAAGATACTTTTTGAAAAACTGCATAAGAATTATCAATGTGTCCTTTATTCTATAGTTGTATCATTCTAAAATAAAAATAAAATTTGCTGACTCATATTATTCTCATTTGGTTGTTTCCCCAAAGTCCATTTTCTAAATATGAACATGATCCATCCAAAGTGAAATGTATTCTACTTCAGGTCTGTGGTTCGAGTTCACACAACAAGGAGGACAGTCCCTGTCTCAGAACAAGGGCTAAGGGAAGCCCCTGACCAGCAGAACTTTGATCCTTAGGGTAGAAATAAGGTCAAGTTAAAGGAGTTCATCATCACCAAGCCCTTATTATATGAAATGTTAAAGGGACTTACCTAAGAAAAAGAAGATCAAAGATATGAACAGTAAAATGACAACAAACTCACAACTATCAATAAATGAACCTAAAAATAAAAGAAAAACAATGAAAACAAAAACTAAGCAACAACTATAACAGGAACAGACTCAGAGAAATGGAGATCACCTGGAGGGTTTCCAGTGGGGAGGAGGAGGGGAGAAATGGGAGGGGAAGTACAGGGAAGGAGAAGCATAATTGGCAGGCATAAAATAGACGGGGAGAGGTAAAAAATGGTACAGGAAACAGAGAATTCAAAGAACTTACATGTACAGCCCATGGACATGAACTAAGCAGGGGGATGCTGGAGGATTGTGGGGTGTGTAGGGCGGAGGGGGAATAAAGGGGAAAATTGGGAAAACTGTAATAGCATAATCAATAAAATATACTTAAAAAGGAAAAGAAAAGAAAAATATACCTGTGCTAAAATAAACAGAAATAAGAATCACGGTTGGGCCTCGTGAGGGAAGATAACCTAGTATATGAGGTCATTGCATCTAACATTGAGTAAAACTCAAAAGCCTAGTAAGTTTCTGAGTCACAACCAAATCAGGGGCCTGGCCAGGTAGTTCAGTTAGATCATCATCCCAAAATGCCAAGGTTGTGGGTTTGATCCCTGATCAGGGCACATACCAAGAAACAACCAATCAATGCATAAATAAGTGGAACAACAAATCAATGTTTCCCTCTCTCTCTCCCCTTTTTCTCTCTTGCTCTAAAATCAGCAAGTTAAAAAAGAAAGACCAAAAGTAAGTCTGACTTCAAAACCAACTGCTCTTCAGGACACCTGAGCTTCCCCAAATTCTATGCTGATGGCAGCTAAGCAGGAATCAGGCAGCCAGGGATCCTTTGTATTTGTCTCTAGCTGCAAAGAGCCTCCTTTATCCCCGAGTATCTTGCAAAGATGATTTTTCTGGGGGCGTACAAGATTTGGAATCACCACATTGTGCTGCACACCTTTTCATTCATTCATTTGCTAACTATTTGAATTGACTATTGTGCTCGTCATGAGGCTGGCATAGTGTTACACCCCGGAGTGGTTTGTGCTCAAAGGACAATGGAGGGATAGGTGAGAATGAGCCACATCTTTGCCTACATTGAGTATTGTGGAGAAATGATCATTTCTTTCTTTTTAGCTTATCATTTTTTCCAGTTTTTCTATAATTATTATGCATTGCTTGCATAATGAGAACAAATGAGTTTATGTTTTCAAGTGCCCACAGGTTCAGAGGGAGCCCCTGACTTGCGGTGGCTGAGTGGGCCGTTCTGAACAGTCCGAGGATTGTTCCTGTAGGTTCTGCCCTGTGCACTCTAAAGAAGGCCCCGTTTGGACCAATTTCCAAGGAGAGCAAGAGTCTAAGAAGTTGGCTCAAGCCCTATGCAATTCTCTACAGTCTTTAAATGAACAGACTTGCAAAGACATCTACATAGGGCATTCGACCAATTCTTTGTTTAAAGACAGAAAACACAACTCAGACTAATGCACAAAGGTTGGAAGTCAGATGGGCATGGCTGAAGGGCCACCCTTTTCCCCCTCCTATCTTCACACCAGCTAATGGCCAGCAGAAGCTCCAGGATCACCCCCACTGGCTTGTTCTGAGGAAGCCTCTCCCCACTTCTCTAAGGAAGGACCTCTGGGCCCTCTAGCCAGGAGATGGGACAGTCTGGAATTGGCCCTGCCTGGGCCATGGGCAAACCTGCAGCTGACAGAGAGCTGGATGGGGTGAGGGGAATTTGGTGGGGGGTGAGAGGGTAGCCTCCCACCCCCACAACGTAGGGGAAATTAGGGGTAGTGTTTGGGGAAGGTGGGTACTGCACAGACAGAACCAGGAATACCCCCAGCATGATTCTGAGGCCCACAGCGCACAAAGGAATAGCTAAAATTAATGTGGTTTATAATGGGCCATTTATAATTCCCTCATAGTAAGTAAAGCAGAAGCAGTGCCTGAGAAAAGTGCCTGAGAAAAGCAGTGCAGACCTGTGCATTCGCCTCCCCATCACTGGCTGCACGGCCAGAGCTCCAGGGTTAGGTCCAGGGAGCCTGGTCATCTGCAGCCTGGCTGTACCCGTTCTGTTGTGAGAATCTACTCAGTGTTGTCACATGGGAACAACCACACCTAATCAGTGTCGTTGTTGCTTGGCAGAATATTTAGGTATTCATTTTGAAGGAGTAGAATAGTTGTTAGAAGCTAACACACTCTGAGCACTTACAAATCAAAATGACAACAACAAAGTCTAGGCTAGGATCAGTACTTGAACTGGTTAGAGTGTTAGTTCTGGAAGTGTCCTTGGTTGTCTCCCTCACCCTCTCCTGCCCCTAAATTTCTTGGGTGGATGCCCCTGAAACTTCCCCTTTGTTCTGTGGAGAGCCTTGGTGTCCTATCGTTAGCCATGCATCTCGCAGTGACACACTGCTGTCTTTTACAAGAAATGCCCTGTTATGCAGAAGTCAGTGTCAGAGTTTTAAGGAGCTGTGTGGTTTGAAAAGATAGGGCCATTGTTTTTGCTGGTGTGAAACTGATACATAGGGACCAGTCCTGGCAGGATGTCTTTGCATTTGCCCCAGGCAACTCAGCGGTTTGAGTTCCAGCCTTGTGTACTACCAGCAGGGACATTCATTTATTTGCAAAGTCTCAGGGTGGAAATATTGGCTTTGATGGGGTGAGAACCACCAAACAAAAACCACATGGCACCCCTGGCCGGGTGGCTCCGTTGGTTGGAACATCCTCTCGTACACCAAAGACTGTGGGTTCAATCCTCAGCTGGGCACATAAGGGAGACAACTGATTGTTCTCTCTCTCTGTCCTTTTCTCTTTTAAAAAATTAATATCAATAAACATTTCCTCTGTGAGGATTATAAAAACATCCCACATGGCAGAGTCCTAGCCCTTCTTCACACTTTCAATTCCCTAAATCACAGAGCACAACTTCTTTAATAAAAGTATGAACACACACTCATACACATGCACACACACATATCTGTATGAGAGCATTAAAGAAAATCCTGTGGGTTCAACACTTCTAAGTCTTCTAAAGTATTCACTTTCTAATGGCACCCAGAAGAACATTTAATCCCGTTGGATGGCCCTGCAGCTCCCCCAGCCCTTCGTTGCTGGCAATGGGAGATGCACGTGAATGATCTCAGACAAACTCTGCAAATATGCTTGTTTTCACTGAGTGGCTGCTCTTAGTCTGTTTTCCAGCAAACTGTCTCTTTCTGTTTCAAGTTCAGTGCCAAAATCCAATTCTGCACAACTGAGCCCTGAATTACTGTGAGTCACTATAAATACTGCGTAGCCTAATTTCTAGCCCATGGAAAGTTGTAATAAATAATGAGTTCTACAAAAAGCTCTATTTTAATAAGTCAAGTTCACAACAGTATACAGCACTTAGAGAAACTTCTCCCCTTCTTCTCACCCCACCTGAAAGTCGCTAAAGTTCCTCTTGCTGTAAAAGTGCAGCCCGATGGAAAAACCTAATTGCTTTAAATGATGTTCGACTGCAGGCTGCCACAATGAAACGAATAGCAATGTTCAGTTTGGAGCACAGCTCGTGGACCGAGGTTTTTAATTAACTGCACATGTCTACACATCTCTACACCCCACTGGCACCCCAAATGACTTTCAGAACGACAGTTAATTTTGCAGATAGACAAAACCCAGAAAGTCTTCCAAAGTGAATTAGAATTAGGGTTAATGCCCTAGCGCCCCAGCAGCCTGCAGGCAGAGTAGGTTTTCCCAGAGGAAGCCACAGTGGGAGCCCTTAGATGGGTGATGTTCCTATTGCCTTCTCAGCGGGGAAAGTTAAATAGAGTAATGTAAGGTTTAAAGAACAATTTTAACAACAACTAAAAAATAGAAGAACTGACATGATTTATTGCCAAATGTTTTCTACAAGACTTAATTGTTGTAAACATATGCAGAGAGAGTTTGTTTAGTGCTGGGAACCTGGGTGGGAGGCCTGGGGTCTGGGGGTGGCGGGAACAAAGATGTGGAATGGAGGCAGTTTGACCCGGGTTTCAGAGGATTTGAGCTGGCACTGGAGGAGAGTAGGGACAATTTGGTCCAGGTGGCTGGACACCCCTGGAAGGACTTATGTCCTCTCTCCCACTAACCTGTTTGATTTCTCTTTGTGCTTCCAAAACATCCAGGGCATTTCTTACTTAAATGACTGGAAGAAGTTTTCCTGTGGCAAAGCATTTCCTAAAGTTCAGGCCCCCATTCCGGTGACGATACTTTCTGTTTTTCTTGAAAGAGTACAACAAAGAGGAGGGGAGATGCCACACCTCAACTAGTGGGAGCTACTAGTTTCCAAATTTAACCCTCACAAAGGGCCCACTGTGTACACACATTTAACCTTCACAAAAGGATTACTCATACCTGCTGTGGACCTGCCAACAGTGTGTCCATTTTATAGATGATGAAACTGAGGCCCAGCAAATGAGTAAGATGTTGGAAGAGCAGGAGCTGGGAGCTGCACCCTCAGGTCCTGCAGCGGCTCTCACCCTCTCTGCTGCCTTCTGGCAGGAGCCGGAGACAGGAGGGGCCTGGCACTTCCAGGGAGCCGATATAGTGGAGTGTCAGCTATTGCCACCGGCTGTGCTGCTGGAGACTGGAGTTTCAAGTCCTCAGAGTTGCCTCAGCCTCTGTGGTCGGCTCCAGTCTAGGTTCCAGAGTTTTTTGTTGCTTTAGGGATTCCACATTGCAAGTGTTAGCTGGCCTTCACTGTTTTGTTGGTTTCTGTTGTCTGTTCTCCAAGTGGGGCTGGTGGCTAATGCTTTCTCCACCTTACCACTGGGAAAAGAACCCTGAGCTCAAGTAGGGTGGCCAGCTTTTCATATACATATGAAAATAGGGCATATGTATGTATGTATGTATGCTATACATGTATATATATGATGTGTAGGTATGGTGTATATCTATAGTTATATATGCAAATATACACTAGATGTATAATTATATAGGTATACATTGTATATGCATATACGATATGTGTATAAAGAAAATGTATAGTCACTATATAGATATGTATATACATAAATATATACATATGTTATTACTTTATTATAAAGATATGAAAGTAGGTATTTATTTGAAATCATTTATTATTCTGTATTATTTACTTTTCTGCTACCTAAATACTATTACTTAAACAAAATAAACTAGGACTAGCTGATAGTGACAATTGTAATAGTGCAGTACAATAGCTAATAGTAGTAATTAGCAGTAGGACTAGGTAAACACATGTAAGTAAAACATAATATTTTTAATAGTGTTCCTTTGGTCATCGACACAGTAGTCCGCTGTGGCGTGGGCATCCTCCTTGGACAGCTGATGTCCTAGGCTGGGTCAGGAGGCACTGGGGACAGAGCAAGTGACGAGGGTGGGGCATGAGCTGGCCTCTACTGCTGCCCGCCCTCCCAGATTCTCAGTTTACTTCTGTCATCTTTGGAGAAGGAGTTTCCCCCCAAAGTGGTTTCTTACTTGAACACACTTAGGACACAGTTTGCACTGAAGCTGCCTCTCAGAGATTAAAGTCTTAGAGAAAGAGTAGAGAAGCAGCTTGTTTGTTTAACCTAGAGTTTCCCTAAGATGGCATGTGATGTACAGAACTTTCTCTGTTCCTTCGGCACTTATTACTAAATAGCTAGCATGTGCTACCTTATTTGTTCCTCTTCAGCCCTACAGGTCTCTGGAAGTTTATCTGATGTGTCCATAGCCTGGATTGCTTTTCCCAGGTATCTGTAAGGATCCACCCTCATTTCCTTCTATTTGCACTCAAATGACACCCTGAGTGACCCCACATTCTATCACTTACTCCTGTTTTTTATTCCTAGGCATGTATCATCACCTAACATACTCTATGCTGTACTCTACCTGACTTACTGAGCTATTTCCTGTTCGTCTCACGAGGAGACCAGAGCTCCTGTGGGTGGGTGTTCCGACTGGTGGGCTTACGGCTGCAGCCCCAGGCCTTGTGCAGTGCCTGGCCCAGGGCAGCGACTCATGGAAGGGAGTCAGCTGGAGAAGGCCATGTCTCTGAGGAGCCCTGGGAACGGACACGACACAGCTAATGGGAATCCTCTCATTAAGCCTTTCAGGTCCCCCCCTCAGGCTAGGACTCCTAATGTGACCTTGGGTTCTCTCTACCCCACATTCCTTCAGCAAACATTAAGCACCTACACCCAATACACACTGGACAATTAACTAGGCAGCGGTGACACGCTTGTGGGAAAAAGTGCCTGTCCTCAGGGAGGCTGCCTTCTGAGGGGCGCAGGTAAAGGACAGGAAGGGGAAAGTGGAGCCGCAGGACAGCACAGATGAGCTGTAGCTTTGTCACTGGGCACAATGTTTCCTCATCATGTTTTCTCTTTCCCCTAAATGAGAATGTGTGAAAAAGCAACCCAGTCCCTGGGAGAAGATAGTTAAAAGCAAATAAATGCTAAAGAAAACAAGATGCATTACATTTCTGTTTCAGCTAGAAACCAGCCTTCTTATCTGCTGCTGTGTACAGCATTTCAAATTCTCCTGAACAGACCCCCCAAATCACCAGAATTTTTATTTTAAAAATAACCACAGTGTAATTTGACCCTCGGAACAGTTGCCTGGAATAAATTCTTTAAGAAATCCAACATATGCATGCACATGAACACATAATCATGTAAGTGCAGAAAGCACAAAAAACCATTTCAACTACTGGACTGGATTTAAAAGGCATCAGGTGGTGAATTAAATGCTGAAAATAAAACTTTAGGAAGCCAACATGCAGTTCGGATTTCAATTCACTGATGCCTTAAGTTGAAGAACTCTCAGCAGATGGAAGGAAACCCATCAACTCAGAGCTAGGGGCCTGTAGGGGAGTGGGTGAGTTCTGCATCAGAGGCGGTACCCTGAGACGCTCTGAGAAATCTGAGATGAGGACGAAACATATCGAGCCTTTGTCCAGACCAGGTGGAGTCATTTTCCTGCCGCCACAGACAGACAGGAGCTCTCCTTCCTCAAGCACGTGCAGCTGTCAATCCCCTGGGAGAAAACAGGAAAAGCTTTCAGTGAAATACCCACAGGCTCTTGAAGTTCATGAATTACTTCACCATCTTCTATAAAATCAACTTCAAGGAGTTCATCATCACCAAGCTCTTATTATATGAAATGTTAAAGGGACTTATCTAAGAAAAAGATCAAAAATATGACAGTGAAAAGACAGCAAACTCACAGCTATTAAGAACCACACCTAAAACAAAAGCAAATTAAGCAAACAGCTAGAACAGGAACAGAACCACAGAAATGGAGATTACATGGAGGGTTAGCAACATGGGAGTGGGAGGAGGAGGGGGGGGAAAGGTACAGAGAATGAGTAGCATAGATAGTGGGTAGAAAATAGACAGGGGGAGGGCAAGAATACTATGGGAAATGTAGAAGCTAAAGAACTTATGACACATGGACATGAACTAAAGGGGGGAATGTGGGTGGGAGAGGGTGTGCAGGGTGGGGGGATGATGGGGGAGAAATAGGACAACTGTAATAGCATAATCAATAAAATATATTTAATAAAAAATAAAAGATGCTCAGTAGTTCAAGTCCTTAAAACGGTCTAGAACTCAACAGAGGAAAGCGATGTGGCTGAAACCTGCGGAGCGCCTGCCTGCCAGAAGCTGAGCTTGCGATGCACAGAAGTAACTCACCTGGCTGCTGTCCTCCGTCTTCATAAACAGTGGAAAACCACCGGAAAAGATTAAGTATGCCTGGAAATCCTAGAAAGCTCCAAATGTATTAACACTCACGAAGGCAAAACATGCTAACCTAAGAGCTTCGGGAGGTGGCGTGATGAGCGTTCTCCCTCCTGTGTCCCCTCCTCCCACCTGAACCTCCATATGTTAGCAATGAGGTGCCACCTCGGTTTAATTGAGTTGAGGGGGCTCGTGCATTCACGCATGGCTTTCCTTTCCTTTCCTCCCCTGCTCAGCAGAATTCTCAGAGAACAGGATGGTGGACCCGTGGCTGGGAGGTCAGAGTGCACACACGGGAATGCCCACAGGGAGGCGGTGCTGAGCCAGAGCTCCCTTGGAGACAGTCGGCCAGGAGGGCACCCCATATCCAGTCATGTCACCGTGAACATGTGTTTTCACAGAAAGGGTAAACATTTGTATTTTGGCAAGGAAAGGAGGTATGTTAGTCCTTGGTCTTTGGGACAAATATGAGGGAGTCGAGATGAAAATCAGCTGGTATTGTACCAATGCCAACACACGCATGCAGGGCTGAGCGTCTCACTGCTTTGGCTGTAGGACTCAGTGAACAGAAGATGGCCCTTTCTTCCCAGGTAGGTGCACAGTGAGTGAAAAACACTGCTTATAACATCCCTTTATACAGAAAGGTCTATGTCATGGGCTCCCTTTGCCTCGAACATGCTGTCTCTTCATTCTCCAAGAACAGGTACTAGGGAAAGAAACTAGGTACCAATTCCAGTTCCCATTTGTAGAATGATGGGGTCATTGATGGAGACAGGATGGGGACAAGGTGAAGGTGATGGGAGATTCCGTCACCATGAGGTGGGATTAGATGAGAAGTTTGGTTTGGGTTCATCCATTCATTCCAAAGGTGCATTTGATTCACCAAGCCTCTGCCAGGCACTGAATTAGGTAAAGGGGGTAAAGGAGAGCCCAAGATAGACAAGAACTTCTTAAATAAAGAGAATTTCAGATTGTTGCAAGTGCCAGGAAGGGAATAAGCAGGGGACAGATTAACGCAAGGGGCCTAGTTTACACAGAGTGGTAGGAAGGGTCCTCTGAGGAATTCTCAATGAAAGTGAAACTAAGAATCTAAGATGAGAAGTTAGCAACATGAAGTTGCAATATCAAGGGGGAAATGGTCTACCAAGCAAGAGCAGCACGATCCTGGACCCTGGGAGCCGGGTGGGAAGAGCTTGTATGTTCTAAAACACAGAGTAGGAGTGGGGAGGATGGGAGCCCCAGGGGTCAAGGGGCATGGTAGGGAGGAGACAAGTCTATGCACTCAGGTACAACGTTTGTTATTTTGTCATGATGGAAAACCACTGAAAGATTTTGAGCAGTGGAATGACACTGGACATATCCATTTTTCAAAGATAACTCTTGGCTGCTTTGTGGGAATGACACCAGGGGAGTGAGCATGGTGGGCAGCCACTGGGAAACTGTGGTGCAGATTCAGAGGCAAGATCTGGGGGGTGGGGCAGGCTGGTGCCCTGGGGACGGACAGAGGCTGCATCGTGATTCCAAACTGCCCTGGGTGTTTATCACAGCAAGTAGTCCTGCATGTGTTTCTCATTTCTGAAAATGAAACCCCCCAAAGGCTAGTGTTAGTAATTATGATTCTAAAATGTACCAAAATTATTTTCAAATATCTGGCAATGGTAGCATTTCTCATCTGTTTCCCAGTTAGCACCATTGAATGTTCCCCATGAAAGTAGAGACTGGAATTTTAACACATCTAAGAATCTTCTGGAGGGCATTTGTTCAAAAGGCAGATTCCCTGGGTCCACTTCCTATGCTTCAGTCTCAGGAGGTCAGCAGCAGAGCTCAGGAATTTGCTTTGTCCTGAGAACCTCAAGAGATTCAAATGTAGTGTTTTGGGGCACCCTTCAGAAACAGTGGGTTAAAGCCGGGCATCTGATCCTGCCTCCTGCCTCCTGCTGGACTAACACGGCATTTTTCATGTATCTGCTTCTACACCTGTACAGAATGCTTTGCAACTCAGGTGATAGGATGGCTTAGGTTGTGCTGCAGTAAAAAGCAACCCTCACATTTTAGGTGCCTTACAAAGACAGAATTCATGCCCTGGGGTTTTCCTACGCATTCCAGGTTGGGGGTGGAGGGCTCTGTTCCACGTTGTCCCGGGTCGGGATCCTACCGCTGGCTCCACCCTCTGGAACTCTGCTGGCTGACATGTTAGGGGAGGAGAAACAGAAGCTGGGCCTGGCTCCACGCCTCCTCCCAGCTGTTATGGGTGTCACTTGCATCCGTGGTTCCTTGTCCAAACTAATGCTATGGGGTGTGGAAATGCAATCCTCTTGTGGGTCAGGAAGGAGAGGAAATGGGTATTGGAGCCTGTGGCAATGTCTGTCCCAGGGGACACAGAGGCAGAAAAATCAGGCCTAGAAAAACGGTTCCTAAACCCTTGAGGAATACTGGGCATTTGTGAACTGCGAAGGTCCTAAAATCATATTAAAATAGTGGCAATCAATTTCTGAAAATTCCCAAAACTTTCTTAGAGAAATTTCTCAATCTTTGTTAAGTACTTTGCTTACTTAAGTATTTAACAAAGTACTGCTATGTTAATTGAAAAACAATTAATGTATATTAATAGAAAATCTCCCAGTTGAAGTTTATGTATCTGATACTTGTGAGACACGGAACTGCCCAGGAATTAGAGAGCATATGTTTTAAAGTTGCTCCCACTTCACATGAAGGAGCAGTTCTGAAGTTCCCTGACCAGGTACTGAGGGAGGTAGGGGAAGGACCAGTCTTCTCTGCTCCAGCCCCATCTGCCAGTCAACCTGCTCAACTGTGCTGACTGACTCCTGTCACCTCATTTCTTTGCATGTTGTGTCCCCTGTAAAATTCGATGGAGAGGGACGGTTGATCACTAATATCCCTCTCTGAACAACCTGGAAGCTACAGTCCTGATGCGATCAAG
This sequence comes from Glossophaga mutica, assembly GCA_039655065.1. Lineage (NCBI taxonomy): Eukaryota > Metazoa > Chordata > Mammalia > Chiroptera > Phyllostomidae > Glossophaga > Glossophaga mutica. The sequence goes on along the minus strand of CM077309.1, from coordinate 97,864,102 downwards.
TAGGATGAACAGTTTTGAGTCACTCACTAGATAGAAGAATTACAAACCAGTACACACACTAGTGTTTTAAGTTTCTGAAAAATATTCTGCAATGCAACCTACTGCAGAAGAGCCAACAGGGCCCCCACAGTACTAGGTGCTAAAATTTCAGACAGAATGAGCCTGAAGAGGTGCCTTATTACCTTTTTCCACTTATTGGATGTGTGCCTTTGGGAAGTTGCTTAATCCTAAGATCCCTCATGGGCAAATGGATTCTAATTTATTTCTAAGGTTCTCATGGCAATAAAATGAGGTAATGTGACAACTTAGCATCACATCTAAGATGTACTGGTAGTTGTTTCTTGAATGTGGAATGAATGGAATGCTCAGTGATGAAAACTGTATCATTATTATTATTCTCATAACTTTTTACATTGGTGTGCACCTGGGCACATTCAATTCTGTCACCTTCTGACAACCTAAAAGGTTTTTGGAGATTCCTTTCATTGATAGAAGAATCCTTTTATAGACTTCATTTCTTTCCCCAACTAAACCTCTCTGAAGCAGCTGATGGGCAAAGTGTAATTCAGAAAACTGTTTGGGTTCCATCAGGCCTTGCCCGTCATCCCACTTGCCTTGACAATAGGAACACAGTCTTCTCTAAATTTTCATATCCTCACACTTCAACCTAATGTCCAAAAACAGCTCTCAGCGCTGTCAGAAAGCCCCGAGGCCAAGGGCACACACAGAGCAAACAGCTTTGCTCCCACTTTACAGAGGAGACAATGGAAGCAAACTCTTAGGCAGGTGGGGCTCAGTTATTGGAGGAAGAGGTTCCAAAGAGCTGCAGAGGCCCATGTCCAGCTAGCTTTTCCTTCTGCTGGGTCTCTGTCTCTGCCAAAGCAAGGGGGCATGAGCTGAACATGTGAGAGACACTCTCCATGAAGGTAACTTGCTCAGAGCTGAACATGCAGCCTCCAAGCCTGTGGTCTTTTTAGCACAGCTCTCGGATGGCACTGCAGAAACCAATAGAACTCACAGTCATCATACAGGGCGAAGGGGGCGAGGCAGGTTTGACATTTTGAAAATGGTGCTATCTTTCCTGAGTTAAGAATCTATTCAGTTCTTCTGGAGCACCGTTAACTTTTGCTTTCTTTCTCCAGTGCATATTCTGGTCTGAACACACCATGAGATCCTCAAGGCTGGGGAAACAGAGCGATGCTGACTCACCAAATTGTCAAAATGTGTTTCCTAACTACTGAACTGTGGCCAGACATTTTTCTCTACTGTTTGCCCTTCTAAAAGTCCTTGATCAAAATAGGCAGGATGTGGCTTCAAAACACAGCACTTTCAAATCTGAAAGAATGCAATTCTAACAGCCTTGTCTCTTTGAACTCAATGGGCTGTGTGTTGCTCCTAATAAAACAGCTGAAGTCTTTTTCTAAATTGTATTGGTTACCATTTAGATAAGGGTGAAACTGCTGAAATTCTGACTGTTTGAGACATGTTTATATATATGCAAGCAGCAGAGAAAAGATGAATTCAAGGGCATGTCTGTTTTTTGAGTACAACGCTCAGTCTGCCTCTCCTTGTCTCACGCTGGATTGCAGGGAGAGCAGAGCTGGACTCACAGACTTTGATCAAAGTACATCCTGTCACTTGCTCCCTCTGGGATCTTAGTTAAGGGGCTTCATCTCCTTGGAATCAAGGTTCTTAACCTGTAACATGGGACAATAGCCACCACCTTGGGTTCATTGTGATAAGATGTATAGTGTAATAGCACAGGACTTAAATATGATAGGTTAAAAAACCCATGCTGCACTTAGTAAGTATTGACTATATACTCCAGGTTGTGTGATACGCACTGCCCAACTCTGGGACCACAGTTCATATCACAATTATCTGATATCTGTATGTTTACTAGGACAGTTTTTTTTTCTTCTTGGCAGAAAATAAAATGTTTTGAGGAAGGCACACTATTTAAAAATTTTCACAAAGGCACCAGTTAGGCTAGCTAGCCTAAAGGGAAAGGGCAACATAGAAACTCAAAAATAATCTCACTTGTTGGTAGTTGTGTTGAATCTTGAAAGAGCAAGAGCCTGCAAGGTCAAGGAGCAAGGAGAAAGCAGTTCTCACAGAATGAAAAGCTACTGCACCTCAGCAGTAGTGGTGATTTCAAAACATTTCTATAAAATCTTTGATGTTCTTACCTTTAAAGGATGACGTCTAACCCTCCTCTGCATGAGTGGGGGCTCATTTAGTGACTCAGGGCTGTCCAACCTGCAGTCTGTGGACAGCGTGCTGTCCGGGATGGCTGTGAATGTGTCCCAACAGAAAATTGCAAATTTACTTAAAACATGATGAGATTTTTTTTTTGTGTGATTTCATGTCACAATGTATATAATGTGTAGCTGAAGACAACTCTTCTTCTAGTGTGGCTCAGAGACCCCAAAAGTTTGGACACCCCTGTATGAACTAAATGTGATGGGTGGGTTGCTTTAGAACACTGGACCACAAAAGTCAGTGTGACTTCCGCCTTGCTTTCTCTTGGGTCACTCTCTCCAGGGAAAGCCAGATGCCATGTTGTAAGGACTCTTGCCAATGCCAAGTGAGCCATTTGGGAATTAAATTCTCCAGCTCCGACCAAACCTTCAGATGACCCAGCCCTGCTGAATGAAACACCCTGAGCCAGAATTATCTGGCTAAGCCACTCCAGGATTCCTGAACCACAGAAACTGAGATAATAAATATTTATTGTCTTAAGTTATTGAATTTTAAAGAAATGTGTTGCCCAGCAATAAATCATTAGTGTAGTGGTAAGAAGTTCCCAATGGAAACTTGCTCATTTGGAGCCTGGAGTGTAGGATGGGTATCTGAAGGGGACAGAGGAGATGAGATCTGTAAGGTGGAGGCCCAACATGCTTTGTTAAGAAGTTAGGATTTATATTATCAGCAAAATATTCAAGCTGGAGGTTGTCTTTTACACAGAGGACATTTTTACAGAGTTTTTGCACAATCAGTGGTGATTGTGCTATCTTTGGCATGACAAGGGATGGGATGGGACAAGCCTGGTTGAGGGAGGGGGGACTTCCGGTCGGTCAGGAAGTTGTGGGAGCAGTAGGTCAGGTGACAGAAGACGAGAGTTAGAACTAAGAAAACAGCAAAGGAGGTGGATATGAGAGGATTGTCTTATAATTTGGTGGTTTTCAGGAAGAAACAACCAGTTTTCAGGTCCATCTAGTGCAATCATGCTTCACTCTGCACTGTGTAGGGAAAAAGTGTATTCTTACCAACGTCACACACACACACACACACACACACACACACACACGAGATACTTACTTCCATGCACTAACAGAGTATTTTGCTAAAAAGAATTCACAATTAGGAAACATCTCCCTCTGAGGATTTACTACTAAGCATTTGAATTAGTCCTTTATAGAAACTCTAATTTCAAGAACAAAAAAAAAATGAGTTCCCACTTTCTTTAAAGGGAAGCAAAAAAGCCTCATTTGTCCATTGTACAAATAAGGCCACAGAATATTAGACTGAATTATAGTGGGATGATTTATAGACCCGTTGAAATCCAATTTAATGTGATTTTGAAATGTTGGAAGATTCAATAGAATCTGTGAGTAAAACAACATTGGGCAGTGATATTAAATTAGCAAAGAAGTGCTCATCCATCTCCCAAACTGGTTTCCCTAGAAAAAGAATATCTATTTTTGGGATTTCAATAGCCCTGGAAAGAGATGGATTATATAAGTGCTAAGACTTGAATACAGGGTCCAGCACAAATAATGCCCTTTTTAGATTACAAACTCATAAGCATGTAATCCTCTAACATGACAATATCACATTCAAGCATTTCATATGACATTTTAGGTGAAATGTTCAAATTAAAACTATAAATTATTACACCCATATTATGACCCTACCAACCACACTCGAGCAGGCCTTCCTTCTGCCGGACCCTGTATTTTAAATGGCCACATTTCCATCCCAGTGCTGAAGGAAGAAAATGTATGTATGTGTATTTGCGTCCCATTATCTTCAATGCACCGTCCAATCACCACTCAGCCACATTTCAAAATGTTTCTTCTGGGAAGTAGAGTTCTAGCTGAACTGAAAATTAATCAGAGAACCAGGAAGAATTCAAAACCAGGAGCAAGGAACCAAATTTCATTTTCAGAAGAAAAATGTTTATGAACAGTAATAGCTGGGAGTCACATCATTTGTTTCTGAAAATGACTTTTTAAATAATGCTTTATTTTATATTTACATATTATTGGATATATGGAATTTTGAAGAACTATTAACCTTCAAATAACTTGATTCAATAAATACTTTTTGAATACTAAATGTCCTAATAGGAGATAAGACATTTCCACTAAGAGGGGTATTTATCTTAAAATAAATGTGACAATCTAAGTCCCTTGAGGCAGAGACTATGTTGCTGACCATGAGAGTCACCTGTCTGTTGTGAGGCCTGGAAAAGGAGTGACTCCACAAATGACACGTTGAAAGGAGAATAAACAGCAGAGTGACAGACACATGAATACATGTCATGTTAATGATGTTGGGTGGGTAGAAGTAAGAACAAGGCTGTAAATTTCCAAGGCGTGTCTCCACTGTAAGAACTCAAACATATTTACAACTGAAGAGTCTAGTGGAAGATGTGAAAGACTATGATGTTTAGGATAAAAATAACCAAAGTGTGAATTAAGAAAAGAAAGCCTATTTTAGGAACCTTGAGGCAACTATTTTAGCAAAAGCACATTGCTGCAGCTACAATTAAGAACACTGCTGTACAAAATAGTTGTGATATGGTGAAAATTACAATGAAACAATGTTTCTTCAAGGCTATCAAAACTTCCCTTCTGGCTCACATTCCAAAGGTGAACTTTTGTGGAGGGAGCAAAGGAAAGTACACAGAGAAACCACCACCATTAGTGCCTGTACCAGAGCTATTTATTAGCGTAACTTTTTCTTTTTTTCTTCAAGATTTCATAACAACTGAAGTATGTACAAAGTCTTACAGCATTTACATCATAAAAAGTTTTTCATGAGCTGACGAAGCCTGTGGTAGTGCTCCTGAACTTCAGAGCGTAACTACAAGAGCAGTGAAGTAGACCGCTGCACTTGTACCTCTCTGCTACCACACCACAGCTGTCAGCTGGTGGACAGCCAACTGGAAGACAGGTTATTGGGGAAAAAGGGGAACAAGTCGATATGCAGCACTAGAGACCATGGAGCGGGGGGGAGCTACATAGCGTTGTGTTTCTACAGTTTCCTAGGGCTGTACCAAAGGTCCACAGCTTGAGAGAATAACATATGCAAGACAACACAATCACACTGCTCAGTTATGGTTCAGCTACCAAAGGTGTGCACTGTCGAAGAGGAGGCTCTATACACTGATATGGCTGGTATTTCCGTTTGTGTTCATGTCTTCCGATAGCGCAAACCTGCACAAACCCCGCTTCCCTCTCCCAAATAAAACAACAACAACGGAAGGGAAGTAGGGAATCAGCATGGAATTAGTTATTGACCAAAAAAACCCCCAAACCTCCCCAAATTTTAAGACATCAAGTAACAGGTTTAGAGTGGTCATTCCTGTCAAAAGATTAACAGTAGAAATTTCTGAATGAACCGAAATCAGAAAAATATCAACAATACCCCGGATATTCAACCTCCCGGATGTAATCACCTTCATTGTATCTGACTGTCTTTTCTTGGGGTCAGTATTACACAGAACCACCGATATTTATTTACACACTGAATAGGAGACAGAATGTAGCATCATTGCCCAATCGTTACCTTAAGCACGTGGCAAGAGGATTGCAACATGTACGTGATTAACATCAGGCTTACCACTTTCTTCTTCAGAAAACCCAGCCTGGTTCTATCTTAGGTCAGTCACTGTCTCTGCTTCAGAGCAGATCCCGTTTAGTTCCCCATTGTTTTGGTCTCACATGTAGGCAAATTGGCTTTTTATTTCAAAAAGATTCTACTCTCAATTTAAAAGCCAGTTGATAAAACTTTTAATTAAGACACAATAGCGCGGGATAGAAAACACAAGAACCACATAAACATTGAAGAAGTTGTATACCGTTTTCGTGTAAACAGTTTAGCTTGAGATCAAAGCCCTAATCAGATTCTGGCCGGAAACGTTTGGCAGAGGACCATGCGTTCAGCCAGGCTCTGCAGCCACGGTTGCTGTGGACGCCAGGTCAGTCCCCATGTTGACAGGCATGCAACTTGAAAACATTGCACAACAAGCAACACAAAGAGAGTGGAGAAGCTCACAACACTTCAAGGAGACCTCACAACCTTCACAACTGCGGATGCACAGAGACCCACCCCTCCCTCCTTCACTCGCACTTGCTCTTACACGTGGGAGACCTTCTGCGACTCTCTAGCTTGTTTGATGCTATATAACCACTTGATGATCCTAGCATTTCTTTCGATGGCAGAAATGCCATATGGCACCCGGTCATTGGCACTATCATCATTTCTAAGGTCACTGTTACTGTCCTGAGACTGTTCACAGTCCGAGCTGATCATGCTTGCACTGCGGAAGTTGAGGGATATGATATCGGAATTAGCCCTTGCAAAGTTTTCCATTCCAAGGTTCTCCAGCTCTTCGGGGTCCAGTCCGCAGTAGTTGAAGAACCTCTCCACATCTGCGTCCACCCGGAAATACCTGTCACTCAAGTCCGACTTAGACCGCTGGAGCGAGGGCCTTCGGCTGACTCCACAAGCAGGTTCCACGGGGTCAGCTTCGGGGGACTTCATGGTGGCGATGGCAGCCACCTTGGGTTTGGGCGGCAGCGGAGGAGCGGAGCTGCTGCAGGGGATCGCTTTTAAGGGCTTCGCACTGGTCACTTTGCGGATGTCCGAGGAGCTGTGGGAGACGTGGAGGAAGGACTCCGCCGTCTGCTCCAGCAGCCTCCTGCCCACGTGGGAGCTGCTCTCCTGCGGGCTGCCGCGGCCCTGCGTCGGGTAGACTTTCAGGGACTCGGCGAAGGAGTGCCGGTGCAGGTCTGTGGCGTCTGGCCTGTGAGGGGGCCAGTTTCGGGAGCTGTGCTTGTGGCCCGAGCCGGAGCTGGAGCCTTCGGAGCTGTTGATGATGTTCTTCAGGATCTCGAGCTTCAGGGTCTCCCTCTGCACGCCGCTCTCGGTCTTGGCGTTGGGCCCGAACACTTTGAGCGTGGGGCTGCCCAGCGCGCGCTTGGCGCCGGGGCACACCGGGGGCTTGGCCAGCACGGCCGGCTTCACTGGCTCCTGCTTCGCGTTGATGACCTCCTGGCTCTTGACATACTTGGCCTTATCCGCTTCCAGCCTCTCCACGGCGCTGAGTCTTTTGGGGTTGGGCTCGGCCTGCCTGCGAAAGTAGTCGGGCCCTTTGTTGAGGATGCGCAGGGGCACCGCCGAGGTGAAGGTGCCCGCGGGGCTGACCGGTTTCACCATGCTACCTGTCTGTAGGGTCTCCGTGGGCATGGTGGGTGGTCTCTCCCCGGCGGCCGTGTTGGATTTTCTTCTGGGCGCCTCCGGATGCGCTGAATAGACACATGTACACGGAGCACAAAGGGCAGCAGACGGACCCTGGAACCTCAGTGTCAGCAGCGGCAGTGGCAGCAGCGCCTCATCTCACAGCCCAGTAACCGCCACCGTCGTCGCTTTAAGTCACTTTCCCCCTCTCAGGCAGCCCCGGTACAAAAAGGCCACAAGCCACAAGTTCCTCGAATCTGCTCCGCCTCCTCCTTTCTTCTCCCCGAGGATGTGGGAGTCTCTTCCAGGTCTTTGTGTTCAACTGCAGGCAGAGCTGAAACACAAAAAAGCCAACCGCGGGTTAGGATGGGCGAGTGACATCACGGCTGTAGCAACCTAGAAACCCGCGGCGCCACCGCCGCCTCCACCGCTTCCACCTCCGCCCGCCGACAGCGCTCCCCCGCGGCGCCCGGGTCTTGCAGGGAGGCGATCCCCGTTCCCCGAACGCGCGGGCGGCCGGGAGTCGGAGCCTGCGCCTCGCGTGCCGCCGGCCGAGGCTGGAGTCTGGGAGAAAGGGGCTGACATTTCCCACGCGTGAACTCTTCCAGCTGCCTCCCCATTGGTGGGAACCGCCTCTGATCACACCCAGTTGGTCTCACTATTGTCAGAACCCAGGAAATGCTAGATGAATGTAGAAATGCGGGTTTAGCAAAGCCCGGTTCCCAGTTCATTAAATGCCGCTGGGTTCCTAAGAATCCCTACCTGCTTTAGGCTGCAACATTGGTTAACTTTTGTCTGTTTCGAAATGAAGCAAAGCTTCTGATATCTTACTACCCATCTCTCAACTAACACTTGAAATAAGCACTTAACTCTTCAACAACTAAAGCGATGGACAGAAATGGGATCAGCAGGGAAGACGACAAATTTTTAGTGATCATATGTTTGAGTTTGAGTTATCTTATTTTTGCAAATCAATAATTTAAAAACACTTCCTCCTGGAAACAATGCCTACAAAGTTCATCCTATTACAAGCTTATTTTTTAATTAAAAAAAGCTAGAAATACTTCTAGATTAAGTATAGAAGTAGACAGTTGGATTTGAAATGCTCCATCATTTTTCACATTTAATGAGCAGAAACCAAAAGTTAGTTTTGTGGTATTTTCCCAACCCTGCTAGAAAACAAAGAACAAAATCTTAAAATGTCAATCATACCTAGAATATTACTGTATAGAGAACTTGCATAATAAACATTCATGGGACTAATTCATGGCTCTCTGAACTTGCCTACTCCCACCTCCAACCAAAACCAATATAATGAAACATTTATCAGTCTTCCAATGTGTATCTGTAGGGAGTTTTTCTACTGTGAAACAATGAAACATTTATCTCTGCAGCCCTGGAACAGCTCCTCCCTTGGTCTGTTACTGCTGGCAGGGAACACCTATGAGGCCATCAGCTTTTGAAAATAACCGGTAAAGACCTTTTTAGCATTTTTGGTTATAATTAGGACTGTTGAATAATGTATTCAACTAATATGTCAAATAACTAAGTTATAAAATAAGTAGTAATATTACTATAAAATCATCTGCTCTCATGGTAAAAAAATGAAGTGTCTATTAATAACAACTGGGGGTGTGATATTTCTCCTTATCTTTTGAAACTCTTAATCTCTAAATACACCCAATTGCTGTGTTTCGTCAGAGACAATTTTGGTAATCTACAAAGGATTTGTTCTAATAAAAATACTTTCCTGTGCAAGATCTGAGAAGCCTCAAGGCAATTTCTACATAATGATTTCCTTAATTGTGTGGTTCTATTATAATACTTCAATTTAGTTTAAAAAACCACCTCCTCTTATGAAGATTAAGTGAGATTGTTTCTTTGAACACATTTTGAAGGAAACGCCAGAAAAGAAGCGACAATTACTCTGCAAGACCTCTGGATCTGTCCATCCACCACCCTGGGTCCATCTCACTGGGAAGATGAGCGGGACCCCCTCCACTAAGAGGGCTCACAGATAGAAAGAACAGCAGAGTCTGGGCTCGGAGACAAACCCTGTGGGTCACACCAAGGGTGCTTGAGAGAAGTCTGCTCCCAGGACAGGCCATGTTTTCTACAGCAGAGCAGCTGTGGCCTCTTCACTGATTACCAGTGAAGTGTCAGCTACATGTCTGCAGCTTCCAAAATTCATCCAGGGAGGGGAAGGTGCCAGAAGGTTCAGGGGCAGAGTGAGAGACAGGACTGACATCCACACCCATCAGCTTTCTGCCTAAGGACCACAGCAAACCTCTTGCAAGCAGGGAGATGGCCCAGCAGGCACCAGGAGACAGAGCTTATACCTCTTCTTCTGGGTGACATGAGATGCTGGGACGAGATTCCTACCCCTTCTCCATCTAAAATCACATGGTTCTGAGGAGCTAACACTGAGTGAGTTACTTCCAATTTCTTCTGGGAATATTGGCCCATGACTGAACTTTTCTATAGTTCTGCATTTGCTGCTCTTAGGAAAATGTTCTTTGAGTGATGAGCTATAGTTAACATAACATCTACTGGCATTAAAGCTCATAATGACCTGTCTTCTAATTCTATCATATGAGCAGAAGCCTAAAATGTCCACTACTAACCTGTCTGTTAAGGCATGCTTTGGTACCACCATTTAGAACACTATATAAAAATCATTACTCTCAACCTGGCCAGGTTGCTCAGTTGTTGGAGCACTGCCCCATGCACCAAAATGTTGTGGGTTTAATCCCTGGTTGGGGCATGTACAGGATGTAACTGATCAATGTTTTTCTCTCTTCCTCCCACTTTCTCTCTTAAAATCAATAAATACATCCTTGGGTGAAGATTTTTAAAAAATCATTACCCTCAACTCATGAGACTGGGAAATATCTATTTTACAGGAAGGGTCTTTCAGAAAGCTCACTGGCTTCCTTTCACTCTTTCTTCATGGAAAAGAAGGCACGAACATGGGCAAACAGAGGTGGACACCCTCAGGTCGACCCCTCTAGGCACTCCACACCACCCAACCTTAGGAAGCAGTTATGAGACATAAAGCCAGTGTGAAAGAATGGAATTATGCGAGAAAGAAAGTAATTATCTGTGATTACACTTCAGTTTTGTTGCTCTCCCTCCCCCTTTCCTCTGTCATTCTCAATTTCCCTGATAATTTCAACACACTGATGATGTTTAGAAATAACCAGGTCAGAGTTTAAAAGTTTTAGTTTGAATTCTTTGAAGAGAAAAAACATAAAGCACCTTATTGGAAGAATTGGAAGCCATAGAACAAGCTGCAGGGAGGGGTTGGATGCTTCAGGTTAATAAGGCACAATCTACGTTTACTACCTGTTTTAGCCAACAAACTAAAGCTACTTCAAACACACTGAAGGGGGCCTTGGCTGCTTCTTCCCTTAATTCTTACATAATCCTTGACTCCTGTTCTTTGACTCTGTGGTGTTTAAGCAGCGTTGGCTGGGACAGAGCTGTGTAGTCCCAGAGTTTTGTATGAGGCAGGCCAGGTACATTTGAGAAGGCCAGTCAAGTGGTCGATGACACACCTGGAAACTGGACCTGCATTTCGATGTCCTCGATGTGATAACAGTGAACAGTGTTCAGAGAACGCTGTGGCATAGGACCCCGAGCTGACTGCCGCAGCCCTGCTGCAGGGCCTCTCCGGTGCGACCAGGGCCTGCTGGGAACACGCCAGGGGTTGGGCCTTCTATTGCCTCCTCATCTTGTTTCAGGGAAGGAAAATGAGTGTCGGCCACATGGGGTTTCATAAACAAAAGTTATTACACAGCCCCACTTGACCCCGGACTTACGGCTAAGGAAAGAGAACACAGCCTGAGGGAGAGAGAAACTTCCTCTCATGAACCATTTTGGCTACATTCTATCTCATTTAGTATCGACTTGAAAATTTCATGGAAGGATAAAAAGGATTTAAGAATAAAACTTGGCTGAGCTGAGGTACAAAATGGCCCACCAAATCAGGGCAGACATGAACTTGACAGCAACCTGGCCTGGGGGGTAATTGTGGGGCAGAGCCCTGCCTGCTTCCTCCCTGCCTGACCCCTGGTCATAGGGGTCACCTCATCTGTGTGGGAGTCCTGGTCTGTGTGAGGAGGGCTGCCGTGGCACAGAGCCAGTCAGACACAGAGGACAAAGCCACGAAGGAAAGGTGATGCCCACTCACCCTAGTGGTGCTTGTAGGCCCTCAGGGCACTCCTTCAGAGGTAGAGCCTCTTTCAGCAGCTTTGGGGTGGGGCCCTAGATTCTGCCTTTCTCAGATGCCTAGGAAGCTGGCCCAGTCTCTGAGGGGCAAAGGGAAAGGCAAGGAGGCTCAGTCCTGAGCATCTAATGCCAAGGAGCCCTAGACTCGCAATGCCTCTGGCACAGAGGAAAGAGCCACACTTTCTTGTCTCTTAAATGAGTAAAAGTCTGGGGCTTTGGGGGCATGAAAATAGCAATCCCAGAGAATTTGAAACTTTTAAAACCAAAGTGGCCTGGATCTTTCTAACCTCAAATCAGCCAGCTGCTCAGAGGGACCGTTAGGTGAAGACCAGGAGCCTGGCAGACGTGCAACGTTGGGGAGACCCAGTGGGCTGGCTCCAGGGACATCCGAAACCTTGGAGGGGGTCGGAGATAGAAAATGGGCCTCCATGTACACAGTTTATGCTCAGGGTGGTCACTCATACATTATATTAATCACTGTTTTACCCCTGAAGTGAATATAACATTGTGTGTCGACTGCGATTGAAAAATAAGAAAAACCCTGATTTTATTTAAAAAAATGCATTCAGAGGTCCAAATATTTTTCATAAATATCTATAGCTTGCATTCTGGTGTTCATATACTCGCACTTTTTAATAATGTAACTATTCTTAATTAACAATTTATCATTTTAATGATTCCTGTTGTTTTAAAAGTAGAGTTTAATATGAGATATTTGTCCTGATAATTGTATGCATTGTTTCAATTAAACTTTAATGTCTACTCTATATGTATATATATGAAGAAACGATGCCCTTTGATTTATTCTCCTGTGTCCCAAATTCAATTCTTTTTCTTCTATAGCTGGATAAAGTGGTTAAGTATTATCCATCTAAAAAAAAAGAAAACCGCTTAAAGACAGCGTTCTCCCAACCCAGGCAACACAGGCTTCAGTGCCTCTGAGGTCCGCAGACGGTGGTGACTGCGGCCTCCAGCGAGGGGCTGAGGGGAACAGGCGTCGCTGCTGAAACAGCAAATTCAGACCTCTGCTCAGCCTCTCCTGATTTTAAAATTCGCCATTATAAAACACTGCAGGTCAATTGCTTCCAGTAAGTGAAAAAGAAAAACACACTTAATGCTAATTCGTATTTAAATGTTAGGTAGGAAGAAAGTGCGGGAACTAGGGCAAGGACCCCAGACTGAACATACCCCAGCTTCCCCCGCGGGAGTTTGTCTGGTTTGTGAAAACCGGTCAACGGGCACCTGTGTCACGGCAGGGAACTAACTCAACTCCAAGTCAACGAACGCCTCAGTGTTGTGGTCTTCCCTATGAAAATGAATGTGTTGAATCTGGTGAACTTGAAAATGTCTTCAGCTCCAACATTCTTGGAGGCAAATAGCGAAAGAAGTAATTTACCTTTGAGGTTAATAAGAAATCTCAAAGAAGTGATGTTCCAATTTTCTTACATGTCCAATCACAAAACGCTGCAATAGGAATAAAACTGTCCCAGTTGCTTTTTTTTTTTTTTTTTTTTTTTGCTAATAGTGTTTGTGCTTCCTGACTTCATTTGAAGGTTCCAGCTTGCCTGGGGGCCACTGTCATAACTGTATGCTTGGTTTTTCCCATTTTAGAACAGAGAAGCATCCTGGTCATTGAAGTAAAAATGCACAGTTTCCTAGGACAATGTTAACTTTTGAATTCTTTACAAATGCAGTAGAAATGCACTCAAAATCTAAGAGTGCTTACTGAATTATGGACTGTGTTCAATTGATTAGTACTGACTGAGCAGTTATGTGTAAGTGACTCATGGCAATTTTTAAAAAAGGGTTCAAAATACGTCTGATGGATGTTAATTGAGGAACGGTGATGAAAACTGTGGCAGGGCTGTCACAAAGGAGGTCCCACACGCCACTTGTCGGTAGGTCCGTGATCACAGCAGCCCTCGATGGGGGTCATGGTACATTCAAGGCAATTAAAAGACACCAACCGCTGGCACGGAGTGTTAGGGCGAGAGCAGGGAGAACCCTATTGGGGTGAGAAAAGGGGCAGATGGACTTTGGATTCTATACAGAGTGATGGGGGAACATCACAGGGTAATGGAGCATCAGTGACATGGCCAGATTTGCCTTTTTAAGAAATCCTGCTGGCCACAGAAAGAGGGGAATATGAGCAGCAGGTGACCAGTGGCTGCCAAGAGGCTGGAGGTGTCAGCCAGGCTCTGAGTGGCTGTCCATTCTGACCCTGCCTTTGGGTTTGAATCCTAACTCTGCCTGATAACTGCTGAGTAGCCTTGCACAGGTTACTCCACCTTCCTGTGCCTCAGGTTTTCCATCTCTAAAATGGTGATAATAATCATACCTATCTCTTTAGGGAACTTGAGAAGGTAGAACAAAGGCATAAAGACAATTTTCATTCACGTCACCCTTATCAGGAGGGTGTCTTTGGAGATGGAGACCAGTGTAGACAATTTCAGGAGGTCCTGTGAGCCCAACTTGGAGACAGACTGAATGTGATGGTGAGGAAGTTAAGGATAACTCTGGGCTTCCAGTCTGGTTACTGAGAAGTGGCTTGTGGGGAAGTGTACACTCTCATCTAACCCTCTGTCCCATCATCCTCTGCACCCCGGGCTTACACCAAACTGAGCCATGGCCGCCCCTCGCAGCCATCTGCGTGCATCCACACTTTGGCCTTTCCTCCACCGTGAAGCTTGCCATTTCTTCAATGTGCATCACAAAGTGTTAACAGTATTGTGGCTATCGCAACAACTATATTTGGGAGCAAAGTGTATTAATAAATAATGCTTAGTTCTGTGGGTTAAAGCAGAGATGCCATTCCATTTGGAAGACATTACTTTGTCCATTTTAATTAATATGCCACGTTGTTAACACTTTCCCCTTTCCCTCCTTCCTTCCCAATGCACAGTCACTTTTATGAACTCCTTTTATATTGTGAAAAAAACTTGTAAAGAATGAAAAACTAATAGGGAGCAACAGAAATGAAACATTAAATGGGGATGCAACAAAAGCATTTATCAAAGAAATACTAAATTTGAGCAGAAGCTAAGAAATCAGAGAACAAATCATCTAGGGGCATTAAGTCAAAACCACCACCCTTGCACGGCCTCAACTGTCTCAGTTACTGAATGATGTGCCTCCCTTTTTGTCACTCGGTGAAACCCCTGACCATCTATAATTCTGACAGCCGAACCTTCTCTATTCAGCATCAGCTCCGAGCTGTAAATGAAATCATCTTTTTGCCAACAACACGATCACTTTGTATATTCATGGAAACCATGGGCTTTTCCTAATAACATCCAAACTTTGATTCCAGTGTCTTAGACATTTTTTGCTTATGATTTCAGTTGGCTGGAGTAGGTTTTCAAATGGCACTTAATAAAAAAATCCTTGCCCTAGGTTTCCATTCCTTTGCCTTAATTTTCCACATGTTGGCTAAACCATTTCCCCCTTTTTAGCAAATTCTTTTGCTTTGTTTCTTTTGACGCACAAATTCTATTGGACCAGAGGATAGGGAACAAATGTTGGAATGAGTGTAGACATGCCAGAGAGGCCAACCCTTACCTGCTAACGACTTTATGGATATGGACCAAGGAATAATGTCTCCCTCAGGGGCTCTCATATGCTACGCTGAGGCACAGCACAAAATGTGCACAGGCGTTGTTGATAAATACGTGTCTTCCGCCAACTGAGTATATACCAGCAATATCCTCCAGGTGGCACTGTGAGCTGAACAAGTCTGGAGGGAAGAGTGGAAGCGGACAATTTCTAACCCACAGAGTTTTCGCTGATTTCAGGTGGGCCAAGAAAGCAATGCGAATGGGAGACAACTTTGCTTAAGTTGAGTGGGAGCAGGACCATCTCAAACTCTTTGCTTAGAACCGTGTGTAGGACAGTGGCCAAGTGTGCCTGCCCTCATCTCAAAGAGGCTGAAGTTGTACTCAGGGCCTCTGAAAGCACGACAGGGACGTCTCTTGGACCTGAGGAACTGGCTTGTAGCTCAGGCCTGAGAGGTTCAGAGGCAGAGTCTGCACTGGACTCTCCAAATATAGGATGCAGGCAAGGGGAAGTTGGGTTTCTATGAGGTGAAGGTTTTCTGAGACCACACATGTACTTGGGGGAAACGAGGTCAGGGGTTATCTTTTTTAAGCATTTTTTTTCCTTTTAGATTTATTTATTTTTAGAGGGGAAGGGAAGGAGAGAGGGAGAGAAACATCAATGTGCGGTTGCCTCTTGTATGTCCCCTGACGGGAACTGGCCTGGCAACCCAGGCATGTGCCCTGACTGGGAATCGAACCGCGATCTTTCGGTTCGCAGGCCCGCGCTCAATCCACTGAGCTACACCAGCCAGGGCGGTCAGGGGTTATCTTAAAAAAACCCCCTCAAAGATACCCCCGCCAAAGGAAGCCAACAGCCCTGCCACGAGGAAAAGGCTGCGCACTCCCCCTAGTGGTGGGAGGCATGGCTGCCCCCAGGGAACCCAAAGTTGCCAAAGAGAAAGAGCTTTCTGAAATCCCTCGTACCCAGGGGACACCAGATTACGAGTCAGACGAAAGGAGAGGAACCTTGTCATTTTTCCTTTCACAAGCTGCCCACCTTGCACACTCATACACCCACGCGGGGCCCCGAGAGGTTAGAAGTGAGGCCTCATGAGTGGGAGAGGAGCTAGAGTAGGAAAAGAAGAAAAAAATTACCCAAGGTTTATTAAGTTTCCTGTCCCCTCCTCCATAGGTTCCAAGCCAACAGGGGCCTGAGCTGGGAGAGGGAGGAGCTAATTTGAACTGGAGGAGAGGTTGGAGTTTTGATCATGATGTTGGACTGGGCTCTTTCATGCCTGAAACTGATCTGAGGACTTTGAATAATTTAAGATGAACTGAAGAGGCTGTGGGTCCTGTCTGAGATTTCATCCCAGAGGCAGAAAGGAGAAGTCAGCAGAGTGAATTCTTAGGGCATGGGAAAAAGAGCATACTCTCCTCCTCTTTTTCCCCTAATGAATCCAGGCCAGAAAGTAAAATGGGTCCACACAGTTTCTTCCAGGTTTTCTGTCTGTTTGCCTGTGGGCGCAGTGCCCTGGCTAGGTTCAAGAGTGAGGTCCAGGTTTCAAATGGGGTTTTCTGTGCTGGGCCACTTCCAGCTCTAAGACCCTGAGCAAGTGACTCAGGCTTGGGGTACCTGTTTCCTCGTGTACAAAATGTTGACAGTAATGATTCCTACTTTTCATGGGCTGATGTGAAAATCCCATGAGGTAACACAGGGAAAGTGCTCAGCGTGGAGCTCGGCGCCGAGTGTGCTCAGCAAATGGTGAGCTGTTACTCAATTTCGTCCCCGATGTCCGCAACTTGGCATGATAATTGCCATCATTAGATTTCAAGCTTTAGGGTAACTGAATGACCTTTTGTCTTAGAATGATTCCATTACTCTCCAGTGATAGTGCACGTGCTACTTCTGTCAAAGTGGACCGACTGTGCAGTTTCTGTCTAAAAGGCCACTTGCGTGACCCCATTTTTATTTGAGTTACAAAGAAAATATGTGGTTGCAAATTTCAAAGCTAACACTTATGTGAGTGAAACAGGCCAGAGTAAATAATAAAGCCATTATGGAAAGTGAAATCAAATCTATAAAGTTGGTTGGAGAAAAATAATCTCAGGTCAAATCTCAATCCAGGATGGATTCTTGAGTGTCTCTCTCTAACGTTGTTTAGAAAACTCATTTCACATGCTTCTTTGTCAGTAAATCCACTGTTAAAAAAAGGTTATGGGTTTCTCTTAAAATGTCTTCCTCCTATTCAAGACAATTAAAATGAAGTAGGGAATCAAACAAAAAAAAATCACACTCTGGTTCAACATTTTCCCTTGGTGGAAAGTAAACACAGTGTTGCAATAGGGGGGCCACCCACTTGAATGCATGTGGGGAGCCCTACCTTTTACCTGAGATTACAAAAACGCATGCTGTGCATAGCCAGTACCAAAATCATCTGGGAATCAAAGGATTTCCTTGATAAAAATAACTACAAGTAATTAAAAAGCAGGGCCACTAGAATTCCTAATGAAAATCCAATAGGACTGCTAGCCTTATCCAAACAAACCTAAAACGATCCCACTTTCGGCCACTTCTGTCCTCTCCTGGAGGCTTCTGTCCGTGGCTTTATGTCACGCCAGGAGAATGTGTGAGGTCGTGGCTACACTCTAAATGAACGTGGAAGTGACCATTGTCCTTGTCTGTAAACCACTACACTCAATCACAGGTTTTAGAAGACTCGCTGGTTACTCAAGTCTAAGCGTTAGCTGGCTCCCTGCATGAGATGGGCCAGGAGCACCTTCCAGCAGCAGGGACATCTCAGTGAACTCAAGGATCATGAACTCCAGGGGCAACTCATGGAGTTTCTGGAGACATGGTGCTGAGGGCTCACACTCACCAACCCATTGCCCTCACAGGGACCACTTTGAGAGGCGGTCTGATCCACACAGCACCGGCAAGATGGTGAGTACAACACCTGTGAATGTTAACCGGACAGCCTGGCCCGGGGTCCCTGCATCCAGGTCTTCCACCAACACTGATTTTAAGCATCCGCACTTTGCACGTTGCTTTTTCCTGTAACTGTGTAAACTTATACTCGGTGGCACCTGCACAGCACATACAAAAAGATGAGTGTGGCCACAGAGAGAGAACATTCAGTTCTGAGTATATTTTTAACTTCTAGTGGACAGCCTTGGGGCAAAGAATAAAACATACTTAAAAATAAATACTGGAATATGTTAAAGTAAAATTGTAAAACACTTAAACTTGACAAGAAGAAAAAGTAAAGAGCGTTTTTTTGGTGGGTGAACTATGTTCACTGTGAATATATTAGGTAAATCGCTGTATAAATGGTTTACAAATTACCTGTTAATATGAGCATTTCTTCCTAAGCATATGCATGATGCTCCCAGAACTATACTAATGCATTTCATAGGTTTTTAAATGTGATCCCACCAATATCTCTAAAGCAAGTGTTATCCAGTCTTCACAGTTGAGGAAATTGATGTGCAAAGACACTAGCTAAGAAAGTTGTCTAAAATATCCATCTACTGAGCGGCTGTGGGCTCCACTCCCCTGTCTGCATAGGTGCACCTTGACCTGCCTCACCAGGTCCCACTATTCCTTCAGCTCTTAACAAGATATGTATGATGGATTTTAAAATGTTTTCTATTTAAATATGGCTCAGGAACCCACACTAATTGTATTTCAATTCCTAAAATCTACTCTTTTGGCCATTCGCTACTTAGTACCAGCCTCCCCCAGAAGGGAGAGGAGGGAAAGTAATCATTTAACTTGTTGTTAAATCAAATAACCATGCTACTTGCTAACAGCCAAAATGCACAAGCGTTCAAGGTAGATGTTTACAAACTGGGTTCCATTAATTTAATTTTCTTTCTTGAAACCACTGACTGTAGAGGTACCAAAGTAAGCTGCACTTTGATGAAAATAACAATTATTAAAAAGAGCAGTAAGGCAACATAAGACCGTGGTTTCAATCTGTCTTACTGCACAAGGCAATTGGAGAGCAGGGATCACACGCTTTTTATTGCTATTTCTACCAAAGCCCCCAGCCGTGCACATAGAGACACTCTACTAAAATGTGTACAGAGTTACCGAAAATGCTAAGCACTGAGGAGAATACCTAGCACGCTGTTTTATACTGCAAAGGCTCCATGGAGAAGTCAGATAACAAACTTGGGGAGTGAAACTTGGGAACACAGCGTTCATGAATTTGCAGCGGCCCTCTGAGTGCCTCCTGCAGATGGGAGAGCGTGGCACGCGTGTGCACACAGAACCTGTTTATTCACAATGTAAGGAATGCGTTGGCGCTGAACTGTGCTTAGAACACAAATAAGGTGCAAAGAGAAATCACTACCAGGCAGAACTTTAAAGCAGAATCAGTAGGTTCACTTAAAAAAAAAAATACTGCTGATCTCATTTGCCAGGAACACCTGGAATTATTTTCCACCTCTTGAATAGCTCTTAGTACAGCAATTGTCAGAACAACTTGTTCTTTGCCTCAAGTGTACTCAGAAAAGAAAAAACAGTATTTTTTTCATTTTCTAAGAACTCAGATGGAATTGTGAGACAAATAATAATTTTCAAAGTAAGACATGGAAGTTGACAGACACCTATGTCTGCAGCACACATTTTAATCTTCAGCACTTAACACCTCTTACATGAATGATTTACAAGCTTAGAATGGTGCCAGGTAAGGCTTCTCCACCACTTGCACTTGAAATATTATTTTTGGGTCCATGTGGCAAGGAGTAGGAATGACTAACGGGCTCGCTACACCTTGCCTGGGTCATTCTGCGCTGCCTGCGAGCTTGCTGACGCTGAAAGTGGCTGGCCACCCTTGTGTCCAGCTGTGTCTGGAGGCAGGCACAGTGCTAGGAGCAAGAGGGAGACACTGCCCCTCAGGTGAGACATCTGGGGCTGAGGTCACAGGTCCCTTCCTACCTGTCGGTCCTCACCTGTCCCCACGACCTCTCCTCCAGGCTACATTCCCTGATGCATTGCCTCCACATCCTGCTCCCCTGCCCTGGAACACCCCTCCGCCTGTCTCCCAACCTAAGGGGCCAGGCCTGGACCGGAGTCTTTCCAGCTGGAGACACTGTGCCCAAACACATTGGGAAGCCTTTTCCGATTTCTCATTTTATATCCAATCCTTCCTTCTCAGCACTTCCTTTATGGTCTTTATTATCAGAGAGGTGGAGATGCCCCACTCGCCTCCTGGCTCCCTGCCCCTCCAGCCCCGCACCTACTGCTGGGGGGCTGAAGAGTGCAAACCCTCTCGTAGGACCCGTGTCTACTGTGTCCAGTTCAGGATGTGTTTTTGCCTCAGTGTAAAAAAATGAACAGCTAAAACTACTGAAAAGGATTTTTTCACTTCCCCACCTTCCTACTCTTGCTGCTCAAACAAAGCTAGCTCACCTAATAGGCTCTCGAAGGATTCAGACCATTGAAAATGTACACTAAAAAGAAAAAGTAATCCGGTAAATACTTAAAATAAAAAACTACAGACATTGCTGGATGGACAAAACAAAGCTTTCATGAGATCTGAAAACTCTGCCCTCAATGTCCATTCTAGTACAATGTGCTTTTTCTACCCTATCCCTTTATGCTTTCACTTAAAAATGATACTATCTGCCTCATCTGGATTCATTTGCAAGCTTCTTATTCCTGTTTACTGAAGAAAAATGACTCATCCAAAGTGAAAAAGGGAGTTAGTTTTTAGAAAGTTTTTTTCCTCAGTCTCTAGCATTTCTTTTGTTTGTTTAATGAGAAATGGCATTTCCTATTATTTTTTAACATAAAAGAATAATTTTGCTTGTGGCAAAAGATGGTTGCTGATATTTTGTGCTTCAGGGTCTCTCAAAATTCTGGGCCCAATCACTTCAGTCTGAGAAACACAGTAGCGACCATTTACCGGGTGCCTCCTCCTGTCAGACCTCATGCCAAATGGGGCAGACACCTCATATTTATTCTCTCAGCCTCACCCAAAAGGTATCATTTGTCAGACTTAGCAGATGGGAGAACTAAAGCTCGAAAGGTTTAAAAGACGTTCCTGAAACTAGTGAGTTGAAGGAGCTTGTTGTCAACCTTAGGTCTGTCCGTATTCCAAACCTGTGCCCTCAGACTGCTCCCAACAGTCATGGATGTACCCATGGGGGCCAGGAGTGAAGAGGGCCCATCTGGAAGTGAGCCAGGAAGGAAGGGAGGAAGGAACCCTCACCACCCCTGGCCCACATGATGCTGGGTCCAAGGCTGCTTTCATAACAAAACCTCCTTTCTGCTGTGAGAACAAAATCTGTGTGCCCACTGCTGGGAGATACTGGAGTTAGCAGGACTTGCTGTGCCAGAGGATAAAGCAGTGAGGGGGAGTAAGAGGCAGGGAGATGTTCTGAGAACTCTGTGAGAAAATATTCATAAAACATACAATAATGGGTGCAATAAATCCAATCCATGGCAGTGGCAATAAAACCTCTTTGGTAAGATTCTCTAAGGTGCTCTCAAAATTTGACTATAACCTCCTTAGTAGAAAATAATTATTCTAATACCTTGCTGAAGAAAAGAGAATATCTTCTAAAGAACAGGAAAATAACGATGTAGTCATCACCTGATTTTATAAAAACCAGGCTCTGTCTGGAAGAAGCCTGAGCCACAGAAGGGCATGAATCCTTCAGACCACGAAGTCCCACTGAATGTGACAAAGACAACTTCCTATAATCCCCGCCCTTGAGGGAATGGACCCTGACAGGGACATCCTTAAGCATCTGTTTATACAAACATAGAATCTAGACTGCAGGAAGCACCACTTGTGTTTACTGAGTATCTACTATGTACTAGGCAGTGATCAAAATGATGAATAAGATAAATAAAATATGAGTATTATAAGTATAAATGCCAAAAAGAAAAAGGGAGCGAGGATTTAAAATGGTAGAAATTATGGCTGACTTCAAAAAAAGGAGTTTTGGTAAAGTAGTGGAGTTCAGGGCAGAATGAGAACAAAGAAACTGGAGACAACACTGTCATATTTCAGGAGTTTTAAGATGCCATGATAGCTTGAGGAGTGAGCAGGATTAAGAGAGGTCAAGAGAGGGCTTTTTTTTTTTTTTTTTTTTTGACACATCATATTTGTATGTTGGTAAGAATACAGTAGAAAGAGAAAAATGTACATGTATTCAGGAGAGACTTCACAGTAATGTGCTGGGTACAGGGGAATAAAAACAAGAACTGCAGATTTTAACACAGGTAGTAAATAATGGCTCTTTTTTACAGGTGTCGGAACATTGTGTGGAACTTTTCATAACTGCCTGTGACATTGGGGGAGACATTTTTTTAAAAAGTATAGTTTACTGATTATGCTATTACAGTTGTCCCAGTTTTTCCTCTCCTTTATTTCCCTCCTCCCTGCATTCCTGCCCCCACCCCCACCACTTAGTTCACGTCCATGGATTGTACATGTAAGTTCTTTGGCTTCTCCACTTCCTGTACTATTCTTAATCTCCCCTGTCTATTTGTACCTACCAGTTATGCTTCTTATTCCCTGTACTTCCCCCCCGCTTCTCCCCTCTCCCCTTCCCTGCTGATAACCCTCCACGTGATCTCCATTTCTGTGATTCTGTTCTTTTCTAGTTGTTTGCTTTCTGTTTTTTTTTTTTTTAAGGTTCAGTTGTTGATAGTTGTGAGTTTGTTGTCATTTTACTATTCATATTTTTGATCATTTCCTTTTCTTATATAAGTCCCTTTAACATTTCATATAATAAGGGCTTGGTGATGACGAACTTCTTTAACTTGACCTTATCTGGAAAGCACTTTATCTTCCCTTCCATTCCAAATGATAGCTTTGCTGGACAGAGTCATCTTGGACATAGGTCTTTGCTTTTCATTACTTCAAATACTTATTTCCAGCCCCTTCTTGCTTGCAAGGTTTTTTTTTGAGAAATCAGCTGATAGTCTGATGGGAACTCCTTTGTAGGTAACTGTCTCCTTTTCTCTTGATGTTTTTAAGATTCTCTCCTTATCTTTCATCTTAGGTAATGTAATTATGATGTGCCTTGGTGTGTTCTTTCTTGGATCTAACTTTTTTGGGACTCTCTGAGCTTCCTGAACTTCCTGGGAGTCTATTTCTTTGCTAGATTGGGGAAGTTCTCCATTACTTTTTCAAATAAGTTTTCAGTTTCTTGCTCTTCCTCTTCTCCATGTATATTTTCCTTTATTTCACTTTGCATAGCATTCACTTCTTCTTCTCTTTTGCGTTCATTCTCAGCCATTTCTGTGAGCATCCTGGTTACCAGTGTTTTGAACTCTGCATCTATCTGATATTGGCTATCTCTTCATCACTTAGTTCTATTGGAGTTTTGATCTGTTCTTTCATTTGGGCCATTTTTTTTTTTTTGTCTCCACATAGCTGTTATGTCATAAGGGGCAGAGCCTTAGGTATTCACCAGGGTGGGGCAGCCCACCTGGCTGTGTTGTGGCACTGTACATGGGGGAGGGGTCCAAGAGGGAACAATGCTGCTTGTTTGGTTCTCTGCCAGCTTTCAGTTACTTCCCCCACTACCCACAAGCAAATTGGGCCTTTCTGGTGCTGATTCCATGGTGGGTAAGTTTGTGTATGTTCTAGGGCTCTGTGGGTCTCAGCAACAAACTCTCCTGTGAGGCAGGGAGTTTCTGCTGCCACTACAACCCCCATAGGTTTTTACAGCCAGAAGTTTTGATGCTTTATTTCCCTGCACTAGAACCCTGGACTTCTGGGTTTGTCTTGCTTCCCAGTTGTTGCTCCTGGTTTATCCCCATGCAAATGTGGGACTGCCCAGTCTGCCAGCTGCTGCCTTGCTATGAGTTCTCTCTGCCCCGGCTGCCTGTCTCCTCCCCTCCTACTGGTCTGAATGAATGTTTCTTCTTTAACTCCGTGGTTGTTGGGTTTCCATACAGTTCGATTTTCTGGTAGTTCTGGTTATTTTTTGTTTAAAATTTTCTTGTTGTCCTTATTTTGGTTGTATGAGGAGGCAAAGTGTATCTCCCTATGCTGCCATCTTGGCCGGAAGACCTTTTTAAATGATACCAGCTCTATAGCATTGGAACTGCTGTGGTTCAGGGCAGTAACTGTACAGACCTCTCAGAGCCTGAGGGTGGGCACAGGGCAGACGGCATCAGGCTGATGCTGGAAGATGTAAAGAAAAACAATGATGTCCCTGTAGGAATGTGTACTAGACCCAGTGAATCAGTATTTACCTTCTCATAGATTCTAAACTTCCACAGAGCAAAACCTAATAGTGACAGGAAGCAGCAACTCTCTATTTCCTTCTCTGTCTGCCAAAAACAAATTATCTGATAAATTATAATTTTATCTCCTATAAGACAGAGGAAGAGTGTATTGCTTCTGCAAACTACAAATTTACCAACAGGGAATAAGAGACCCCAGGGAAAAACAGCCAAGAAATTGTAGAGCATATAATAGCTAAGAAATGGAATCGAATCATTTGGCAAATGCTAGTGAAGTGCCTACCATGTTCTAGGCACTGGAGATAAGGACATGAGTGGACAGACACCACATGGCATTTGCAGCAGCCCAGCAAGCAGACAGCATGAGTCAGAGTGAGGGTGGTGAGATGCTGTGGTAGGAATCTAAGGAACAAGGGCAGGGGAGCACCCAAGGAGAAAGTATGAGAAAGAGAATACTCATACTTTCTCAGAACCATATCGGTGGTGAGACAGAGGGGAAGGTGTCTGAGAGAAACAGATTACAGAGGACCTAATGGGTTAAGTTAAAAATGAGGAAAGGAGAGACCTAGAGAGCATATGTGACCCTGGAGGACAATCCCATAAGGCTGGTATGGCCGCATTCTTCAGGTTGTGGGGTCAGGCAATCGGATTCCCCACCCTGGCTTGTTCCGCCCTTTGCTACCACGTGACCTAGAGTCTCTGTAACCTTCAGGTTCCTTACCTGTGCCATGGAGATGACACGGGGACCTATCTTACCACAGGGGACAATTCATGTTAGCCAATGTCCCTGTTACTGAGCTGGAGAAAGTCTGTCAGATGAATATCACAGACTGTGGAGGCAAAATTAGCAGACTGATTTAAGGAAGAATTTTTGAACATTAAAAGAGTCCCTAACTGGAATTAACTCATTTGTAAAGAGTGAGTTTTTTATCTCAGTAAGGGTTTGCGTAGATACAAGCTTTCCATTTGTCCAAGAAACTTTAGAGGGGATTACTATAATGGGTGGGAAGGTGTGGCAGATAAACGACAAGTTCTTTTCCAAAAAGCTCTGTGTGTCTTTGAAACTCTTCTCACTGCCCAGACTTAATTTACTCTGTTTAGAGCAAGCAGAAAGGAACCCGAGGACAGAGAATTCATGAAGACAGAATGTGAAGACAAAAGCAAAGTTGAAGATAAATTGTAATAAGTTGCTATGCATGGAAAGCATAATTACACAGGCTATTTTTAGAAAATGGCAAGAATGTGACACGCAGATTAAGTCTCCCAAGAAACAGACAGCAAAGGAGAAGAAGCTACTGTGAAGGCAAAGTGGGCTAGATGAATGTAAAGGAGAGAAGAAGAGGGGGCAGCGTACCAGTCACAATCACAGACCCCTCGCTGTACCCAGGTAGGCTGCCTACCTTCCTTTCCACATTGTCCCAGCAGTCCTGGGTCTGCACCACGGTGGCTCTCTTACATTCTTTTTGTTCTGAAATTCTTGTGCTGCTTTTATAGCATGTTTCTATGTAGAGACTGTGTTGAGTCCTTCAAGGAGTGCACAAACTCTTAAACTGCTCAATGAATTTAAGGGCTGACCCAGGAAATTGCCATGCAGAAGCTATTTATCGGGTTAAGGG
Source organism: Glossophaga mutica (assembly GCA_039655065.1). Lineage (NCBI taxonomy): Eukaryota > Metazoa > Chordata > Mammalia > Chiroptera > Phyllostomidae > Glossophaga > Glossophaga mutica. The sequence goes on along the minus strand of CM077309.1, from coordinate 97,838,039 downwards.
ATGACCTACAGGCAGCAGAGGTGTGGTTGATACCTGGAGGTCAGAGGCAGCCTTTACTGTTATCAAGAGCTGGACAATTACTATAGGAAATGTGCGACAGAAGTGTTCTATCTGCGTATAATGCGTCAGCTTAGTTTTGAGATCATGTCATCCCAAATTCTTCAGAGAACACTTGGCCAGCAACTGCAGTGTAGTAAAAGTTATTAAACCCCGCAGTCAGGACCTGGCGCGTCCGCGACGGGAGGCCACTGGCTCCAAACTGAGAGATGCTGCCAGAAGCCACTTTGGATGCAATGCCTGCATCTCCAAATGAGTGTTTTGATTCATGTAATTTCCTCCTCCATTAGCTTAGAGGAACTCCAATTCTTCTGTGACATTCTTTTTTCTTTATTGATTTCTAGAGGGAGGGGATTGGATTTTTCTCTTTTGTTTAATAGCTTTAAAGATAGAGGCTTTTAAACTTTCATCTATTTTACTTACTAAGGCACCCCATGATTGCTGCAATATTTCTAAAATTAAAAGAGGTTAGTTAGAGCTTTTCCATGTTTACAAGGACATCTAGAAAGATATTTCAATAAATAAAGCCAATAAATATATGAAGACTGAATCACTCCTTTTATCAAGCTATAATTGACCATTAAAATGAAAATTATCTTAAGGAGACATTGGAAAAAAGAAACTATATTTAAAAAATCATTGCCCCATCTTAGAATATATTGAAGTGATCCATTGCTAGCTTTTTGACAAAGAACTACTCAATATTCAACTTCTCATTTTTCAATGCCAGCTTTTTCAAACGTTATGATAAACACGATAAAGTGACCTACTTCTCCTGACACCTAAGAAAAGTGATCTGTCACTCCAAAGTCCATTTCTCCCACATTCAGGGAAGAAGAGAATACTCCCAGAGTCGTCCTTCTCTGACAGATGGGAAAGACTCTTTTAAATAAAGATCCCCCCCCAAAAAAAAATTCCAGAAAGTATCAAATGTTCCTTTAGAGCTGGACAATTTAATGTAATCTTTGGGTTCAGCTTTTTTGCCAGAATTAGAATGTTTTGGTAGACTGGGAATACTCAAAACAGAGCCTTGCAAGGAACTATGTAGCTCAGTGATATAAAGATTACAGCGATTTTCAAAAAGCAGGATTATCTGAGAGAGCGGCTGGTGTGAGTCTCCGCTGAAACCGATGAGGACGCCAAGACCTCCGGGAGGGGCAGGAACACTGAACACAGGCAGGGCTGACTTCGGACCCAAGTTGGTCTATGTTTGAATCCTGCTTCCGTATCCTCTAGCTCTGTGACGTTGAGCAGGTAAATCCCCTCACTGTGCTTCCATTTTCCCATCTGTTATATGGGAATAATGACAGCACTTTCCTTGCAGGGTGGTTGTGAAGCTTCCATATCACAGAGTGGAAGGCACTTAGCATAGGGCCTGGCTTACAGACCCAAGGCACTAAATTTTTACAGTAAAAATGTTATTTCTCATCAAAAGTATTGAAACTACTTGGTATTGTTGGAAAACTGTTTTCCTGGTCAATTCGTCATTTTGAAACACCTGAAAACCCTACATGTTCTTGTGAAAAGGAAGTTCATCAAAACAGAATTGTATCTATCAAAAAAAAAATCTTTCTGGGGTTTTGAGAGGTGTTGCATTAAACCTGTTCAGCAATTTGGCAACTTTACTAAATTGGGTTTTCCTGAACATCAACCCAGTGCATTTCTTTATTTAGAGTCTTTGATTTTTTTAATCAGAGTTTTACAGTTTTCGGCATATAAGTCCTATATGTTTTGTTAGATTTACCTTTGGTTATTTCATTTTTTGAGCCATTGTAAATAGCATTATACTTTTAATTTTGGTTTCCATGTGCTCATTGCTGGTACATAGAAATACAACGGACTTTTCTGTGTTGATCTTGTATCCCATGAGCTTGTTGAATCAACTTTTTTAGTTCTAGGGTCACCTTTTTCCTTTTTTTCTGTAGATCCTTTGATATTTTCCAAGTAGACAATCATGTCGGACGATGGAGACAACAAAGAAGTAGGTATGAGCTGAGTGGATGAAATGAAAATAAGCGAGACAGGGAGGAAGAGTGGCTACCACGCAAAACTTCCCATCAGTTACATGCAAACACAAGATCACTTTTAAAATATGGAAAGTCAAAGGGACCATAATAGCTAAAACAATTTTGAAAAAGAAGAATTAAGTGTGGAAAACCACTCCGCTCAATTTCACGACTATTTACATAGCTACAATAATCAACTTTGTGGTAGAGTGGAAGGATAGACATATAGGTCAACGGAACAGAATAGAGAACCCCAAAATAGACCCAGCCAAGTAGGGTTAATTTATTTTGACAAAGGTGCAAAATCAATCCAGTGGAGAAAGAATAGTTTTTTTTCTACAAATAGTGCTGGAGCAACTGGAAATCAATAGGTAAAAATGAGAAGCTCATACCTTATGCAAAAATTAACCCAGGATCATAGACTGACTTATAAAATGTCTTGGTACTACAGAATTTTTAGGAGATAATCCAGAAGAAAATCTTTGGGATCTGGGACTTGATGAAGGGTTCTTAGAGATGATATCAAAAGCACGATCCAGAAAAGAAAAATACTGACAATTCAACTTATCAAAATGCAAAAACTTTTGCTCTGTAAAAGACTCTGTTGCAAGGATGAAAATACAGCTACAGACTGGGAGAAAATATTTGCGCAACACGTACCCAACACAGGACTCAAATCTAGAATACCAAGGCCTGTCCAGAAAAAATGCAACCATTGTTAATATAATGAAAATGGTTTGTGAGACATTGATGTAAACTGGCAGCTACAGAGAGTGGGCTGGAATGTGCATGCATGAACAATGATGACTTCACTGTACTAGTCAACAGGGGCAGTACCTGCCAATGGGTGAGCATGTGTACTGTGTGGCCATCATATTTAAAATGACGGAGCAAGTAGAGCAACGAATCTGCATCAAATTTTGCATTAACCTTGAACATTCCTCCCTGGAAACTATTTGGATAATTCAGAAGGCCACGGCTATGGGTGACTGATGATTGGCAGCTGCATCATGACAACATACCTGCTCATGCATGACATCTCATGCAGAACTTTTTTGTGAAACATCAAATCACCCAGCTGACTCGGCACTCACACAGCTCAGATTTGGTGCCCTGTGACTTCTGCTATTCCCAAAACTATAATTACTTTTGACAGGGAAGTGATTTCAGACTGTCAATGAGATTCAGGAAAATACGAGGTGACAGCTGATGGCTACTGAGGAACTGCGTGAGGTCCCAAGGTGTCTACTTTGAAAAGGACTGAGGTGTCACTGTCCTATGTACAATATTTATTGTATCTTCTTCAATAAATGTTTTTATTTTTATTATTACATGGCTGGATACTTTCTGGACAGACCTTGTATGTAAATAATCTCAAAATACAAGTTTATTTTTAAAAAATATTTTATTTATTTATTTTTAGACAGAGGGGGAGGGAGAAAGAGAGGAAGAGAAACATCAATGTGTGGTTGCCTCTCATATGCCCCCTACTGGAGACCTGACTGGGAATCGAACCAGCGACCCTTCAGTTTGCAGGCCACTAAGCCACACCTGCCAGGGACTCAAAATACAACTTTATAAGACCAAATGTTCAAGTCAGTAAATGGGTAAAAGACAAAGAGACATTTTAACAAAGGGGCATGGAAAGGTCAAACACACACACAAAAAGATATTCAACAACACCAGCACTGTGCATTTGTGAGAGCAACTAAGATACAAAAAAGTGATGTCAACGAATAAATGCTGGTGAGGGTATAAAGAAATAGGATTACTGGGTGCATTAGTCTGAATATAATATGGTAGAGCCACTCTGAAAAATAGTATGGAAGTTTCTTTAAAAAACTAAAGGTAGATTGATATAGAACCCAGCATTTATCCAGAGAAATGACAACTATATCTACACAAAAACTTGTACACACTTGTCCATAGCAGCTTTACTTGTAATCAAAGACTAGAAACAGACAAAATGCCCCTTAATAGGTACATGGTTAAATAGACTGTGGTATATCCATACTACGGAATGCTACTTAGCATTCCAAAGAAACTACTGAAACAAGCATCAGATTGGATGTATGAGATATATACTATATGATTCCAGTTATGTAACATTCAAATTACATAATTATAGAGATGGGGAATGGATAAATAGTTGTCAGAGGTTAGAGATGGGTGTGTGTCTGTGTATGTGTATACAGGGGTAGAGAAAGGGAGACCTTTGTATTTTGGAATACAAAGTGGTTAGCTACATGAACCTCTGCGTGTGATAAAATGATAGAACTATACACACATTGCACCAATGTCAAGTTCCTGGCTTTGACCTTGCATTTTACTACATGAGACATAACCAGTGGGGTCAGGGAGGTACTAGGTGGTGATGCATGGGACCTCTCTGTCATCTAACTTCTTATAAATTTGTAATTTCAAAATACGAAACAAAAAACACCTGGCAGGGGGAATACCATCTACCACCCCAATAAATGAACACATTTGATGTAAAAAATAACATAGGAGGTTAAATTGTAATAGAAATTAACATGTTTGTCAGATTATAAGATATTTTATATAGAGAAATGGGCTTTAACATTTGTCATATCTTACTATTGGGAAAACAACCTAAAGCTCATACTTTGGCCTCAAAATTAGAAAAATGGAACTGTGTTTCCTAAATAGCTCCAAAATTCTGAAATGAAATTTTGTTTTGGAAAAAGGTGTTTTCCCTTATTATGGTTCAGAATATGGTATGGATTGACATATGTTATTTAAATAGTACTGAAGACAATAAGCACTATCATAGAAACTTCCTTCTTCATGCCTATGAAGATACCAAGTTAAAAGTGTATGAGATGAGATTAGAAACGCAAGAAATTTATGCATTCATAGTATTATTTGAAATTGGTTCCCCCAAATATTTTCATGTATAATTCAATGATTCCCTACTCCAAAATGCCCTTTAAACTTATTTTGATCAGAGATTAAAAAGAAAAAAAAATCAGCATTAAAGAAAAAGGCTTTGGAGCAGAACTGATTTCTTGGTCTACCAATTTTTAAAAATGGAACAATTTTTCTTTTTAAATTCCCCTATTTCTCTGTACTCCACTTGGAAGAACAAGACCAGAAGTAGCATATTTGACATTTCCCAAGTCTTCCTTATTAATTCTATATTTTAAATGACCATTCTAATAGAGATCTGCAAAAAGTATTGGGAAAGTCTTAAAAACAACACATGCTTTGCAAATTTCAGTTCTCTTTAAATATGGAAATCTATTCTAGAATTGGTAATTTTATTTATTTTTTTAAATTATTTTAATTGTTGATCTTGTACAGTTTTCTGTCTTTTATTCTCACCCGAACCCACCACCCAAGCCCTCCCCTCCTCCCTCCCATTTCCACCCCCCCCATAGTTTTTTGTCCATGTGTCCTTTATACTAAAAATAGAATTGGTAATTAAAAAAAAAAAAGGTTGTTTTCTTAGCCTCTTGCGTTTCTCAGAACTCCCCCAGCCAGTTCAGGATGCTCCCTCTCCTTTACAGTCACCAGGGTGTGGACTGTCACGGCACTTCTGTGGGAGCAAAATATCACAAAAAGGTCTAATGAAAAAGGTTACGTGTGCAGTGTGCTATGAAATCCCAACCTCTCTTTCACTAGCTCGTTAGCTCTGCTGGGCTTTGAGGATGAAGTTTTCCTGGTGGACAGTGCCACCCCAAGATGAATCTATCAGAACTTGGAGCAATGGTTGGCTATGTTTTGCTATCAAGGAAACTGAGGACCGCACAGTCAGATGGGACTTAAAAGTCCCTCTAGTCCAATTCATTTTACTATGGGGCAGCTGAGTATCCTAACTAATTCAATAGTAAAGGTTCTGCCAGTATATGTGATCTCTGATATGTACATGGAATAGAGACCAATCCTAATTATTAGACCTACTGGCCAAGAAGATGTCATTTGGGGCTGGGTCTTCCCCTGTAAGGCTGAATGATTCTTATTTCCATTATCACTTTCTCTAGTCGACACTCTTACTAGGGACACCTCCCCTACACACAAACACAAACACCTGCATAACAACTTAAAAAAGATAAGAGATAAGGTAAGCTAACCTACCAGAGATGTAAAAGAGGATATAATATTAAAAAGACCTTTTCCTGTATGGATATCATAGCTTCTTAATTTGTAAAGAATAAAAAAACATTTTCTATATAAATAGAACAAAATTGAATCCTTGTCACAAACACTATTAATTAACTTAGAAATCTACTTTTATTCTGTTTTCCAAAGGAAGTCTGTATAGGAGGAAACTGTATCTCGGAATCAACAATCAAAATTCAAACAAAAGAATCAACCATCCAGACAGCTACAAAAACGTCTGGCAACTGACAAAATTCTTTTCCAATTAATCTTTATAAAGCACAAGTCATGTTAATTAAACAACTTCTAAATTCTAGCTGTATAAAATCTTTACCATATCATGTTCACGTGTCACAGAATGTAGCATTTTTCTGCACAATGGTTTCCAAAGCAGAAGCATCAGTGGAAGATATTAGTTAATGATACAGACTGTTATAATTTGAATAATGTGAAATACATAAAGTAACAAAGAGAGAAAATCCCAAATGCTATTTTTGGTAAAGAATGGTAGCATGGCTTCTTTTGTTATATCCTTTCATTCCCAAAACCTTGTTAAAAAGAGAATAAAATGATAAAAAGGGCAAGAAAAGCATAAGAGAGGCACAAAGCCAAAGGATGAGTAAGGGACGACTAAGGGACTATCACTGGAAGTTATTCTCTAAGAGTCTGCTAGATGATCTCAGCAGAAAGTGAGTGGATTTTCCTGGGGGAGCGGTACAGACCCAGGGGAAGGGGATGTTAGAAACCAAGCTGAAAACTCAAGCCTGTGAAACTCCAAAGCACTGGTCGGCCCAAGACCCCCACCTCTGCCAGCGCCCACAGGACTCCCACGTGGTGGGCCGGGGTGACTGGAAGCAGGGCTGAGTTAAAACGAAGCTGCTAAGCAGTGGGGTCTTCCTCACCACACCAGGAGTGGGAGGTAGGGACACTTGGCAGAAGGAATTGTTTTTTTGTTTGTTTGTTTTTGTTTGTTTGTTTGTTTAAATCTCTGAAGAAACTGATCAGCCCTGGGTAGGTAAGTGTAGGGGCGGATGGAGGCGGGAGGTAGATGGGGGAGGAAGTTTAGGGCTTCCAGTTTGGAGAAAGTTGGCTCAGCCTGTACAGGACACCATCCACAGCTCTCACTTTCACATGCTGAGATCCCAACCTGCGTTTCAGGATCTCTTTTAAGTGTTAATAGGCAGCCTGGCCTCTGACATGAAAGCCAGAGACCCAAATAATCAAACAGGAAGAAAGAAACCTGAAGGAACACAAAATATTCAAAGGACATTTGAAGAAAACTTCAAAAGACCTGGGGAATTATCTTAAAAAAATAAGTGAAGTTATTGCAGCCCTCAAGTAAAAACCAAATGCTCTTTAAAAAAAAAAGCAAAAATAAGCATTGGAAATTAAATGTTTAATTGAAATAAAGATTCCACCAAAGGGTTTGAAGGAAAATCAAGGGAATTTCCTAGAAAGTAGAGCCAAAACCAAAGATAAGAAAAATAGAAGAGAAAAAGGGGTAAAAATGAGAGGGTCCACCCAGAAGTTTCAATATTCAAGTAATACAAATTCTAGGCAAAGAGAACAGAGAATATGAAGGGGAGGAATTATTTAAGAAATAATACGAAGAAGTCAGTCAGGTGGAGGGGTGCAGGCACGGAGAGGCAGAAACAGCAGTCCCAAGAATAAAGAAACAAACGAAAATATCCACACTAAGTCGCATCCCTCTTAAATTTCAGAACACCGAGATAAAGAGAGGATCTTTAAAACCTTTGAGAGGAAAACAGGATGCACTCAGGAACCAGAATGGCATTGTACTTTTTAAAAGCAGCACTAGATTCCAGAAAATAATGGTGCAATGTCTTCAAAACTGAGGGGAAATAGCTTTTTAACCTACAGTTTTATGCCTGGGCAATCCTTCTTCAAGCACAAGGATGGAATCAAGATACCTTTCAGACATGCGAGGATTCAAAAATAGGCTTCCCAGGCACTTTGGAGGCTTACAGAGGACATGTTTCTTAAGACAAAGAATACACCTAGAAAGAAACAATACAGAAATCCAAGGAAAGAGGGTCTCCAGTGTCCCCCCGACCCGTGGGCGCAGTCAAGGGCAGTCCTGTGTTCTGGTGAGCAGTCCCAGCTCGGCAGCAGCTGAGCAGCTGAGACGGCAGCTCGCCCAGAAGTGACCCTGGGGACACAGAGCTGCAGGAAGCAGACGTGTATGAGAATTTGTGAAATATTATTCAGAGGCATACGGCAGAAATGTTGAAACATTTGGGGAAAAAATGACTCTCGGGTATATTAGAAAATAAGGCCGAAGACAAAAGGAGGCCTTCAGTAACTCTATGACGACAGGACAATTTTCTGAGAGAAAGCAGCTGTGTTTGTAGTATGTGGAGTGTGTAGCCATATTACATTGTTCATAATAAAATCAACTTAAAATAAACTAATTATAACGATTCTAAACTTTTTATAATTTTTGCTGTCTGGCACATTCCCTGGGCAATTCAAGGGATAAAAATACAAAAGGCATTTAACACATCACTATATTACATTTACATGTAGGACAAATGAAACTTTTTAATTCAAAATGTATTCATACAGTGTTCTCAGATGGTTGGTTGGAATCTGGGAACCGAATATTGACTAAAATTCAAATAACCGTTCCTGAGTTTGATGAACTCTACCAGGCTCTCAGACCCATGCCAGAATAAACCAAAGGCTCTGTTATGCTGTATTGTCAGTGAGATGATTTAAGCTGCATCCACTGTGGGTGCATGCGGAAAACATGCATAAGGGGATCAGTGACTCTCCGGCTTACCTCATTTGGCCTCTGCTCAGTTGTCACTTCTTCAGACCAGCAGCCTCAGAGTTCTGTACTCCCATCATGCCCAAACCTATTACAATGCTTATTTTTCTGCATAAATCTGCCATTAACTGAAACCCTTTCTTCATTCATTATCTGTCTCATGCACCAGAACATAAGCTCCAAGAAGATATGACAGTGTCTGTTATTCACTCCTGTATCTCCAAGGAGCATCATTAATATTCAAACAATTGAGTGAATGAAGGGTAAGTAGAGGGAGAGATACATGTCTGATAGGCCTCCAGAGAAGCATCCACCGAGCATTCCCACACTTCTCATGAAGGGTACCCAGCATCACTAGCCTTCGAACTCCATCTCCTGTGGATGTTGTCTGGACGGGCAAGCCATGGGTCTGTTAACAGTGGCCTCAGCTGATTCTGAGTCTAGCCACCCCTCCAGGACTTTGAGTAACTATCACCTATTTTGGAGCCCAGTCACACCCATTCTTGCTTGCTCACCTTGGGGATTTCATGGATTCCAGAGGCATGTGCTTACTATTGTATTTTCCCACGTATAATGCACACCCATGTTTTTGTGCCCAGTATTATACCCATGGTATGTAACCATCATACCCATGTAGAGTGTGAATCTTTATTTTTCCCTAAAAAATTCGGGTAAAAAAGTGCACATCGTACACAGCAAAATACAGTATATTGCTAAGTTCTTTATAACTCAGCTCTTAGGTAGATAAGTCAAAACCTCAACAATGGGGGTTGGTGTCCCCCTCCCTTTGAACAGTGCTTATCCTTACGTACCACAAATGGGCAGCCACTTCTGGGCTGGAACGCAGCAGTATGTAAGTCCATATCTGACACAAAAATAAATTAGAGAGAATGTTCACCTGGTGAAATACCAGAGGTCTCCTTTCTGAATTTCTTTTGGTAGACAATGGGCAGCAGAGCGGTTATTCTCTTATTCCTATATCCTCCCTCATTTTTCACTATTAAACAACTTGCAGGATTATTCAGATAAGAAAAGCTAGATGAGGAAGATCAATAGGGAAGCATCCAAAGGTACAAACTTAAGCTAGAGAATGAATAAATCATGAGGATGTAATGTACAGCATGTTGACCATAGTTAATACCGTATTGCATATTTAAAAATTGCTAAGAGAGTAGATTTTAAAGCTTTCATCACAAGAAAACGTTTTTTAACTATGTGTGGTGATGATGTTAACTAGACTTAAAGCAGTGATCACTTTGCAAAATATGTAAATATCAAATGATTATGTAGAACACCTAAAACTAATATCATATTATATATCAATTATAACTCAGTGAAAAAAGGGAAGCATCTAGAAAAGTGATACATAAAGATTTCCTAAAGCAATCTCAATAAGAAAGCAGCATATTATGCACAGGATATCTTAAATAATGATAAAATATTTATGGGCAAATGCAGTTTGGTTATCTTCTGTAAATATGCTCAGGCCACATGCCTTTCCTCAGTTCTCATTCTATAAGAAACCACATGCCTTCATGGAAGGTGTCCTTGGAGTCACTGAGTCAGGGACACAGATCTGAGAGGCAGGATGTTTTGCCCACTTGTTCAGTGACAGTACACATGTTGACTGAAAGTATAAACTTGGATGGAAGTCAGAAAGACCTTGGGTTAACCTTGGGTTGCATTGCTTACTGCCTGCATGTCACAAAGCAGGTTATTTTCCTGCAGCTGAGCCTTGACTTTCTTGACACTAGAAGGATGCATACCCTACCTTACCGGATGGCTGCAGACTTAAAACAAGATAACATACCAAAAGCACTGAGCGTGATGCCAGACACAGGGAGCACCAAAGGCTGCACAATCACAGCCATCACAGCCATCACCTACTCTTGTGTGATACAGGTCAGCCTGAGAAGCAGTAGGGTCCTGAAAAATGTCTGCAGACAGGCCTTCAGGGGGAACCACAACAAGACTGCAAGGACCCATGGAAAAAAGTCAGGAATATATTTCCAACAACTTCTCAAAACCTTGCAGTGAGAAGTGAGTTATTTGGAATGTTAGATCTATCACAATGAGAAACTTCTGTACCCCTATTTTCCCAGAACTCAAATGAAGAGAAAACAAATTAAGAGAAGGCAGAGCACGCACACTAACTGCTTTCAGCGATGTTGCCTGATTTTTGCTCGCTCCATCTTGGAAGATCAAAAGGGAGGATCAAAAGTTTCTGAGCAGCCTTCCTGAGATAGAGGGATGGGCATGTATCAGAGTGTGTTTGTTTTCTGGCTACGAAAAGAAATACCATGATCCCACTTGTTCAGATAAATCACGAATAATATTAACTCTGAACGTTCAAAGTAATAGATAAGAATAATGTCTGTAGGCAATGTTAAAATGAGAATCAAAAATGAGACTGGAAGGCCAGAAGCACAAATATGGTTGAGAGGTTTTAAAAATTTATCATTGTTATCACTGTTACTTGTTTTAGAGTAGCAAAGGGAAACGGTTATCCCCAGACTGCATGAAACTAACATCCGAAGTTATAGCCATTAAAAAAAGAAGTACTTTTCCACCTACCTTTTTAATGTTCAAAAAGGAACTTTTGGAGTTTTTCACCTGTAAGTGGTCTGGGAGATGTTCACAACTGAAGCTTCTGCAGAGCCTGCTGTTTTGCAGTTGAAATTATGGGTGTGTTCAATAAAAATATCCTCCTTAGTGCAGTCTTTGCACATGCATCTTGGTTCCTTACCCCACAGTTGTGCTATCCCAGCCCCACCTTCATGAGGAGCCTCTGCTCCAAAGTAACTACCTGTTTGATAAAGCTTCCCACCTAAGCTAGCCACTGGCTAAACTTCCCACGCCTAATCTGCTGACATAAGCACCCTGACCTGACGTTTGGTTCCCCCACACTCTGAACAAAAAGGCTCTGTTTCAAGATGGGAAGAATTAAAATCTGAAAGCCCTGGACTGTATGGCTAGTTTCCCTTCCCGAGTCACTAAATCTCCAGAGTTTTTTGGCCCTTGAGACTCAACTGATAGCTCTTGGCTGTATCTACCTGACTAGAGGGACCAGCATGTGTAGGACAGAATGCTCCCATTCATCAAATATGTGGAAAATGTCACAGGACAAGGTCAGTGGAGAGTGGTACAAAGAGAGAAAGAATATACAAGTACAGTATTAAGTCTCTGGGGAGAAGGAAAATGGCATTATTATCAATAAACAGATTGATGATAACTGCCTAAACACTTTAAAAGCTTAAACTTAATGACAGTTATACACATTAGATATATGTTCTTCATATCTAAGAATCATACTTGAGAATCCTTCTGAGACTCACATTTTGGAGGCTGAGATATTTCATAGTACTATTTAAGTGTTTATAAAAAGGGATATTTTGACTTGTTTTAAAAATGTCCTGTATTTAATCTCTGTTTTCTAATGGAACAAGGAACCTAAGTCTCTATTAGTGTTAATGTAGATTAAATAAGGAAACTGCAAAAATACCTTGGATTATGAAGACAGAGTAAGTTTGTTAATAATATATTCATTAAGTACCTACTACCTAATAATAATGATTATTACAAAAACTACTAGACAGTCCTTACTCTATGACAGAGCTCTTCTAAGTTTCTTTACAAATATTAACACATTAACTACTACAATAATTCTATTAGGCAGGGACTACTGCTCTCCCACATTTTACAAATGAAGAAACTAAGCCCCCAAAACGTGAAGACATTCAATAACTTGCTACAAAGCATGCTAGCTTTACTTCAGCTAGGCAGAGGTGGAGCTGGAACTCGAACAAGGCAAAGCGGCTCCACGCTAGAGCCCTTTTCCAATCACTATGCGGCCAGAAACTGACCACTATGTGGGAAGAAACTGAGCCTCGGCGATCGGGGCTTCCGGGGACGGCTCCGTGGCTGTGCGCTCAGGCAAACACCGAGGCCCCTGCAGCTGTCCCCTTCCTCAGTTTTCTCTGGCTGTCTTCCTGCATGTCGGCTCATGGATTGTCGAACTGGGGAGCAAACTTGAACAAACTACTCTTTGTTTCTCTATTTGCATCCAGCTGCAACCAGGAAAGCATCGCATAGGATCATGTCAGCTCTTCTCATGGAGCTCAGCATGGCTCAGAGACACCGCTTCACTTAGATGGCCTAATTGGTTTACGTACTATTGATTTTTCTTTTTCCTGCTTAAGGGATTCTGGAAAGAACTGCATAGAAATGCTACACAGTAAACCTGCCACAAAAGAGGCTTTTTGCTCTAAGCCATCCCATGGGGTCTTGAGACATGTACTTTCTGGCCTTCTCAGTGCTTTTCTTTAGGTCTTGACGGAGCTGCTAGGCTTAGAGTCCTAGAGGCGGCTCCCAAATGCTGTGTGCAGCACATTAAGGAGAAGCGCAAAAATGGTTTGGGGTTAACAAACCATTCCTGATTCTCTACATTCTGTTATATCCTCCCATGTCTGGAATCTAGAATTACCAGCCTGAAATAGAAAACATTCTGGACAAGTGCAACTAATAAGGTAATTTACTTGTCTTTCCTTTATCTTTTCCTGAGAAGCTAAACGTTCCTTCATTCATGTTCTCTGGGTATACTATCATAACACATCCAAATGTCAGTGTCTGGAAGGAAGAGGACTCCCCAGACCTTGAAAACAGGCTAATTCACTCCACTCATGGGCTACAGAACAATTGCAGCATTAAGGACCGCATCTGGTCTGGATTTTAGGGTTGGCATACTTGTACATTCAACAGATATGTGAGTTCCTCCCAGGTTCTAGACTGTCCTGACTGTGGAGCAGGAGGGGCCTCACTGGAAAGGCAACATCTGGACACAGTTTTGGAAGAGGGGAGACAGCGATCACAAAGATGCTGGAAAAAGACACGTGCAGGGGGCTGGAGGCACACATGAGCCCAGCATGGAAGGAGGCGGGCAGGCTAACAGGCATACTGTGTGCATGCTGTGGGCCGCTATGAAGACATGACCGACTCTACAGAGAACGACACCACTGTGGCACTTTGAGCCCAGGAGTGAAAGCTTGGACTCACGTGTTAGAGGGGCCTCTCTGGATGCTCTGCTCGGAAGAGGTACTAGGAGGCCACAGTGGAAGCAGGGATCCGTTAACTGGCTGTTGCGGTGATACCAGGGGTGTGGACTTTGATTACAGAAATGGGGTGGTGAGAACTGGTCATTTCTGGGATGTACATTAAAGGTGGAGCCATCCAGATAACATGTATTTACTGTCTCCCAGATTAGTATTAAATTTCACTGGAGCAACCTTGGTCTGTTCTGTTCTCTGCATCTCTAGAGCTGAGAGCAGTACCTGGCACATACCGGTCTACAAACACCTGTTGAATAAGTAAATGAACCTCCCAGAGTCCAAAGGGCGACCAAGTGGCTGATCTGGGATTCCAATCCAGGCCTTTCTCACCTCCAAATCCCAGGTCATAATCACTGTAATTACACCTCTGCTAACATTGTTATCAAGAATAAAAATTTTCCTCCCGCTCTAAGTTATTCACAGCATAATGCATTTCTCAATGTTTGAATAGGCACCCGCATCTTTATCAGTCTGCAAACAGCCTTGACATTGGGAAGATAAGGGTCCAGGATGTGAAAAAGTCCAAAGAAACTCCTACACGTGCAGGCCTGAGTCTGGCTCTGCTCTGGTTTGAGTCTCTGTGTGTACAGGACTTACTGTCCGGTAGAAATACCACATTATTACCATTCTATAGTTACACAAAGTACATGCAAAAGGAATTCCTTTTTGTAGTTCTAAAGAAAATGGAAAATGAGCCAGGAAAATCTTTAAGAAACTGGATGGGGGTGGGCACAAGGAGGTGAACAATGGAATATTTTGGAAAACAGTGTTAGTCAAGATGAGTCACAGATTCTGAGGAAGGTGGATTTTACCAGAATTTACAGTGATCCAACTACTAATTAGAACTACAACAAACTTTCCAACAGAGAGGAACAGGTAACCCCAGAACACTTGGCTCCTACAGGGGTCTGGTGCCCATTAAGACCTCTGCTCACGCTGCCTTTCATCAGAGGACCGCACAGAATGAAGTCTGGAGAGGAAGGACCTGCTGGGTTTAGGTATTGCTTCTACCTGGCCGGCTAAATGCCCTTCAGCAAGATACTTAAATTCTCTGTGCCTCAATCTCCTCACCGGTAAAGTATTATCCATCTCCACAGATTATTACATCCAGATTAAGTAAATTAACACAAGCCAAACATTTAGAATGGTGTCTGGCTCATACTGCTCCATGAACCTTACTGAACACTGTTCACTTCCCCCAGTGCTGGCAACTGAGTCTAAAGGCCCCCAGCTCATCCATGTGACTGAGAAAGGAAATCTCCTTCTAGTGCCTTGCATCCTATGCCTGGGGTTCAAGAGAGAGATGGCTGTGGAGTCTTGTATCAAGAACGTGAAGTCACAGAGGCCAACATGAGGCAGAGGCCATAGGATGAGCACACCCGCAGAGAATGCCGGTACCTCTTTTTGAGTGTTTCATGTAACTAGAGCTTTCAAAGAAAGTTCTGGGAATTCATGGAAATATGTATTCTTGTATCATTACTGGAATGAATAATCACTGAATATAAATCTGTGTGACTCTTAAGGAAGAGCAACTATGGCTTTAGGAGTAATTCTCTCAGATTGATCCAATCCCTTCTCATGGAAAGGGGACGAGTCATAGGCAGAATCTATCAGGACTTCTGATTCTGTCTCATATCACAGCAATAATCTGGGAGTAGTGTCTCCCTGTACAAATATTAGCCTTGAGTTATTAGTGAGTATTTCCCTTCTTAAGGGACAGGGCATGCTCATTAAATACCCAGAGGGCAGGCTAGAGCAAACTTAACTAAGTGTGCAGATGACATTAATGGCAGGGCAGGATGTGAATTAGTTTAAAACATGAAATACAAAAATAAAGGGACAAAAGGCTATGAGGGAGCATGAGCCTTTTAAAATATGACGGAGCAGTCACTTACACTCCCCAGTGACAGTTATCTTCTTTCCTTGCTTACTAAGTGGTAGCCAAGGCATGAACCCAAGCAATTTGCCAATACGGACACCAATGAAACGCCATGACGATCCATGCCCAGAAGGCCCTTCTTTATTAATGAATCTCTCCTGGTCAGAGATTTGTTTCCTTCTTTTGCAGGAAACTTTAAAAGATCCCATAGAACCATAAACCCAGATGATATTTCCTCTGGGTATGTTCTTGGGAACACATTGCTAGGAACTGCTCCCAGGTTTAATGGGAACCAGAACTCATCTGGCATGAGGCCAGATCAGGCTGGGGCCGTAACCACGAGGTGGAGCCGCACACCCACCAGGGGGCTCTGGGACCTGGCCCCGTGGGCTCTCAGCACCACGGCGCATGGTGCAAAAGTGAAATCACAGCCATGTGAAGTCCAGCTGCAGGGTGGGTGCGTCGTTACTAAAGCCACAAGCAAATACTCATTGTACAGATTCTGATACTCAGACTTGGGAAGTTGAGCTTTAGACAAGGTGATATTTGTAAGTTAGAGTTTACTTGTAAAAATTACTAAGTAAGCTATGGATGGGAAGATAATAATCTTAAACTCTAATATTACTGCAATTTTAAATTTGGCCTAAAACAACCCAAAATAAAATTATATGGTTTCACCAATGGTCTTTTGCTTCAAGTGTAACTAATTCAAACTATGAATATCCACGGGTGACTTTGTTTCGCTTATCTCAGCTAAATAAGACACAGAAAGTGCCAACCACGATGCCAGGCATAAACTTGACATTCACTGAAGGTTGAAAGCATATGGCTTTAATCCCTCAGTTACTTCCTGCTTCAGGGAACAAGGGGCTGATGCATGTCTGGGGGGACAAGGGAAAAGGAAGTTTATGTCCTTCACTCACCACATGTTTAAGGATCGAAACCATTTGCGTAAAGAGGCATTTGCGATGGAGTCTTTTACAGGCAGTTTGCATGCTTGCATGTCTTTTATTGATGATTCATGGCTATTGTGTTACTACAATGCACATAAACACTATCTAAGAAGTTTACTTTTGCAGATTTCTGGTGTTCCACGTGAAACCAGGTTGTTAGTTATTGGCTTGTTATTCATACATCCAAATGTCTCTCAATCCCTTCCTAATTCTTGCTTCTAATCTACTGAGTTAAAAAAACAGATAATTAAAATTTTAATATTCACATTAAATACAAGCCAAAGGCATCAAATGGACAATTTAGGAGTGAAGAGCATTATTTTTGTGTTATCTATATTGAGAGAGATATTTTCTAAGCACAGAATTATTTTTTAAACTTACAGGTAAATGAGGGTTGGATCTGGTACGAAATAAACCCTTGTATTTAGAATGTTGCTTTATGTTTGCAAAAAAAAAAAAAAAGAGCTACACAGAATTGTAAATAAATACAAAACATACAATTATTTTTATAAAGGTTAATTTGCATTATTTGAACATCCAATATTTTTCCTAACATAAAATTTATGAATTGCTATAATCAAGTAATAATATCCCATTGAATCAGTTTTATAGTTTTAGAAACAATGCTATCTTCAGAACAGTGAAGTTCCAAAATGACATTTAGGAGCAGATTTTATATTTGGCGTATTAAAATTGAAATCTATTTTCTTATAAGCATCTTTTACAGCTATTTAAAGACTCAACCTTTTATCTGAGGAATAATCGCCACCAGTGTTTCCCTTCTGTGTCACTCCTGAAAGTGTTTGGCACAACTTTACAGCATTGTTTGACTGACATATTCAAACAGCTAGTATATAATTGACTTTCTGTGGAAATTTTCCCAACCTCTGAAAAAGGAACTGTGGCTATTTTAATCTGATTTTCTACCCAGTTTGTCTGCATTTGAAAGAAAAAAGGAAGTGTAATGCTTGGCCAGTAACATGACCCAAGTCAACTTTTGAGGTAATTTTTCTAGAATACAAAGAATCCTTGGTCAGGGGTTCTGGTTTATTGTAAAGAAGAATATGAAAAATAAAAATAATGTTATCAGGAAAATACTTTTAAAACACTGTCCCCCTCTCATAAAACTGAATTAAATTTTTATTATGCATGAATCACTGTAACGGTTTAAGTTTTACTCATCTTAACCACTTCTTCTTTTCCTCCTCTACAAATTAAAATGCATAATAATGATATAAATTTCATAAACAAACAGATTTTTTCTCTTTTTTTTCTAATTATAACATTTAGTAGCACTTTCTGGTTTGGGGCAAATTAAACTTATAAGTACGATACATTTACCCCTCCAAACCAATAAGTATGTTGATGCAATCATTTGCCTCAAAGAATTTCTTGGATAAATAATTCTAAACAGCCCAAATGTAAAAAAGTGGGTATTAAGTAGGTAGCAGGTTTAATTCCTGCTAGCCCAAAATGACAGGTTACTTAGTCCTTTTGGATGGAATCTTCAGACCTCCATGGTGGGCCCTATCTCAATTTCTCAGGGAATTCTGTGCCCCTGAGCTATTTAGTAGATAGTAACGGAGGAATCATCAGAGTAAACACGGAAGTTCGGATGTTCAGTTTGGCCATGTCTCTCACTACAGCCTTTGAATCAGTAAACTGAGTCAGTTACAATAGACAGTTGTCTCCAGGCCTGCCTCACACTCTCAGTAAATCAGTTGCATGGAAGGGCGGACTAATTGCAGGAGGGCGGTGGGGTGTTATTCAGTCTAAGGGCCAATAATCACTGCAGGCTGGGATGCCGCTGGCTCAAGTGACCACCCTGACAATGTCCTGCCTAATCTTCTGCTTTTCTGATGTCAGTGGGAATTCCTGGTGGCCCTTTTGGGTCCCAGGTACCTTGCCATGGTCAGGATTATAGACCCTATTCCCCTGTGTGTCCTTTACCGGTAGCATTGGAGCACAGGTAGGGAGGAGTATGAGCCTCCCCAAACTGCCCTCATGTACCCCCTGACTAGTAACCAAAAGGGATGCTTACACAGGATCTGTACTGTAGGAAATTAAACCATCATTTTTCAGCGTCCTTTATAGAAACAGCTACTATACCTTTCTTTGAAGCCAACAATAAGTAAATTAAGCCCTGGAGTCTTTAAGAATTCTATTTAGAGACTCTCACAATAGCCAAATTTGTATAGCAAAAAATGTTAATTTTGTAAAATTGGATTTTAGTCTTTTACCCTGTAGCTACTTGGGAATTGATTCAAACTGCCATTCAATCCCTCATCTGACCCTCAGATAAATGTTACTTATGAAACAAGGGCTGTGGGCCAAGCATGGGGCTGGATGTTCAGGATGGAGGTGGAAGTGATAAACGGGTAAGACAGAGGCCTGTATAGCCTAGTGGGGAAGGTGAAAATGAAGCACACAGACAAAACTCATGCAATGTGTGATGTTTCGATCCAAATTCCTCTATGTATTAGTGACATCCTGGGCAAAGTAGTTGGTTCCTCCTCAGCTACTAGCGCCTGTAATAGGGTTGAATAGGGTCATTGGGTGAATTGAGATCATGTGTGCCAAGTGCCTCGGCACATAACAGGCACCCAAAACATGGGAGGTGATGGTGGTTAAGAGTCAATTACTTCCGGGACTCAGGGGAATTTGTAATGAAGTTTCCAGGAAGGGTAAGCAAAAATCTGTCAGCATTTTAACTGTGGTGTAGGAGTGACCAAGTGGAGAAGGGAGCAGCAGGGACACCACCAGCAGAAGGGCTGTCTGAGCTGTCATGACCCACAGAAAGCCAGACCCGAGGAATGGAGATGCACTGCTGTTGGGGGAGGGGGAGGAGCAGGAGCAGGAGCTGGAGCCCAGGGTCAGGGGGCTGCAGCCCGGGAACCAGCAGGACCTTCAGGCTGCAGCCAGGTGGCTGGGGCTGTGCGGTCTGGTGCCCCTGAGCAGCAAACACCGCTGGCCAGGAGGAGGTCAACGAGGAACAGCAGCAAAGTCCAAGTCACCATTTTTCTGAATGTGCCAGAAAGCTTCCTGTGGGATTCAGGCCAAAAGATGGGCTTTGTGTATTCTTTAGATCAAATCTGAAGTTGAGGCCTGTCTAGCACTGACATGAGGGCAGCCTCTGTGGTCCCACAGGATCCCGAAGGTCTCACCAGTCAGGGCTGGTTCAAATGCGTACATTCCCTGTATGTTTATCCCTGAAACTGGCCTCGTTGATGGGCATCGTTAAAAAAATAATAATAACCAGAATCTGAGAATTAGTGAAGGATCCTCCAAGTCCCCCTTTCTTTACTGGCACCTTTGTCCTCTTGCTTCTCACAGTAATCTTCACCTCAGGCTTAGGCCAAAATGTTTTGGAACCAAAGTTTATTTTTTATTTATAAAGCTGATCAGTATAAATCAGATGATGAAATAAATCACATGAAAAACTACATGCAAATCCATGTATATAAAGAGAGCAGATTCCAAAAAGAACAATATGAACTGGATTTCTTGCTACATGACTGCTAAGGAGTTGGTAAAAACTGGGAGGAATATCAGTCTTTCCCGTCTTAGAGGTCCTCTGAGTTATGTTTAAACCAGCTCCATTCCCTGAACAGTATTAAACCAACCCTGGAAAGCACAAACATTCCCCACACACAGCTTTTCACTGCTGTATGTGACCAAGCGTGCTATCAGTGTGAGGCCCAGCAGGGGACAGCGAGACTGCGGGGGCCATGCGGGTGGCAGCAGGGACATTCTCCAACATGGTAATCAGCTTCCTTTCTCTTACCCAGGCCACAGCACAGGGTCTGATGCATTAACAATAACCTGGAGGCTCTTATTATTATTCATTACACTAACACCTTTCAATACCAACCAATTTGGAGGTTTCAAATTATCGGTATTTATTATAAGGTTGAAAGACATGAGACAGTTTTAATTATTTTAGATGTTTTGAAATCAAAACATTCTGCATGCATATTACAAAATACACAGGGAGACCTGCAGCTTGTTGACTGAAACTAGCAAACGAGCCCGCATACTCAGCCCCCTGCAGACTGCATGGCAAAGCTAGCAATTGCTGTAGAACCCTCACTAAGACGCATCGCGTTTCGTTAATGAAGTGATTTGGCTGTTTGCCTATGCAGCATACCTGCGGGGCCTTCTTTTACAATGAAAACAAACAAAAATGTTTATATTGCAAAAATATTTTACAAAAAGCATCCCAATAATATGAGTCTCCGAATATGTAATGGCTGGACTCTTTGAAAATTAAAAGTAAATATTAGGAAATCAGATAAGTTTTATAACCAACAAGGCATCTGTTACTATATAAACTGCCTTTAAAAGGCTAGGAAAGTGGCTGAAAATACGATATTAAAGAGAACAAGTGAACTACTTTTTCAGAATAGAAAATCCAAGTGGCAAGAGAATTTGACTATTGTTTACTACAGATGGTCCTCGCTTTTCAAGATTATCACTTTAAAAAGAACCATAGAAGCTGAGCCCATGCAACATGTACTCAATAATCAATGGCGAGAATTATAAAGGTCCTGTGACCTTTACAAATTTTTAGTTGAAAATCTCTAATGTTGATAATAAATATGTAAGGAAATGAACAGTATAATTTAAACCACTATAATTGACAACATAAATGCACTGAGAATTCATTTCTTTGTAAAAACTCATCACGAATAGTGGGAAGAATCGATGCTTGCCTTCTCCGTCTCATCCTATAGCACAGAAACGAGGCAGGCCTCTTTGCTATGCCTCGGTGAACTGTCACAATCCTCTCCCGACCAGCTTGCAGCATTTCTTTTATTTTTTTTAGCTTCTACCATTGAATCATTTGTGCTTGCAATGTCATAACTATCTCCAAGAATTCCTTTCCTGTGCAGGTTTTGATGGCATCGCTTCCTCTGGGACAACTATTCTTTTTGTCACAACCACTCTCTTCATTGATGCTGGTTAGTTCCCTTCACTCAGCTCCTGTCTGCATACTGGAGTCTCTCGGATGATGGCAGTGCCAACATTCCCACAGTGAGCTACGCATTCTACCTACCTTTGGTTCAGATTTCATTTCCTGCATCACTACTTCGCATTGCTCTGCTGTACTTCTTTCGTGGTTGGCCGATTCCCTTTTTAAGTATCCATTTTTATAAAATGTCTTAAGTTGCCACCTTGAAACAAGTAAGTAGCATCGCTGAATGCTTTCCCATCCACGGGTGAACTGAATAACAGATGTTCAGTAGCCCATCACTGACGGACTTCGAGTGAACTGACATGATTGGTCATTGGTCAGGACAAGCACCTACTATTTATGCCGTGATCTGTGGACCAAAGAGCTAGCAACGAAGTGTGTACTTTATGCAACTGCAGTTAATATACTATTGTGACTGAAATGTAAACAGTGGAGGTGGACAACTGGTTTTACTTAGCCAAAAACATGTGATCAAAATTCACACAGACTGGAGCTGTGTAAAAGCAAAGAGAAGTGATTGGGCAGAATTCAAATCTACTAGAAACTTTTGTTCTAACTCCATGGCTGCAACAGAGTATTTCATATTTTTTCATACTGGGCCAAAAACCAAATCCTCAAGCTTTACCCAAACATTCAAAGTTGAAAAAAACATCTGACTATAGAAAAAATGAAACTTCTGAAAAAGAACTCAACCGTCTTTGGACCATCAAAACCACAAGATAACCCTATATGGGAAATGCTTTGTATCCATCTTCTCAGTGCACACAGCCCTGAGGAAATGGAGCTGCTGGGAGGTAACTCGCTCACCCAAATCACCGCACCATTAGGTGGTAGAGCTGTGATGAGAACCAGGGGTACCCAGCTTCGGAACTTGTCCTCCAACCTTAGGTAACATGGAGCCCATAGCAATTTTAGGAAAAAGGCAAAAATCTTTGAAAATGCCTGCTCCCTGCCTACAAAAGGCAATGCTGTCCAGAGCACCTGGTTCTACGGCAGGTGAGAGATGAGAGCTCTCATCTGCGCACTTGATAGTTGCCCATCTGAGGACCCTCTCATCTCTCAGGAAAGGCAAAAAAGGCATCTTTCTTCATGTAGACTGCTGGTATAGAAATCCACTGTCTGAAAGGTGCCAGTTCCAGCAGGTGCTGATGCAAGTCACTCAGTTAAAACTCAACCTGTATTCCCAGGAGAAGACCGACTCTGGTTTGCTCCATCGATAAATTGTTTTTCTTTCCTTTAAGATGTCGCTGAGCCATGTCATTTGAGAACTTTTTGGAATATTATTTCATACAATGTAGTTTTATTTTGATTGATTGTATTTCCATACAAAAACAGATTTCAAATATTTCAGAACTGAAAAAGTAATCAATTATGATGAATATTTCAGAATACATAACTATAATATAAAAATAAGGATTATTAGTATAAAAACTTTGGGGAGTAATTGTTTCAAAAGCGGTTAAATATTGTCTTACAACGCAGAAGGCTGCAAGCGAGTTATTGCAGTTCAATTTTTAACATTTACGGTCAGTTTGATATGTTATAAAAAAGTCTGTAATCATGCTTTAATCTAGTCTCATTCTACCTCCTGGTGTTCCCCCTCATGGGTGCAAAGAAAATAGTCCTCATATAAAAAGATATATTTACATTTCATTTTTATTTGTAGTTTCAGTAGGCAATTTTCTACTTTGTCCGGGACCCAGCCCAAACGCAGGTGCTCTGTAATCTTTTCTGTACACTTCCTTAAAGCCCATTGCACAGACTTCACAATCTGCAGGCTTTGCTACAGTTCCTGGAGATAGAACAGGTAGAACTGCAGTGTCCCTTTCTGACCATGTGATTTCATATTACTTCAAGAAACATCTCTCATCTAGTTAATGTGTTTCTTAAGTTGAAAGGTAAACCTTGAAACTGACAGCAAGAATTAAAAGTGTGCAGGAAAGCAAAAGCTAAGAAGCTGGAAGTAGAGTCAAGATATCTCTGTCCTAGACTTTCATTCATTTATTTTGCAAATGCATACTGAGTGGGTTGAGTACTAACCACAGTGCAAGGTGCTAAAAAGTGAGGCAAAGAAGGACACAATTTCAGTTTCTAGCAAACTGCTCCAGCTCAGCAGACAACCAGACAATTATATGGGAGTGTAATATACAATCTGCTGGAATTACGAACAGAACACTAGGCAACTTCAAGGAAAGGCACTGAATGAGCAGTGTGGGGCTGCAGGAGGCAGCAAGAGAGGAGCTTTCTGGAGGTGGTGATGCTAGAAATGGATTTCAAAGCACAAGAAGTTTGCTTGATCCTTATTCACATTCACATGCGTGCTATGGAGTACCAGTAAACAGGGTATGCTGGAAAAATTAAACTATTATGACTCAGTTTTGTGCCTTTATATTTCCTGGAAGGGGTCAGAGTAGTGAAAATGATGGGATACTGGAATACTACATCTGTACAATTTACAACAAAGATTGATTGATGTCTGGGGAGTGACATGGGTATTTGCTTATAGAAATACATGGCATAGCAGCACAATTTACAATAACCAAGTGTTGGAAGTAACCTAGGTGCCCATCAGTAAATAAGTGGATCAAAAAGCTGTGGTACATTTACACAACGGAATACTACACAGCAGAAAGAAAGAAGGAGCTCCTACCCTTTGCAACAGCATGGATGGAACTGGAGAGCATCATGCTAAGTGAAGTAAGTCAGGAGGTAAAAGACAAATACCACGTGATCTCACCTATAAGTGGGATCTGATCAACAAAACAAATAAGCAAGCAAAATAGAACCAGAGACATTGAAATAAAGAACAAAGTGACAGTGACCAGAGGGGAGGGAGGAGGAGGATAACAGGGGAAAGAAGGGAAGGGTTATCAAGGAACATGTATAAAGGACCCATGGACAAAGCCAAAGAGGGGAAGGACTGAGGATGGGAGGTGGGGGTTAGGGAAAGTGGTGGAGGGAAAACGGAGACAACTGTACTTGAACAACAATTTTAAAAAAAGAAATATGTGTCATAGTCTGTACATTGCATTAATTGAATCAACTGTAGAAACCTCTCTCCATAGCCCCCTTACAAACTTTCACACCTCTGAGGACTGAAACTTGCCTTAAATGAAACAAGAAATTTTTAAAATTCAGGTTTCAGATCCTTAGATACATATTCATCCTTTTTTTTGCCTTGTGGAGTTGCTTAATTCAATAGACCTATTTATAATAAGCATTTCATTACGTAATATTGCACAGATAAAGATTATGACTGACATTTCCAAAGCACAGGTCTGATAGTGTTATTCTCATCTTGAACCTCTGTAAAGGTTTTGAGGCTTCTAGCCTGATCAACGCCCATCTTGGTTTATGGCATGGCTAACACCTGAGGAGTGAAGGAGTGATATGTGCAAGAAGGTAGTGGACTTGTGTGAGGGAGGAACAGATGTGCAGGGTTCCCTGGGAAGCAGTGAGAGGTGGGGACTCAGGGAAATAGAGATGCCCCAACTGAAAACATATATGAAGTGAGAAAAGACAAAAGCAGAAGAGTGAGCTGGGGGTACCAACATGGGGATTGGGGACAGCACCAGGAAGGCTAACAGGGTGGGGGGAGGGGCAGAGAAGGAAGCTTAAACAACCCCAGCACACTTGCTATGAATGAGATATATTGTTATAACCTTGGTGAAAATCAACCCATTTATGCAACAAATGTAATTATTTTTATACAAGTACTTCCCTAAATAAATTCCTTTCCATAATTAGACATCATATATTCTGATTTAAAGTAGTTTGCTACATTTAAAAATATTCTTAACCAGTTAATTTAGATATAATCTGAACCAAAGGACATAAGAAGTAGGCAATTTTATTAAAGAGCAAATAAAAACTATAAACAGTGAAACCTCTAGCCTTAAAATCAAATTACATAATGAAAAGTTGGTATACTATAAATAGTGATTCCCATTTTTTTTGCACTAAAATAGAAGAACATTGATTTGTGGGAATATCCAGTCACTGCACGGTACCCTCTGTGTGACGTTCTGTTAACCAGAGCTCCTCTTTCCGTAGCTGAGGCGAGGGGCCTCGCTCACTCCCGGTTCCACTGAAGCAGCGGCAACGCTGTTTGCAATCTGGGTCTCCGAACATCCTCACCCTTCTTTCGTGCAAACCCATTCATGGAAAGTTTTAGTAGGTTAGCATTGTTCAGTGAAAGGAAAAGCAAGATATGATGGTCTAGATAACTAAAAACAACATTAACACCGAAATTTCCTTTCCTTTCAAGTTTTAGATGTAGGGCCTGTGCATCATTTAATAAAGTATGAATTGGTAAATGCTATAGTTCCAGCTTACTTCTTTTGTCTGTCCCCTTGTGGATAAATGAAGCAGGTGTCCAAGGGTTCCAAACTAAGAGAGTTACTACTGCCTCACGGCTGGTGGGCACAGACCTGTCCGTGGCTTTGAAGAAATGGCTACAAAGAGGTACAATGGTGAACTGCTAGATGCCATTTGCCATCAAGAACCACAGCTGTCTTAATCGTTGGTGACTTAAGTCTACTATGATTAAATTACAGTGCAGTAAACCCCAAGGACTCCACCAAAAAACTGTGAGAACTAATGAATGAATTCAGTAAAGTTGCAGGACACAAAATCAATACACAGAAGTTTGCCGCACTTATACATACCAATGATGAGTGATCAGAAGAAGAATTAGGAAAACATCTCCATTTACAATTGCATCAAAGGCATAAAATGCCTGGGAATAAATTTATTCCAAGAGGTGAAAGACACATATTCTGAAAATTATCAGACAGTCAAGAAAGAAATTGAAGAAGATACAAATAAATGGAAGGGCATACCATGCTCATGAATTGGAACAATTTATATTGTTAAAATGTCCTTAATACCTAAAGGAATACACACATTCAATACAATCTATTAAAATATTAATGACATCCTTATCAGAACTAGAACAATTAATCCTAAAATTTACAGGGAACCACAAAAGACCCAGCACAGACAGAGAAACCTCAAGAAAAAACAAAGTGGAAAGTATAACACGTTCTCTGATTTCAAACTATACTAAAAAGCTTCAATAATCAAAATGATATGGTACTAGCATAAAAAGAGATATATAGATCAAGGGAATAGAACAGAAATAACAGAAATAAATCCTTGATTATATGGGCAACTCATCTGTGACAAAAGAGATAAGGATATACAATGGGGAAAAGACAGTCTCTTCAATAAGTGGTGTTGAGGAAATTGAGCAGATGCACGTAGAAAATGAAACCGGAGCACTCTTTTATATCATGTACAAAAATAAACTAAAAATGAACTAAAAGATATAAATGTAAGGCCTGAAACCATAAAATTTCTCAAAGAAAATATAGGCAGTAAATTCTTTGACATTAGTCTTAGCAATATTTTTGGTTAATATCTACTTGGGCAAGAGCAACAAATAAACAAATGTGGCTACATCATGCTAGTTTCTGCACAGTAAGGAAACCATCAACCAAAAAAAAAACACAATGCACTGAATGGGACAAGATACTCCTAAATAATATATCTGATAGGCATTTAATATCTAAAATATGTAAGAAACTCATATAGCATAACATGCCCCCCCCCAAAAAGCATAGGACCCAATTAAAAAATGGGCAGAGGACCTGCATGGATATTTCTCCAAAGAGAGCATACAGATGGCTAACGGACATACACAGAGATGCTCACTATCACCAAACATCAGAGAAATGCAAATTCAAAACCATAGTAAGATATCACCTCACATGTGTCAGAATGGCTATCATCAAAAAAAAAATCAACAACCCTGACTGGTACAGCTCAGCTGTTTGGGTGTCACACTGCAAAGTGAAAAATCGCCAGTTCAATTCCTGGTCAGGACACATGCCTGGGGTGTGGGTTAAGTCTCTAGTTGGGGTGTGTACAAGAGGCAACCAATCAGTGTTTCTCTCTCTCTCTGCCCACCTTTCCTCTCTCTCTCTTCCTCTCTCTCCTATCTCTTTAAAACACAGGTGCCAAACACAAGGCCTGCGGGCCCAATCTGGCCCTCCACCTTGTTTTATCCGGCCTGGCACCTTGTTTCTACCTGGCAGCAGCACCGAGCTCCTTGCCCCTAGTTAAGGAGCAGTTACATTTACATAGTCCTAAAATTACATTTGGCCCTTTGAAGGCAATCGTGAGGCTGATGAGGGCACTGTTGAAAATGAGCGTGACACTTCTGCTCTAAAATCAATCAATATGAAGTAAAATAAAATTCTAAAGAAAATTAAATGCAGAGCTGCCATTCAACCTACTATATCACTTCTGGGTATTTATCTGAAGAAAACAAAAACACTATTTCAAAAAGATACGTGCGCCCCTATGTTCATTGCAACATTGTTTACAATAGTCAAGATATACAGCCTACCTACATGTCCACAGACAGATGAATGGGTAAGGGAGATGTGGTCCATATATATGCTGGAATATTAGTCACAGTAAAAAAGAATAAAACCTTGTCATTTGTAACAACATAGATACACCTATAGGGCATTATGCTTTGTGAAATAACTCAGAGAAAGACAAATACCATATGATTTCACTTCCACGTGGAATCTAAAAACAAAACAGATGAACAAACAAAATGGAAACAGACCTACAGACACAGCTACACTGATGGCTGCCAAAGGGGTGGGGGTTGGAGGGAAGAGTGAAAAGGAAACAAATTACAATGTAATTTGTTTAGAGCAGCGATTTTCATCCTTTTTCATCTCATGGCACGCATAAACCAGTTACCAAAATTCTGTGGCACGCCAAAAATAATATTTTTTGACTTTCTGACCAAAAAAAATGGTATACTTTTGATTCGCTCACACCAGACAGCTACTGTTGTGCTGGTTGTTGTCATTTTCTAATTTGACCATCTGAGGGAAAAGACACCAGTGTCCCTGACTGAATTGTCAGGTACCACATGTATTAAACATCCTTGCAGCACAGCAGTGGCCACAGCACAGTGGTTGAAAATTGCTGTGGCAGAGCATCGTTAAAAAATTAATCCTTAAAACATGGAAAATAATAGATTTGGAGGAAGTCAGTTTATTTAGATTGGAAATCAATACAGCTCTAATTAATAATATACTCTATTTTGACTAAATACTCATTACAGCCATGCCCATTTTTGGATTGAAATGAAATTATCATTTGATGAAAATGTTAAAAAGATGTTTAGAGATTTCACTGCCTTCTGGGAGCAACAATTGCTGGCACAAGACTAGACACAATTAATTTATTCTTTAAATAAGGTTAAGCTAGTCTGATGAGGAATAACTGATCCTCCAAGTATATGTAGTGCTTAGTGGAGCTGGCTAAGGCATAAACTTCAAGACTTTATGTATTAAATACATCCACACTAATTATATTTGATTTGTATTATGATCCAAACACAAATCTACTTGTTGTAAAGTAACTGAGTAGACCTAAGATATAAAACAGGTTTTACCGTAATGACATGGGTTGGATTATATCCCTCTAAAATGCTTCTGAGGATGTTCTGATCCCCAGGACCTCAGAATGGGGCCTGATTTGGGAATAGGGTTATTGCACATTTAATTAGTTAAGTTGAAATGAGGTCATGCTGGAGCTGGGTGGACCCTAATCCAATATGGTTGGTATATATGTGGTCTCTATGACACCCTTACAAGGAGAAAAAGCTGCGTGAAGAAGAAGCCAAACATTGGGCTGATGTTTCCACAGGACAAGGAATGCCAAAGATTGCCAGCAAACACCAGAAGCAAGCGAAAGGCATAGAAAAAGGCATGAACCATGGATGCCCTGATCTAGACTGCTGGCCTCTAAAACTAAGAGGAAATAAATTTCTGTTCTTTAAGTCACTCTGTTTGTGCTATTTTGTCTGGGCAACCCTAGGAAACTAATACAATATGTGAAATGTATTCAACTGAGATCAGAAGCTCACCCACCTTTGGAACTTACCTTACAGAAATAACTACCAACACCCAAAATGAAATAAATGACTGTCCTTTCAAAGTCTAAGAGGAAGCACCAAATCAAGTTTAAGAAGTGTCATTTCAGTATTTGTGGTTTGTGAATGTGCCTGTGCTGGTTATCACACAGAACCAGGAGAAGAGAGTTTATAACCCCTGGCTTCCAGAAGATCTTCCTAGAATCTAAGTTACAACAGAAAAGAAAGGCGCCAGGGACAGGCACTGGGGCAGGGAGAAGTTTAGCTGGATGGTGTTGACAGAGAACTTGGAGAAGCAGAAAGCATGGACAGATTCACACAATGTGACTAGGACACTAGGAAAAAAAAGGTGATATTTTTGAATGCTTATCAATTGGGAAGTAGGAAAAGAGAATGAAGAGACTCACAGAAATGTCCAAAAAAAAAAAAACCCCTCTAAATGGAAACGAAACATGTAAAATATATAGCCTGCATTAGGCTTGCCTACCTGATAGAAAAGACTTATTAAGAAATATTATATTAAGAAAATAAAGAATAGATGAGACCTTCTCTGAAAGGGACTGAAAATACAGTTCAAAATGCATATGCAGTATTCTTGTCTACATACATTTAAGTATCTTAATGACATGTAAATGAAATAACAATAAGTATCTGCAAATTAATAGGTATATGAGAGCTAAATTACTCAGAGGGACCTGAGAGGAGGATCAGAAATGAATTATGAATTAAATAAGAACCAACAAACTGAATGAATAAATAGTAACTTGCCACAAATTTTCAAAAATGTATTCAAATATTGAAAATTTGTTAAGTGTTCGATTTTTCAAGCTTATTAGGTATTCATTTTTAAAAACTACATTTAAGTATTTTAGTATATCACAATTCCTATATCACCTTGACTATTTCTGTATACCCCTTCACATGTTGTTGCCAGTTTTAAAATAAGAAATTAGCAGGAATATTGCCACTGCACAGAAAAATCCACCGTTAAGTGAGAAAAGTGAACAGGTACCTGACCTATCTGTGCGGGGCTGATAAACACACCATGTCTCCATAAGGAAGTTCAGATTTAAAGGCAAAATCAGTACATAAATGGGGAAGTTTGCTTAAAGAACATTGTGTTCTCCCAGATGAACCTAATGCCATTCCCCAAACTTCCATATGGAAAAACAAGGGCCAGTTAGTGTCGAGAGGATGTATGTGTACTAGCAGTGGTTACTCTGCTTGTATGAAGTATTATTATTAATAATATCTAATGTGACACTTTTCAGATGAGAAAAGTCCATTCGCAATTTAAATGAACGCTTTTGTTTCAATAATTTTAACTATTCAAAGCTAAATATTAATCTTAGATTTATTGTTTTCAATACTAGCCTAGTGTTAATGTTCCTGGAACTAGCCAGAGGGATTAGAAACTGAGTAAGTGCGTTTCCATGGTAACAGACTGCCTTGCCATGGAGAGATCATTTCATACATTTCCTATAACCCAACAGCCACATGGGGGAGAAGACAGATCTGCATTTTCATTTTTACGGTTACCATCATTATGATTTTTGGTAGGATTTTTATTTTTATAAGCATGTATATGGCATTAATGTTTGGAAGTTACCTAAGTTTAATCTTTATTAAATTTGTATTGAATTTACTGGGGTGACATTGGTTAATAAAATTAACCATAGGTTTCTGGTGTACAATTCTATCACACATCATCTGTATATTGTACTGTGTGTTCACCATCCCAAGTCAAGTCTCCTGCCATCACCATTTATGCCTCCTTT
Organism: Glossophaga mutica; assembly: GCA_039655065.1. Taxonomy (NCBI): domain Eukaryota; kingdom Metazoa; phylum Chordata; class Mammalia; order Chiroptera; family Phyllostomidae; genus Glossophaga; species Glossophaga mutica. The sequence goes on along the minus strand of CM077309.1, from coordinate 97,806,410 downwards.
ACCCTCTGCTACCACCCCAACCCTCCTTGCCCTGTGCTAATCACCATACTGTGCACTGTGTCTGAGTTTTCATCTATTTCACCCAGTCGCCTTAAATTGTTTCTCTCCTCTTTAGTGTGTCTATGACCATCAGGCATGTGCTCTGATGGGGACATGGTAGTGAGAAAGTCATCCACGGCTTTCGCTTTAACTCACGCTGTGAGTTACTGCACACAGGATTACAAAATTGCTGGATTCTGAGAGAAAGGAGGGGCTAAGCCAAAAAGCCAGACATTGGCAACGCCTGTCGAGTGGATGAAATACCACAAGTGGCTGCTGTCCAGCAGGGGCTTCATGAACACCAGCTGGACAACTGAGTAGTGATAAATGACCGAGTGACCCCAAGGAGGACCAAGCAGAAAGCATGGACTAGAGAGAGGCTCATACTCCAACTGGAAACAACAGTAGCAGAGGCCCCAAAACTGCAGCTGAGCGGTCACACAAATCCCCGAATTAGGGCACCTCCACTGGGGCTGCTTTTTTTTTGTGCGTGTGTTTTTTAAAGAAAATGTTTTCATTCTGCTTTGCCTCAATTCTAATTATGGCTGGAAGAATGAGTACATTCACCTTTTGGAGTGTCATATTAACTTTAGACACTCTCCGGCCCACTACTGACCTGAGTGGTCAACCAAAGGGCATGATTTGCCAGAAGGGCCCTCATGTAGGAGGACAAAGGCCAAACCAAACCTGCAGTGCACACAACCCCAAGTAGCAAGCAGCCCAACGGGGCTGGGACTCAGGTGCTGTGGTTTCCTCATCTGTACCAAGCACCGGTGGTACAGATGAGGAATGAAGTAAGAAATGCTCTAAATGGGGCAAAGTGAATAGCAAGCACCCAATGAATGTCAGCAGCTATAATTATTCTTGTTGATGTTATTAGCATTGTTAACACTAAAAATTAGGCAGTGTCATCTGGTAGGCATTGTGGGGTAAAACTCAAGTCAGTCTTTATAAAAAAAGAGATGAAAACAAAGAAATTTTGAGAGAAACTCTCTGAAGAGTACACAGAAAACATTAGCTTAATTTTGAACAAAACTAGTGAATTGGAGATCTGTTACTGAATTTTCCTCACATGGGACACATCTGGGGAAAAGGGCACAAATCGTCATTCAGATGTATAAAGGATAACATTTTCTAAAAGATGCCAGAAAGGCTCAAATACGTTTTCAAGGCAAAAATTGGTTTTGGTGTTATTTTACCTCTGTGAAATGTTTTCTTCTAAAAGATGGTCTCCTGTTCAAAAAATAAACAGAGGCTATGTGAATGTTTACAATGAATGACTTTAACTTGGAAGTAAAACTTATCATCAACGTCCCCGTATTACACCTATCCCTCAAATTCTCTGTATCATATCATTATAAGTTAGGATGTTTACAGTTTTTCTCTCAGTGATTTTCTTTTCAAATTGTCTTAATTAGTTTGGTCATAATCCACTTATCACACCAAATAGAATTACCTCAGAGTAAAATTATGGGTGCCAACCAGAAAAACTGACCAGGGAAAGACACATATTTTGCGTAATAGAAGGTAATGGCTTTAGGCTCAGATTCTGTATTAGTGTGTTTGTGTGTGTGTGTGTAAAGCAAAAAACCACCAACAAGTAAATGAAACCACAAAACTATGAATCTAAGGCACCACATTTTAAGCACTACAACGGAGGAAAGCAACAGTCAAGTACAAGCACTTAACATTGAAATAAATCCCCATGCAAATGATAAGTTTGATACAGCTCTCTAATTTTCTCAGAACTGTGGAATTATAGCTTAGCCACATATGACCTTCAAGTGATGAAACAGCTTAAGATCTTTGTACACTAAGGGTCACCGACTGGTGCAAATAATGCACAATGGCAGAATCTGATGGGCAGTATTAAGACCACATAGTTGATATGAAATAAAACCACTCATCTGTGAAGGTTTTTATTTAGCTTCTCCCTGCCCTTTGTTGGACAATTTGATTGTCATCCTAAACTTCAAAGCTTCATTGCAGAGTTTTCACCATGACTGAAGGGATATTCATGGCACTAGGCTGTGTTCCTGTCAAAGGTAATATTTATGTACAAGAGAATACAGCACTGTTGTAACAAGGAAAATGTTGTGGATTTAAAGAGATGACACTTACAAGACGGCGAGCTGATGTGTATGGGTTTCACCTTGGAAGCCCTCTAAGCAAAAAGATAGTATGAAAAGAAGGAAAATCTGTCCTTAGAAGTTTTTGGACAAACTATCACTTCCTTCACCCTCCTCCTCTTACTCTAGGGCTGGGCTGCACGGAGGACAAGGGCATTACGTAACTCTGATGTGAGGTTTAGGGTTCTTGGAATTTCCAGAGATTCCAGCGCACACATTCGAGTTGGAATCATAAACCTTTCTAAAGTTTGAGAGATGAGACAAATGTTATTTTGTTTATTAAACTAAATGTTTGTATTCATAGCATCCCATAAAAAGCAGGACACGTGACTCCTGTATTCCAGTCTCTTCCGAGAAGAAGGGGAGCCTGCATGCTGTATTGTGGCAGGAAGTATTTGGTTGAATTCAGAATTTAACTATGAAAATGGAACATTCTGTTGCAAATGTCATTTTTTGTAAGAGTTCTAAACTAGATATACGTCTTGAAAATATTATTTGTACCCTGAAGGTACTAGGAATTCAAGTCAGTAAAATAATGACATCTATGGAGTGACTGGGAAACTGGGGAAATTCATTATATTATACAGACTCACTGAATATATGTATGCACATCATAAAATAAAATTTAGTGGGAAAGCTGAAAGTTGTGATTAGCCTTTAAAATTGTGAAATTATTTATATGGCCAGCACACTAAAACAGGTGTAAAATAAGGACATTTTTGATATTCTGTACATTGATTAGCATATATACCATAGTGAAATTTACTTTTTCACTTAATTTCATTTAGCTAACATTTATTGGGTCCCTACTATGAGCCAGGTGACATTCTAACCACCAAGGGTACAACAATGACTGAAATCTATGCTCTGTCACTAGGGAGATCAGACTAGAGAGGAAGAGATACCATCTGAATTGAAAGGGTCTGTTTCAGTGCAGAGATGAAGGTACATGAGAGATTATGAAACCACCACAGAGGGGCATGTGGGGCTAAGTCACAGAGCCCAAGGGTGCAATGAAGCCATCCTGGAAGAAATGATGCCTGGGCAGACCCCAGAAGCTGAGTGGCAGGCCCAGGAACAATATAAACCCGTGCCAAGTGGCACAGAGAGCCTGGTATTCACAGAGACTGTGGGCCCTCCCACCATCCCAGAGAGATACCCTGTGAGGGGCGACACAGAACAGGAGAGGTCATAGATTATTGTGGGGAATCTTTCATCCAAATGAAGGGACCTAAACTTGACCTCATAAGTAACGGCAGCCACCAAATGGTGGGGAGCAGGGAGCTCCCTGATGCTTTCCATTGCTGGTGGTCTTTGGAGTGGGCAGAGCAGATATGAGGGGCAAGGAGAACAGCCAAGCCCCAGAGAAGGCAGGACTAGAGTTTCAGCTAGGTATCTGGTACTGAGCTAGGAGTTTGGGACTTTTACTTCTGGGGAAGTCTCTTGGCCTTATACCCCACAAATATATTTTTGGAAAGCTGCAAATTAATTTTGTAACTCAAATCATATTTTCCCATTGACAATGTACTCAGGTTTATATTAATTTCATTGATGTTTTTTAATTGGCACTGGCCCCTAAAGGCTAGAGCTTAGAATGCAATAAGAACCTTGACATTCAGCAGTCTTCAAGGTATTTGTACCTGCAGAAGCTTCCCCTAAGTAAAGATTTTGTGGAATATCATTACATAAAATAGACGGACACAGAGTGGTTTTAGTTGATGTGATGAGCCTCAAATCTCAATGCTCTATATGCCTTGAAACTCCTAGTGCTCCAGGAACAGAGTTTGAAAGCTATTCATGACATTTAACTCATTCCTTCTAGTAATGAGCAAATGAGGTGCTGTTTTCCAGCAGAGGTCTCATTCTGGAGCTTTGGTGTAGAGGCATACAGAAGGTATCGTGTTCTGGTTTTCCCGGTTTGGAGCCATGCAATTCTGAGAAGGTTTACTTCTGTGTTTCTGTTGCCTCATCTATAAAGCCAAGATAATAGTTCCTCTTACCCATCAAAGCCGTTGAAGTGCAAGTTCTTTGTAAAATGTGTTAAATCTATTAAAAAAAATCAAACCAGTGCCTCAAATCAGAAAGCTGGGAACAAACCAGAGACCTAGTCCTGGACAGCCAGTTGACCTATCCAAGGACCCAGGTGAGGACGGAGGTGATGCAGAGCACTGGGCTCTTCGGAGCCACCACGACAAACATGCCAGAAGTGAATCCTTGGTTTGCACCTGAAGGAAGTTCTTCTGTTCAGAGAAACCTTTAAAAGAAGGGGCAGGGACTCGTTAAACAACATATGAATGGCCCATGGACGTGGACAGCAGTGTGGGGACTGACTATGGGAGTTACGGGTAGGTTGGGCAGAGGAGGACAAAGGGGGAAAACTGGGACAACTGTAATAGGATAACAATGAAAATATTCTTTAAAAAAGAGAAACCTTTAGTAAATCTGATCTGCCAAAAGAATACGCTTTCTAAATAAAGAGAAAACAATTACCTGCAATGTCTGAGAAACAACTGGCACATAAAATCATCAAACCCAACACACTTTAGCAAGGTGTGTAAGAAGGCTGGATCTGCAGCGAGACAAACAGGGGCTTGACTCTTGCCCCATGATTACCTGCTTTGTTGCAACAACCACCTGTTCTGAGAAGTTCGGGAGGTGATCCAAATAAAGGATTTAGCACTGTAACTGCCCCCCGGGACATGCCCAGTAAATGCTGAGCAAACAGCAGCCACACAGTCTTCTGATTGAGCGGCATCCTGTAAGTCATCACACCCGGGAGCTGTTTGCCCACTGGCATCCCATTGTCTTCAGGGAGAAGCACGCCAGACAAAAGGTGCTCTTCAGAGTATCACCACCCACCACTAACCAGTGAGGAGACTGGAAACTAAAGAAGGCAATTTGTAAAGTACTATCTAGGTATATCACAGCAACAATGCCCGAGTTTAAAGCAGAAGTGGCACTTTGCAAAATACCCTAAGAAGAATATGGTGGTCCTACTTCTGAAGAAGGTGAAGTGCCAGTAAAGTAGCCAATAAAGTAATAAAAACTGCTTATTAGTTTAAAATATAAGAACAACTTCAAAGCCAGGTTTCAATAGTCTTAAAAATAAGAGATCGACTGAATGCAAATGTCTAATATTCATAAGGGGCTTTGAAACACAGCTGTACTGGAGATTAATAAGGTACGCTGCACAGACAGGCAGCACTCAAGGCTGGCAGTGAGGAATAAACAGCTACACAAAACACAATGCAGCACGTTACATATCAGGGACAAGTCCTGTGGCAGGTTCAAGGCAGAAAAATACATATCTGGTGTATAATTCTGGGAAGAAAGTGCATATATGTCTTAAAATGCTTCCTGAATTCATGTGGCCGATACACCTCAGGAAAACTCATCATACTCTGTAAAAACTCCTAAGTGGAACTTTTTCAGGCCCAGGTTAACAAATGCATGCATTTTCCTAGTTCACGAGAAGCCAGCCACCAAATTTTTAAATGAAATCTATAAGGGAATAAGTTTTCCAACATTTTCTTGTATTAAATGGAGGGGTATGGACAAAAAATAAAAGAGGGGGTGAATTTCTCTTGCAAACACAAGATGAAATGCTGAACCACAAATAAAACCAGGAGAGTAAGAGAAAACGAAGCTCTGCATTTTCTCCTATTTCTCCGTCTGCTGCCTGGCTTAGAGCAAGAACACAGAGCCCGAGAGGCAGAGACGGCAGCGGGCTGGGGATGAGAGTCATGTATCAAGGCCAACTCTGCCTGCCCTGGCTCCTGCCTGCCTCATGTGACCAGGGGTGACCCGCCAGCCGACATACCTAATAAGGCAGTGTCCTCACACTGGGAGGGGCCCTGGGAGAACGGAGGGTGAGTGCTGCTTCATGTGCTGTGCTTCAACCTAACGCTACTGGGCAGGAATATTTACCGTATTTCTCCTACCAATGATGTAAAAACTGGCACCGGAGAAACCCCTTGGGAAGTAACCCTCAAGAACAGATAAAGAGTGAAGCTTACCACCCCCTCTTTACCTGGGAGAGGGGGAGTGGTAGGTATACTGAACATTAAGCTTTCCAGCAAAAAGTCATGTTTGCAAAAATTGAGATTCAAGTCTGTTGCTGCATGGATGGAAAGAAAGTATGGAAAACCTTATATATTCACTTAAAATTAGAAACTCTGACACTATTTGTAGGGCAACTGCCATTAAGTAATGCTTCAAAAATAGTAGGTTCATCTCTTTTTCTTAATATTTTTTATTTATTTTTAGAGAGAGGGAAAGTGATAGAGAAAGAAAGGGAGAGAAACATCCATGTGTGGTTGCCTCTCACATGTCCCACCACTGGGAACCTGGCCCACAACCCAGGCATGTGCCCTGGCTGGGAATTGAACCAGTGATCCTTTGGTTTACAGGCTGGCAGTCAATCTACTGAGCCATACCAGCCAGGGTGTATGTTCATCTCTTAAGTGAGGTATACACCAGCAATACATTCCTTTACCGTTTTTTATCCTTCTCTATATGAGAGTCAAATGTCAGTTGGCAAGGTCTTGGCCACCAGAGAAGCCTTGACCCTTAGGAAAAACAGGTTGCAGACTTCAGAGTTCAGTAGTGGAATATTTCATACGTCATCAAATGAATTATTAATGAATTAGCCACACTATTCTTTTATGTGATCAGGGCATTAGTTCTGTCTAAAATCCTTCACTTTCTTGGACCTCCTCAGATTTTCTTTGCTTCCACCTGCAGGACAAGGCATTCTCACTCTTTTCAAAATTATTTTTCAAATATAAAGTTTTTATATTCATGTCTCAAATATAAAGGATATGTCTCAGGGGCATGAAAAGTTTCTTATCCCATAGAACCGCAGGGGCACAAGGCACCTAATCCACATTTTTGATGGAAATGGTGAATGGATTAGCACAAAGGCCATGAAGCCGGGTGAGTGTGAATGGAGGATGGCTACACTCTCTCCCTATTCTGCATCAGCTCTGACATGTGGACTTTTGCGGTGGTACCTCCCCTAAACTGCAGAATTATGGCAATTGCTGAACTTGGACCAATCACAGATAATTGAATTTCTGAATGTTGGATATATGAATCCCTAGGGAACACTCAGTTTGAACTAAAAAAAAAAAAAAGAAAAGAAAAGAAAAGAAATTGTATCTAAGCCAAAATTTGTAAACAAAACTATATTTTAAATGCAGTTGAGAAGTCCAGATTTAAAGATTACTCCCTCCTTTGACTAAAGTTAAGCTCAAGTTCTTATATCAATTATCATAATATCAATTTCTCCTGTTTTTTTTTTCCCTTTCTTTGTTTCTGACTCTGTTTTCTCCTTGCTTTCTCCACAAGCAGACTAGACTGTCTCTCCTTCAGTGAAATAACCCTGCTGGCCCCGTTAAAGCCCATGTTGCCATCCATGTCTTGGAAATGCTACAGGCCTTATCAAAAGGCAGATGAAAAACCTACGCTTTCCTTTGTATGCATAACAAGTCCTTCAGTCCTGTTAAAATCCACAAATGGTTGTTAATCCTTATAGTTTGCCAGAGTCCGTGCTGGACTCTAAAAATTCAGAGTTAAAACAGAAATCACTCCTACCCTGAAATTGCTTACAATCTACTAGGAAGACTCAGAAGCAACTTACTGTGATACAAATCAGATTCTGACAAGCGCCCTTCATGTCCTCAGAGAATGGGAAAATCCATGACTGTGAGCTCATGGCCAGAAGGGACCAGGAGTACACAGACAGGAAATTCTGAATTAATGGAGATTTAGGTTAAGAATCACCTGCACGCAGGAGAGGGAATCTGACCGGGGCCTCACGCACAAGTGGGAGTTTGACAGAGTTTCTACTTGGGCTATCTGTTGCCAGTGGGTCTATTTTTTCCTTCCAAAGGAGATGCCATTATTCTCCTGGTTGTGTTTTCTGTGTCTATTTAGATGTCACTCTATTACAGACATTTCCACTCTGTGTTGGTCAACAAAATTGTTATTTTGATAAAGGGCCTCACAGGGTTAGAAAATAACTTCACTCCTCTTCAGGTTGTTAATCAGTCCACAGAACGGTGCTAATGGTGCAGAATGACCTACAATCTCCCCTCGGGTTTCACCAGGCCCAAGTTCTCACAGTGCACTGTGCATGCTGGGCTGGTCTGGGATAGCACTGCCTGCTGCCTCGGCCTCTCGGACAACCGGGAGCCCATGCGGTCTTTGCATTAAAGGAACAGTTTTAAAGAACTTATCATAGAATTGGAGAATCATATAAATGTTTAAGGCAACAAATAGTTTCAAAACTACTTATAAATGTATACATGCTATATACTGAACCATGACTAACTTTGTTACATGGATTTGTTGAATACACAATAGTAAACATTTTTGGATTTTTCTCAGACATTTGTTTTCTTTCTAAAGGAAAAAGTAACTTTTGAAATAGGCCTCAAAGGAACTCCTGGACTTTGGGAACTAGGAATTGATAAGGATTTCTGGACAAGAAGCCCAAAAACTCTGAGGAGCCAGCCATGTAGTGAACACGAGAAGAATAATGGATACTGACTTTGGACAAGTATGGAGAGACTGGCTGAGAGGTAGTTTTAACTGCCAGTCTCTGGAATTTACCTTTGATTGATAGGCAACTAGGAGAAAACAGGGTTTTGGAGCAGAGAAGTAACATAATGAAAACAGCATTTGTAAAAGAGTTCTCTGCTTACTAATCTGACTGGCCTGAGAGCAGAGACTAGGGGCAGGCTGACCAGCCCAAGGCTCAGTGGTCAGTGGTTGATGAAGAGATGGTAATTCCAATGCATGATGCACAAGGGAGAGCCAGCAGGGCTTGATGCCCGAATGCGTATGCATGGTCAAGGACCAGGAGTTACTCACCGGGGCTTCCTTCCTGAAGAAGGGCCTTCCCACTAACTGCCATGGTGAAAACTGTCTCTCCATGACCAAGGACAATGCTGAGCAGCTCTGTTTTAAATGTGTCCTATAGAGAAGTAGACCCATGATACTCAAGTGAAAGTGAGACCAAAATTTCAGGACAAGGACAGACCAAGAAAGATATGTGAAGCTATGAGAGGAGCTATGTCCAAATGTTACCCAAAGTCAGAGTCCACTTCCATCCTAGGCACCACCCTTTAGTCTGTTCAGGTGGCTATAACAACATACCGCCAACTGGGCACCTTAGAAACAATAAACATGTATTTCTCACAGTTCTGGAGGCTAAAAGTCCAAGGTCAAGGTGCCAGCATGATGGCTGTGTGCTGGTGGTAGCCCTCTTCTGGGCTGTTGACTTCTCTCTGTGTCCTCATACATGTAGGCAGGACTAGGGAACTCTCTGAATCTATTTTATAAGAACTCATTTATGGGGGGTTCCACCATCATGACTTAATTGCCTCTCAAAGGCCCCACCTCCAAATGCCATCACATTGGGTATTAGGATTTCAACATATGAATTTGTCAGGGCACACAAACATTCGGACCATAGTGCTATGGAAGAGTGCCATTATAACATAGGCTATTCAAGAGAGAGACCAGTATGGAAAGGTCTGGGTACTCCAATGCTCACTGATCACATGGTCTTGAGGAACTTTGCATCTCTCTGAACTTCTCTGAGTAGTCAGAACACACGAAGAGTTTGCCAATCCACACCTAATAACAATAGCAGATACTTTAACAGGTGGGAGGAGAAAATGTGGAAGTCTTGACATTCTAGTTTTTCTCCCGACACAACTGCAATGGCTCTGTACCTCTGATGGGTGTGCACTTAGGGTCTCTGTCTCTCATCACTTGACATTCTGGTCTCTTCCCGTCTTTAATTAATTGAAGACTTTCAGTAGTTTCTAGGGAGTCATTCTAATATTCTACCAGATATCCATGCTGTCTTGTCATTTTCCCATTCTACTTTCCCCATGGCCCAGTTTCCCCCAACTTTCCCATTCCATCTATGGCCCCATCATGAGACAGAAGTAAACTTGTGTGAACAGGCTGCTAAGGGTTTGATTGAGGAGCCTGGCTAAACTTCGGTTTTATACCCAGCATGTGTTATCACATGGTTCCCCTTTGGTATGAGGTTTGATTCTTTCTTTTTTTTTTTTTTTTTAATCAGTATTTTTTAATTGTTGATATTGTACAGTTTTCTGTCTTTTACCCCGCCCCAGCCCACCACCCCAGCCCTCCCCACCTTCCTCCCATTTCCACCCCCCCATAGTTTTTGTCCATGAGTCCTTTATACTTGTTGCTCTAAACCGTTCCCCTTTTCCCCTGAAATTCCCTCCCCTCCCACTCTGGACACTGTCAGACTGTTCTCAAATTCAGTGTCTTTGTTTATATTATGCTTGTTTGTTTGTTTTGTTGATTAGCTTCCTGTTAAAGGTGAGATCATATGATTCTTTCATTCTTGCATCCTCATCTATGCAGTGAAGACCCTTGTAACTTCTCTGCAGGACAAGTGAAGGCTGCTGCTGAGGCACAGGACACCTCCAGCACAGTTCTCCTAGAGCTGGCTTTCCACAAATGATGGGCTTAACTCTTCTGCTGCTCTTTGTAGGCAATCAGTGATGATGCTGACCATGAACTGGTTTATAATGTATTAGTCATTAATAATTAAAAACAAACAAAAAAACCTACACACAGATAGTAACCTACAGAATTTGTCTTACTTGATTAAAAAATTTAATAACTTATATATGCCAAATAACTTAATTGGCAATTTAGCAATTTAAAATGTAGTCAATAGTGGCCTCTTGAACATCATAATAAATTTTTGTTAAATCTTCAAAAAAAGAATTATATTTTGTGCATGAGTATAAGAATATTTTACTTTAGAGAGTGGAATATCCCTACGTCTAGTCTTCCAGAAGCCTATTTTATTTTTGTGAATAAGCAGAATAAATCAACTAAAACCCCAGCTACTTTTTGAAGAGAATGTCCACTCCTTTTCCTTTAAAAAAAAATAGCAGAAAGCGTGGTTAAGAGCTTGGTTCTGTTTGACTGCAGGTGGGTCTCATTACTGAGGCTGGCTCTCCCTGGCTCCCGAGGACACCTCGCTCAAGGTCACTGAGAGGGCTTTGGAGGAGCCACACCTGACTGTACTGGTAGAACCTGAGCTCTGAGTCATTCACTTGGCAAAGAGCTGATCTAGCAAAAGGCAAAAGTCAGAGAGATGCTGGCGAGAAAGACAGATGAGTCATGGACAGGGAACAAATCACTAGCTTCGGAGGACCAACTTTAGGAAACACTGATATGGGAAAAATGGTGTTTGGGGAAAACTAGCACTTATTTTTGGTCAGGACCATGTAACACACACACGAAAATCTGCAGATGTGGATTTTGCTCGCAGCAATTTCTCACACTATAAAAGAATAAAAGTCCCCTGCAGAGAAGTTGTGAAAAAGGAAACTTTCCAAGAGAAACTATCAATTACTTAAATTTGATTAAGATAAGAAGAAATGAAAAACAAAGGGAACATTGTAACCTACTTCCTGAAATTGCAATCACATGAATAATGCATAGAAATCAGTGTTTGTATATTCCTTTCAAGACGATGTACATACACATTACACAGGAAGTTTTATTCTAGGTTGGAAAAACTCAAAAGTTTGACCAAAAGAATATTCCAAGGTCATTTTATGCCTTCATTTCTTTTTCAGTTTCCCTAAACATGGGGCCACTTTAAAGAGGATCCACTTTGTACTCTAAAAACCAATCTTAAGTGCCCGTATTGAGGAGTAGTGAAAGACATTAATGAGAGTACAATTCGTCCTCACGATGCTATTTATCTGCATTTTAAGACCTCAGAAAAGAACCAAGTTTTAATAAACTTTAAATTCAAAAATGGCCCAGAACAATAGAAAACATTTGAAAAAGACAAAAACAATGCTTTTCACAATAATCTTTAAAGCATTAAATGTTTCTGTTTTACCTATGGGAAAGCTGATACAAAAACAATTTCAAGTACCTTGTACACAACTACGTATTTGAGAATTAGATGTAGGGGCCAGGATTTAGTGTCTACAGCCCAGGTGACAATGTGTTAACGAATGACATGGTTAAATCCTTTCTAATCTTTCCCACACAGGACGTAGCTAAATAACGATATTGACAAAGTTCAAGATGGTTCCACGTGTGAAGGTAACTGTCTTCTCCAGATAGTTCATCTGGGAGGGGAAAAGGAGGGGCCTTCACTTCTCAAATGCCCATGCTGTACCAGGCACTTCCCAGAGCTTATGCCATGTAACCTTCCCCAAATCCCTGGTAACTTGCTGTTATTCTTACCTGGCATATGGTAAACTGAGGTTTAGAGAAGTCCATTAGCAGGGTTGGTAAGCAGTGAAGCTGAGGTTCACCTGCTGTCAGGAGACAGCTTGGTGAGCATTAACATCATCTGGCTGTGTATGAGAGTAGGGGTGCTAAGAATCATGAGGGAGACCAACAGGACCCTGTTTGCTGGGGACATTTCCTGCTTTTGCACTTGAAAGCCCCATGCGGCAGAAAACCCCTCATCTGTGGGCAAACCAGGGTGCATGGACTCCTAGAACCATGTAGAGTGGAGAATACAGCCCTGTCAGAGGCATTCCCCCCTAAATCTAACTGTGTTCAGGTACAATGCTACCTCCTGGGCTCTACAAGGCTGGAGATGGGAGCCAACAGAGGCCCAAGGCTTTCGTATCAGAATTTCTCATATCTAGGATTAGAAAATAAGGTAATATAGTGAGAAGAGTGATGGGATTCAGGGTGTATTACTAAGAAATCTTGTTGGCTTTTCTTTGTGTCTTTCCAAAGATTGTAGAATTTCAGCTGGCACAGGCTGATTCTTGCTTGTCAGCCTCAGTTAAGAGTCTGAGGTTCCTGAAGAGCACTAATATCTACCTAACAACATCCTGCATAATGCCATAATAACAAACTATAAAATGCACAGCTCACTACAGAAGTAATGGTGCACTGCATATGGAGGCTGGAGAGGAGACTCCAGGAAGGGTGTCAGTCAAATGCCTTATTTGGCCCCATGTGGCCCCTGGAGAATAAGGCACCAAGGTTAGGACTTTGTGTTCTTTTCACTACTCTTCAGGTCATTGAAGACAGGAGTTAGCTAGAGAGATGTCTCTCAATTTTCTAAACATTCCCAATCTCCTCATTTGGCAATTTTGAATTCTCAAGCCCTCTGTAAAGAGAAGGAACATCTGCACCTTGAAGTTCGTCCACTCCCTGAGCTCCTTCATGGTCTGGTCATGGGATGTTTCCAGGCTCTCCATCAGCTCTGGAGACCAGGCAGAGATGCCGGCGTGCACATGGGGCAGAGTACCCAGCAGTGCCTTCCTTGTGTACACACATTCCCAGGCTGCTGGCTTGGCTGTCCCCGACACCTGCCCTGCCCTCTTGGGCTGTTCCTTGGCTGGCACAGCAGTTCTGCCCTCTCCACATGGCCTCCTTTGAGAGGCCATCCTGCAAATATCTCCCCCACACACACTCCCAGAGCATCTGCTGCTGGCTCCACGCTATTTGCCCTTTCAGAAAACACCATCGCATTCCCCAACCACAGACAGTGTACCTCTCACTGGAGCATACAGATATTCATTTTTTAATGTTATCTTCAAATCCATGCACTGCTCAATACTTGATTACTGGTAAATGGGACCCAGCTTTAAAAAACCGTAACTACTAGCAATATGTAGAAGACACATCATGGAAACCCTTGGGGAAGCGAATCATCATTTGTGTTATTTGGTCCTGGCAGGGACCTCAAAGGAAGGGATTTTTATTTATTTATTTATTTTTGCCAGAGAGCAAACTATCTGAAACCTTGGCCTCTTTGTCTTAATGTAATAATGACACAGGTTTTCAGAGAGAATCAATACCTTCTGCTGAGAATAGATCAAAGCAATGCAATACACTTACTTGAAAGGAATGAGTATTTTATGGATGGTAGGCAGAAGTCACAGGGAAGACTTCCTTTCTTAAAGTACTCTTTGCAGCAAGAAATATCTAAAAATAGAGAAAGAACAGACGGCTATTGCTGTTTTATTTGACAAAACAGGCAGGCTATCAAATATATGTAGCAACAGAAAATGATAATGCTTTTAAAAATTGGTCATTAAGTTTTAAAAATAAATAACAAACATGTACATAAACCAAAATGTGTTAGTTTTTACAAACTTCATTTAGAAGCCAAGTGTCTTGCTTGCATCAATTGCATTTTTAGGGAGACATCTAACCATAGACAGCAATTATACAGAGGGAAGAATGTAAGCATCCAGTTATGAGAAGTCACATAAATAAAGGTTGATGGGACGTCATCTCATTGCTGGACCTGAGTCTGAGTCCACCCAGGGTGTGACAGATAGGGTGTTCAAGTTTCAAGGGCCTCAGAGCCTGTCTGGTGCACAATCCCCTGGGGGCCACTCAGGGACCAAGTTCTGTTCTAGGCTCTGGTGGTTAAGACCCAGATCTCGGACCTCTGAGTCTGCATTCCAGAAAGAGCAGACTAAATACAAGAGATACTATCTCAGAATGTCCCTCTGGGATGGCAGTTGGAGACATTTGAGCAAAATCCTGAAGGCAATGAAGAAGTGAGCCAGGGTCTACTGAGGGAAGCAATTTCCAGGCAGAGGGGGCAGCCAAGGCCCTACGGGGCGGGGGGGGGGGGGGGGGGGCGGGGTGACACAGAAGTGACAGCTAAGCCCCTGGTGATGGAAATCAGATGAGAGGCAAGTCGATGTAGGACGGAACCTTAGGGGAATATCAACCTGAAAGGTGGTTAGGAAAGGAGACTGGGAAGGAGCAGCCAGACAGGAGGAAAACAGAAGGGCGGCCACAGGGTGGGGGAGCTTCCGGCTCCAACAATCAGCTCAGAGGAGAATTCTTCCAACTCTGAGGGAGGGCCTGGGGAAGGATGGCTGGTGACCAAGGAAGTGTGGAAGCCCGACCAGGGCAAAACACCTCAGAATCAGGAGGGATCCGTGCCTGCTCTGCAGGATCTGAAATGCGGTGTCTGTTTCCATGTGAACATTTTATTGGTGGCAAGATCTGATGCGACCATGTGATCCTGACAGTGGACTTTCCCTCCCAATTTGGCAAGATTTAAAGTCTGTCTAAATTCAGTTAAATGTATAAGAAAAGCAAGAGGTTTTAATCATAATAAGATGAAATGCAAGCATTACAATCAAAGCCCAGACTTTTTTACAAGCTTGTCTTTAATAAGCATGTACACAACAAATGACTTTAATAAATAAAAGAGTCAGTTAAAGAGAAGTCAACAGGCATGCAATAGCAAGTAATAATTCCTGGCAATGCCAACAGTGCCAAAAGTAATCACTGAATTACTTCAGAGTACAACAGAAATGAATGCATTTTGTAATTCCTTTAAGATGCATTTTTAAATTTCTACATGGCTGCGGTGGGGGAATGGTGCGGGGGAAATGGAGACACCTGTACTTGAACAACAATTAAAAAAAGTTAAAAAAATTAAATGAATGGAAAAAATAAATTTCTACATACAAATTTTTTCAATTCCATGTGATATAAATCTATTTCAATAAATAAAAATATTTCCATACAACAACTGAATGTGTATTCTAAGAAGAGATAGTAGAAGTAAGAAAAAACGATGGTTTATACAGTTGACCATGGGTTGCAGTTTTGAACTGTGTAGGTCCAGTTATATTATACACATATTTTTTTTTTCAATGAATACCTCTTCTGTTCACTCTCCTCACTTGGGAGTCCACAGAGGCAAAGTGCTGCCTGTGTCCCTTGATCTAGGCCATTTTGTATGGGGACTTGAGCATCTGTGGATCGGTAACTATGGGGGAATCCTAGAGCCAATCCCCTGCAGGTATTGAGGGTAGTTAAGTTTTGGCAGAGTCAAAAGTCGTATGTGAATTTTCTACTGCGCAGGGTTCAGGGTTCATAAGTCCGACCTTGAACGTTTAGTACAGATCACAAATCAGACAGCAGGGTGAAACTGAAAGTCAACATACAATATGAAACAGATCCATGGCCCACACCGACTCCCACTTAACACAGACACGGTGGATATGGCGCAAGGGAGGTGGGAAACAGTTCTTTCTGGATTAGGCTCTGCTATCTCTCTTCTCCTGAAGCCTTCTCACTCCCCCCAGCTGTCCAGAGAACTGGGCACCTCTCCTTGGTGCCCTGTTCTGCTCCTTGCGATCCCTATTATTATTTTGTTGCTGTGCCTCTTTGGTAGGCTGCTTCTTGCAGGGTGGCTGTGTCTTCCATCTTTCTCTCACTGAGGTTTAGTACAGAACCTAGTATGTAGTAGGTGCCCCTAATTGTAGAATTAGATAATAAAAGAAAAAAATAAATACACTTAGATAACATGCCTGATGTCTCTTCAGATATTTTTCCAATGCAGGATACTTTGGGAGTGTCAATCCAGAAATATTTATTGATTGCTAATGACAGATCTCCCCCAGTTCTTTTGGTATCACAGCCACCTATACTCTTATAGCCGATAGCAGGTATTGCCCATTGCTCCCTCCTTTTTACAATATTTCAGGCCTTGTTCAGCCCAGTTACTTTCTGGCACAGCACACATCATATTCTACATGAAGTGACTTTTCATTTTTAAACTTATGACCATTTTTCCTGCTGTGATTTTAAGCCCCTAAGAGAAAAAGTTCGACAGTATCACTTATAACAGATACTGTTTTAATTTTGAAACACTATATGTTTTATACTCCAGTTCATGTTAAAAGACCTTTTTGGTGGGTCGGAAACATCATTCTCTCACCAGTAAAGAGCTACAGAATTACAATGAGGAAGAGAAGAAAATTGTACAGTGCTCAAAAAATTCATGTTTATTTTCTTACCTCAGAAATATTAATTACTTTTTTTAATGTAGTTTAAAAAAGTTAAGATGTGATTCAGCTAAAGTTAAAAGCACAGATTTTATTACAAAAATATAAAAACATTTTATTTGCTGCTATTAGAAAAATGCCCCTTTAGTATATGTTGGAAGGCCCTCAGTGCCTATTACAGTGCATCACACAGTACACACTGATGCTACTTTTTGAAATAGTTCCTCCCAGACACCAAAAGTTTTAAGACACAGCCCTTGAGAGTCGACATCACTCAGAATACTTCCCATGGCTCCTGGTGACACACGGCTTAATAGGGCAATGCTCACAGAAAGAAAGTTTACAAAGTTTGCCTTCAACAATAATTTATTTTAAGGTAGCCCACTTCTTAGAAATTCTCTAAGGTCAAGGTAATGTAGTTAGTGTTTCAGGAGATGAAGAGAAGCAGAGGGAGAGACACTTATGGAATGGCATCAGCTTATTCTTTGCCAAACAAGTGTCTGAGCCTAACGGTGGATACAGAGAAAGGCCACGGTGCAGGTCCGCAGCAGGCAGAGGGTGAAGAAGTGAACTGGTAGTGCGGGGTCTGCATGTGTGAAGAAGAGCAACATCACTACAGTTGAAACTGTGCTTTCCGCCACAGCTCTGCGACCTTCTGATCTGGTACAAGAGATTCCAAAGAGGAAGTAAGTGTTCAGTAGAGCCTCCTTCTCATGGCCGTTTTAGCACACATGGTGTCTTAAAACTGAACGCTGCATGCAGACTGCTTGAAGCCATAGAGACCCTGTATTACAATAAATGCCTATCAAACTTTCTTATGGTACACAATACTGTATTACAATAAATGACAAACTTTCATAATATTCCTTCTTTCTTTCCCTGGAAACTGATATTTGAGTGAAATGTTACATTGGATGATTTATTATGTTTCAGGACAGACTGGGGAGGAGATCTGGGAGAGGGGGCAGTGAAGCATAGTTAGGAATCTGAAGTGTTCCTCCACCAAAGAATACAGTGAACCCCTTCAACCAGTATATGGTTTTAAATCAAAGCAGTAATGTTAAGAAAGTACTTAAATGGCCACATTTGGCTTTTCAGGAGCAGGGAAATAATTCCCAACAGCTTTCAGATATCAGCAGGGCTCTCCACTGAGAGCAGACGCATGGTGGCAGCCAGCCAGCCGTGTCACTGGTGACTCAGTACACAAGTTTCTGTGGTCTCCACAGTCTGATACGGCAAGCACATCAGTTCTTAAGTTTGAGGACTAAATGGTAGCAGGGGCGCTTCTGAAATAAAATGGAACTCTATGGAAAAAGCACACTGAGAAGCAAAAACTCACATTGCATTTGTTGGGGTTTCTTTAAGCTCAGCCTTGGCCATTTAAATGTTTCCCCCTCAGAAGGTACCATATTTATTACAGCATTTAAAATTACTTATTGTTTGATTTGGAAAATAATCCAGGCAACCATTAACAGAAATTTTAAAATGTTGTCAAACATTAGCCTAAGTGGTAAGAACCCCACCTTCCTGTGATTAATTTCAACTCCAAAAGCAACACCCCTGTTAAACAAAGCCCGGTCTCAAAAATTCTCTCCTTGGCACAGCTGAATACACACCTAGAAATATTTTTGGCAGCATGGAATATGCTATCACTCTCTTTGTTAAAAAGGCTTAATGAAAACTACAAAAGGTGAAACAAAGAAAAACCATCCAAAATGAAGGCTGCACTCATCTTTGAAGAAACAATAGCACATTGCTTCTCCCACGACCCTGCACTGACAGCAGGAGGGTTGCTGGCCCGTCCTAATTAAAGTATGTTTCACTGAACTCTCCTTGATTGCTCATTGTTCAGGAGAGCCTGAACTCAATGCATACAAAGTCAACCGGATACCTAAACGCACCTCCAAAGGCACTGAAATTGATGCCACATCGGGCTTTCCAAAACAGAAGAGAACCAATAAGAATCACTCCCCAGCACATGCACTCTTGAATCCAGGTAAAGACAATATTCCTTCATGAATAGAGTAGCTGTTTACCAGCCAAGCCTTCTGCAGGAGAATGTATTTTGGTATGGAACGCTGGACCACACATGCTATTAACAAAAAAGAAAGATCAAATTCAATAGATGACACGATGAACACGCTTCATTTCATGCATGGCCGTGTTTTTCCTGTGAGATAAAGACTCAAAGTAATTACCATGAACTGAAACTTCCTCACTGATCCCTTCTGGCAGCTGGCAGTCGGTGACTGCCGATGCTCTACAACAAAGAAGAACGCCTTCTCCTCGGTGCCTTCTTCCTTCTTTAACGTTGCCAGCTAAGCACCTCCACTGTTGCCAGAACACAGTAGAGTATCTCTGTATCTATGTCTCCAATGCATAAAGAGTACGGTGGAAACCTATCAAACTGGCGAGCAGCGATGCTAGCAACCAATGAGGGGAAGCTCAGGCAGAATCCAGCACATGCTCTCTGAGGCGCAGGCTGTCACCAGCATTTAGCAGGCTGCTAATCTAATTATAGCTAGTTTGCTAGCACAGAGCTATTGGAGCAAAGCACATGAGCAAATTAAATTTTAATAAATTAAACCCCACAGACAAAATCATCTTGATTTCCTGTCATTTTGAGGATTAATGTGTCACCTTATAAACTGTAAGTGATTTTTAAAGTGCATTCTTGTTTTTCCTCCAATCTAGAGAAACAAAGAGTGGTTAAATTGAGCATACAATACTGCCAGCTGACTTAAACGACAGGTTCCAGCACTAAGAGTAAATAATCAAATCAATACCAGGAAGATATTAGTGCTAGTGCTATAAAATCTGAGTCTTACTTAATTTACCCTGATCAGCCATTTGCTACTTATTGGTCCTCAAGTGCTAATTAGTCTCCAGTATACTTTGAAATACCATGCCAATGGCCATGCGTAGTGGAAAAGTGTTAGTCAAAGCGTCAAAAATCATCATCTTGACAGTGATAGATAATCATTCAGAGCTACAAGAGATGAAAAAGAATGCCAGAAATCATCATAAAAGCAAAAATTAAAGAAATCTGCCTAGTCTTGAATCCAGGAAAAATTATTATGGGGTTAAAATTATTGTGGAGTTTTTGTATGATCTTCAATAAAGTATTAAATAATTTGTTTAGATTAAGCCTAAAATGATAATCAGCTATCAAATAAAATATCCTATTTTGAATCAATCTATAGTTGAGTAAAACTCATAGCTAAGAAAAACTGGAAATCCACCATCTGTACAAGCAACAGATTTTTTAAGGAACTTCTGTTAACTTTTATGATTTATCATAATCACACCAAACTTGATAATACAGCTAGTGTAATAGCATATTAGACCAAATTGAGATTTGATCAGACTGAGAAGCTTCCATGGCTACAGTTTTGGGGGAAAGTGAAAAATAAAAACTTAGATTTTATTGTGTATATTAAAATTTATCTTATAAGAAAATTATCTGTGTACTTTTTGCCTGTATATCCCTTGACCTTCTTGAGTTTTCATAAGTCTTTAATTTTTATACTCTCAACACCATATTTACATCATATATTTTCAATAACATAAATGATTGTCTGCTGCACAATTAATGGTAAAATTAGTTCTAGAGGCCAAACCCCATGAGAGGCAGTTTGAGGCACAGGTGAAATACATACATTCTAACAGCCATACTGTCTGGGTTTAAATTCTGGATTAGCTATATTCTACCACCTGTGTGATCTGGGACTAGTGTCTGGATTTCTCTGTGTCTCAGAGGCAATAATGTGCGACATCTCGCATAATTATTGACAAGGAGCTGTGAACACTTAGGACAGGGCCTGGCACAAAGTGAGTTCTAAATTAAGCTGTTATTAATAGCAGTGATCTTCTCATGAGCCACGCCATATTGTCTACCACCGTCTCCAATAACACACTACTCAAAAAAGAAATGCTAAATACTGCTCCACTGTACCATTTTGTCAGAAACATCATAAAGAAGTAATGAATAGTGACGAGCTGGTGGCAGACTTGATTAATCATATAGAACTGTCATGGGTACCCACTGTGATAATAAAAATTATCTCACCAACTTCGTTTTGGCTATGTAATCGTCACTAATTTCACTTAATTCTATATGAACCGATGTTAAAAGGACTTTCCAGGAAATTATGGGCTTATAATTGTATTTCACTAATGACTTGAAATATAAATTAAATGATATACATTTGAGAAGTGTTTTCCATGGAATATACGGTAAATTGGGGAAAGTGTGTAATAAGACATTTCATTAAATTTAAAATGACAAATTTATGTGAAAAGGAGAGAGGAGAGAGGTTAGCCAGACAAATGCAATTTCTGTCTCTGCAGCCTCTATTTATTGATTTTCCCTTTCTTCTAAATATGTTCTGCAAAATTATCAGTCCTGGGATGATATTAGTCAAATCTGTTAAATTTATTTTCCATAATCCCCAGAAACTGATATGTTCTACCAGTCAAACTTCAGTCCAGTGATAACATGTCTACTTCTCATTGTTTGTAGTCTTATTTTGTTTGATTTTTATTTGTAAACCTTTACAAAATGCTAACATCCCCAACAAACATTACAATCTGCTGTAAGGAACCAACTACTCCTAGGGATTAATTAGTAGCCATGGAAAGGGAATATTGACTAAGGGGCATTTTTCCTTCTTCAATCTTTGGATAACATGAACTGGCAAATAAACTGGAGGAAGGAATGGTGTGGCTCATAAACTTCAAGGGAAAGCAAATAAACTCATGGTCCATAAATTCAACCGTGAAAAGCTGTGAGCAAACGTAGACACAAACACAAACTTGCAGAACAATGGAGACACACCTGCCAAAAACACCCCGCGTGTGCTACCTGGAAGCATTGTCGGTGGGAACTATCAAAGCTCAGTTGCCACTATCAGGAGCAAAAACTCCAAAAGGAATTGGCTTCTGTGATTTGGCCTAAGGCACAGCTCCCTGGAGGCTGCCAGGGTACAGACTAGTAACACTTCTAAGCATTTATTTAGGAAACAGCCGACAGCTCTGCCTTCCTCTTCATTTAACAGACTGCAAGCTCAAAATAAAAGCACTTTTAAAAAGCTGTTTGATTAATTTGTCTCATGCCTGTTTTGTATAAGGCAAGGCAGACTCATTCTAAGAAAAGGAGGCAACCGTCCTTTCTTCAGTCTTATCTTTCAGCATGTTTAGAACCAATATTTGTCTGGAACCGAGTAACAGTTAATTGGTAATCTTTCTTACGGCCAGTCTACTAGGTGAGCCTATATATTTTTTAACCTCTAGAATAAGCACTTTTGTCTTTGAACTTCAATCAACTCTTCCTCGAATCTGAAAAAGCATTCTTTTACTCGGGAAATAGTTTTAGGCACCTACTATGTGCAAGGACTGGGCTGGACTTTGGGGATACTCAAGGCGGTGAGACAGTGGTCTGATTCCCAATGGGGCCTCCATTCAAATTAGGGAGATAAACAGTAAGTGACTCATTAACAACTGAGTGATTATGAGTAACTGCTGGGAAGTGCAGGCTGCTGTGAAAGCAAGTGGGGGTGGAGAGTCGGGTCTGTGGCTGAAGGAGGCTCTGGCTGGAGTGTGGGTGAGGGCCAAGCGTGCTGCCAAGGTCCCGGAGAGCCCAGGGAGCCGGGAGCCACAGCGTGCTGTGCAGCTTCAGACAGCTCACAGGAGGAAAAAGGTTAGGTCAAAGCCCTCTGGAAATCTGCTGTCCATTCATTCCTCCCAGTTCTTTCTAGTAATAGGTTCCATTATCTTCCAAGTCCAAATCATCACTTACCCTTCACTGCACAAAGAATAAAAACCATGTACATGTCACATTTGCTACCCTGGGCAAGCAGGAGCAGGCAGTTGCCACAGAAATAGTATACGTCCCTGAAGGGGCTTCTTCAAGTTCTGTTTTCTAACCTTGGAGAAGGAAGAAAGGAAAGCTTGTGTATGGAGAATCTCCTTACAGAACTCTCCCCTTTCTTCCCTTAGAAAGGAAATAGGGTTCACACACCGAAAAACAAGTCATGGCTCCCACAAAACTTTGGACTTGTCAGAAAATTCTGACCAGAAGTGTCTCACTTTCAGCTGTTTGTGAAACTGTCTCACTCGAAGGGACCTCAGGGCAGGCACTTCTGCCCTGGGGAACAGGGACATGAGCATGGGGCGGCCTGATCACAAGCTGGGCCACCAAGGCTGACATTTGTACTCTTTGGCTACGGGACCCGCAGCCCAACTCCACAGCCCAGCTCTGCCAGGAGAGGGAAGGGGCCAGCAGTTCTGGATGGTGCACGTGGAGAGGTGGGCCAGTGAGTGATGAAACGGGCAGCTTCCACCATGGTATTTTAGGTCACAACACAAACTCACTGCACATGGAACTGGGCAGAGTTGTTCACAAGCAGCTCCCTGGAGCCCAGGCGAGGGGGTCGAGTACATGGCCCACCCCCACTCCAAGGAAAGGAATGAAAGCCTAAGCCGTCCAAGTCTCCGGCTGCCAGGAGTAGGACAACTGCTGGGCAAGCATATGGGTAACTGGGTGCCCCCTTCCTTCTCTTTTCGGAACACCCACACATCGGCTTTTTTTTTTTTTTTTTTTTTTTAAGGAAGGTGGCATATGGTGCTCAATGCAGTTGTAACGTGGTTGGGCTGGGAAACACTGTAACAGGCTGCTAGAAATTACTCCAGTGGCTCCAAAGGCCATGAGCAGCCCTCAGCTCCCTCTTTCAGATTCTTAGCATCCCACCCTGTTTACCATGAAGGGACCCCCTGCCTGAATGGGGCCTCAAGGGTTCCTTTGCATAGCAGTGTGAGGGGCCTCCTGGGGAGCCTCCTGCTGAGACACATGAGTGTTTGGAGAATGGTGTGCCAGGCTACATAAACACACCACGGGGAGTCTTCTCAGTGGGGCCCAGTTTACAACCCCGTTGGGTATCTTGTAGTGTGTTCTCAAAGTCTTGCAGATACCATTGCCTTTTTTCTTCTTTTCTTTCTTTCCAGTGATTCATATTTTATAGTTCTGGTAAAGAAATATGGAAGGGTAGGAAATAATGAGACAGTGAGGGAGTTTTGAATTTGAGGGGAGGCTACCTTGGAAGACACTTGGTCATGGAGGCTTGCTTCAAATGGTTGGCCACTATTACCCAATTAAGTTACCAGAGGCTTGGCCACCTTGGCCATTGGATAGCCTCAAACACCTGTATTTATCTGTGGACTGAAGTCCAGTGCAGCCCACACATGCTTGTGGAGGGACCCCCCAGGACCCCATACACCCATGCATGGCTGGACAGCTTGTGAATGGTAGCTAAGCACAGTGCTTGGACAGGTCATCTTGCAGAGGCCCCCTCTCTCCATGTCCTTGGCCACTTTCCTGCTGTAACCCTCAATAATAAACCCATGAGGCCTGATGTGAGCTCAGCCTCTCTCACCATTTGCACTGAAGCTCACCCAACAGATGGACCACTGAGATCAGTAGTTCGGACTTTGAAACAGCTATGATAAAAGTACTGCACGGGATGAGCCCAGGTCTCCATATTGAACCAAGAATGTAACTGGTTTTGTCAGACTTCAAAGCAAGAAGTCACAGGGTGCAATAAGACAAAAGAAGAATTTCCTAGGTATGGCACTAACCTTCAGAACAATTTATTCAGACAAAATTTACATCTGCTACGTTTCATTACTTTCACAGATCCTAACATGCAGCACCCCAGCCCCAGAGGGTGAAAGTACTCCGTGCCTACAAAGGCAGCAGAACACGTAAGTCTGCCCAGCCCTCAACCTCCTCACATCCCCAAACCACCCAGCCAGCCCCTGTCCTCCTGCTCAAAAACATGGCCCCTACTTACTCAGAGCTAGTTTTTTGTAAGTACATAAGACTCCTGCGCTGGGGGTGAGCGCTCCAGCCTGCTAAGGAATGGTAACCAGCATGTCCAACGGAAAGTGGCCCAAATCAAGAAGAACCCATGGGGGTGCTTCTGTGCAGGTGGACGGGATTAAGAAAGGAGCTGGAATGTGGTAGTTTGACAAAAAGACATTTTCACCACAAAGCTAAGAAAACTAAATGGTTAGGATAACATAAGAAAGTCTAGAAATTTTGATGCAGAAAGCACACATATACCTAATGAGTCCCATTAAGAAAGACCTTCAGTATGATGGTTACATTCCACATTTTGGGGTTCTAGCTCAGAATCACATTATTCTTAGGAAAGCATCTTTTTGACTCGCCTGCCTTGTAGAGAAGCACATTTTTACCCATGTGATTGTTTCTTAATTACAGTGTCAAATAGTTAATTTCAGAGAATTTTTACAAATTTCTCACTGTGCACAAATTTAAGCATCACACAATGAAATGACTTATAATCTCTAGAAATAAAAACTCCCACATTCCTTAGGTCAAACACGGGTTCATTCATGAGCTGCTGAGGTAGGATACACATGGACATTTCATACAGGTATAAGTACATGTCAGTATCAGAACATGCATGTCCAAATGGCACGTGGACGACACAGCACCCAGCATGAACTGGCATTGTGGTAATTAAAAATTAATGTTGCTAAGAAACCATCTTGAACAACAACAACGGAGCCACTGTGGTGGTTTAAGACATACCTTAATGGAAATTATTTTAAATAAGATTAATCCTTCACATCTGGACTTGAGAAATGAAAGTTTAAAGCAAAGAAGAGAGGGTTATTTGAGAACCTAAAATACTAAGCTGACACTGCTTTGTTAATTCAAGAAAATATATACGAAGCCCCTGTGGAGTGATCAAGGGTTCGGTTATGGCCTCTGCCGTGATGAGCATGCAGGAGAGGAGGCAGGAAGGGCCAGGGAGCCTGCTGTGAGGGGAGGGGCTCCGGAAAGGGGAGCCGCCAAACTAGAATGATACTGAGAACCTGTCCCAGCATCGGTGGCGGTCTTTTTCTTCAAACACGGAATTCTGTCCTTACTGTTCTGGTGCGTTCGCCACTCTTGGCCAGGGACAAAGACATTAGGGATGCAGATCCTGGGACCCATGGCAAGATACGAGGTGGGAAGGAGACAGAGCCCCAGTAGGGGACAGCTTTGGCCCCTTATTGTGGGAAGAAGCAGAGGAACGAAGACCACAGTTTGTTGTAGGAAGACCTGCTAACGTTGCCTTCTCTATATGGACATGTGAATTTTTTTCCATGAGCTATACCTTCACCTCAGACTTTTCACATAAAATGGGGCAGTCTCAACATGTATGTCCTTCAGGGTGGTGTGTAAAGGCTCTTGGCCACAGTAAAAAGAGAAGTTACATAAAACAGAAAGGATTTCATGTGCTTATTCAGCAAACATTAGTGCTTTTCTATGTGCAGGGCACTGAGAACACAAAGATAAGTGAAACCACCTTGACCCTTGAGGTGCTAAGACGGAGGCTCTGGAGGTGGACAACCCAGCAGTTCGGTATATTTTGGAATCCGACTGTGGGGGATCTGTTCCGACACACATGGGCATTGTGAATGTGGGCAAGTTATTTCACCTCAGGTGTGTCTCACTGTCCTCCTCGAACAAGAGGGCCATACCAGCAGAGCTCTGCTCCCGAGCTTCTGGGAAGGTTAAATAGGAACTCACACGTGAAGCACCGAGAATGCTGCCGGATGGATGATGACACCCAGTGCTTGACAGGTTACTGTTACTTGTACCCCGGGCCCTGAACTTCCCCAATTCTCAAATGGGGTTTCTCCCCATCAAGGCTCTTCATCCCTCACAATGACATTTAACTAGTATTATTTGGCTCCTATTATTTGTCAAATATTGTGCTAGGATGAGGACATGGACCTTCCAAACCAGAAAAGGGGGCAGGTGAAACAAAGCCAATGATTCAATCTGAACAGAACTTTCAAGTTGACAAGGAGATTTCACATACATTTTGTGTCGTGAGACTCTGCCAAGTGCTATCGAAGTAGAATTCTTATTATCATTCTCACTTCAGAGTTGAGGAAGTAAGCCCAGGGTGGTGATAGGGCTTGCTCAGGGACCCCAGACTTAATTAGTTCCTATATCATTCCTCTTCTCAATAAAACCATGTTTGTTTGTTCTACCGAACAAAAAATTAATTACCCTGTGGGCAAAATAATTGGGTATTATTAAATAATCTTATCTGTAATAATAAAATAATAACTAGGTACAATACAATTGCAGAAGTAGTCCTGAGCTTCTTAGCTTCCCTTCTGTTCTCGAATCATACCATGCTTTTTAAACACTGATAGGCATCTTCTAGGATGTGAACCTCTGTACGATCATCAATAATCTCTGTACTATCAAAAGGACCCAAGACTGGACCCTCTCTCTATTGACCACGGATTATTCCTACAAAAGTTTAAATTATAATAGTGGACTAATCCCTAAATCCACTTTGTCTCTCAAAGTGGGAGGCCTCCACATTTCAGTTGCAGTGTGCTATAATCTGAACAGTTCTGTGCAGCATCAGCACCAGCTCTTGGGTGCACCTCTGCCCTACTGCCCGACACCAAGGCAGACACTCTTGCATAAGTAAGGCCTGCCCTTTTAAGCAAAAACTCTGTGCGAGAATTTCAAGGCAGGCATGGCATGAATGTTCATCATTATGTTTTAATGTTACGAACTTTGAAAGATTAGAATTTTACCTAAACAAATATGTAACCACAAGAACATATTTTGTTATGAAATTCATCTGGGGCCTTTCTGACATTTTTAAAGTCAGTAGAGGTGAAGGGCCAACTGTGTTGAAAATGGATCATGTCAAAACTTCTGAGGTTATTTCTCTTTGGGAGAAATTATGTTGCTAGAACAATATACTTCTCATCTTCTACCCCATTATATTTTATCCCAATCTAGCTACTTTCCGGCTGGTAACCTTGGGTACACTGTTTAATTCCTCTGTGCTTGAATTTTCTCATCTGTAACATGAGGCTGAAGACAGGAGTTACTATATAAAGAAAGCATTTAGGGAGTGCACAGCACTTTGTAGACATTATCTAAGTTCTTCCTGCTTGGCTGGTGAAAAAATTAAAACATCCAGGCCAAATGACATTACCATCATTAGAAAAACTGTCCCCTTTTCTGGCTGTTTTCCGACCCAGAAAAAGAAATCTGCAATATAAACACACAGCCATCCTGTCCTGAGCGCAGCCAAGATGGGACACGTTGTTACCATGCCCAGGGTTTGTTAAGAATATCTAGAAATCCTGGGACCTGCATAAGCACAACTTTTTTCCTCGGGCAAAAAGTTCTTGAAAATTTTACAGTTGTGTATACCTTTACCCATGGCCACTCGCTTTGGGAAAACTTCCTCAGGAAATAGTTGGCAACATGTACAAAATTAATTAGAAATAACAGAGGATATAGGCAAAAAAAAAAAATAGAAGTTTTCTCACAGCATACTTTCTAGAGCAAAAACGGAAACTGAAAATCTTTTTTCAATAGCCAACTGATGACATAAAATGATGCTATATGAATAAACATTAATGAAACATTATGCATCTCTTCGAAAGTGATACTGTTATGAAAGTATATTTATTAAATGGAAATATAGCTGAATATTAAGTGAAAGTCATACATCAATATATATTATGATTTCTTTTTGTTAAAATCATCTCTCTGTGTTTACATACACCTATATCGCTCTGTACAGAGAAAAAAACTGGGGGCCAGGGCCACAATGTGAATAGTTCTTGTCTCTGCATGATCGACTCATCTGAATTATTTAATTTTCTACAGTGCTATTACTAACATTGAACACAAACTGTTTATTAAAAACTCTGTTACTTCCCACCCACAGAGAAAACTCTGGGGGCTAAGCTTTTAAGGAGTAGCCCCTCTGAAGTCACGGGCTGGGAGATTTCTGCAGCCTCACGAGTCCTGGTCACGGGATCTGACCTACAGCCGGTCTACATGGCACAGCGCAGCTTTGTGAACCAGCTAGTAAGCGGCACCGTCAGCAAACGTGATTTTGATGTGCTAATCGTTCCCAGCCATAAATCAAACTGTTACGGTGGGAACCAAAAGTTCATGCTGGATTATCAGTCAATTTGCTGATTATTATTAAACTCTAGGGCAGGCCTCGGTTGGCACTGATGCTAAGCACAGCTTACATATTCCTTCCCACAGTTATTTGGATAATTTTCTCCTTTTATCTAAAGACATTCTTATGTATTTGGAAGATATGGCCAGGTTCAAATGTCTGGAAAGAAGCCAGTAAGTTTAAGTGATGGAGAAAATGAAAACTAATGTCTTTGGATGTGAAGTTAGAAACATTAGCATGATTCAAAATTAACTGGAACCTTGGCAAGTTTCTGAAGCTTTATGGATTCTTAGTACTATGGTGGGACTCGAGTTTAAAATAAAGTAAGCCTCTTTCAGCATGTCTGCCTATGCGAACTCTATTTTCCTTTTCACAGTTTAAAAAACCTGTCATCCACAGCTCTGAATCCTTAATAGACAATGGTTTGATGGTTTCATCAGAAAGATATTTCCATTTGTATGTGTATATTTTAAAGGTAATTTTATTATATCTAGGGACGAATTTTTTAAGTTCCACAATAGAAATCAATATGCAAATGGAACTTGTTTAACAGAAATTTGCCTTTTAGCAAATTGAGCTGTACGCCATCTACACAGCTGAGTGTGTAACCACCTGTGAAGATTTTTTTCCTCCTGAAAATAGTCACCGCCCCCCACCCTGTTTCTTTTTGAATGTTGTTTCTCATAAATGGTAACTAGTGTTCTGCGTCTGGGCTTCGTGCTTCCATTTTTGTATACGGAGATCCTTTTCCTTGTTTTTTTTTACAACCAAAAAAAAAAAAAATAGTTTTTCATTATGTAATCCCATTAAGGGCAGGGACAATGATTACGGGACCTTTTTACATTTAACAAGTGTTAGTCTCCTAGAAACATTTACCACTCACTGACTTTAACAGAAGACAACATTGTGTCCTTCAAGGATAAGGAGGAAGCTATTTGAAGAGAAAGAATCCTTTGAAAATATGAACATCTGAATGGTTTCTAAATAAAGAAGAAAATCTGTGTCACGTATTTAAGGTTGCTGCTTGGGTTAACAATTTATGCTTTATGGACACAATAAAGGAAAAGTTATTCCTCCAAACATTACTGGACCGGCTTGCAGGCCTGGTGCTTTGAAAGTCATTTTTGCACACGTGGGTTCTCTCTATTTAGGGCACCTTTTCTAAGTAGTATCAGAGTATCTGGGAGAACAAGCACATGGAAAAGATAAGCTTCATTACATATGGCTTTTATCAAGTGTATGTGATTAGCTTTGAAACTGGAAGTGATCTGAAGGACATGAATTCACCTTAAGGAAACTTCCTTGGGTTTCTCTTTTACTTTACTTTCAAAGTCAGATTACAAGCTAATTTAAATCTCAAGTATTTGATTACATTCCTCTTGAATGACTGCTCATATCTTTGCCAAGTCAATGCTCCCATTCAGGGGGAAGCTGGTTTAATTCCACTGCAGGCAGGTCCTCTAATGAAGAGGAGGGTCTAAATTCCTCTTACATGGAACAGCACATGATGAATGCTTTTTATCGTAAAGTTGGAGTCAAGCCTACACAAATGGTTTGCATATTGAATTATACAGATGGCTTTTAAATTATTATTGCAGAAATGTTCTCTAATGGGAAGAAATGGCATAATGAACCTAGCAGGTTAGTATCAAAGCACTATCAGAGTCCAGAGGGCAGCAAGAGAAGCTGCCCACCTGATTTCTTGATTGCATTTGCACATTTTATAGACTAAAGAAACTTTCACAGTTTTAATTATCTTCCCACCAAAGGTAATTTTCACATTTGTTTTTGTTATTGTTTAAGAACAAAAACAATGTGAATATATGATATGAATCAGTGTCAGACTTTAAAAAGATGGAACCTGGTGTTCCCTTATCCTGCAAGTGGGTTGGGTGGTCTTAGTTAATTTTATTTTGTTTAGACTGGCACAGCTCATTCACACAAATGAGTGGATCCTGGCTTCTGTGGGTGAAGGAAGCAGAGTCTCACTGGCCTTGCTCTCCACTTGTAGTGATGGGTGGCCCAGCTGATGAGAATTGATACCACAGATCCCTGAGATGCTCCAGGTGAGAGTGCCAGGGCCTTGCAGAAATGGGCATGGTCCTCCTGCCTCAAAGCCTCAGCCTGGGACAAGCCAAGAGAGGAAGGACAGAAAAGGGAGAATTTTAACTTGTAATTACTAATTTTCTAAATATTTCCTTATTTTCAGCAGTGGGAAGGAATTTTCTGTTTTTTTTTTTTTCTTCTCTTTTTACAAAATAACTTAGTTTCTGTCCTCCTGAAATGTGTGCTGTGAATAGTTTGGGAGAATGTATTTTGCAGTAAAAAAAAATCCACTTTCAACCAAAAAAATCGATACTAAAGCACTGTTATTTTAAACACTGTTGTGTAAAATGAACTGGAAGTTCAGTGAACTTATCATCCTTTTGATTTACTAGTTTTGGGCTGTTCTATAGTTTGTGCTCACTCCTGCCTTCATATATATTTCTTTTCGGTATTATCCCTGGAATTAAATTGCTGTGAAATAAAATGTATTACACCACATTTTAAATATCTGAATAAACTAAAGTTGCCCAACTGCAAAACACATTCTATTTGCGAAATTCCACACCAGGGTCACGTATTACTGACGCTGCACGTTTTGTGGACAGCTGAACAATGCTGAGGGACCGGGATGGAGCTTCACCTGTGCACCCAGTGAGAAGAAGGCGCCCTCCACCCAGACAACGGTGGGAAGTGCTTTTGTAAAGACTGTGGAATTCCAAGAGAGTGGTGTCAATAAGAAAAAACAAGTCAGCGAGGCAGAAGAGAGTGCAGAAGTACATCCACAAATATACAACTAATTTTTTGACAAAGGAACTCAGACAATTCAACGGAGAATGAAAAGTATTTTTTAACAAATAATGATGAAACAAATGGATATCCATTTGAAAAGACAGTACACCTTGACTGTTATTTCACACACCCAAAATATGAATCTGAGGTAGGTGATAGAACTAAATGTTAAAAACACAAACCATAAAGCTTCTAGAAAAAAACAGAGGAGAATATATATTTTGCAATCTTGTAGCAGGTAGAAATTTCCTAGAGTCACAAAAAACACAAACTGTAAAAACGATGGTATACTGGTCTCTAAAAATATTTAAAACTTCTGCTTAGCAAATGACACTGTTAAGAAAAGGAAAAGGGAAAAAAACTAAATGGGAGAAACCATACCCAATGCCTACATCTGGAAAAAGGACATTAAGCCCACAAAAAATAATAATAATAATAATAATAAGTAAAGAACTACAAATCAATTAAAAAATACAAGCAATCCATCATTAAAAAAGGGCAAAAACTTGAACAGACACTTCAGAAAAGAAGATACACAAAAGACCTATTAAAACATGAAAAGGTACTTAATGTCATTAGTCATGAGGAAAGTACTAACTAAAACCACAAAGAAGAAACACACCAAGGCACATCATAATTACATTACCCAAGATTAAAGATAAGGAGAGAATCTTAAAAGCAGCAAGAGGAAAGGAGAGAGCTACCTACAAAGGAGTGACCATTAGACTATCAGCTGACTTCTCAAAAGAAAACTTATAGGCAAGAAGGGGCTGGAAAGAAATATTCAAAGTCATGAAAGACCAGGACCTATAAACAAGATTGCTCTATCCAGCAAAGCTATCTTTTGGAATGGAAGGGCAGATAAAGTGCTTCCCAGATAAGGTCAAGTTCAAGGAGTTTATCATCACCAAGGCCTCATTGTATGAAATGTTAAAGGAACTTATTTAAAAAAAAAGAAGATTGAAACTACGAACAGTAAAATGACAACAAACTCACAACTATCAACAACTGAACCTAAAAACAAAAACAAACTAAGCAAACAAGCAGAAGAGAAACAGAATCACAGAAATGGAGATCACATGGAGGTTTATTAGCTAGGAAGGAGAGGGGGGAGAATGGGGAAAAGGTACAGGGAATAAGGATAATTAGTAGGTACAAAACAGACAGGGGGAGGTTAAGAACAGCATAGGAAATGCAGAAGCCAAAAAACTTACATGTAAAATCCGTGAACATGAACTAAGTGGGGGGCTGGGAGGCCCCCCTGGAGGGAAGGGGTTGCAGGGCTGAGGGGGACAAAGAGAAAAAAATGGGGCAGCTCTAATAGCATAATTAATAAAATATACTTAAAAATAAAAAGACACTATTTTATAGCCACTCAAATCACTAAAAATAAAGACAGCACCAAATGTTGGCAAGGCTGTGGAACAACTGGAATTGTCGTACACCACTTAACGGGAAAGCCCGAAGTCGATGAAACATTCACCTATGACCCAGCAATTCCATCCAAGATGAAGGAAAACTACCTCCACAGAAAGACTTGTTTGACGGTGTTTGTAACAACTTGTATTGGGAATGCTCAGCTGGAAACAATCCAAATGTCCATTAACAAAAGAACAGACAAACAAATTGAGGTGTGAGCACACAGCGGGGTACTACTCGGCAATACAGAAGGAGCTCCCGGGATGACAAGGATGAGTCTCAAAGACATGATACTACATGTAGGGACCAGTGCAAACAGTATTTGCTACTACAGAGTCCACTGATGTAAAGTTAAAAACAGGCAAAACTAGTTTATGGAGGTAAAATTCAGAACAATAATTTCTTATGGGGTGGAAAAGGGAGAAATGAGTAGAAAGTGGCAGAAGAGAATTTGCTGGAATGATGGAAATGTTCTGTGTATTTTATGGTGGTTATATGAGTGTATATATTTGATAGAACTTAACAAACCATGCTTAAGAATTTCAAATTTTACCTCAAAAACCCTTATTATATAAAAAATAAAATAAAAACAGTCTTACCACAAAGGTTTAACAAGATTTTATTACTAATTTCATAACCTAGTAAAATTATTTTTATTTTAAATTCTTCTGAATCTGTCAAGCTCTTATTATATGTAGTATCCTATGTATATATAAAGAAAAAATGATTCAATTCTACATGAATTTATAGCACTTACAGTTTACTTATGTGAGCATTGGATTGTGCTTTTATACTCAGATTACTTTATTAGGACCTGAGAACATTTTTCTATTTGTGAGCCCTTGGAAAGCTTATTTTACATAGTTAACTCCTGGTAACACTCATTTAAGGAACATCTTTTCTTCAGTTATTTTTGCCTCTCCAGTATTTACCTAATCAATTTTTCTTTTATTTGTCTCATGTTTGAAATAAAGCAGTGTTTTGGAAGAAATGAACACATTTTATACAAATATACTACACCACTGGCCCTTGTTTTCTGGGTGACTTCTAAACACTCTTAAAAACAAACACACAAATACCACATGATTTCACTTACATGTGGAATCTAAAGAACAAAATATATGAACAAGTAAAACAGAAACAGACTCATGGATACAGAGAACAAAAGGATGGTGGCCAGGAGAGGGGGCTGGGGGCCTTGGTGGGAAAGGTGAAGGGATGAAGAAGTACAAATTGGTAGTTACAGAGCAGTCACGAAGATGTAATTACAGCAAAGGGAATATAGTCAATAATATTGTAATGACTGTGTGTGGTGCCAGGTGGGTACTAGACATAGTGGGAGATCATTTAGTAAATTATATAAATCTCTAACCACTATGCTGTACACTTGAAACAAATATAATGTTGAAAGTCAACTGTAATTAAAAACATTTTTTAAAAGAAAATTAAAAACCAAACACAAAGCTAATAAGCATCTTGTGTTAAACAAGATGTTGGGATAGTCTGGGGTTTGAATATCTGTTTTATTCCTTATAGATGAATTTAGGTTAAATTACTTAATTTCATTACAACACAGTTTCTTAAATAAGTAGTTGTATCAACAGCTATTTCATGTCTTCAAACAGGGAAACAGGTAGGAGCTGACCCCCTGCGGCTAATAAGGAGGGTGTATTGACTATACAAAGCCACATTCAGGTAATTCTAAAACATATCAGTGATCATATACCTGTCCCCCTGGGGCAAACTATTCCCACTGACCCCATATAAGATAAATCAAAGCAATGGGGTCTGCTGGTCACCTCTGAGGGAGTAAAGGGATGAAGAAGTAACACAAGAATGAGGTCAGTCTTTCACTCGGTTATGGCCTGGAACAGCTAATCTTTACGGAATACTTTCTGTGTGCCTGGTCCCATACTAAAACACATTCATCATTTAATCCTCGCAGCATTCCATAAAGCAGATACTATTATCACCCCTTTACAGTGGAGGAAACGGAATGAGAGGTCATAACCTTCTCGAGGCACCAACCAGTGAGTGCTGGGATCAGGGGCACACAGGCAATCAGCCCCCAGCACATCCCTTTGAACCATGAAGCTGCACTGTTGTTTGTGAGCTCTGAGCCTTCCCAGGACATTTCCAGGGTGATTGAGAAGGGAGTAGGAAGGTCAGAAATGGGGTACTCTCCATTTAAAACCTTTTTTTTGGCTGAATTTGGATCCTCAGGCTTGATTCAGAGCAGTACAAAAAATAAGAACAATTAAAAGGGAAGAGCCTCCAGCTTTATTGCTTAAGAAAATAAATGACAGTCTAATTTCCCAATCTACAGGAAATAGAGAAAAGCAGACTTGTTGAAACTGTGTTTAACTACCTAACTGTGTGTGTGTGTGTGTGTGTGTCCAGTTCCTCTCAGGCACTCCACAATCAAACCCCGAATTTCCTCAGCCTTGCCAGCATCCTGTGCTCTGGGGCCTTCACCCTGCTGTGGGTGTGAGGTGTCCAGGGCTCTCACCAAGGAGAGCAGCACCAACTGCAGGGGCCAGCAGAGGGGAGCAGAGCCCTCCAGGCAACCCGGGACAGGCTGAGTGTGTTTTCATGGCAGTGAACTCAGTACTCAGCCATCGTGTGCATGTGGCAATAAATCAAGTGGTAATTAGATCTTGCAGCACTTAATACAACCCCTCTGCTGCCCTCATTTACCAGCTCTGGACAGCAAAGAAAGGCAGCTCACTCCCACTAAGAACACAGGCTTCTTCGCTTGGAGCCCCATGTTCTACCCTGGCTCCCAAAGCACAAGATAGCCAAGGAGAGAACAGTCTCTCGGGGTCCAGGTGGCATGATGATAGCTGGCATTTACCCTGCGAATGGGACAGAGGGAGAATTCTGGGACAGAGCAGGGATTCGTCCTTATCTCATTGGGTGACACATTAATAAGGAAAGCCTATGGAAAACAAAACAGCAGTTCAAATAAACTACACATCAGTATGGAACTGTAGCCTATCAGAAAAGCATCAAAGTCTTCACAGTCTTCACACAGGGATCTACGCAAACTCAGCTCTCATTGGAGGTTAGTTAAACCAAATTCAGCCTTCACTTTAGCCTATAAACATGTCATCTTGGATAATTCATAAGGGACACCTCAGGAGACATGTGAATTATGCCTTCATGAAGATTTTAGTTTTAAATGTTATCAGGCCCTATGAAAATGCAACCTAATACTTAGGTTCACATAGAAATGTCAGTGTTCTTTTTTAGCGTGACTCAATGCTTTTTATTTTACATTTCCACATAGTATACTTCTTTAATTAAATAGATTTTGCTAATCAGCAGAAATTGAAATGGTACTACAACACTTAAATTTTATTTATTAAAATAACCATTGGTTATTTTCTTGAGGGATGTGTCCTGACAACTTATAAAAAGGTAGTGATATAAATTATTCCAAAAATTACTTTATGACTGACATTTTTTTAGTTTAAAAAGTGATATATATTTTAGGCCAGAGTCTGGCAAATTTTGTTGTGAAGTGCCAGAGTGAGTATTTTAAGCTTTGCAAGGCACAGAGTCTCTGCCATAGCTTTTCAAGTTGGCCACTGTAGGGTGAAACCATCCAGGCAACAAATACACGAACGAGCATGCCTGCGCTCCAACAGAACTTTGTTCACAAAAACTGACAGTGGGCTGGATCGGGCCTATGGACCACGGTTTCCTATCTTCTGATGTAGACTAGAGGAAAACAGAATCTTTGATAACAGATTGGAAACTGATTATATATATATAAATATATAATATTTTTAATATATACTGGATAATGATGTTTCAGAGAGAAAAAAAAACTACAAAAAGCAAACCCTTGTATCCAATTGTATAATGTTAGATATGGCAAATGTTTTCTGAGTTCTTGAAGTTGCTAGTTTGAAGGTGTTTATCCTTTGTTGCACATAGCACATTACCAGGTGTTAATGCTGATCACAGCTGGAAACAGAGCATGTCCTACCTGTGACTCCAGATGGCTAAAGAGTGTTCTACTTACAAGGGAAAGCTTCATTTGACCAGAACTGGATCTCAACAGGCCTAAGGCACCTCCAAAAGAAAAAAGTCACTTCTGTCACTTAAGAACACAATCGCTTCACTCAACTTCAAAAGGGCACTGAAAATGGCGTGCTTTGAAAAACACACAGAACACCGAGGGAGTAGAGAATAGCCTGATGTATCCTTCTCAGATGACACAAAAGAATTTGTGTCCACAAGTTTAAGGAAAATGAATTAAAATGTAATCTTTAGATCAGGAATGGTAACTCGTTAAATGCCAAAAAGAAACATAACCCCAAATGAAAAGAAAAATAAAGACAAAGAAGGCCCTGTAGTGGAATGAGAGAAGAATGAACATATTCAAGTGCAGCTGGCTAACACAGGATGCTCAGCAGCGCACGCCCGCCTTGGGCCTGCACAGGAGCTCACGGCAGGTAAGGTGGACAGTTCTGAGGGCCTTTGAACACTGCACATCAGGGTTCCCACAGGAAAACGTGGTTGCTCTTTGACCCCCCTGCTCCTGGTCCCAGTGACAAGTGGTACAGCTGCGTTGGGCCTGCCCGCATCCTCACTACGGAAGGCAAACCACTCAAAACCCACACCCCGAAAGGTCGCCACTTTGCCACTCACATCCTTTCTGGAAAAAGAGAGGTTGTAAATAACTGTCTCAGTTCCCCCAAAATTTACATCAACCATCCGTGTAATTTTTTTGAAAAAAAGATACTACTTTGAGACTGCAGCAATTCAGTATCAGATTAAAGAGACTATCTCATCCTGTGGTATAGAAAAACGGAGAGCAAAAAACCAAAACTGAGAAGGACTGAGAAACTGCTAAGAAATAATTGTGAATTTTCAAGATACACGAATAAATACGTAACTGGTCTGAGAAGGAAGTTTACAAACTAAAGTGAGTATTTCTATAAAAACAGATGCATCCACAGTAGCACTGTGTTCTGCTTTTGAGGGGCATGATGCTCTTCACTCTCAAGAGCCTCTAGTTTCAAGTGTACTACTGGTCCCAGAGCTTTAGGTGCATGTCGATTTTATAAGGGCCCACAGGTGGCTTTCACCAGCTCTCACCTGCTCTCTTCCTGCAGTCTCCATGTTCTCCTATCCACCAAATCCTTGTGTACCCGTGCGATTGTGTCTAACTGAAGAACTACAGCAAACTATACTCAGCTACCAGTGGGTCTTCAATAAATTCCGCTTTGAAAAACCACATTGATGGATTACCAAGTCTGTAGTAATGAAGGTGAGGACTAGGGTGAGGTATTGAAATACTTTTCTTGCTCTTGTTCAGCTGGGGAAGGAAAGAGACTTTAGACACCTGCACCTCTTTTCCTTCAAGAAGTAGGAATATGGCCCTCTGGTGTAGTTGGCTCCTGGCTGGTGCCAGAATCTTCTGATCTGGAGGTGGCAACAGAGGGTTCATATCCAGACTCACTCCCCCACCTGCCAGGGTCCAATATATAATTCAGTATTATTGAAAAAAATTTTAAGTGCGCTGAAGTTTTGAAGAATATAAAAAAATTAAGTCAGGCCAAACAGTGAACAAAAGCTTAAAATAACATATAAAAATAACCCTGGATGGCGACTAAGTTGATCAGAGAGTTGTCCATTACACCAAAAGGTTGCGGATTCAATCCCTGGTTGAGGCCCAAATGGGAGGCAAGAGATCGAAGTTTCTCTCCCTCTCTCCTTCCCTCTCTCTCTCCCTTGCCTTCCTCTGTCTCTAAAATCAATAATAAAAAACATCCTTGGCTGAGGATTAAAAAACATAAAAATAATATATTCATTTTTAAAAACATACTTTATTGATTATGCTATTACAGTTGTCCCATTATTTTTCTCTCCTTTATGCCCCTCCATCCTGCACTCCCCTTTCCACCAGCATCCCCCCACCCCAGTTCATGTCCATGGGTTGTACATATAAATTCTCTGACTTCTCCATTTCCTATACTGTACTTAACCTTCCCTTGTCTACTTTGTACCTAACATTTATGCTTCTAATTCCCTGTACCATTTTCCCCCATTCCTCACCCCTCTGCTGATAACCCTCCATGTGATCTCCATTTCTGTGAGTCTGTTCCTGTTCTATTTGTTTGCTTAGTTTTGTTTCTGTTTTTATTTTTAGGTTCAGTTGTTGATAGTTCTGAGTTTGTTGTAATTTTACTGTTCATAGCTTCGACCTTCTTTTTCTTAGATAAGTCCCTTTAACGTTGCATATAATAAGGGCTTGGTGATGATGAACTCCTTGAACTTGACTCTATTTGGGAAGCACTTTATCTGCCCTTTCATTCTAAATGACAGCTTTGCTGGATAGAGCAATCTTGAATGTAGGTCCTTGCCTTTCATGACTTTGGATACTTCTTTCCAGCCCCTTCTTGCCTAAAAGGTCTCTTTTGAGAAATCAGCTGAAAGTCTTATAGGAACTCCTTTGTAGGTAACTCTTTCCTTTTCTCTTGCTGCTTTTCAGATTCTCTCCTTATCTTTAATCTTGGATATCTTAATAATGATGTGCCTTGGTGTATGTTTCCTTGGGTCCAACTTCTTTGGGACTCTCTGAGCTTCCTGGACTTCCTGGAAGCCTATTTCTTTTGCTAGAGCGGGGAAGTTTTCCTTCATTATATTTTCAAATGAGTTTTCAATTTCTTGCTCTTACTCTTCTCCTTCTGGCAGCCCTATGATTCAGATGTTGGAATATTTAAAGTTGTCCAGAGGTTCCTAAGCTTCTTCTCATTTTTTTTTGAATTCTTGTTTTTTCATTCTGTTCTGGTTGAATGTTTATTTCTTACTTCTCCTACAAATCATTGATTTGAGTCCTGGTTTCCTTTCCTTCACTCTTGGTTCCCTGTATATTTTCTTTTATTTCATTTTGCATAGCCTTCATTTTTTTCCTCTATTTTGTGACCATAGTCAACCACTTTTGTGAACATCTTGATCATCAGCGTTTTGAATTGCACATCTGATAGGTTGGCTATCTCTTCATAGCTTAGTTCTTTTTCTGGAGTTTTGATCTGTTCTTTCATTTGGCCCATACTTCTTTGTTTCAGCATGTCTGCTATGTAGTAAGGGGCGGAGCCTTAGATATTCTCGAAGGCAGGGCAATCCATATTGCTGTGTTATGGAGCTGTATGTGAGGGAGTAGTCTGAGAGGGAACAGTGCTGCTTGCTTGGCTCTCTGGCTGGCTTTCAGTCACTTCCCCTTCTACCCACAAGCAAATTGGGCCCATCTGGTGCTGATTCCCTGGTAGGTGGGTGGTTTTATGTACATTCTAGGACCCTGTGGGTCTCTCCAGTGAACTCTCCTGTGAAGCTTGGAGTTGCTCCCACTGCCACAACCCCCATTGAGGGTTTTGTGGCTTTATTTCCCTGTGCTGGAACCCTGGGTTGCGTGATCTGTCTCACTCCCCAGTTGTTCCTCATGATTTATCTGCATATGAACGTGGAACCACCTGGTCCTCCAGCCACTGCCTTGCTGTGTGTACTCTCACTCCAGCTGTCCGTCTCCACCCCTCCTACCAGTCTGGATGACTGTTTCATCTTTAACTCCTTGGTTGTTGGACTTCCATACAGTTTTATTTCTGGCAGTTCTGTTTGGTTTTTGTTTTTAAATTGGTCGTTGTCCTTCTTTTGGTTCTATGAATGGGCAAAGTGTATCTATCTGTGCCTCCATCTTGGGTGGAAATAAAAAAAATCATTTAAATAAAATAATTGAAAATGTTTTCTTGGAGCACCAAAGCTTGAGTCATAAACCTTTTTCTTGCCTATTTGTAGTGACTCTTTTAGGAACCTTATGGTTCTAGGTCCCATAATATGCTAATGACTCCAACATGTATGTCTGCAGTCCGCCTTCTTCCCTGACATAGACTTGCATGGCACCAGCATTCAAACTTAAGGAGTCTAAAACCAAGCTGCTGAACCCCCTTCTAAATCTGTCCCTGCCATGCCCTTCTCTGCTGGACAGCAGTGTCTTCCTTCCAGGTGCTTTGGCCAGAAACCCTGGAGTCATTCTTTATATTTCCCTTGCTATCATACCATACATCCTACTTGTAACTAAGTCCTATACACTCAACTTTCACAGTATTTCTAGAACCTGACCATTCCTTACCACCTATGCAGCTGGACCCTGGCCCATGCCACTACCACCTGTGCTCTGAATTACTGCACCTGTCTTACTAGTCTTGTCCAGTCTTAGCTCAGCAGATACAGAGATCCAGTGGAAATAAAGGTCAGACCATGTCATGCCTCAGTCCAAAACCTTCTAATTACTTTCCATTGCCTTCAAGGGCAAAAGCCAAAACCTGAACAACAACCCAATCTTCCTGCCCACTCTGGTTCCAAGCAAGCTCTGTGTCCTCACTTACCTACCCCTGTCATGTAGTGCCAGGTACCCTGTGCCTCAGGGGCTGTTCCCACAGAAAGTTGCTTGGTTCACACTCTCCCCTGTGCTCCTGACTCAAATATTCCCCTCTGATGCCACCTTCCCTGGCCCCCTACCTGTATCAGTTTTCTGGAGCTGTGTAACAAATCGCCACAAACTCCGCAGCTTCAAGTCACACCCACTTACTACGTCACATCTCCTGTGAAGGATGTGGCATGGCTTAGCTGGGTCCTTGGCTGGCTCAAGGTTTCTCAAGGCTGCAATCAAGGTGTCACCTGCACAGCCTTCCTTTAAGAAGCTCAGGGTTCTCCTTTGAGTACTCAAAGCTATTGGCAGTCCCTTCAGGCTGGAGGACTAAGTTCCCAGTTTTCCTGCCTGCTGTGAGGGGCTACTCTCATCTCCCAGAGGCAGCGCACAGTCCTGCTGTGGCCCTCTCACAGTGCACTTCTTCATCGCCAGCAGCAGGATCTGCTGACATGGAGTCTCCTATAGTGTCACCTAATAATCACAGCAGTGACATCACACTTTCACATACTCTGAGAGTTCCCCCACCCAGTGCAGGGACATCAGAGAACTCTGCCTGCCATGGCTTTAAAATGCCATCATTTCACTCCTGCCACACATCTGTGGACAGTCAAGATAGTATAAAATATATAAAACTAAATGGAGTCACTCATGTCAAGCAAGAGGGCTGCCAGTCAGCCATGACACTTTGCTTCAAGAAGGAAATTATCTAAGTCAGAGCAGACACATCTGGCAAGGAGACACACATAAGATATCTGCACATGTGATCAGAACAGACATGTCTGCAGAGCGGGACCACCAATAGATAGGCTCCTGAGGAAATTCTCCACTTGGCATCAAGGGTGCCAAGACACTTATCAAAAGACCCAGGAGGGTGGAGTACACCACTTTCAAGGCATAACTGAGGCAGGCTCCAGACCACTGCTGAGACAGCTGAGCTTCACACATCAGAGTGC
This sequence comes from Glossophaga mutica, assembly GCA_039655065.1. Taxonomy (NCBI): domain Eukaryota; kingdom Metazoa; phylum Chordata; class Mammalia; order Chiroptera; family Phyllostomidae; genus Glossophaga; species Glossophaga mutica. The sequence goes on along the minus strand of CM077309.1, from coordinate 97,763,753 downwards.
TGCTCCACACTGATTTTCCTTGGCATGGGCAGCGAAGGCTCTGCTCTGCTGGACTGAGGACTTTGTCTGCTCTGCTGCCCACATGGCTCCAGAAATCCTTTCTTGCAAGACACTGACAACTCCCTTGCCCACTGTGCTGTCTCCCGGACCCGCAGACTGAGACTCTGGGACTCGGGTTTGTTGTCCCCCATTGATTGCTGTGTATGTATTATATTCCTCTTAGATTGCTACAATGTGAGTAGGATATTAATGTCTGTTGATGTTCTACTTTGAGTGAACCTGCATTCAACAAAAGCTGAGTGAACAGCACAGTTACTGCTGTGACTCCTGTCTATTCCTTAGTGTCGGGCAGCTAGTCAAGCAGTTGCCCGGCTGATACAGGAAAGACTGTATCGCAAACATATGCTCCTGACAACATCTATCCCCATCCCTGCTTTATTTTCCTCCGTAGTAGTTTTTATCACTTCAAATACCAAATATTTTTAACATTTATACTTCTGCTTCATCTCACTGAAATATAAGCCTCACCAGAGCCGAACTTTGCCATCTGTATTTTTTAATCCTCACCCAAGGATGTGTTTTTTGATTTTAGAGAGGGAGGAAGGGAGAAGAGAAAGGGAGAGGGAGAGGGAGAGGGAGAGGGAGAGAGAAACATCGATGAGAGAGAATCACCAATTGGCTGCCTTCCATACGGGCCCCGACTAGGGGACCCACCCCACAACCTTTTGGTGCATGGGATGACACTCCAACTGACTGAGCCCCTTGGCCAGGGCTTGTTGGGTTTTGTTTACTTCTCTATCCCCTCCTGTAGAAAAGCAGTACCTGGCTCAGAGCAGGTTACCGATAAATATTTTTTGGATGAATATATGATTTACTATATAGGTTTGCTTGAAGCAAGTCAGCTTCTCAACATCCCCCATCCATGGTGCTAAGTACAGATTTCTGTGGCCCCTTTCCCTGTCGCTGCATTGCATCAGAACTGTTTAGTCACAAAGGATGAAGCTGAATGTTCTCCTTCCCATGGTAACAGAGCTATATAGTTTTAGTTTATTTATAGTGGTGAAAACTCCACACAGAGTATTTGTAAAACCAGCATTTGATACTTATGCGAAAACAGATATGGTCACTGTCCAGTTCCCGGGCTCATAGATGATTTCTACATTTGTTTGTTTGATCTTAAAAATTCTTCAAACAGTGAAGGAAATAGAAACTAAAAGTCAAACTCGATTCATTTACTGATGGGCACCTAGGTTGCTTCCAACACTTGGCTATTGTAAATTGTGCTGCTATGAACATTGGGGTGCATAGGTTCTTTTGGATTGGTGTTTCAGGGTTCTTAGGATATGATCCCAGCAGTGGAATTGCTGGGTCAAAAGGCAGATCCATTTTTAGTTTTCTGAGGAAATTCCATACTGCTTTCCATAGTGGTTGTACCAGTCTGCACTCCCACCAACAGTGCCCTAGGGTCCCCTTTTCTCCACAACCTCTCCAGCACTTGCTGTTTGTTGCTTTGTTTATGATGGCCATTCTGACTGGTGTGAGGTAGTATCTCGTTGTAGTTTTAATTTGCATCTCTCTGATGGCTAGAGATACTGAGCTTCTTTTTATATGTCTCTGGACCCTCTGTATGTCCTCCTTGGGGAAATAAGCCAGGCAGTGAGGGACAGATACCATATGATCTTACCTTTAACTGGAACATAATCAACAAAAGAAAAAAGCAAACACAATATAACCAGAGACAATGAAATTAAGAACAATCTAACAATAGGCAGAGGGGAGGGAGGTGGGGACTTTGGGGAGAAGGGTTTTCAGGAACTGCTATAAAGGACACATGGACAAAACCAAGGGGGAGGGTGGAAGCAAGGGTAGGAGGTGGGTTTGGCTGGGCTGGAAGAAAGTGGTGGGGAGAAAATGCAGACAAATGTAACTGAACAACAATAAAAAAAGAAAAAAAGTCAAACTCCCTTTAAATACTGACTGCAAAGAAACAACAAATATGTGACTACGTTGATGAGTTAAGCAAAGAAGAGAAGTATGGTATTCTGAAACAATGAACACCCTATCACTAGAGTAATAAATGTTACACATCTATTACCTACCTCATTTAAAGGAATATTGCTTTTTACAAGATGTAGGAGAACAGGCAAGGCCAAATACTATAAATGTGAAATACAACTCCATGGAAAATACACATTGGATATGCATTTTACCCATGTACCTCTGGTGAGCACCTTCCTTTTCTAGTCAACACAATGCGCAGTACACGCACTTAAAACAACATTCATAAATGCAACTGCAGAAACAAGTGCTGTAAACAAATTGATGGTCTGCCTGACACACAGCCTAAAGCCACTCGGACACAGGCCCCTCTAACAGTAACCAAATGCTGCTCAGGGGATCACAGGTCAGGAAAGGCAGCCTGCCTTTCTCTTTTATCCAGTTTAAACTCCCTCTCTCTTATTTATTTTGCTAGCACCATCACAATTCATATCATCGGAGGAACACAATCAATTTCAAAGTCTCCCTTGCCACTGATAAAGGCACATTCGCCTCTGAATTCCTGGCTGGTCTCTGCTTCTGGCTTCCCCTCTAACCATATATATAGTTTCCAGGTTAATCTGCCAAAAACAGTGATTCTGGCAAGTCACTCCTCCGATCGTGAACTCAGGGCGGCTCTCCATGGCCTAGTTTGTCAAGTTCACAGTTCTTATGGGCTTGCCTGTTAAGTTCCTATCATGAATTAAGCCCTTTACATGGATCAGTTTGTTTTTTATGTTAATTGCAAGAGTGCACACTTGACTCCAGTCCTCATCTGGCCAGACCCCAGGGTGATTGGCTGAAAAGAATACAGATCAATGAATGAAAACCACAAATATCAAGCCCTCAGCCCTACTGACTGTAAAAGCATCTCTTTAATGGAAGAACAGATTGCTTCTCTTTCCCTTAGAAATACAGTATGGTTAAGAAAGTCCATAAAACATGGTCTTCGGCTTCTCCAAGTAAAAGCACTATAAGCATGGAAGTAAATGTGCCATTTCCCAAGCACCTTAACCAAACTTTCTGTGGAAGCAGAATTCTAACAGGGCCCCAGGAATTCCCAGCCCCTCGGTGTACACACCCTGCCTAATCCCAGCACAGTAAATATAATTGACTTTACTCCAGTGATTTTAAGGTACATTAACCTTAAAATAAGGAGATTACTCTGATGGGCCCAGCTTAATCTCCCGAATCCTTTAAAAGCAGACAGTTTTCTCTGGCCGGTCACAGAAGAAAAACCAAAGAGATGAGAAGTGAGGGGAATCTGGTGAGGGGTCCTGCAGTGATATTGTGAGAAAGCCAATGAAGGGGTGTGTGTGTGGGGGGGGGGGGCGGGATGCGGGGGAAGGCCCAGGGCAAGGAGCTGATGACTTCTGGAAACATCTAGAAACTGATGGCAGCCCTGGGCCCACTGCCAGGAAACAGGGACTTCAGTCCTGCCCATAAACCTCAATGAGCTTAGAAACAGATTTTTCCCCAAAGCTCAACTGAGATCCGCAGTCTGGCCAACACCCGGAGTGTGAGATCCTAAACAGAGAACCCAGCTGAACTGTGACAGACTTGTGACCTCCAAAACTATGAGCTAAGAAGTGGCTGTGGAATTTTTGTAGAAATTTGTTACACATCAATAGAAAACTAATATGCTTTCATCTAAGTCTAGCCTTAGTCTATTCACAGAAAATTAACATTATCCTAAAAGGACCTCGCGGCATCATCAACTGTCCTCAGGGCATGAAAGTGCAACCAAAGAGTAAAAAAGAATGGCCTCTGAGGAAACCACTGCCCTTTCTACAAAATCAGGAAATCTGGGAACAGGCAGAACATGAAAACCTTTAGTGACTGGGACTCTTCTAAAGATCATCACGTGTAAGCAAGATTTCTCAGAAATGTGAAAAATAGGAGTCAGCCTTTCCATGATATGGATGTTAACATTAGCTAACATCAACACTTTATTTATTTAGTGTTTATTTAGTTTCTCTGATATGTATTAGGAAAAGTGTTCATCTGTTATTCATCAAAATAGTAATTGATTATCTCCTACATACAGTATCCTGTGTGTGTGCTTGTTGGGTGGTTCCAGGGAATGCTAAGAAAAACATGCCATCAACATATTATTATAAGAAAAAGTAAATATTAGAGGATGTTTGCCCACTGCTTTTCTTGAGAGCAAACATTAATTGCTAAAATACAAATACTCTGCATTTCATTTTGCTGTTATAAGCAATCCTGCTGTTATTTCAGTTTATAGACATTTGTTTTGTGTCTACCCCATGCTAGGCTCTCTGCTAGGCACTAAAAACATAGAAACATAAGTCAGTCCCTGATTTCCAGCCACCCACAGCCTATCGAGAGAAACAAGCCAATTAAGAATTGAAACAAGCAATTTCAATCAGTATAGTATTAGTGGTATGTGTATTGAATAAGATGCAGTATAGGCTGGGAATTATATAATGTTTGGTGTGATGATGGTGAGCAGTTAAGAAAGTGTTTATTTCTATCCATCCATCCATCCATCCAAGACTATTATGAATTAAACAGAAACATCTGACCTAATTAAAGGCAGTCCTGACATTTATTGTGTCCGCAAGGACTATGACCAACTATGTTTTCATTAAAGAAAACTAGTTTCCCATGATATGCTTTTATCCTTAGTCTGCTTAAATATGAAAGGCAGTTGACAGTCTTAATCTATCACAATTAAGTTTGAACATCTCTAATATAATATCTGAGTACAATGAAGTTTTGAGCATTATTTTGTTCACTAACTTCTAAAACTCTCCAAGTAGAAAGTTATATTAAAACCAGATTGACTCCCAGAAACAGAATAGAGTATATGAGAGCTTGAGACCGAAATCAAACATTGAACCTTTCATTCCTGACCCAGCACTATAAAATGGCAATAATCGCATTCTTGGGGTATCACCCCAGGAATGATTAACATAGAAAATACTCAATGTCATAGTTTCACTTCTCTCTCTCTCTCTCTCTCTCTCTCTCTCTCTCTCTCTCTCTCTCTCTCTCACACACACACACACACTCCCACACACCCACACATACACTGGTATTTATCATACCAGTCCTGCTGGGAGGCAATGAAATTCTTAATCCCCATCACTCTACAATGGTTTTTCTTAAGTGAGAAAATTCCCCTACTAAATCTTATCTTCTTTGGCATTTATTTAAAACAAAACAAAACAAAGTAAAACAAAATTGTGACTCCTCACATAAGCTGTTTACAATTTCCACCACTAAAAAATATTCCTAATAAAAATTTCCTAAATTCTGACATCAATTGTTTAACATTTGCTGCATGCTAGATGAAGTCAGAGATGCAAAACACAGTACTTAGGAATAATTAGCACATAACGAATGCAGTGACTGACTGAAGGCAGTGACTGACTGAATGCAGTGACTGAAGGCAGTGACTGAAACAGACAAGACATGACCCCAGCCCCTAAGTAGTTTACTTATCAGCTGTAGAGATGTGGCTAATAAATATACAAAAAATTAAAAAGCAATAATATGAAACAATAACAAAAAAGTTCACCACTGAGAACTTTACACTTAGAAATTATTAAGATAGTAAATTTTATGTTATAGGGTTTTTTTTACCAGCATTAAGAATAAAACAATAAAAATGATCCTCATTGATAATTCAAAAGTAACATGAGATCTTAAATGTAAATACCATACATTTAAGTTAGAGCTCTGCCTTTAAAGGAAGCATGAGACGAGTCTTCTATTTCGCCGACTACAGTTCATTTTACAAAGAGAACAGGAGAGCTGCAGAACGTGCACACACTCTATGCAGCAACAACCATTCTGCAAATACGTGGCGGAACACCCGGCGGGCAGCAGTGGAATCCCGCCAACAGATGATGCCCTGCTGACATGCTTGGTCCCAAAAGCAGGCATCCCACCTGGTGACGGGTCCCCCAGCTGCGGGGCTGCTTGGCAGTACACACGGGACTCAGGAAAGCCAAGTGGAACACTCACTTTACTCAGAAATGAGGTCTTTTCAGTTCATGAATACCAAATTTTACTTTAACTCATTGACTAACAAGTAACCATTTATTCCTACATAAAAATAAAAAGTCTAAAGACTAGGCAGACTATCTGCTGGTGTGGCTCTACACGCTTGTTAGGAATTGGCTCATTTAATTTCTCATAGGATCTCATGAAGCAGGTACCAGGAGAACATCAGTACAAGAATAATCATAGGACAGTACCAACATTACAGGGTTGTGGTGAGGATTAAATGACATACATGTGCTATGGCCTTTTGCCTGGCACAGAGCATGTGGTCAGTAAATGGCATGTCTTACCATTACTTGATTAAGTGAAGAAAAGGGGGTCAGGGATTTTAAGTAGCTCTGTGAGCAAAAGGAAAAAACAGGGTTTTCAGAAAGCATCCAAGATCTCAAGTAGACCAACCTAGCTGAGGAGAGGGGTCCCAAGGAGAACAGTAATGGCTGGAAAGGTAATTCAAATTCCATTGTGGAAGAAGGTGAGCACCCAGCCTACCACATCTGTACCTTTTACCCTCACACTCTTGGAATTAGTAAAAGGATTTTAAGAATAAAGGTGGCACGAAGATAGCATTTTATCAAGATTCACCTACGGGCAATATTCAGGGAGATCTGAAAAGGGAATACTTAAGGGACAGAGTAACCAACTGGAGGTGGCTTCAGCAATACTCTCTGAGAAAGGAAGATGAGGACTTAACTGGGAACATAGGAAGGAAAGGAAAGGACAAATATGAAAGAGTCAAAGAACAAAAATACTGCATGAGTGAATGCCCAGGACTTCACATGATTCTCCGAGGCTTTCCAAAGATGGTTCCTTAGCAATGGATGCTCAGTGGTACTCTAGGAGAAAGACCAGGAGAGAGGCTGGTATTGCAGAAACATCAGGAGGTCTGTTCATGACACTGTGAATTGAGTTCGAAGTGGAAACTCAGTTAAGTGGACCTGGCAAGTGGCATAAATGTTGAGATAATTGATGGTGAAGCACAGCTGGCACCAGGTGTGAGGGTGAGGGTGATGTTCCTGGGTGAAGGATGACCAAATGGCTGAGCCTGAGATCTGGTGGATGCAGAGACTTAGGTCATAGGAAGTGGATCAACAAGGAGGAGAGGATGGGGAGATGAGAGACTCTGACCTAGGAGGACAACAGAAAATGGAGCAGCAAGTCACAAGGTCCTGAGGTCAGGGAAAAAGGAATGAAAGTATCCCTGATTTGTAAACCAGGATCAAGTTCCTAGAGAAAGTACAGAAAAGAGAGAGTGCCAAGGGAGGGCAGAGGGGAACGGAAGGACAAGGATGACCACAGACAGGACAGCAGAACACAAGGACATGAGGCCGGGAGGCAAGGAAGAAAAAAGTCCACTGTGGGAGTGAGGGGGCCAAGGCTCAGCAAGATAAGAAGAACAACGGTGCGATCAATGTTAATATTCCTTTTAAATTAAAAATATTCACCAGCACCAAAACATCTCCCACCAAAACTTGGGATAATTTTCCTGAAAAGAACTTGCAGGTGCCCCTGAAAGGGACTAAGTTAGAGAAAAAACACTGCAAAATACTGTTTGCTGAATACTTCACTGCTGCCTAGCTTTATAATAATAAACTACGCTTAAGCACTCTAAATTTCAGGCTGGGTTTAAGGATTATTAAGCAAGTATTTAAAACCAACACTAAATTTCAACAGCACATACATATACTAGAGAATGTGAATCCATTAAGCTTTCAGGCTAATAAATATTCTGGAGAAGTTAAAAGAAGAGTTAAAAGAAAGAAGCTGAAGTTTAAATTAAGTCCTATTTTGACATTAAAAAAATTTTCCCCAAAATCTCAAATTGGTTGCCAGGCACACTAACCACCTACACGAAGAAGCTATTTTTGAAAACACTAAAATCTCAATAATCATTATACACATTTAATAGCCTCTCAAGTTTTACAAGAGAGCGATCATTTACCCAAACAAGTATGAACTGTACCAAGCAGAATCCCTCTATTACTGTTCAGTAGGAAATTAGTTCTTCAGACATTTACCAAGTATCATTGCTTGATTAATATAAGTTTACAAAGAAAGAGAGAAAGGAAAAGAAGGCAATGATAAATTATAATCTCATGAGGTCTCTGGTCTACTGCTGTGCCCCTGTGATTAGGACCAACAGCCCAGGCCCAGAGACCTCCGGGGACGATGACACTAAAGGGAGACACCAGAGTGCCTCCTGTCCTCCAGGGAGGAGGAAACAAAAGTGGCAGCTTCCAGGGACACCCCAGATATAGCTACAGTTTGTGAACACACTCCTAGTCCTCAAACCTCACTACAGGCACCCTATCCAAACCCAGCCATGATACCCGAGCTCAACTACTCAACCCTGTCTTCCCTACACATAGGCTCGGACTCTTGGATTAAGGCATTAAGAATTATTTCATCATTAAGAATCCTACAGATGGCTCATGTCACTGCTTCCAAAAAACCAAGAGTGTCTCACTGTTTTGTATAGTTTTCACTGTTTTCATAAAAAGGAAGTCTACTGAGCTTCCTTTTCCCACCTAATTAGGTTCACTCCTGGAATACCATTTCAGTATGGATTGAAAGCACTCCCTACCACCACCGATATTTTCCCTTCATAACTCTTCCATCCCACTTTTCTTCTGCTTTGCAAGTGTGTTAATATTATGGTTGTCAATATCAGCTCTAGAAATAATATAATGAGGATGGTTTGCACAATATCAATGTAATCTGGGAGCCAAGGAGAGGGGACTGGAATGGGCATGTGTGAACAATGGCAACTTCACTGTGGTAGATGGCACTGACTGAGCGTGTGTACTGTGTGGCCACCACATTCAAAATGACTGAGTCAGTAGAGAAATGAATCTGCATCAAATTTTGTGTTAAGCTTGAACAGTCCTCCATAGAAACTATTACAATGATTCAGAAGTCCACAGCCATGGGCAACTGATGACTGGCAGCTTCATCATGACAACGTCATGCATCACGTTTTGTGAAGAGTTTTCTGGTGAAACATCAAATCACCCAGGTGACTCAGCCCCTCTACAGCTTTGGTGCCCTGTGACTTCTGGCTTTTCCCAAAACTAAAAATCACCTTTGAAAGGGAAGGGATTTCAGACCATTGATGAGATTCAGGAAAATCGATGGAGCAGCTGATGGCTACCGGGAGAACTATGTGAAGTCTCTAGATGCCTTTGAAGGGGACTGATGTACAATGTTTCTTGTATCTTCTTCAATAAATATCTCTATTTTTCACAGCAAATGGCTGGATACTTTCTGGACAGAAGCGCACACATCCATCATATATATAACATTATATATTTCAAGGCAAATTCTCTCTAGCATTTGTAAAACCACCAAGCATTGCATATTCAGCTGGACCATGATCAATACAATGAATCAGGAACCGTCCCCCCTCACCCCAACCATCATTTGGCAGAATGGTGCAGTCCAGAGTACAACTGCAGATGAAGTATTTTAAACTGCACAACTAATGGATGCCTAACTTGGCATCAATCACTCTTTTGACAAAAGTGAATGCGAGCAGGGGATACATGATGAAGGTTAAGAAATGTTGTGAACATGTGTCTGTACATGTACATTCATTTAGGGGAAGATGTACACATGGTTTTCCTTCTTGGTAAAACTGCTCTAAGGGGATTCTCAAAGATGAACCAGTAAGGAAGAAATTATATATGTTAGTTTTACTGAAACATTCTGGTTATCTCGGATTTGTTAATAGGGACTATGTGCTTAATGAGAAATCTTGGTATACATACAGGGTCCAGCACAAATAACACCCCCTTTTTGTTATAGAATCATAAGCATGTTATTCTGCAACATAACAATATCAAGTCAAGTACATCATATGACATTTTAAGTGGAATGTTCAAGTTAGAACTGTAAATTATTACACCCATATTATTACCCTACCAACTACACTCAAGCAGGCCTTACTTCTGCTGGACCCTGTATGGTGATAGAAAGAACACAATATGTGGAATTACAAGGCTTCAGTTTATATCTGACAGTCAGTCAATGCCTGAGCTTCTATAACCTCTCTGTGTCTCAGTTTCCCCACAATTTCACTCTTTAGAATTGCCATAAAATATACAAATGATTTCTGAGAATCTAGAAGTTCTAGAAAATTAAGTTAAGATTTTATTTGAAAGTCTACAGTTGTGTATTAATATATAGTAAGGATTTGTTTGACAATTAATTGCATATGATATGAAAATTCAATTAGAGCTAACCTGATAATGCTAACTTGGTCAGCATGCTCAATGAGTATCACATTTTATTTTTCTCATGTTAATAAAGTGCTCTTAGCTAAAAGGAAAAAATTCTCTTTGAAGGAATGCCTGCCTTTTGGTATTACCATCTACTTTCCTTTAGTTTCCTGTGATGAAAATACTCCTTGGTTTGTGCCCCATACTGCAGTGGTTTGCACAGGTGGCCACTGAATTTTACTCAATAGATAAAACTTGAATGGTTGTCATCAAGTGATGGACAGGCCCATCAGCTGGAACCTGGGCTGAGGGGCAGAGTGGCACAGTAGAAAATGGGCCTGATGCATTACAGGTGCCACATGAAGTGAAGCTGTTCGTGGAAACATGTAAGACCTGTGCCTCTCGAGTGCAAAGGATGCACAGTCAGATCAGGAAGTAGTTCAGTCCATTCCTTAGTGACCATGGAGCACTCACTCACTAGGACTCACACCCTGCTCTAGGCCCTGGGTGTGGAGCTGTCCTCTGACAGACTCAACTCCCTGCCTTCATGGAGCTCACTGAAAGCTCTACTGGTCAACCTTGGGGCTGAAGAGTGGCATAGCAGCCAGGATGGGTGTGACTGTGCTATCAGGGACAGGGGGCGCCACTGTGCAGCTGTGATGACTGCTGCTCTGAGCAGTTAAGAGAAGGCAATTCCAGCATGCTCTGAGCTGGGCGCCCTGCAGACACAGGGCTCTGCCTTCTCCTGTCACACAAGTGGTGACCCCTGTCCCCAATGGCACAGACCTACACCACACCGACCTACCGTCAGATCTCAATTAATTTCACTTCATGAATTTTTAAAAATAACTCTTCAACAGAGTAGTCAGCTTCACTTCTAAATAATTAAAATTGCTTTAAAAAGAGCCTTTTATTTAGTCAATTAACTCATTATTTCTTAAAACTAAGTAGTACAAAGGCTATATAACCTACTTAAATACTGAACATATTTAAATCGTAAAGCAGTTTGAGGGATTTGTTTCAATTCATCCATGAAGTATTTTGCCCTTGTCTCATGAGACTTTCCAAGCGCTGCTTGATTTTAACTACAACTGGTATTTAACTAAAGAGTATCCAGGAATCCCTCAGATCCACTGTATGAGTGAGTTTTGTTGGCTTGGAGCTCAATGACAGCTGAAATATTTAAAACTGTCTTTTATTTTATTGGGTGATGTCCATAATTTGCAAAATTGCCAAGCTGATTATTTTGTAATTGAAATATTCACAGTCTGGCCAACTAATGTCCATCCAAATTAGAAACTGGTTCAGGTATGTACTTATTTTCATTCCTCTGTTACAACCCTAATAACTTCTTTATTTACCTGGCATCTGCTGCTTTCAAATGGACATTTCTGACATTTGAAGTTGGTGAAAAGTAGCTCTGATACACTAAGGTGAACTTATAAAGAAAGCATGAAATATTATCAGAGATACAATGTATTCATTTTCTACATGTTCATGAAAGTTTTCTAAATAAGGCTGTTCACCAGCTTATGAAGGGCTGTGTGTCACAGCCCTGGAGATGTTGTCATCCCCACAGTGGTTTGTGTGAGTGGTACCTGGGGACTCTGAGCATTTGGAATTGTGGGTATGAGCCCATACTACTACAGAAAGCAAGGCTCAAAAAGCACAGACAAGGTGTTTCATGCAGGCCACCCAAAATGTTCCAGAGAAACAGCAGTCATATTCACTGGTTCACAAAGCTTCCTTAAAAGGCTAAGTGTATACTCACTCGTACAATCAAACTAAATCCAAAGGAATCAGGTAATCTGATAGAAGTTTTTCAGAGTTAAGAGAATGGCATTCTAGAACCAGTGTCATTGGGTTCAAATCCTGTATACTACTTATTAGTTTGACCCTAGTCAGGTTTTTTCACCTCTCTATGCCTCAGTTTCTTCATCTACAAACTGAGGATAAGAGCAGGCCTGCCCCAGAGCTGTTATGAGGATTGCATGAAGTAATGCATGTCAAGTAGCTAGAGGAGTGCCTGCAATAGTAAACACCAGGGAAGTCTTCATATTTGGGATTAGTATGATTGGGTAAGAAAATCAAAGCAGAAAGAGATTCAATTTCTCATGATTTTAAGAATTAGTAATTCATTTCAGAATGAAAATGAAAGTTCTTGACTTACGAGAAACTCTTCATTAGGCCATATTCCTTTACATTGCAACTTTCTGACAAAGGTGAAAACCTGTAACTTGAAATAACATGTCTGAAGACCAAACTCTCCTGCATCTGAGTACTTGGACTATTGACACAGGTCATCCCTAAGGATCCACCTGGGCTGATGCATGTGGCACTCGGTACCACGTGCTGCCAGCAGCTGGGCTGACATTTACTAGCAGCCTCCCCTCATGGGGGAGGTACATACCCTATGGACAAACAACTCTAGTTGACATAAAATAGCCATTGACAGGACTTCAAATTCCAGGAGAGAATCATTGTCAAAAAGCTCTTGGGTCGTGCTCTGGCGAAGTATCTATTGCTTTCATTCATGTTCTTTAAATATCAGCCAACCCCTGGTGCATTCCACTTGCACCTTGGAAAATCATCTCATCCATTTCGGTGCAAACAGTGTCGGCTCCCGGTTCCCTGAGGGAGAAGCACATGTCATAAAGATGAATGTGTCACGCAAAGTCTCAGGCTGAAAGCAACAAGGCCTGTTTCCAAACTGTGAGGTGGGACAGCTAGAAGTCAGAAAAAGTTAATGTTAATGAGCAGATGCTTTTTGTCTATTTCAATTCTTATACAAGAATCCAGCAAGGGGAGATTTGATGACTGGTTTTGACAAAGACTATATTGCTTTTAGATAATGAAAAACAAAACACACTGGAAACAGGTTCTTCACTTGCACCTTTATCTTGTGTATGAGAAAAGTACAGTCCTGCCCCATCAAACCCTGGCACATGGGGTGCATGCATTAGCCAGCTGACCAAAAATAGTCCAGGGAGCCCTTACATGGCTCTCCAGGGGCTGTGTAGGCATTGCCTAACTGGTTCCCCACCTCAAGAAATGAGATGGGGAGATCCTATGGAGTAAAATTAAAATTTGTATTGCAAAAAATCCAGGTAAACCTGAAATCTGAATACACCAGGAACTGATATACTGTATAAAACAATCTGTGTAAAAAGCAGCCAAAAACCAAATGGGTCACACAACATCATCTCTGAATGACATTATCATACAGAGTTCTCATTGCTGCTGAAGTCAGCCAGAAAAATCAGGAGAAAGCACCCAAACCTTGTTTCTCAACAACTTAATGAAAATGCATTATGTTCTACTTTTAAATCAATTAACATCTGTGATTGTAAAATGTCTTCATCATAAATGCAATTAGTGTAATATCCTGGATCAACTATAGACTACAGTTCTAAAAGGAAAGAATTAACAATTCTTTGGTCCATTGTTACTTGTTCTAACTTACTGCTTGGTTATACCAGTCAAACAAAAATTATATGGCTTATAGAAGCAGAAAAATCAGAATCTATTTCTCTTCATGGCAAACAAGAGGAAACTAAAGCTTGGAGAGTTTATACAGCTTATCTGAAGCCAAGTCATACTTGGAACTGAAGCTAGACTGCTGTTTATTTCATATGAAGAGACCTGGGTGCTAGGAAATAAGTGCAATTCTTGGTGCTGCTTCCTGATGCAAAGCAGAAATTCCCTCCAGGATTACCGAGTCCTGTAGCTGAAACTGAGGGAGAGGTGATGCACACACTTGTTCAGGGGAAGTCCTCACTCACCAGATGGTTCACACCAGGATGCATCGTTGACCTGAGGCTGTTCTTCACCAATCGCTATAGCACAAAACCTCAGTGCCACGTGTTTGTGACAGCTGGCGATCACTATGGTGTGTGAATTTCACCATCCAAGGTAGCACACTCACCTTCCCTACCTGGCAACAAGACTCCCCAGGTTACGGTACACCTGCTGTGATTCCCTCTGGCTGCATCTTCCCCCAGATAGGCAGAAACAAATCAAAATGAAAGAACATTTGCTAACATGTTGGCTGCAATATTACCACCAGTTACATGATGAAGACCACCAAAAATATATTTAAGTGATGTACATAATCACAATATATTCAATACATAAAATATGTATATGAAAATACATAATCATGATATGACATTTGAAGTTTGGGTAAAAGTGTAGAATAGAAGAAGAGTGGTAAACATCATCCTGTTTTAGAGGAAAAGGGTGGTCCTAGTTCTTGCTAGATGAACATTTCACTTAGTACATATTCATGTGTTTATGTTACTGTGATGTGCCCTAGCGATTAAGATTTTCTCATTTCTAAACCCTTGCTTAAAACACACACACACACACACACACACACACACATGAACTTATCACTAGAATTTATTTCACCAGTGACTTTCACATGACAACCAAGTTGCTGAAATAAGGATAGTGGAGAAAGAAAAATATAAGTGAAAATTTTAGGGTTCAATAAAATGGAACATAAAAAAACAATGGTCCTGACCTAGGAGGAGACCATCCAAGAGCTCCTGGGTCTCCATGTGTTTGTACCTCAGTTTCTCTTCATGAGCACTATTCCAGATGTGGTCAAATGAAATGCTTAGAGAAAAGCAAACCGCTTTTGCTTTGCTTCGTTCTGTTCAGTAAATAAATTGCTTTGCTTTTGTGCAATAAATGAATTGTCACAACACATAGATGGGATGCTTTTGGGTCAAAGTAATTCATGCACCAATTGAAAGGTAAATGTTTTGCAGGAAGAAAAGGTAAGGGGCTCACCTAAGGAGCGCTAAGGCAGGTAGAGTCAGTCAAAGAAGAAGTGACCTTCAGACAGGAGGCTGACTTCTCTCACAGTGACTCAACCCACTGTCGGAGGGCAGCCAGGAGTTCAGCTCTGAATTCCTATCGCCTGTCCCACTGTCCAATGGACTCACCTGACTCCGAACACAGGCTAGTAGACAGCGATGACTTAATAAATTACTATTTTAAACACTGTGTGATGAGGGGACTAAGGAATAACATTTTGAGATCACGTAAATGCAGTGTCATCCAGACTCTGCATGGATGGTTAGAAGTTTGAAAGGGAACAGAAGGAAAATGGAGCTGGTGCACATGGCCCCCTTGCTCACTGGCACATGGCCCGTGGTACTTCAGGGGTGCCCCTCCCCCTCTGTCAACCTGCCAAGAACACAGTACACTCACTCTGAGGGAAACACATTCATTCTTCAAGTCAAATTAAGGCTGACCTAACCTCTTTGCAATTTTAACATGACCCACACCGGAGGCTCTCACAGAGAGCCAGTCCCCCTACATTCTCAGAGCAAGGATGACTCAGGGATTATCCTGTGCCCCGAAGCAGGGCCAGTAGGGTGGGGCCCTGGCAGGTTCAGAGTCAGGTTCTCTGTAACTTAATCCCAGGCACCGAGGGTGACAGTGCAGAATTACCTCAGAAGGACATGGGGGGCTGCCTTTTTGGGAACTCTAACAGTGTGGTTCTCCAAGGCAGGAGCCTCATCTTTTCAGAAGGCACTGAGAATGCCCAGGGCATGTCTGTCAAGTGAACTATTAAATGAGCAAATGCAATCACGTGGCCACTTAGGAAACTCCTGAATGCCAGCTGTGCTCCTACAGGTCTCAGATGAAGCAAGTCTGTGCCTTACTCCAGTGGGTATTGAAGGCTGATCACTTTTCATGTGATTTAATGCACTACTTACTTTCCATAAACATTTTGATTACATGAAGAAAGCCTATATTAAGAATAGCAATAGAAAAAGGTATCTTTGCTACATTCTCATAAATGTATTAAGTGAAGGCAACTGTAAAATGGTCTCAGTTTTCTCCTCTGTAAAATCAAGGAGTTAAAGTTAAATCTGCTACGTCTCTATTTTAGACGCTCCACAATTTCATACACAAAAGACGCCACAGTTCTGAGCAGAGAGAACAGTCATCGACAGTGTTCCCAGGGTTGACGAGGAGTCACGGCAGCTCTGCCACCTGATCCAGAGTGACTAACATCTGAGATTCAAAACTTAAGTGAAAAGAGGTTTCAGTATATTTATATGTCATTAGTAATCACTTGGACAGACAAAGATGACATGCTTTTCAATAGGTACAGTTATCCTCCTTTTGAAGAT
This sequence comes from Glossophaga mutica, assembly GCA_039655065.1. NCBI lineage: Eukaryota > Metazoa > Chordata > Mammalia > Chiroptera > Phyllostomidae > Glossophaga > Glossophaga mutica. Next base: position 97,747,315 of record CM077309.1, on the reverse strand, counting down.
TAAGAAACAGAAATTGGGAGAGTTACTAGGTCAGAACAATTTAGAATTCATTTGGTCCCATTCACCCTGCATTTCAAAGCCAGTGTCACACTGCCTGTGTCACACTGGATGATGCCTATCTGCGCAGGTGGCAGAGAGCAAAGACAGAATGGCCTCTGAGACGAAACGCTAACCGCAGTGGGTGGAGAGAGAAAAGGAAAACAAGAGGAGGAGGCTTGGGCGCCCTGAACAACAATGAGAAAGAGAGGAAAGAAATGACCGTTTTCCAATTCTAATTAACTTAGAAGTCAGAACATACAGTCAAGAACCTTAGTCACTGAAAAGAGATGCTACTAAAAAAATTTTAAAGATTATAAATAATATTCTTGTTAAAACAAATTCATCTTCATAACTGAAGCATGTGACAAATTAACATTTTAAGTCAATAAAATAAACAAATTTCCATTTAGAGAAGACAAGCCAAATGACACATTTGTGTACAAAAACCTGAAATGGGATGAATTTTTTTAAAATTAGATGTAATAATTAGAATTAATTTACTGTAGGACAGGCTTGTAGAAGGTTAAGCAGAGCCTGGGATTATTAGAGTAAGTTGAAAAAATTTTCTAATATTTACTTGCACCTTAATGTCATTAATACATGAAAGGTCTATTGATACTTAATGGTCTCAAAAACACCTGGAAAACTAAAATATATGATGAAATGTTTTTCTCTTTCAACAATAAAACACGGTAAAAATAAATAAATAGATACTGCATTTTTCAGACTGTAAAGTGCACTCCCCCCAGTTTGGGAGGAAAAGGGGGGTTTGCGTCTTATAGTCTGAATGTAGCTTTACATTGGTGAAATATTATGTTATTTATGCTATTAAATATTTTACCACAATTTTTGCTTCAAAAATTTTTTTTCCTATTTTCCTCCTCTAAAACCTAGATGTGTCTTATGGTCTGAAAATATGGCAAATAAATAAATAAATAACTGACTAGACATCAATTAGGAAATTCAGTTTAGAAAAATCTGAGTTTATACTACATAAATAGACATTCATGAGTTGGAAGAGATAAATTCAAATTCTTAGGATTCGAAGGATTTGAAGAATTGTATATAACTACATATTGAAATATATACCCGTTTAAATGGCTTGCTCTTGGATGGTACGTAGGTCAGATCAATACCAACATCAAGTAAGAAAGCAAACTCAATGAGAGTTTAAATCAAAGGTCACTTCTGGGTGGAGGGTAAGAGGAGAAGGGATCACTAATTTATCCCATTCAGAGCAGCAACTAAACTACGTGTTTTCAGAAACGTTCACTTGGCACTTCTACCAATTTTGACAAGCAGCTGCATTCTGTTTTTACTTGTCTAATCTCAAGACAAACTATAACCTATTACAATCATGTGACAAGGTCAAAATTTTTTAAGTCATGCAAATTTCACAAAATCAGTCAATGAAAAGAGGGTAATGTCTACTGTCGAGAAGAACACTAAGCAAGTGAGGCGTCACAGTGCTAGATTTCGACCACGACCAATGAGCACTGGCAGATAAAGCTGCCCGAGCTTGGGCCTTCCTGTGAGGTGCAACCAGAACGCTATTCTCTGCCAGAACATGGTGATGGTGATAGAGGCAGAATGCTTTTACCCCAAATGAGCTGAGAAAAGATGTAGCAAAGGACATTGACAAAACCATTTAAGCAGTAGACTTAAGTCAATAGCAGAGATGTACCACTGCAAATTCCAACAGAGGGGCTGGCAGCTCCCTGCTTTGGGTGTGTAATATATGAAGAGGTATCTACCACAATTCAAGTCATGATGGCAGAAAGGGCGGGGAAAGTGGCATTGTTGTTCAACGCTAGTTACTGCTGTTATTTGAATTCGCATCAGGACCTCCAAAGTAGTTCAGGCCACTGCACAGGAACGATGTGAAAGCAGGGACAGACAGCGCGTTGCTCAAAGTCCTGCTCAAACTCCTTCTCCAAAGGAGGCAGGAGGTAGCAGGGAGGAGGGAAGGTAGACAGGAAAGGAGGGAGTGAGGAGGCAGGGCAGAGGCAGGAAGAGACAGACTCTATGCCATCAGCATCCTAAACTGAGGAAAGAACAAGAAGTGCATTCAAATACACACAAAATATCACTCCCACTGAAATGTCTTTATTTATAGTTTAAACTGTGTTACAGTAATACTAAAGGCACATTTGAAAAGTCATCATATTCTCAGCATTCTAACAAAGGCATGTTCAGTTCTCCAATTCCCTTGCTGCGTTTTCAATTTAGTTTCCATCTTCGCTGAGCATTCCCAAGGCTGGGCATGGGTGCAAAGATAACAAGACAGGGCTCTATTGCCAGAGGGCTCAAAAACATTCACTTTCTAAGGTGACTCACAGTGCCTTCAATTATACACTCTTTTCTTTAAAAGGCATTCTTAAGCCAAGTAACGTCATTTGTCTCAAGTGTACAAAAAACAAATGTGTAAAGCAAATGATAAGAAATTCTCCAAAGCATCAATGATTCAGATGTGCCTTTGGTCCAGAGTATAGAGAAAAGAACATCAAAGTTTCCATATAAGCCTCATTGAATTTAGATATAGTAGAACCAAATGTTAATAAGTTTCAGTTTACATGCCCTTTTATAGTTTTGGAACAACCAAATAGCATGGGTGCTAATACTTCAGTGTACTTCAAGGTTCAGAACCATGAGAGAAAGGCTAAGAGAGACCAAAATAATGACACATATCTGTGTACTTGTTGTGATTATACAGGCTAATGGTTCATGTAGGCTAATGGGTTCTAGTGTTATTCAAGATCTAATTATCCTTATTCTTAAGTTAGCTTAAAAATTTCGTAACAAGCCAAGAAAACACTGCACTTTATATTTAAGAAGTGGGCACTAATACGAATAAAAGAACTATAGGACTATATAACTTCCTATGCACTCTAACAGTCAATCACAACCAATGCTTTTAGGAATTCATTTTTGTGACCAAAGTGTAGAAATGATTTAAAACTAATGATGATATTTCAAATAACATAAGTTGTCAGTAAATAGTACTGTTTGGCTGACAAACCAAGCTTGCCGCCACTCTTGGCTAGTCCTGTTTGACATTAGCCGGCATTCAGGGTCATGGTCGGAGCACCCTTGCTGATAATGCTGTGGTCATTTCACCATTACTGCGGAGGGCTGCTGCGTGTGGAGGACGCTGCATGCCCGGCATGAGGTATTTTATATACACCACCTCATTTAATGTTTACAGAACCATGACAAGTGAATGCTGTTATCTCCATTCTGTAGACGATGACAGTGACAATGGCTACTCACACGTATCAGGCATTTCCACTGTGCCAGTGCACGCAGCTACACACTCATTTAACGCGCACAGCAGTCCTATGATGTGGGTGCTCTTATTACCCTGCTTTGACAGATGAGGAAATTGAGAAATACAGAGCAAACAGCTACCCCAAGGTCACATGTGTTATATATGGCAGAATCCTAATGCTGACCCATATCCCCCTAATGTCAAAGCCATTCTTTCCCACCCACCCCAAGGAGTCTGGCTCTCTAGGGCTGTCCTTTTCCCCACCTATGAGAACAGCTACAGCATCATACAGGAAGGGGGTCCCAGCCTGATATGGCCAGAGTTACGCCCCTCAGTCCATAAGATAACTCATAAATCTGGACCCTAGTGTCTCTGAAGAAACTCACAGTAAGGAAACTGAAGTCTTGCCTCAGAGCTGGCACAGCTCAATAGTCCCAGGAGCATGTGACCCAACGGCCAGGGTTTCTAGCTGACCAGAGCACAAGGCATGCCAGGATAAAGAGTCCTGGTCTGGACAGATGCCCCATGTCCCTTCAATGGTCATCAGCTGCTTAGTTCCTATGTATGGCCCACTAATGTGCCTGGTCACACGAAGCTGTGTGACCTAAGCCAAACAAGCCAGGCACCCACCTCAGCAGCTGACAGTGTGAGGGAACAGGCAAACAACTCAGGGGGTGATGGCATAAGGGTTGTAGGAATCACAGCAAATTGTATTTGGATATAGTGGGGAGCACCAAGTGAGGCAGGGGGTCAACTCTGAGGCTAAAGGAAAAGGCAGCAGGGAGCCGAGGCAGGAACCATGCTAAGTTGCTTGTCCGGTTAGGAGGAAGACAACTGTGCTCGCTATCAAGTGACTAACAATTGTCAACTTCAGGACAGACAGAGACACCGAGAAGAAAGGAAACTAATGTCTCAAGAGCCATGCTGGAGTGTGAACTGCAGAAGTGGCAGCTTAGGGAGAGGGTCTCCACTCCCACAGAGCACCCAGGGCAAAGGTGCTCACCTTGACTGGGCAACACCCAAGTCCAGGTGCTCTACGGAATACTGGATGACGGATGCATTCTTGATGCAATAGCAGGTAAGCAGCCGCTCTTCTACCATGTGACTACGAAACACTAGTAGACTGAACCAAGCACATGAGAACGCCAGTGGTTCCCACCTCATAGAAACTGCCCTTTCAGTTCGCAAAGGCCAAGAAGAACAAGAAAGAAATAAGGTACGATATTTAGCAGAAATTGCAAAGTCACCTTTACCCCACTTATTTTTCCCCATTTGGTTAAGGCACTTTTTAGAGACTGAATTTCTTTTTTTAAAAAAATATACCTTATTGATTATGCTATTACAGCTGTCCCATTTCTCCCCCATCATTCCCCTCCACCCTGCACACCCCCTCCCACCCACATTCCCCCGCTTTAGTTCATGTCCATGTGTCATAAGTTCTTTAGCTTCTACATTTCCCACACTATTCTTGCCCTCCTCCTGTCTACTTTCTACCCACCATCTATGCTACTTATTCTCTGTACTTTTTCCCCCTCTCTCCTCCTCCCACTCCCCTGTTGCTAAGCCTCCATGTGATCTCCATTGCTGTGGTTCTGTTCCTGTTCTAGTTGTTTGCTTTTGTTTTAGGTGTGGTTGTTACTAGCTGTGAGTTTGCTGTCTTTTCACTGAACTTCTTCATTAACATTAGTATATGCACAGACAGGAAAATAGTTAACACGTGGTACCTCTGGGGAGTGACTTTAATGTCCACAGGCATATTCTATGTTACATATCTGTAACATTTAATTGTTTTGCAACATATGTATTATGTTAATGATTGGAAAAAATATACCAGGCCTCATATCACAGTGAGAATATTGAATAAATTCACAGGTCAGGAGCCAGTATACTGGTCCTGCTTTACTTATTATCCCCCTGAGGGAATCTGATTCTAATGTTCCAAACTGGGGAGGTTACATGTCCACAGAGTTCACAGAAAAAGCTACTACCTGCAAACACCCAGGCAACTTTGAAGAGGGCCAGGAGCAAGGAGATAGTGGAACAGTGAGGGAAGGGAAGGGGCTGAGACCAGCCTCCGCCAGACCAGCAAAGCACAGTGGATGGGTGGGCGGGCAGCCAGTTCCAGAGGTGGTTTCTGTCAATCCCCTCCTTTCTGCCAGGGTGTGGGAGAATGTGGTAAAGTGTGTGTATCCAGAACAGTGACCAGCACCGGGGGACAAACTCCACAAGTGGCTGTGAATGAATACACGGAAGGAAGGAGGGGAGGGAAAGGAGAAAAGAGGGTAAGAGAAGAAAAAGCTGACAAAGTGGGCAGAATGAAGGCAGGAGAAGAAGGGGCAGGAGGGGACACCTAAATTCTGCTCAGCACATGGAAGGTTGTGTTTATGATCATCAGAGTTATACATGAATTTAACAGTATATTTTTAACATGTAATTACCTTTTATTTCCCTTTCAGGCCTTAGAAAGTGTTGCTAACTTCCAATCCAAGGTTCAGAACGAGTGCAGGTGCTCTAGATATCCAATTGGGGATTTCTAAAAGAAAAGGAGACAGTACAAATTACTCTGAAGAATAAAAGTGATTAATGTTTAAAGTATCATTAAAAAGAAACTGATCTTTACCAAAAGAACAAACACAGTACATTTCCTCATATACCTGGAAAAAGAATCAAATCCTCTTTCTAACATAGCTGCTCTAGCAAACTCTTAAGTTGATTCTAGGAAAAAAAGGAACTAAAGGATAGGCTGCATTCGTGCCCTCAGTGGGAAACAAGCCAAAGGAGCCTGTGTAGTGGCATTAGCCTAGAGGCCCCCGCGTGGCTGTGCACCATGCCCAGCACAAGATCCCCAGCACCACTTGTTCACAAAACCCTGCAGGAAATGATGTAGGCTTCTCACAAGCTCCTGCAAACTGTGGAGGAAAACGTATCTTACATTTCAGAAGCTTTTGTTCCTGTTTGCAAGGGAGTCAAATATTACAAAGCAGCATTTTATCTTGTCCTCCAAACGCAGTTCCAGTTCCAACGTGAGCTCACAAACACATGCCCATTTGCGTGGGGGCTTCTTTCTCCTGGAGAAAGGACAGACCTTGAAGGCAGCGCTGCCCCAAATTTTGACTACACAGTATTTCATTTCAAACAATCAGCATGAACTGGGCACATGCTCAGACCCAGAAATTACAGTACTGTATTTTCCAAAGGAGGAAAGAAACTGAGGCTTTTTGAAGAAAGTCATGCCCCTAGGGCCATCTGACACCTAAATGTTTTTTTATCCAAGTATCTTTCAGTACATATGTATTGGGAGATATGTGAATTAATCATAAAATGATTGCGATCCACACACCTGACAACTCAAACAAAATAACAGTGGAAAACTTGACCATCTTCTCCACTAACATCTGCTTTCGGCATCCACCTTCAATTATGTAAAAGTGGGGGCTCACCGATGTGGAAGAAAATGCTCTGACTATAGTAGATATCTTTGTTATTGAGATTTACTCTCTATTTTGCATGGATATAAAAGTCATCAACAGTAAAATATTTTAAGGAGGCACTCGGGACTTCAACAGATGCTGGTGAAGAGCACTTCATTAAGGTCGATGTCAGCTTCCCAACCACCATCTTCTTTCTGGAGTGATGTGTAATGAATGATTTGGCAGAAGTTTATTAATAAGCCTGCAAATCTTGGCCTAGATTTTGTTTAGCTTAAAAAAATAAAAGAAAGCCTGAAAATGGTAATTTAAATAACAAGTAGAATGATATTTCCCGCTTTCACATTTAAAATGTTCAAAACAATCTACCTACTTCCCCTGTCCCATTACCCTGTAATGTTCAACAAGAACAAAAGTAAAATTAGTACTGGAATAAAACAGAAATATATGCTTCAAGTTTATGGCACTTTTTGGTAAGTTCATGGCATTTTAAGATTTTATTTTATTTGTCTGTTGAAATGTATGGGATCTAGGATTTCAAATGCATAAAATCATGTACACATTTAATAGGATGTTAGAGAAATTTTAATAAAAATATCTTTGGGCCCAATTTAAATTGATCATGACCCATAATAAAAATTAAAAATGTTTTATACTTTACTTTTTTGCAACCAGTATTTTTTGTTTTGTCCTAAAATTGTATCAAAAATCCCTTTTCATATTTATCATTATTTTTGCCTTTTCCTTCTCACAGTTTGAAGAGAGAAAATAACAGAGCTGAACTCTCACTCCAATGTTGCAGAGATAGCAGAGTCACATAATTACAAAGATGGGGAATGATGCCACGTATGAAGGACTCCAGGACTAGACTTGTCGTCAAAGTCGCCATATGATGTCAAAATCATCCTCATAAAAACAGCTCGTAGCACCTATTCTTTTTTTTTCATAGCACCTATTCTTGAAGATAAGGGATTGAATGGTCACCTGCTCCAATCCGCTCATTTCATAGCACAGAAAACAGAAGCCCAGAGTGGCCAAGTGACCTCTCCAAAGCCACACAGCAAAACTGGTGTTAAATCTCTGATTTCCTAGGGGCCAACCCAGTGCTCCATTAAATTATAATCAATTTATAATTTCCATAGATATCCTCTTAAGAGCTATAATCTCATCTATTTTGCTACACAGCTATTATTCTACATAGCATGAACATCACTCAATGAGTCAACTCAATGTTATGTTAATACAAAACACTATTAACGTCCAAGAACATATGCTGCCTTTTACTCCCCTGACAAAGCCAGATTAAACAATGAATGTCCATGAAAATCCAAAATGAAATTTGAAATACTTTTAGGCTGTCTAACCTAGATACATCTATTCTCAAAATAAAATTTCCCTTTCTAATTCACAGTCAAATCATAATCATAGCTTTGCTACAATGCAGTTTCAAGTAGATTTTATAGATAGCTATCAAGCAAATGTAGATATTCTACGGTCAAACTTAGATAAGCAGTTTTTAAAGTAAGAATTTCAAGATAATATCCTATTACATCCATCAATTCAGACAGAATTCTTACTCTCTAAAGCTCTGGAGTCATTCAAGAGCACTTAGTGGTTAAGTTACCTAGGTCAGCAGTTTACTATCACAAACAGGCATCTGTTGACTTCCAGTTACTTACACTGTACAGTGCTAGGTGCAAGGGAACCAACAAATGTGCAGTGATGTCCTTGCCTACTGTACTCTGATGACTGAGATGATTAAGGAGGCTTTCATTTAACTGAACCAAAGTTTGCAAGTGACCAATGTGTGTGTGCCACTGTGTGTTTAGGCAGGTAGTAAGTAAATTCACATGGGGTTTTCCCAGAGAATAGGCTGACAGATGTAGTAAAGAGTATATGTTTGGGAAGCAAGGTAAGATAAATGAAAATAGACCAACAGATGACAGAAGAACCACTTTACGCATACCCAAAGGAGCAAAAGAATGGCACAGGAAACAAAAACACTATTGAAAGAAAATCCATTCTTGAAAGTGTGTGAGCAACCAAAATACCTTCCTTATATTTCCTTACAGAAACTGATTAATGGTATTAAAATTCAGTGCCAAACAACCCCATTAAAAAAAAAGACAAGCTTTAAACATACTTTCAACAAAGAAAATGAACAAATGCCAAGTAAGCACAAGAAGAGATCCTCAACATAATTTAGTCAGTAGGGAAATGCAAAATAATACCCTAATATGATGCCACTACATACTCACTAGAATGACTAAATTTAAAAGGGCAAAAATATCTAATTAAGTGGGGGTTAGAAGATGGAGGGATTGAACAAAAAGGAAAAAGGACTCATGGACATGGACAACAGTGTGGTGATTGCTGGGGGGAGGGGGGTATAAGGGGACTAAATGGTAATAGAAAAAATAAAATAAAGATTATGTTTTTTAAAAGGACAAAAATATCAAGTGCTTACAAGGTAATGGAACAATTGGGATTCTTATACAGTGCTGGTGGAAAATTCAAAATGTTACAGGCACTTTGACAAATAATTTGGCAGTTTCCATACACACACCCACCATATTGCCCAGCAATTCCACTCCTATGTATTTACCCAAGAGAAATTGAAAGATAAATTCCACACAAAGACTTATATCGGAATGTTCACAGTAGCCTTATTCATAAGAGCCCATAACTTGAAAGAACTCAAATGCCCACCAACTGCTGAATGGATCAACAAATCATACTATATCACACAAGGGAACACTACTTTGTAATGAAAAGAAAAGAATTACTGATGCATACAACATAAGTAAATCTCAAAAACATTATACTATGGGAAAGAAGGAAACACAAAATACTGTGTGTGTAATTCCATTTATGTGAAATTTTTGAGAAGGCAAAGGTTATTTCTGTCAACAGAAAGCAGATCAATTGTTGCCAAGGGTGAGGGTGTGGGGGAAGGGATTCACTGTAAAGAGGCTCATTGGAGGGATGGAAATGATCTACATCATAACGGCAGTAGTGGGCAGATTATTATGTATACTTAGGAAATTCACTGAGTAATACACTTACAATCAGTGAATTTAGAATCAACTCTAAAACTGTAAAACCATTTGATGTATTAATTGGGAAGCACCTCTTAAGCATCAGTAGGCTTTGTCCAAGTCTAATGAATATACTTATCATCTAAATAAAGATATAAGACAGGCTTATCAAAGTTATAGCTGATTCAAGTTTTAAAATGGCTAAAATGTTATGTAATAGAATCATGGTTCTAAATGTGAGAAAACCAAACAATTTTATAGTATTACTGTACAATATAGGTACAAAAAACCAAATTCATTCATTTAACAAATATTTTCCGAGGGACTACCATGTGTTGGTCCCTACACTAGATGGAAAAAGTCACCAAGATTAAATAAGAAAGAGCCCTTGCCCTTACAAAGTTCATCATCCAAGAAATGTAAGGAATGTACTCCCGTGGTAAAAGGTATAAACTAATTAATTAGTCCGAAAAAGACCTATGAATTTGAGTTTGTCAGTCAACCCTAAACTGGCATAAACACCAGTGAAATTATAGGCTGAACCAAAAGAAGGATCAATTCAATACAAATACACACAACCACTACTCTGTTCTGAACTGGTTAACCTGTGTAGGGGTATAGGTCATGTTCAAGTGTACTGTGGAGGTACTCATTTTAAACTCCCTTCAAAAGCCCAGCTTAGGGGCCCAAATCCTCTGTAGTGCTGCCATTCCCCCCACAACTAAATCCCTAAGATGATGCATGAGCTGGGAATTACCCTGTATCTACTATACTATCCAGGATGATAAGAGTGTTAAGTATTCTCAGAACCTGACAAACTGAGGCAAGAGCAGATAAAAAGGGAACCTGGAAATATTTAAATCAACTAGGGAAGCACCTGGGAGTGGGGGTGGTCTGATTTGGAGAGAGACATTATTCTGAGTGGCACAGTCACAGGGAGGCAAATACAGCTCATGATAGGAGCATTCCAGCACCGAACAATCTCACATTTGAATAGACTGCCTCATAAGGCAGGGGGACCCAATGTTGGCAAGTTTACTGAACTAAGAATTCAGCTATACTCTATTCCTAATATTTCATCCTAATGTGCTACCTGAATCATTACCATCACCTCACAATTTGTCTCCCAATGCCTAGACTTTCAATCTTCCACGGGGCAGGAAAACTGATCTCTTATCTAGTGACAACTAAGCCCTCCTACCACCCCCTACCCCATGTCTACAATCTTTACACTCCTTTGGTGGCTCTCCACCCCTTACAGGATCAAACACCACTAGGGCTGGTTCCCAGTCAGTACAGCTCTTCTACCATTCTCCCCACACACTGTGCGCAGCAATTCTGAATGATTGCAGAATATGCTCAGGGGGCCTTGTTTTTCTTGCCTTCACACTGCGCACATGATGTCCACTGTCTGAAATACCCCACACCTCCTGATGTGTGTCTGGAGACGTCAGCCCTCTCATCCGTAGCATTGCTCTGACAATCCCTACTTTTATATGCATTCCCTTGACTCCTTCATGCTTTCACCATTCCCTCCCCTTCATGCTGTGGTGCCTCGCTCATCTCCATGAACACATCAACCCAGATATAAGGACCAGTTATGGCTCTGTCTCCCTGGTAAACCATTAACCCCTGTCTGGTTATCTTAATCCCTGGGATTTAGCCCAGGTGACACTTCATGGAACTTTCTCAACAAACCAGGGATTCCAAGATATTCCAGTTCTGTATGTCTTGTCTGATCTGACGCCCGTCAGCAGTGTTGACTTGGGTTGTGTAGGAGGGACAGAGTAAGCCCAGGCAAAAGCTATTATTCTGAGGCTACTGAAAACAGAGGTGAGCACCTCTCTGAAAAATCCAGGCCGGCTGAAGTTGGGATAGACTATTGAGACCAAAATGATTTCCTCACGGATACCCTTAGGCATTCTGAAGGCTGCTGGATTCAAATTCTGCTTCCATGCCTTCACTATGTGACCTTGAGTGACTGAACCTTTCAAAGCCCAGGTCTCCTTGTCTGTAAAATGGAGGTAATTAGAACCCTTACTTCAGAGGGTCATTCTGAAGATCAAATGCCAACTTACTAGAAAGAAGGCAGCAAAGGACTCAGTGCAGGGAAAACACTCCATGTTGGCTGATCCTCAGCAACCTCCTCCTACCTACCTTTTCATCGACGAATGGAAATAACACCTACTTTGGAATAAAGTGTTTCAACAAACGTGTGTAAAAATGCAAGGTATAGAAAAGTCACGTGGGTATAAATCATTGATTCAAAACTTTCTAGAAAATTATCTTTCCTTTCCAAAAAGGCAAGATTACACAACCAGAGACATTCTCTAGAGGTTCAAAGCAAAAAGATCACAACAACCTCCCTGTGATGCTCCTTACCTGTTGGGAGGACAACCTTCCAGAGGTCTTTCATGTATTCTACTAAATCATTTATTTGGACTAAGTTGACTAAGATCCTTGTATATCTCTAGGATTTACAAAAAAAAAAAAAGAAAAGGCACACCGCAAAGTTTCACTCGGATGTATGTCTAATTGGTGTACAATTAAATTCACTCAGATGTATCCCATTAGTTTTGTTCATTGATCTTCCATAAACAATAACACTTAGCAAACCCACATATAGTCAAAGAGACATTATGTCCAAGAAAAAGGTCATAATGGAAAAAGCTGTAAACTGCTAACTATTGTGTCAGTGTCTCAAAGTTCTTTTAAAGGTAAATGTGTCTGGTTCCAAAATAATATATATATAAACATGTTGCACATCTCAAGTGTTCATTTTTAACACTCTACAAATACATATTTTTAAACCTAGTGCATTACTGGTCATGATCCAATTATTAATATTGTCATTTTCTAGGGTTTTAATACTTGTGAGTCAGTAGCTGAACATAATTGTAATTTATAAAAGATTACTAAAATTAAAAAGCAAACAGAGTTCATAGTGGTTCCCAGCCTAAATTCCAGCAGGAAGAATATACAAAGAAGAGTGATTTTGATATATTCTGTGGGACTAATATACTTTGGTTAGAAAGAATAGAGGAAGGAATCTCCTTCATTAAAAATGTTTGACCTTGAGTTTATTTTTGTGTATGGTGTAAGTTGGTGGTCAAGTTTCATTTTTTTGCATGTAGCTGCCCAATCTCCCAAAACCATCGTTGAAGAGGCTATTTTTACTCCATTTTATGCTTCTGCCCTCTTTGCTGAATATTAATTGACCATAGAGACTTGCATTTATTTCTGGGCTCTCTATTCTGTTCCATTGATCTATATATCTATTCTTATGCCAGTACCAGATTGATTTGATTACAGTGGCCTTGTAACATAGTTTGGTATCAGGTATTGTGATCCTTCCTACTTTGTTCTTCTTTCTCAAAATTGCTGCAGCTATTCAGGGTCATTTATGATTCCATATACATTTTTGAAAGGTTTGTTCTATATCTGTGAAACATGTTGTTGGTATTTTGACAGGGATTGTGTTGAATCTATAAATTGATTCAGGTAGTATGGACATTTTGATGATGTTAATTTTTACAATCCATGAACATGGTATCTGCTTCCATTTATTTGTGTCTTTCTTAAGTTCTTTCTTCAATGTTGTGTAGTTTGTGGAGCACAGGTCTTTTACCTCCTTGGTTAGGTTTCTTCCTAGGTGCTTTATTTTTCTTGTTGCTGTAGCAAATGGGATTTTTTTCCTGATTTCTATTCCTGATATTTTTCTATTAGTGTAAACATTTGTCTTCTTATATAACTCAAGAGATTTCCTAAATCCAAAGTATATCAAGAGTTATTTCCTCTCTGGTCAGCATGTTCTTTCAAAGTCACTGTACTTCTTTGTCAGGAAGAAACTTTGTAGAAAATATGTATTTTGTTGTTACTCAATTCATGTGTGCAAAATCCATTATTAACTTACATTGTGAAAAAAACTTCTTTCAACAACAAACCCAGGAGTCAGGAACTCACTGCAACCTAAGGCAGAAACTATGTATCTTATCTGGAGGCTGACCTTTAAATTATTTTTTCCAACTTTTTCATTGTGGTAAAATACACATAAAATTGACCATCTTAACTGTTTTGAAGTGTACACATCATGGTATTAAATACATTCAATAATATTGTGATTGCCAACATCCATCCCCACAGCTCTTACCTTGTAGAACTGAAACTCTGTACCCACTAAACACTAACTCCCCATTCCCACCCCCAACCCCTCCCAACCACCACTCTATTTTCTGTCTCCATGAATTTGACTACTCTACGTATTCCATGTAAGTGGGATCACACAATATATGTCTTTCGTGGTTGGCTCATTTTACTTAATATAATACCCTCAAGGTCCATCCATGTTGCAGCACGTAGGACAATCTCCCTGTTTTTAGGCTAACACTACATTGTACATATATACTGCATTTGGCTGATTCATACATCCGTTGATGGACCCTTGTGTTACTTCCACATTTTAGCTATTGTGAGTAATGCTGCCTCGGACATGGGTGTACAGGTGTCTCTTCAAGACCCTGCTGCCAAATCTTCCGGGTGTATACCTAGAAGTGGAGTTGCTGGGTCATATGATAATTGTACTTTTATAAATTATGAAAGCAGCATTTTTATTTATAATTACTTATTTTTAATTTATAATTATTCTTTAAATTTTATCTATCTATCTATTTATTTATTTATGTTCAAATTTTTAAAATTGTCGTTCAAGTACAGTTATCTCCGTTTTCCCCCGTCACACCCTCCCGCCCCAGACATACCCATTTCCCACCCTTGATCCTACCCGCCCTTTGGCTCTGTCCATTATGCTGAGTGAAATAAGCCAGGCAGTGAAAGGCAAATACCATATGCTCTCACCTATAAGTGGAACCTAATCAACAAAACAAGCAAGCAAAATAGAACCAGAGACATGGAAATTAAGAACAAGCTGACAGTAACCAGAGGGGAGGTGGGAGGGGATAATGGGGGAAAATGGGGAAGTGTTGTCAGGAACATGTATAAATTATAAATTTTCAATGACTATTAAATCAGGCACTATGTTCCTTGAAAAATAAAAACTGAAACTGTAATATAGTAACTTAAATATTTAAACCCTAGAATACCATACCAAGAAATTTAAACCCTAGAATATCACACCAAGAAATTATGTCAACAAAATTCTGTTTTCTGGTTCAATTATAAACTGGCCATTTTCCTTCCTTCCAGGCATCTCCAAATATCAAATAAGAGAGAGTATTAATGAAACTCAAGTCTCCATTTTTGCCTTAAAATTTAGCCTCCACAATATAGATAATGTTGGACTACAGGACTCTGTGTCACTTAAGCAGTTTGAAGATACACACACTCCGTATGCTCATCAAGCCCACAGAGCACCGCTTTCTAACACTGTGTTTTGGTCTTCAAGAGAAGAATGTGTTTAATAACACTGCAGCTTGGGGTTGTCCTGGCTAGCTGAGGAGTATAATTTAATTGCAATCCCCTTCATGGGCTTTCCAGAACAGGTGGCAACAATGTTGGGCCAAAGAATCTCTACTTCTGTCTTTCTGTTAAAAAAAGCTAGTTGTTTTGTTAATAAGCAAGTGTAGAACAATGCCAGCATCAAAACTGATATTTTCTGCTTCCTACAAAAACTAGGAATAATGTTAATAAAATGTTATATGGCAGGCACCATATCTGGCTGCAAAGGCAGCAAGAAGCCCCTGAAGCAGCCCTAGGAGATGGAAGAGATGAGGCAGTCCAGCAGAAGCAAAAAGAGAAGCAGAAGAAATTTGAGGAGCTAAAAGGCTCCATGGCCACAGGTGGAAGGAAGAAATCTGGCAAAAAGTGAGCTCATGCCTGGGGCGGTGGCGATCCTTCATTCTATTCCCTTTTTAACGTCTGGATTCCCTGTCATAACATCTCTTGCCACCTATAGCTAGAATGAAATGTCTTGGATCCTGTTGTACATTTCAGAATAAACTTTTGTAAAAATTAACAAAATAAAAAATAAAATAAAATGTAATACAATCTACTGGGTACTTTTTTTAACAGTCAAATGCAGGTTTTATTAAGATATCCTGTTTTATATTATTGCATTTTTTACTGAGGTAAAATACATATAAAATAAAATTTACCATTTAGCTATCTTTAAGTGCACAGTTCAGTGGCAGTAAGTGCTTTGACACTGTTGTCCAATCTCCACCACTAGCCGCATCCAGAACTCTTTTCATCTTGCAGAACTGAAATTCTGGACCCATTACACATTAACTCCCCGTTCTCTCCTCTCAGCCCCTAGCAACCTCCCTTCTACTTCCTGTCTCTATGAATTTGACTACTGTAAGCCGTCATTTAAATGGCATTATACAGTGTTTGTCCTTTTGTGACAGACTCATTTTACTCCCCAGAATGCCCTCAGGGCCCATCCACATTGTAGCGTGAGTCTACTGGGTGCTTCTTGCTTCTCCTGCCACAGGAAAGCCTTAGCCTTCAAATGAAATGTAGAGCCAGGGGCGACTTCCCGGTGAGGCCCTGCTACACATAAATCACTGTGTTTGTGAGAGCAGTATTGGGAAGGACCAGTATCAGCGGCACCATGGAGCCCTGCTCTGGTCTCCTTTCTGCTAGGGTGCAACTGAAACCTTCAAATGCTGGCCCCCAGCAAGTAAGCAAGTGGAGTCTGTGAGCCAGGCCACCCGGTATGTCTGCAAGATAAGAGAGAGTAAGGTTTCACTGAGAACAGAACTTTTCATTAATGTCTGCTCTATGCTATTTTTAGGGCTTTGGGAAAATTAATATCAATATAAATGACTGGCCAGGAATGATTTACAGTATGAGTAAACATCAAATTAATGGCCCCATTACATTTAAGGCAATTTTGCTATCTTAATGGTGATACTGACTTGCATCATAAAAACTACAACTTACTCCATAAAATACAGCATTTATTATATAATTTTTGCAACAATTTTTGACCACTTGGCTGTTTCATGTGAGCCATACATCCCCAACTAAATCATACGTTTAAAAACACAGTCTTTGAATTCTTTTACCTCCATCTCAAATTGATGTCCACAAAAAAAGTAGGTATTGGATAAAATACTGCTTGTTGGTATAACATATAAAAAATAAATTGATTAATCATCAAAAATTGGTTAAACAAGGTAGTATTTATAGCTTAGTGGTTATAGATGTATATTTTGCAGTCAAATATGTTATCCCAAATTTGAATCTCAGTTCTACTTGGGGTTTAACACTATTGGCTTAGAATCTGAAACAGAGTAAATAAGCAATGCTTGTCAACCATTAGTAGTAATAATGCTATTGCATTGGATTAAATGTTTGTGTTTCCCCCTCGGATTATTCTAATATGTGGAAACCCTAACCTCCAATGTGATGGTATTCGAAGTTGCTGGATATGTGGAGTTGGGTAAAGTCTCGGACGTTATTCCCTGACCAAGAATTTGACTGATGACCAAACGGTTCAAAAACCACCAGGAAAGGGCCCAGGCAGGATGAACTGAGCTCCTCCCACCCACCCACAGCCAGCATCAACTCACCTGCCACCTGGCTGCATCACCTCCGTCCAATGCAGCCCCCTAGGCCCCATCCAGCCTCCAGGTGATTGCAGCCCCAGCCACACTGAGACTGTGGCTCCTGAGACACCCGGAATTCTCACAGAAATGTGAACGATGGGAAAGCTTCATTGTTTGAGCCACTAAGCTGAGGGTTGTTTGCTATGTAATGAGAGATAATACAGATTGCACTACAGCTCCCACCTTTCCCTCTGCCCAGTATAATCATTTATCTAAAAGCACTTATTCCGCAGATTTAAAAAAACATCAAAGAGGCGTAGAGTACACATGTTCTAGTTCCTTCTGGTCACACTGAAGAGACATCGGGTTTCTCATATTTAAAAACCATTCGAAAGACACCCTAGTTTCTATGTTGTGAGGTATTATTCAGAGTAAATGGGTCAACTGTATAATTAAACCATAAAAACAGGATAAATTAAATGATGTAATAAGAAAGTTTAATATTCCATTGGTTAAATTTGCTTCCAAATAGGACTTAATTATAGAATACACATTTCACTAAGTTTCACTTTACATACTTATAACTTTTAAAAAACATGTTTCAGTTCATGGAGGGCATTTTTTATAAAAATTAAATTTATTGGGGTAACAGTGGTTAATGACATTTTATAAGTTACAGGTATAGGATTCTATAAAAAATCATTTGTATATTGCATTGTATGCTCACCTGAGGGCATTTTTACTTAAGAACCTAAGACTAAATTTAGAAATTGCCTTCACTATATTGCCCCAAATTTAATCAATTAATAATATCTATATTAATTTTTGTTGAAATAAAAGTATTCAAAGAATGTAAATTGTATGTATGCTAACAAAAAATAGTCAAGCTACTGAAAATGAAAATAGAACCTCAACTCATAAAATTAAAAAAATAATATTCCCAAGAAAAGAACATTATTTTGTAAAAACATTATTTTAAATAAAAGAAAATAAGTACATTTTCACAGCCCAAATTATTGACGTAACAAAGATATAATCAAATACACTTAATTTTTTATTAAAGCTATGAATATGCTCCAAAACAGATTCCATTAAAATATTTTATTTTAAAATAAAGTATAAAGATCATATAGTTTGGCTTCCAAGTGACCAAAATTTTTAATTAAGTGGTACCTCAAAAAATCAGAACTGAACTAATATTTTACATATGAAAATCCACACAGACTAAAGACATACGAAATGGTTAGGGAACAATATGCATACATGTGGCTTATTAAGCAGAAGTGTTATATTAAAAATTATGTACTCACTTATGATTCGTGATGAAAAAGTTAAAGCCTGTGACACCACAGGTCTTCTTCTCTGGGAGAAACTTTATAACCCTTTCTGGCTTTGCAGCACTTTCCCTACCAGACATCTACCCTCCCTCCCATCCAGGATCCTGCCAAGTTTACTGTGTCTAGAAATTCTCAAATTTTGTACCATGCACCTCTACAATGAGGGTTTCACCCAGATGAGCAGTTTAACCTCACCAGGGAGCAAGTTCAACTGCAAACCCTCATGCCCACCCCCAACGGGCCATGGGTGTGTCAACAGCCCTCCAGGTGACTCTGGTGTGCCTGTTGGGAATCGCTGACCCAGTTTAGGGGCTCCGAAGCCACCTGTACATCACTGGCACCTCCAGATATTCTCAGCAGTTCCCCAATTCACATTTGAGGGAGAGTGGCCCAGGAAGCTCCGGAATCTCAGGTGTTCTTACTGGGTTGGCTGTGCCATGAAGTGGTGATGCTGAAGGGCCTTGCAGGAGGAACAACTGATCACTACCCCTGCACGTTAGCCCCAGTGGTGCCCGTTTTGCTTGGTCTTGTGCCAAGCCAGAGAGAACGGAAGGCGGAAGCATAATTTTGCACGCGTAGATGCCAGGATCTTAATGTCCAAACAATCCCATTCCTAGGAAGCCCATGATCCCATCACATTCCCAGCACAGAAACAAACGTTTCAAAACTGAAGGCCAGCTACTCCACTCCTCCCGCACTGTGCTTAAACATGTTTATCAGTTTATTTCCATGTTAAAAAGGAGTCACCTTATTTTCCAACACTGTGCCGGAGAGGGTTCCCTGAGTAGACTCCATTAAGTCTACTGTGGGGCAGACTCAGAGCTTCTAAGGCACGATGAAAAAAGCCCCAAACAAGAAAAAGGTGGTAATGGTCATGGCAACAGCAATGGTAGTTATGGGCTGGCCTCAGCACACAGGACAGAAAGTCAACTGTCTAGTTCCCCCAGGAGGTCCCTCCCCACCCCCACAATAGGATCCATCCTGGTCAGAGTCACCTCTGACCTTCATGAAGTTGAACCCTGCTTTCCCTCATGGGTCTTTGCTCAGCAACCTGCAGAGCACCCCACAAAGGCCTTTTCAATATGGTCAACTTCTATTTCCCGAGCCCAGGTATGTGCCAGAGGGTGGCAGCTGTCTCGGATGGGACAGCACCAACCTTCCCACCCCCCATGTGCTTCCAGCATGGATCTGAGGCCCACCACTGGGCACATCGCACACCCTCACCCTACATACTTTCATGCTGACCTTAGCACTTCTTGCTGTTATATTCCATCTTTGATGCATTTAGATAAATATTCTGTAACACTAGGTATTTGCCTTCTCTTGCAGTACTGAGAGACATCTTTGTTGGTAATACTCAGCTAGTGCTCTCCAGAGAGAGCACATTATCTAATTCTAGACGCAGCCTTCAGGAGGGGAGACCCTCTGGGAAAACCTATCCTGGAATTACCAACAACCACTCCCAGGCCTGGGTAGAGTGAAACTCAGGGCTTCTAGGAACAGCCCAGGCACAAGTGCACCAGCCAGGGAGGCAACAGTGGGAATGCCACTCCACTCTGCCGTGACCTCAAGACAGGGAAGCCCTGGTTGAGCAGGGCAGTGGGATCCATTCAGTGCACAGCCAAAGCTGCGCTCAGCCTGAGTTCAATGAGTGTGCAATCTTCCACTCCCCGAGTGACTTGAAGATCTCACCTCACCTGTTGACACCAATGTCCTCATTAGTAAAGCAGGACCATAGTAATATCAACGCTGCAGGGTTTTTCTGAGAAAGACATGGAATAACCCTCTGTGACCTCCAGCAGCATCACACAGTCATGGGAACCGAAGGACCGCTTGTCCCACACACGCAACCAACCAAACACCCAGAGCACCCTGCTAGTGACCCAGAAACACAACCAAACCCCACTTTGAAACTGTCTACACAAGAAATAAATTGTTTATTTATTTTTTCCATAGGACTCATTAAACTTGCAATTTTTAATGCAAAAAATGACTTTGGAATATTTTTCTCATCTACATAAAATAATAAGTAAAATAAAAAAGTTGCTCACCATTGATTTCATACTTAACCTTTCATGTGAAAATTTCAACAAGGTCAAATATGTAACTCCTACCTGCCCAGAGAAAAGAGTTTAAACAACCAGCTTACAGACTGAAAATGACATTAAAAACCTTTAGTTTTACTTTACATTCCGCTTTCTTTCACAAAAAGATGTGAGACACCTACAATAAATAAATAAATAAAATCAGAGGAAAACAGAAAATGAAGTTTCTGGATGTAGAGGAAATTTAAGCATAAAAAAAGAGGTTATGATACAGAAGAAACTAGCCATAATTTCCTACTAAGTTACAACAGTTGAGCTTCAATTTTACCTGTTATTTACTGTTTATTTTTCAAATAATCAAATTATTTGCCCTGCATGTTTCTGGCCAACTTTTTAAAATGTGTGAAGTATAAATCACACGAGGAAATAACAATGCAAGAGTTGCAACATCTCCACCAAAACACAGGAAGAAATGTCATGGAGCCGTCTCTGGAATATCCTTGAACCAAAGTGGTACACCGGATGGCTGCTCGTTCAGGGAGGGGAGAGGTTCTTGGAGGGTCTCCAAAACCACCTGCATGTTGCCTATAGCCACTCACTATATACTTGGAAGACCCAAGTTGAAGGAACCAAAGAAGTTGATGGGTGACATAAACTCTTGAAAAAGACCTTCCATAACAACAAGCCTCTTAGATTGTTAAGAGCTCAGTCCATAACTTTCAACTCAAGTTCAAAAAGCCTGATCACAGTACATAATTACCTGCTTCTAGATGAATGCAGCCAGAGAGGTACCCAGTAGGCAAAGCCAGGAGTATTTAAGTAACAGTGTAACAGCCATTCTATTACATGAATCCAGTATATCTCCAAAAGTACAGTCAGGATGATTTTGTCCTGGACATTTCTGAAAGCAATTCAAGATATTACCAAACTTTCTACGAGAGCTACAGAAAAACCTCACATATTCGTATGTAGAATCTAAGAACGTCAAGTTCACATAAGCAGAGAGTAGAATGGTGGTTGCCATGAGCTAGGAGGTGGCAGACACAGAAAGATATTGGTCTAAGGGTACAAACTTTTAGTTATAAATTGAGTAAGTTCTAGAAACCTAATGCTCGGCATAGAGACAATATTTAATAATACCATATTGTCTGCAGACAATTTGCTGAGAGTACATCTAAAGTGTTTCACCACAATACATACATACATACATATATACACACATACATAAAGTAACCACGTGAGGTGATAGATGTGTTCATTAGCTTGACCGTGGTCATCATTTCCCAATTGTATATGCACACTAAAACATCACATCATACACCTTGAATATGTATGATTCTTATTTGTTAACTATACCTCAATAAATCTGGGGAAAAAAAAAACAAAAGCAAGATTTAAGGATTTTCTAAATCTCACAAATTAATTTGCTATATACTAAGTTGTTGGATATGAACCATTAAAGTTAATGATTTTAGTTTTAGACCAATTAATTCCAAGCCATTCTTTGTGGCAAGAGTCAGCTATCAGGACCAAGACAGATCTTCTGAACAAACCAGCAGAGGTGGGGTGCACCCTCCTCATACATGCCTCTATCAGTGTGCTACCACAAGATCTTCGATTTTAGTCAAGTCGTGTTCTTTCCAACAAGACAAAATTTTAAGGTAAGGGATACTGTATTAATAGTACTATTACCTTTTATTCTCAGTAACTAGCATAGTGCCTGGGCACATATGCACTCAATAAATGTGGTCAATGAATGTCTCTAGACCACTCAGCAGAACGTGGTGGTATGGCACAGCCTTCGTTTAGACCACTAAAACTTGAGCAAACTTGACCTCATCACAATGATTTAGCTTCACTGACACGAAACGAGCTCTATGTCTATGGGAAACCCAGAGCATCCCCCAGACTGTTTTCTGACACAACAATCAATGCAAGATATTCTGAGAACAGAGTTCAACCTGTTAGAGGCACAGCTACATTATCAACCACAACTCTCTGTTCTCTAAATTGTCCTCAAACTTCATCAGAGGAGATGTTCCAAATGTATTACAGAAATCCAAATAGAAATCTGTAGGACTGTTCTGATCTTCTAGCCTAGTAACTTCATACAAAAAATGAAGCTATGCATAATTTGTTCTTAGTGAAACTATTCTTGATTTTAGTTACTACTTCTTCCTTTTCTACAAGTACACAACCATCTGCTTACTACTATGATTTAGAATGCTGCCAAGGATGTGGAGTAATATCAATGAATTATAGAGAGTCTAGAACATCTCCCCAAAGAAATATAATGGAAGTTAAAACCAGGAACCATATATGTTATTTTAAATTTTCTTGGAGCTGTATTAAAAATTAAAAATAATTTGGTAAAATGAATTTTGATATTTTATTTAGCCCCCAAAATATAAAACATTATTTCAACATGTAATGCAAAAAAGTATTAATGAGTTACTTTATGTCCTTTTTTAACACTAAATCTTCAAAGTCAGATGTATACTTATTTACAGGACATCTTGATGTGGGTCAGCTACGAATGCCCTGCTCCGTAACCACATATGGTCAACGCTGCCATACTGGACAGCACAGGCCTAAGATCTTTTGGTGCCTTCTGCAAAATCAGGGTATTTATCTTAATTCTGACACCTTTTGTCTTTGACACAATCTTTCAGGATATTATCAATAGTGGTACCTTGATTCCAGTTGCAAATTCCTTCAGCATCTGAGAGACCATTCCCCTCAATCTTAAGGTACAAACTACTCTCAGAGTAGCAGAGTGGTTTCAGATGAAGCTGTTGCTGTGAATATGATTTACTCCCCTCTATCAAGTCTTACAGAAATGATAAGGCAGAGATACACTTTTATGACTTTGCATTTAAGTTACTCGAGCATTATGAAAATGTGATTGCTTCTCCTGTTCTTTTTATTCAGACCATAGGAGGAAAATAATTAGAGAAGAGACATAATAGAGGCCTTTTAGAATAACCAAGATTGCATGAAGCACGGAAGAGATTAATGAGCACTTCTGTCAGAGGACGCAGCACGTGCAAAGGCAGGGATACATCCAGGAAAGGGGTTGGAGTGGCGTGGAGGCCAAGTAAGGGAGACACAGAAAAGCATGCTAATAAGACTTTGTACTGGACACATGGTCAGGGCTTGGAGCAGCTGAGCAATGTGATGGGATGATATCAGCTAATTCTGGAGGCAGTATAGTAGAGACAGGAAAAGGGAAGAAGGCTGAGGCAGGGAGATCAGACAGAAAGGAAAAGATGACAAAATCCTGCATGAAGGTGGAAGGTGTACCAGGAATACAAAGCATGGCCAGGAAGGAAAGACATTTCAGGGCTAGACAGCGGGGGAAAACCAGGATGTGAGGATACCAAAGGGAGTTAGGGGCCTAATTGCAGCATCACTGAGCAGTGCAAGTGAGCTGCTGAGTATCCGTTGGTAAGAGCACTGGCTGATGAATATGGGCCTGTCTTCAGCTGTCAGTCAGGGGGCCTCTCCAGCTCACAGGGAGCATGTCTGGTGTCAACCTCACCTCAGAGGCAGGGAGAAGAATTCACCCTCCCCCTACCCAAGTGCAAACTTTTCCTGATTTCTACACTGTCACTTCATTAAACCACAAGTATCAACTAATCTCTTAAAAATCTATGAGCACAGACCAAAGTTGTTACTATGTTTGCTATTTTAGGTTTGAGGAATTTACCTTTTTTTGGTAGAAGGAAGTTTCTTACCGTTCCACTACCTTACATACCGAAAGGCAAGAAAAAATTACCTTCCTGACATAATATTCCTTTTGTATTACTTTTTGCTAAAGGAGGATAGAAGGACCAAAAAAGTGACAGTAAAAAATGACAAGCCTCATTTTCATCCTATAATAAAAAGATGAATCTTTGCTCCATTGATGCTGCACCCCCCAAGTCACATAGGCAACAGGTGACGCACATGGCACCAACTCACAGGACACTCTAACAATTTCAACTAGGGCAACAGTACATTTCTCAGGATGGACAAGGTCAGAAGCACCATGGAGGGCACTTCAATTCTCTTACACCAGACGGTATATTTGGGGTTAGGGCTAGGGAAGTGAAGCTCTAACTAAGAGATGGCTGACGATAAAGGTGAAGTTCAAAGAAAGGTGTCCTGTAGGTCTTAGAGCCCCAGAGTTTCAGCATGAGTGAAGACTCAACTTCCCCCTAACCAGGTGGTAGCATGGTCCCTGGCACACAGCAGGTACTAGAACATGTATTGACTAAGAAATGACAGCGTTGCCAATGACTAGGGTCATTACTCTTCACTGTATCAGCTGACCAAAATCTAAGCACGGGTTTCAGAGAACAATTCAATTAAGCATCTTAATGGTGCAACAGGTTAGGCAAGAAGTTTTAGCTTTACATATTCTCTGCCCCAGCCAGCTTCATCTTAAGTTGGGTTATTGGAGAAAATTCTCCCCTGGGGTTAAGACCCATAAGTCAGCCTATTGGAATATTCCAAAGCCACATTGTCTGGTCAGAAGCTACCCACCACTGTCATGGTCATCTGGGCCCAGTAGCAAGCCACTACCTGTGGTTGATCTTAGTCTCAAACCAACTCTTGACCAAAACAGAAACAAAAGAGGGGACTTAGTAAAGGCCAGAGAATTCTAAACAAGTAAATATAAATGTGAACTCTTGGAGAAATTAATGATTTTAAGTAGATGCAACTGATTAGTTCTTGACTACTAGAAGCCAAATGTCTCAGAAAACAAAGATAATATCATGTCTAAAGAAAAATATATCAACTATTTCAACAAGAAGATGAGGGCACCATCAGGCAAATACAAAGAATATCGGAAAAGTGCTGAGAACGGTGCCAGCAACACAGTAAGCACCATGTAAGAGTCTGACTCAATAAAATCATTATCACTGGTATTACGATTGATTGCATGTGCTAATGAAGGAAAAATCAGAGGTGTGAATAATCTGTTTTTCAAAAATTATGTAGCACTCGATTTCTCCCTATATTCACTATCATGGGCAATAAGTGGTATCTACCATCAAGTCTGATGGTGAAACCCGAAAATGTATGTTTTTAAGATTCAAACCATTCCCTACCTGGTTGGAATCTGATGACCAAGTAAGAATAAAAACTGTAAATCAGACACAATTATATGAAGTAACTACTGTCACTTTAAATTTGACCATAAATTATATTGGAGAGACATCATAAAGTGGAGACTTAGCCCATCATGGTCATGGCCAAGAACACCTTCTCCATGTGCACTATGCAAAGACCACACAGAGAAGGGAGGAGACAATGTTATTTCCCTGGCACAGAGAGTATTCTGTGGAGGAACAGCGACACTGTCTCCACCCCTGATGAGCACACCGTCTCACTAAAGAGACAGTCACAAACCAAGCACACATCATAAAATACAGCAGTCAGTTGACTCAGTGAAGGCAACCTTGAGCAGGAAGGTACAGGTGTAATGTTGCTAGCACTTCTGAGAAAGCCTTCGTGGTAGGGCAGGACTTAGAGAGATGGGCACCTGGTTGCACCATTCTAGGAACATCATTTAAACAGGCTTGGAAAACAGTACTTTTACAAAATGTTTGCAAAACATTTTGAAATTAGCTTACCTAATTCCTAAAACACTTTGATTATGCTATCATACAAGTATGTTGGTGGTTAATTTTATGCATAAATTTGACTGGGCCATAGGGGTGTCCAGTTGGTTAAATATTATTCTGGGTGAGGGTGTTTCTAGATGAGATTAACATTTGAATCGGTAGACTAAGTAAAAGCAGACTGCCCTCCCTAATGTGTGTGGGCCTCATCTAGTCTGCTGAGGGCCTGCATGTAACAAAATGGTGGGCGAAGAAAGAATTCGATCTCTGCCTGGTCGGTCTTTTCCTGCCCTCAGACTGGAACTGACATCATCGGTTCTCCTGGGTCCCCAGCTTGCAGATAACAGACTGTGGGACTTCTAAGCCTCCATAATTGCATAAGCCAATTCCTTATAATAAATGTCTTTGAGCTAGAGATAGAGATAGATAGAAATAATGAGGAGGATGGATTGGGGAAAAGGGAGAGTGAGAAAGAGATATTAAGACTGAGATCCAGTTGGTTCTGTTTCTCTGGTATATGTGATTAATAAATGCCATCTTGTTAAATTTAAAAAATCCCAATTAAAATGAAGACATTTAAGTATTTCCGACACAAAATGAACAAAGACATGTAATGATGTCTTGGATGCTGTATTAAAGGCCTGTGATGTCGTCTCTTCATCACTAACTCACACTGCCTAAACGCCTTTTGGGAAAGGTCCAAGGAATGACAGAGCTTTTCAACAGCTGAATGGTTCACACTGAAATTACCTCTGGAAGAGGCATGTGCAACAGCAATGGGGAATTAACAACCAAAGCAGTTTAGTCCTGTGCTGGTGAATTCCAAAAGAAAAATACCTGTAGGAGAAATCAGATAAACGAATCAGGCCATAGGAGCTGGAACATGCTAAACTGGGTGAGGGCAACACCGCCACTGCGAAGCCCATACTGAACACTGGGCCTTCCCACACACATACTCCCATGTGCTCATATGCACACAAATACACATGCACACACTTGCATACAGAAACACACTTGCATACACAAACTCCAATGCATGCACACGCTCACATGCAAAAGTATACACTCAAACACACACACGCACACAAACTCACATATATGCTCATACACACTTAAAACACATATTCATATCCACCACATTCACACACACAAACCAATTATATATGATATATGTGGGACTCCCATCACTTCTAAGGAAAATTCACTTAAAACCAATTTACAAACAATATAGGCCAGCGACTTTCAACCTGTGTGCCACAGCACAGCAGTGTGCCATAAGAATTTTTATTATTTTTTAAAATTTATTTTATTGTATTTTTCCATTACCATTTATCCCTCTTATATTCTCTTCCACTTCCACCCACACCCACCCAACCCCCCGGCAATCACCACCCTGTGGTCCATGTCCATGAGGCCTTTTTCTTTTCTGCTCCATCCCTCCACCCCCTGACCACCCGACAGACCTGTCAGCCTGCTCTCTATCTATGAGTCTGTCTCTACTTTGCTTGTTAGTTCAACTTGTTCATTCGATTTTTAAAATATATAATACCTGACTGTTTAGTCAGGGGCACTGACCTCTTTTTCCTTAGATTGCCAAATTAAAAAAAAAATGACAACAGCGAACACAACAATAGCTGTCTGATGTGAATGCCTGGCCTGGAACCATAAATACACAGGTCATATAACAGAGTTGCATCTTATTGGTCACATTGCATAATAAGGTTGCGTCTGGTTGGTTAATTACTGGTACCAGAAGTATCCTTATATACAAGTATAGGTGACTAACTTTTTAAAAAGTCATTTTGGAACAAAAGGGATAGGTAATTACTATTATTATTTTTGTAAATCAATCAAAATTACACCTATGTTTTTGTTAGATCAGCAAAAAATGTAGTTTTTGGTGTGACACAGAATTTTAGAACTAAGTTTAAGTGTGCCATGAGATGAAAAAGGTTGAAAACTGCTGATGAAGATAGACCACAAATTTCTGGCACTACCTATAATACTATTTCAACTCCCCACAAAATATACATTTATATGACAGTAATATTCTCTCCCCCTACAAGAACTATAAATATAAATTCACTAGCAAGAATTAGAAAAAATACAATTTTCATTAAATTAACGAACTAAGTTACTGGACAGCCAGTCTAACCCTTCAAAGATGGTGACCATGTGGCCAAAACATTATAAAAAAGTTCAGTCACATTATCCGATTCATGTTGCAGGTTAGAACAAAGCCCACAGCAGCAGTGAAAAGTTCCACGGCTAGTCACATTCAAAACCAACACAATGGTATCTCTTTTTCCCTCATGGTCAATAAATAAGAAGAAAATTTATTGGAAAGAAAAACATCTGATTCTTAAAAATCACAACATTCTAATGAATGACCATTTGAGTGAGCACAGGCCAGGGATAGATCAAAAGAATTTAAAAAATCCCAATTCACAGTCAAGTGTACAACGAGCCTCCCAATTCACCCTGTTTGAATTCTGGAGTCAAAACACAAATGTGCTATCAGAATTCACTGGTATTCACCAGTACTGCTGAGCTCCCAGTTTCCAAATGTGTCTTTTTGCCCATGGGTGGAAATGGTAGGCCGGGAAAGGAAGATGACCAGCAGTTTACACGTGTGTGTGAATAGACATGTCCATACATTTATGATTGTGGAATATCACATAAGGATTTGAAAAATAAGTCTTTAGATTTTATTCACTAACCTTCACCCAGAGACTATCATCAACAAGCAAGCAAAGCTGGAGAAGAATCTATATTCTTATTTCTAAAATGAGAATGATTTCCTTTTGAAAAATAAAAATAGCATCAAAATCAATGCATCGACAAAAGTCATCGTAACAAGATGTGGTATCATAAGTAACATAACTTAGAAACCAGATGAATAACCCAAAGTCCAGAGTGCTGAGTGGGCAGGTCTATTAGGCTTCCAGCTAAGCCCCAATTTCAGTGCTGGCTTCTGTGGTGGTCAGAGCAGCCTGCCAAGCATTGGCTACTTCCACAGTGGGCACAGTTCCCTACCATGTCTACTCTTGTGGCCTTCATAAGAATTAGGTGCCTGTAAGCTGGCATCTCAGGCATTGGGTAGGTCTCAGGTGACATTCAGCTTGAAGATGAAGCAAGCGACCTTGTCTGAAATGCCAGGCCAAACAGTAACTATGTCCTACTACCTCAAGAAACCCATGTTTCCAAATATAAACTCTCCCAATCCTCTGATCACCCTCCCCCAACAAAGACTGCTCGGAACCCGTCCAATGGAGATATGGATCATCTTAGAGCACAGAAAACAAGGTGGGGAGATCCCTGCTTGCTTTTGTGGTGCCTTCAAGGCCCTCATGATCAGCGGGGTCACCCTCACCCCCCATTTAGTAAATACGAATTAAGCCCTGAGATGTGGCCTGACACTGTTCTAGGCACTGAGGATAGAGCAGTTTGCATCATAGAGTTTGCATCACCCTCAACTGGAGAAATGTACTTCCAATGCGTAGACAAATTACACAACTTCAGTTAGGAATGAGGGTTATGAACAAAATAAAATAGGATAACGGAAAAGAGAGTGGTTGAAGAAGCAGCTGCATTAGCTTCAGTGGTCAGGGCGAATCTCTGAAGAAGCGGCTTTCATCCTGTGACCAGTATGATGAGAATATACGAGACAGAGGGAGCAATATAGGAAATCCATGAGATGCATTTTGCAAGCGTCATCTTACACCTCACAACAATCCTATAAAATAGGTACTGTGGTCATCCCCATTTTACAGATCAGGAAACTGAGGTTCCATAAGCCTCAATAACTCTCTCAGCTTCACACAGAGCCAATCTTCGCATGAGACAGACTCACCTAGAAAACTCTCTCAGTAACCAACTTACCTACTTGCTGGCCTACAACTAACTGTTTGGCCTGGAATCCCCATGGCTGTGAGCACACCTTCATCTGCCCTGGTGTAACAGAGGGAAACAAAGCCTTTGACCACCAAGTGATCTGCCACCCATTCTGAACAGGCACTTGTGTCTCTGACTCATTAATGAGCTGTAACACTCGAACTATCGCACAGCCATGCTGTTCTGCAGCTGTGCTGTATCACAGCTGAGCTGTTTACACTGAGTAAAGTTTCTTTCTTCACCACACCCCAAACTGGGGACTCCTGTTAGTGTTGAACTGGCACCAGTGACCATCAGTTGACATTACTTTCTTAGTGGTATATAAAATAATGATGCACTTTAAGATCGAGGCTGTGAGGGATTAGGACAGATTCTGAATCCTGCAAATATCGGGTTCTCTCCATCTCCTCTGCTTTCCTTGCAGCTCAGCTGGCACTGGTCACCACAACAGCTTCCTAACCAGCTACCCGTTTCCACTCCTTCCCAGTAATCCATTCTCTGTAAAGCAGACAGAGTGAGCTGCCAGTTCTGAAAATTAGAGCCTGGCCCTCTTTACCTTCTACCCTCCGGGGGCTCCTACTATATTCAAAATAAACAGAAACTCCTCCCATGGCCTCCAAGGCCCTGCTGACCTGGATCCCCTGCTGCGTCTCCTGCTCCTCACAAAGGAATGTTCTACCTGCCTCAGGGCCTTGACACATGCTGTCCTCTCTGCCCAGGAAGTTGCGGTGGCTGCCTCTTTTTTTTTTTTTTCCACTTAAATTTCATCTTAAACATTCTCCATGAGGCCCTTCCTAACCACACAGTCCAGATTGGAATGCCACCCTCATGCTTGACTGCACTTACGGCTGCTTGAAACTAGCTTGTCATTTATTTATTTATTTTATTATCTTTTTTTTTTCTCCCACTTTACATAGTACATCCTCAATGAGGCAGGGACCTTGTCATTCCTGGATGCTGCTTATCCGTAGTACCTGGCACATAATGAATCCTCTCTAAATATATTTAATATAATAATCATAATAGAAGAAACTACGAAACATTCTCTCACATAAAATTTCATTAAGTTCCAGTCAATGGGACCAAAAAAAGAAAAAGAAAAAATGTTGGCAAGAATGATTATTCTGAAGCTTATCTGTGATTCCTCCTAAAAAAAAACTTCTAATGGGGCTATGAGGGAAAAAAATGCTTTGCATTACAACATAACCACTCAAAAATTTCCCACGTGCTTCTGAATTATATTTTTAAAAGCTCTATCTGGAGCTGGACAATGTCAAAACCCACTGATCTTGCTCTGATACACAAAACACACCACAGTATTCTTGTAATTCTTCTGGAAACCTGTCGGCCAAATGACACATTGCTTCCTTTCGCTTAGGATTC
Organism: Glossophaga mutica; assembly: GCA_039655065.1. NCBI lineage: Eukaryota > Metazoa > Chordata > Mammalia > Chiroptera > Phyllostomidae > Glossophaga > Glossophaga mutica. The sequence continues at coordinate 97,715,766 of CM077309.1, read as the reverse complement.
ACTGTTGAACTTCCCCCTAAGTGTTTACAATTTTAAAATCTCAGCTTTAATAGCAGTTTAAAATTGTTCAATCATCCACACATTCACTATTTTTATCACCAAACATACTGAAAAAAAGGAAGGAATTTGTTTCATCTCCTCAAGTTTGCTAAAAACAAAACAACCCCCTAAAACAAGGCTCATGTCTTTGAACACTGTGTGTACATGAATCTTTTGAAACTCGAATTGTAAAATGTTAAAAATGTAAAAAAAAAAAAACAAAACAAACACACACACACACACAGTCCCTTCTCACAAGTAGGGAAAAAACCAAAGGCGTCAAAATAGGAGTATGCATGATTTAAGTTTATTAATTTTTATCACAAAAGATCAACCAGAAAAAAACTCAAGTTTAAAAACAGGATGAAAATGTATTCCACAACAATGTTGAAGCCTTACTGATAACTCAATCATCATTATTCATTCTTTGGCTGATGACATCCAAGAACAATCAACTACTAAATTTTTTAATACTATTCTCCGAAATCTTCCATGCAAATTATCCCATACCTTCTCCTACCAAAGTTCAGAATCAATGCTCTCCTAGCTTCTTTGATAAACATTTTGGGCATAGTTTGTGCTTTCTTCTGAACAATTCTCAAGTTTTTATTTATTAATTATTTTTGGTATTTCTATAATGTTTTGAACACCAAAAAGTTTGCCATTTAAAAATAATAAATTAGGCTCTGGATAAAGTGTAAAATTTAAAAAAACAACAAATACAGAGAATGGGGTTTTGAGCCAGTGTTTCATTGATCATCGTGATCCTCTCTGATGTATGTAAGTGATCAAAATGAACAAATGTCCTTTTGCCCAAAAGAAAAAAGTCATGGACATACAGGAGCGGCAGGATTTTGGCCAGATCACCTGAGCAACAAGGCCAAAAACAGACCCAGCGTTATCACTTCATAATCTAATCCATTTGCATCGGCCTTTACATTGTTCAAAGAACTTAACCCACCATCCTTCTCCTCAACTCTCCTCAAATAAGCAATCTTTAACTCAGTATTGTGAAATCTTACGGTTTCCTCTGAAAGTCAAAAACAGCTCCATTTCTCCCGTTTTGGATTCTTTTAAGACCAAATGCTACCTAAGAATTTCAAAGCTTGTCACTGAGTTATGAGGAAGAGACTTGTTGGTATCAATCCCATAAAGAATATGGCAAACGCTTTCCTGTATGCACAAACCATAGATTATTCCACATGGCATGGTGGAGAGAGCCATGGGCGCCAGAGGAGCACACACACCCGGTGAAACCTGCAGCTTTGCTACTTACTAGCTGCATGATTTGGCCAAGTCGCTTCACCTCAGCTGCAGAAAGGAGATAATAGCAACCATTCTGTGTTGGAGAAGTAGAGAGAATATTATGTCACCTGCCCAGGGCTAGGCCAGTCCCAGCGCTGGCCCAGAGATAACTCTGATTGTAATCCGGAAAACCCTTGTTCTGAGTGTATTTACTTTCTTCCCTCAGTGCTGTACTAAATAGAATGAATATACTATGCTTGGATGAGTCATTGCTTTACAGAGATTCGACCTGAATATCAATCCTCATTGCATCACACAGGCAGTCAGAAAAGTGATAAAAATCAGAATAAATGATTTAATTTAGTCGTGATGCCAGTAGGCTTCTTATCATTTGTTTCTCCCTCTTAAAAATAGTGTGGGGGGGAAACAAAGTACAGGTTAATTGGGGATCCTTTAGGCTTAGAATGATTACTCTTACTCTACTGTGGGGAAATAAGAGTAAGGGCACAGTTGACTAAATAGTTTCACAAGCAATGTTTGTCTTAACACCTGTAATACTATGGTTTTCAGAGAGAAAAATCTGGCCAAGTAAATAGTATTAACACGTTGAAAGCACAAAGAACAAACTTTTTGAAAGTTTATTCCTAAAAAGAGTGTTAGATGTTGTCTTTGGGGTGCGAGTATATTTGGGGAGAGGGCAAGTGTTTGTGTTGCTAAATTCATCCCTCCGATTCTTCTCCTGCACACCGTGTGCCTCCGCCACCAGCACTACCCACAGCACCACCTACTGCCGCCCAGGGCCTGCGGCAGGCAGCTTTACTTTTGCAGAGACCCAAGAGTTAACACCATGCCTTTGCTTAGCTAACTAAACTGTTTAGGAATAAAAAAGATGTCACTTCACAGTTAAATGGGGAGGGGAAAAAAACCTCAAAATGAAAGCACACTCCTGAAAATCTTTTAAAATATCTAGGCAACATAATCTTTTGGTTCCTGACTCATGGCAAGTAGGTAGTTTTAATTTTTCTTATCTTAGCTAGTTAGGCTATAAGTAGTGCTCTGAAGATTTTAAAGCACGAATAAGAATTACATGCTGTGGTTGATGAATATACAGTGTACATGTTTACCTTTTATTACCTTTTAACACCGTGGGAATCACTTAACTGCTGAGTCAACAGGGCTCTTTAAACTAAGAATTGGAAGTATTATACTGAACCTAGAGAAGAAGAGTGTTGGGGGGGTGGGGTTAACAGTCCAGGTTTCTCCTAAAGTCTAGGCTTCTATTTACAAAATTAGGCCCCTACCGGTAATTACTTTCCTTGAAGAACTAGGTTCAGGGCTGTGATCTGACTCTTGCAGATCTACCGCACAAGATTTGCTACATCAACTCACCTTGCATAACAATACATAAAACAGCTTGTCAGTCATAAGCAAAATAACAACTCAACCTCAGTTCTCATCTAAAATTAAATCACAGGCTTAAAATACACCACGATTGAAAAAGATCTGGAATTTCAAACACAAAACCAAAAACATCCATTTTCCAAACAGACAAAAACACCTGGATTGATAATAAAATTTTAAAAATGAAAAATAAAACTCGCTGATTCTCAGTATGGTGCTCTGGGCAATAGTCTAAGCCCTTTACCCAATATCAGGTTGACAAAGCATCACCACTTCCCTGTTCAAATAGTGACTTTACTGTTGTATGATCTTTGATGACAGCATAGGTTAAATACCATACGGTAAATCAATGGGACATTTCCTACTGACAAAGAATGCTGGCTGACCATTAACTTGCCCTTATGTTAAAATAACCATGCTTAATAAATAGTTCATCTGAAAATCAGGTGTTGTGGGATCACAAATGAAGTACAAGTGAATGCAGGTATTTCCTTTAGAATGACTCTAAGTGTAAATTGAGGGGGGGGTGTGCTAAATAAATATCTTCCATGTTAAGAGGGGAACTGAAAAAAATGGAAGTCACACTAATTTATACTGCAAAGATGCTTATTCTACTATCATATTCCCCTTCTCAAAAACAGTCCAGTTTTTGTAGTGCTTACAGTGCCAGCCATGCAATGTTGTCACAGATGTGTGCCAGAGTTTGCACAGGACATGGCTGGGAGGAAAAGCCCAGAGTCAGCCTTATCTTAGGCAGAAAAGAAAGCCTGCTCATTTTGGTGGCACCAAGCCTGAGTAATACCTGGAAAGGGTTAAAGAGCCGGGCACCAGGTGTTTTCTTTCCACTTTCCAGAGTAATTTAAGCATACAGCAAAGTTCTCTCCCCCTTCCTCCCTCCCCACAAGCCCGCAGAGAGGGAGAACTGTCACTGCCACTCACACTGTGCAGCTCCTGTTCTAAGGACAATCCGAGGGCACTCGGCTGGGCAGCGAGCAGCAAGCAGGGCTTCCTTACAGCCTGCACACGCTTTGTTGCCAAGTTATGAGCTCCTCTGGGTGATGGGGGCACGCGCGAGCCAAGGATAATTAAATTCTAGTTCAAATCTGTATGCTTTCAAAGAAAGTAGAGACAATTGATACCAAGGCTGGAGATGGTGGGCATAAAACCAAAAAGAAACTTTCAGAGCCTTTGAATCTACATTATTGCAAGGACTCCCAGCCAGCGATCAGGAGACACTAACACCCCCAAAGTACTTAGCACCCGAGGTTAGAGACCTTCCCAGGAGACTTGGCTGCCCAGAGTTCCGGTCCCTGGCCAACCCCACACCTCCCGCAGCAACCAGCGGGCTTGTTTTTATTTTCGGAGCCCACCGTTCCTGCGCCTCAAGCCTGCCCCCACTCCGCAGCTAGTCCCGGCACTGTTCCTGGGGCCCCTGCCCAGTCTCCTCCTAGCAGACCAGGGTACGAGAAGCGGAGAGTGCAGGGGGCTCAGGAAGTGCAAGGAGGGCTGCAGCACCACGCCTACCCTCACAGCCCAAAAAGCGTCCTGTGTCCATCTGGGCCAACACGGCCCTGAGGCCGGCTTGGACGGAGACCCAGGTGGGATAGTGGGCTGCAGGGGCGGACCCGGCTACTCTCCAGCTGTGCGAGGCTTCGGCATTGTCCACAATGGGGGTGCTGCGCTGTCCCCGGACCCGGCTACCGGCCCAGCCTTACCTCGGTTTCTCTCCCCGGTCCCGGGTAGTGCAGCCGAGCCTGGCGCGAGGTTCCCGGGGATGGTGGGGAGGGAGTGGCGGCCCGCAAGAGATGGGATCCGGGCTGCCGGTGCCTCTGGAGGGCCGAGCGCGGGCCGCAGGGGCCGCCTAGTCCTCGTAGCCGCCTCAGCAGGGCCACGAGCAGAGAGTGGACCCGGCCTGCCCAGCGGGCCCAAGACGAAAGGCCGTGGAGAGCCCCAGCTAGCAGGCGGCCCGCGATGGTTCAGTCTGCACCGAATGGGAGGACTCAGGCAGGCTTCCCTAGAGAGCGAGGGAGGGAACTTGAAGCGAGTTGCTGTGGCCCAGAGCGTGAGTCCCCGTGCAGAGTGCACGCCCCTGGAGCGCCCCGCCCCGCCTCCATCCCGCCCCTACCCCTCCCACTTCCCACTCTCCCCTCCCCCCGCCGGCACCCCCACTTCTAGCCCTGCCCCCTTTTTCATCTTCATCCCCTCCCCTCATTCCCACCCCCAAATCCGTCCATTACACTTCCACCTCCCAACCCCTCCCCCACACCTATCCAGCCCACTTTCAAATCCCCTCCAGTATCCTCATCCCCACTCCCCCCCAGTGGAGAATCTCAACTGTCAGCAAGCCTGAGATTAGAACACGTGGCACCAAGACCTAGAGCCTGTTTTGTGACTGTAATAACCCCACCAGGTAGTCAAGTCACCCAGATGATCTTTGGTGCCTGACGAAGTTTTCTGCTGACTTTCATATACTTAAATGGGCCGTCTTAATATTTGTAGATTTAAGTTCTGAAGACATTTTTAAACTCTAGTGAAGAATATAGAAAAAAGTCTCAAGCAGGATGGATATGCTGCCCCTAGAGTATGAGCTAGCCGATGTTTCAAAATTAAGTAAATGTTTTAGAGCACGTCATTATTCATCTCATAATGTATGGTTTGCTAATGCTTTTCCTTTAGAATTGCTTAATGACTTGGTTGGTTTTTAGATAGTTTTGTTATTTTAGAACAACTAAATACATTCTAGTATAGTTTTTCTTTTTCTATTGGGAACTCTAAAAGATGAAATCCATTTTTATCAAAATGGTTGAATGAGAGGAACTCACAGCGTAATTGCTTCTCTAAAATATTTAGCAAAGATTTCTTTTATACCTTTAGTACATTTAAAATACAATTGCATTCATCCTATTTTCTCAGAAAGATCATCAATATCCAAATTGTATGACTTGTTTCATTTTGGCTCAGAAATTATCGAAGAAATAAAATCGGACTTCCATAACAGATTTTTGGCTATCTACAAGATAACCATTGTAAGAAAGTGACGTGATACTGGGTTTTAAACAGAACCTTCCTGTGGCGTACTAATGCATTCCATGTGATCACAAATTATGTTGTGGTCTCCATTAACTCCAACAAGTCATGTTAACAGCAGAATGAAGTTATTTTTTATCATTTCATAGCAAATGCAATCAACTTCTCTTACTCTAAAGTAGACTTTTTTTTTTTTTTTCAAAATTCTTTGCTCCTACCTCTTCCTTTGGAAATTGCTCCCTCCTATTGGGTGTGATAAACCTCTGCCTTGCAGTGACATGTGACTCAGGCTTGCCAATTACAGAGCATCTCAGCTCCTGGGCACAAAGGGTGTGAGGGAAAATGGGGGTTCTCTTTCTAAACTGATAGGTGGCTTCTGAGACTATGCCCTATAAGCCTGCAGCAGCTGGAGATAGCCTCCTAGAGAGGAAAGCCAAGTGAACAACAGGGACAGAAGGAGCCCTGATGACATTAATGAGCCCCTCCAGGCAGCCATCTCTGAAACCAGTCAGAACCCCTGGACTTCCGAGGAAATGCACCAATAAATTGTCTTTCTAGCTTATGCTGTTCTGAGTTACATTTCTTTCCAAAATACTCACTTATAAAGCCAGAAAAGATTCCCATATGAGCCATGCTCTGAAAATCAGAAATGACTTCTAGCTTCTTTATCATTTAAATTACCTCTTCATGATAAAGTATATGCCAAGGAGGTCACTTAGTAGGAAGCCCTAACTTTTAATAGGATTAAGGTTCTCATTTAGGGTATTACTACTGCCCAGTGTAGAGTTAACATTTTCATATTGCCTTTGCCAAAACCCAAAATTAATAAAAGATGTGGTTAGAGAACTGAAGAGAGAGCAATAAAATGTCTAAACCAGAACATCTCAGTAAATTTTTAATCTTATCAGATACTCCAAATGTGCCTTCACAATCTCCAATATTGCTGATATAGGACAATTCCTCTTCTTTGAGCTGAAAATTACATGACCTGCTACAGACTTTCAGGAATTGCTGAAATTGGTTTGTTGTGCTGGAATTTTGTTGTGTTGAGTATTATTCAGAAGTAAGCCATTGGCCTATGCTTGAAATTCTTTTGTTTCACAGACATTTTTGTCTCTAAAAGTATGTAACACTGTTTGACTAGTTCCCTAACTAGCATCCATACACTACTGAGTATGTTGCTTAATCACACTCATAGTTACTGTGAGCATAGGGAGTGTTGCTGTTGTGGGGGTGGGCCTGACAGACGGACATAAGGACATTGCTCTGAGCCTCAGAGTGCAGGTGTGGTTTCTTATGGAAAAGTAGGATACCAGTTCAGAGTTTTCACTAGTCTTTTTTTCAGATGAGTATGCACCTAGCTGTGTTAAATTTCATGTATAAAAAAGCCCATGAGCTGAATAATAATACAGGGCCCGGCACAAATAATGCCCCTGTTTTATTACAAAATCGTAAGCATGTAATTCTGTAACATAATATCACACTCGAGCACACCACATGACATTTTAGGTGAAATGTTCAAATTAAAACTGCAAATTATTACACCCATATTATTACCGTACCAACCACACTCAAGCAGGCGTTACTTCTGCAGGAGCCTAGATATTATAAACAAATTTGAGCCTCACAAAGAACAGCATAAGGAGGTGAACCATCTCCAGAAACATGACAAGGTGGCTTAGGAGGACAAGTAAAGAACAATTAGTTCTGGAATCTAAGCCCAGCTCTGAGTGACACTTGTTCAAATAACTGACTATGATTCCCTAGGGAAAATTTTAGTCAAATATCCAGAGTTCCCCAATATTCACGTGCTGGATCTGTGTGATATCTGTGCCATTTCCTTACCTAACGGTCTCTCAGTTAATCTGGGTTCAAACAGCCACACCTGTCTGGAACTCAGCTTGGAAACATGGCCTTCACCAGTGGTTTTCAAGCGATGAAATGGAACTGCATGGAGTGCTTCTGTATTGTATTGTATCGTATCGTATTGTATTGTGTTGTATTGTGTTGTATTGTATTTTAATATATTTCATTTTATTTTATTTCTCCTTAAACTTTGTTTTAATGGGCCTCAAAATTCTGTGACAGATTCTGGTGGCATTGGAGTGCTTCTAACAATGCCAGGTCTTCTGCAGGGTGAGGAGAGGAGGGATAGAGTTGCATTTGTTTTAAAGTTTCCTCCAGATACTGTGATGCTCAGCCAGGGTAAAGAAAAAGACTTGAGAAACCCTCTGACCAGGCACCACTGACTTAAAATTGTATTTGAAATTAAAACTAGTGAGTGAATCAGCTCAGTGTGTCATTTCCCAGAACAGCCTTCTCTTCTTCCCAAGGTTATATGGAAAGAGCATTGAGGAATGCTCCATAGGAGAAGGGGGAGGATTTGCCAGAAACAATTACACTGAGAAAGGACAGCTCAGAGCAAGATAAGAGCATCACTAACTAGAATAACATTGCAAGTTTCTACAGGAAGCCATCCAGAGGCTACTCCACTAGAGGTTACAGCCCCAAAGGTTATCTCTTATTGCATATTTCATAGCTTATTACATGTTAATGGTGATGATTAGAGGAATCAAAACAGTTGAATTGAATTATGTTCATGAATACTGACCTATTTAATATTGAGTAATAGCTATCATTTATTGGTCTGCATTAGGCAATTTACATGCCTAATTTTTAGTCATCACAATGGCCCTAAACATAAATATGACCCCTCATTTTATGAACAAGAAGCTCAGGCTCAGGGAAGATGAATGACAATATAAGGTCATAGACTTAGTAACTAAAGATTAAAGGCTGAACCGTGTGACCCCAAAACTTATATGTCTTTTTACTCTAAACCAAATTTGCCTATGTATGAGTCGTATGAATCATCTATCTAATCAGATAGTTCCTAGCCATATGTGTCTATTTTTTAAAGTAAGTTAAAATTAAATTGGAGGAAGACTTCAGTTTTTCAGTCACACTAGCTGCTTTTCAAGTGCTCAATAGTTACATGTGGCTGGCTAAATCCTATTAGATGGCACAAGTTAAAAACAAGTTCTTTCCCATCATTGTGGAGAGTTCTGTTATATGTCAGTGATGCTTCACACAGTTGTCTGTGTCATCGAGTAAGGCAGTGTATTCTGTGACTGGATTTCTCAAGTAAATTACTCCAATTCCTTTACATTAATTGTTTTGATGTAATTCTAAAACATGTAATACATTTATGTGCTTGTGTCTTAGTTTGAGCTATTGTCATAACCATACCATAGCCTGAGTGGCTTATGAATAACAGATATTTGTTGGCTTAAAAGTCCAAGATCAAGGTGATGGTAGATTCCATGTCTGGTGAGAGTCTGCTTCTTGGTTGATTGTAGATGGCCATGTCCTCACTGTCTTCACGTGGCAGAAAGGGGAGGGGAGCAAGATGCTCTGTGAGGGTCTCTTTTATGAGGGCACTAATCCCATTCATGAGGGCTCCATCCTCATGACCTAATCACCTCCAAAGGCCTTACCTACTCAGAACATCACTTCGGGGATAGGATTTCAATGTGCGAATTTAGGGGTACACAAACATTTAGTCCATAGCAGCCTGCCTTAATTAGCAGAGTATGCTGAGCTAAGCACCTGTTTTTCGCATACAGGGCAAGGTGCCCACCTCAATGGACTTAAATGGCAGGCTGCATGGAACCTATGCTTCTCTCTTGTTTGGCTTCTCTGTTCTTACCTTCACTTCCTGTTTCCCTCAACTGTCTCTGCTCACTGTTGACCTCATTACAGTGTTCACTGACATTCCACCCTCAGCCTGCTTCTATTTCTGCCCATGCACTCTTTCTGTGAGTTTTTTCCTAATTCCATGTCTCCTCCACCTCAGGTTTGCAAGGGGCTCCAGAATTTTGATCTCTACACCCACCTCATTTTCTGATCTCAGAGAAGTTTCTTTTTTCTAGCCCTTGACTAGGCTGGTGCTACTCAAAGGGCTGTCTGTGGACCAGCTGTGGTCTTTGAATTGCCTGTTACTGCTCTAGGACAAGATAAGTCTAGGAAACGGAAACTTGTATTTAGGAATTTTTATAGTAATTTGACATTGCTGGGACATTATGTTGTATTTTATATAATGTATGTACTTAACAGACTACAAGGGATTGGGAAGTAAAAATAAAAAAATATATAGACTACATGACTATCTCCTAGGCTCCTAATTCTCATTACTACCACCTGTCCTTAACTGACACATCAGTCAGGGTGCAGGCAGGAAATGGGGAACAGGGCAAAAACATAGGGAATTATGTACAGAAGTGCTAGGGAAGCTGAAAGGACAAACGGGGAGGTGTGTCAACCCCAATTTTAGCAGGAGCGTGAAACTTTACCATAAAGAGCACAGATAAAGAAGTTGGAACCAGTGAGGGGAACTGATTAATTATAAGGAATAACAAGGACTGCTCCCCAGGCACTGAGACCTTGGAGGGCACACAGGTGATGTCTGTTTAATTGAACTAAACTGAACCGAATTGATTTTCCTGTTCTGTTATTGACACTGAACACGATGAAAAGTTTTCTGAGGAACTCTAGATCACCATATATTGCATCTAACAAGTTAATTATGCAAAAGGATGTGAAACTGTTCAGGTCCTTGCCAGCTATAAAACTGATCTACGCTTCAGAACTGAGATGCTGTGTCTGCTTTTAGGAAATAAATACATGAGCTCTTATTTTTAGTTGGCTCAGAACTTTCATTTACTTCCAGATTTTCAACTATTTCAAAAGGATTAAGTTGTCAGAATTTGCCTGCATAGTATGTGGAATATTTGGTTAATATATATGCCTTCTGAATTCTCATAGATAGTGAAATAATGTATGAAATATGCAGAGCATTGTTAAACTATTTATGACAAGGTGAACTTAAGCTACTTACTTAAGAGAAATATAATCCATCTATTTTGTGCAGAGTTCACTAATTCTCATTTTTCCTGGAATCAAAAATCAGAGGTGGCATGAATAACTGAAATCTCTAATTTCATTCAAACCTCTTCCTAATCAAATATTAAACTAGATCATTTGTAGCCAGGAAAATGAACTAATTTTAACTTTTGTCCTCCTTTCTACCATTACATAGTAGAGATGCTAATGAAAAAATAGATAAGCCGGAGAGAACAAGAGAAAGGAATGTGTAAGAGAATATTAGGTCTCTGAGCCAAAGATGGTATTGATACCTAGTAACCATTTTCCTCTATTTAAAACACACTTAAAGTAGGTACACAGACTTATGAGCTTTAGGGTTCAAGGTGTTTTTTCATGCTTTATTTTCTGAACTTTTTTCAAGTGTATGTTATGGTTTCTAAATGTTTGGTAAAGATCTACTCAGAAGCATGCAGACATTCTATTTTTTTCAGTCACCCAGTATTATGCGGAAGAATTAGCAATGGTTATTTCTAACATTTATAGATAACTGAGATCCAAGATGGTGGAGGAGTGAGTGGAAGTTACACTGACCTCCTCCCAGGACCAATCTGGAATTACAACTAAACTGTGGAGAAATCACCCAGAACAAAAAACTGAACAATAGTGAGAAAGAAGCCTATAACAATGGACAGACAGAAGAATCAGCTTTAGCACAATATGACTGGTAGGAAGTGTGGCGGAGATGTGAGAGGACTGGCTGGGAAGCCATAGGTGGCAGCTGCAGCTAAAGTGCCAGAGGGATATTTAAGTGGCCAGTTGAATACCCCTAAGAAGAATGGGAACCACAACCTAGAGCACCAGAAGCGCAAAAAGTGACCAGATAACAACCAGCTGTGAAAAGCAGCAGGGTTGTGCTCTGCCAGAGATGGATGGCTGGAGACACAAAGAGCTGTTTAAAGAGCCAATGCACACACTTTCATTTGCTTCCACTTACCTTGGGCTCTGGCAAAGGCAGGGGCAGAGTGCATTAGAGACACCTGAGGAGAGACTGGGTACGGAAACTTTGGGGAGAGATCTGAGAGAGTAGCACTGGGGATCCTGGTGCTGAGTCATACCCTACATGGCAGCAGCCATCTTCCTTTGGCAGACCACTCCCCTCCAAGGAGCAGAAGCCTGAGGGGAAGCCATAGCCCCTCCCCCAGTAGGGACTCTACCCTACCGTGTGGTGCTTAAGCCTGACTGCTGAGTGCAGAGTGACTAGATTAACTACTGAAGGAGTCAGCCACAGACAGTAGATCTCTGGAAGTCTTACCAGACTGTCTAAGATCAGACAGGGTCACCTTCTGACATCACCAGAGGCAGATCCAGAAAGAAAAATAATGATAAATACTAGATGCCACTGAGATGAAAGCCACTATGGTCTTTTCCATGATTTGAAATATTTTCTTGTCAATGGTCATTTCACATTCTTTTTCCCGATCTTAAAATGCCCGTGTTCTCTCTCCATCTTTAGCAATCTTTACTTTTTTTTGTTGTGGATAGGGTAGCTGTTGTTGCATTTTTAAAAATTTTATCTCTAAATCTTCACTAATTTTGTATTTCATATCTCAAATTTTAGCATTCCCCTCTTTGACTTTTTTTTACCTCAGATTTTAATTTTGCCTATCTTAGCCTGTTTTTCCTCTTTCATCCTGCCCTTTTTTCTTTCTTTCCTTTTTGCCTCAAATATTAATTTTTCCCTTTCTTGTCTTGGTTTTTATTCCTCAATCTTAGTATTCCCTCTTATTCTATCATCTCAAATTCACTTCCCTTTCTTCTAGACATCTCTTAAGGTTTTCTTCCTTTTTTTCCTTCCTTTTTTTCCCTTCCTTCTTATTCCCATTTCACCTATATTAATTTTAGCTCATTTGTTGTTGATAGTGATGTGGTGGACCTTTCTCTCCAATTTGGTTCCTAGTTTTCTATTTTTTTCATTTTTCTTTCTTTCTCTCACTTTATTTTACATTATTTATTTAAATTTCTGTTTAAACTTAATACTGTAGGTTTTCCTTCTCTTACTCCATTCTGCTTTCTTCATTCTTTTTTATTCATGATGTAAATTTTACTTTATCTTTTTACATTGCTCTGATTCTCTGATTCTTATTAGTGTTCCTCCCTCTATTCTCTCAAAATCATTTTTCTTTCAGTAGGTCATCTCATATTTGCTCTCCTTTCTTATAATAGACTTAATCCCTTTATACTCATTATATTGGTTCATTTGCTTTTGATAGTGGGATTGTGGGTGGGAGTTATTTTTGCACGAATGGATTTGTGTCCTGGGCTTTGTGGTTTTGTTCTGATATACATGCTTAATAGCATATAAGACTTGGTGGATGGAGTGACCCTTAGTCAACCAGTTGGAGGGTAGAACCCACCAAAGAAGAGCCAACCAACAATCAAAACCCAATTATATGCAGAGAGCCAATGTAAATGGCATAAATGGCATCCCAAGAGCATCAAGTTCAGGAGATCAAGGAAACTGCACTACTAAATCACATAGGTGTCCTACCATATTTCATACCACAAACACAGGGAGACAAACAGAGGGAGTCTTCTCCATTTAAGAAACAGAGGCAAACTAGAAGAGTATCCCCCCAAAATGGGAAGACAAAGAAACAAGCCCCAATTGAAAGGAAAGGAGAAATCCCTAGAAAGAGTGCTAAATGAAATAGAGTCAAGTAATTATCAGATACTGAGTTCAAAACAATGGTTATAAGGAAACTCAAAGAGCTCAGATAGAGTTACCAAAAACTACAGGGAAGCTACCAGGAACTTACTGCGAACTATATCAGCATGAAAAAGGACATAGAAACTACCATAAAGAGCTAGGAGGAAATATAGAATACAATTTATGAATTGAAGAACACAGTAAAAGGAATCAAAAGCAGGCTAGATGAAGCAGAGGGTTGAATTAGTGAGCTGTACAAGGTAGAAAAAAAATCCCAGAAAGAGCAAGAAACGGAAAAAAAAAAGATTCAAACAGAATGAGGAAGGGTTAAGGTAACTGCAGGACAAGATGAAATGTAATGTTCCATATATTGAAGTGTTCCATATATTTGAGCTGAAGGACAATATGAAGCATAATAATATCCGTATACTAGGAAGACCAGAAGGAGAAGTGGAGCAAGGGATAGAAAACCTACTTGAATAAGTAATGATGGAAAACATCCCTAATTTGGTGAGAGAAAAAGTCACACAAGTCCAAGAAGCACAGTGGGTCCCAAACAAGATGAACCCAAAGAGGCCCACTCCAAGGCACATCATAACTAAAATGGCAAAATTCAAAAACAAAGAGAGAACCTTAAAGGCAGCAAGGGGGAAACAGGAAGTAACATACAAGGGAGCTCTGATAAGACTAACAGCTGACCTCTCAACAGAAACACTATAATCCAAAAGGGGATGACAAAAAATATTCCAAGTAATGAAAAGCAAGGGCTGCAACCAAGACTGCTAATTCAGCAAGGCTCTCATTTAAAATGGAAGGTGAAATAAGGAATTTCTCAGACAAAAGAAGGGTAAAAGAATACACATCCATCAAACCAGCACTGCAAGACATGCTGAAGGGACTGCTTTAAGAAGATGAAGAAAAACAGAGAGAAAGAGGAACACAGGTACAAAGGGGAAAAATGGCAAAGAAAAAGTACCTATCAACAATAACCTTAAATGTAAATGAATTAAATGCTCCAATCAAAAGACATGGGGTGCTGAATGAAAAAGAAAACATGATCCTCGTACGCTGCCTACAAGAGACCCACCTCAGAACAAAAGACATACACAGTCTGAAAATGAAGGGGCAAGAAAAAAAAAACATTCCAAGCAAAAGGACAGGAAAAATAAACCAGTAGCAATACTTATATCAGACAAAATAGATTTCAAAACAAAGGCCATAAAAAGAGACAGAGAAGGACAGTTCATAACACTCAAAGAAAGAATCCATCAAGAAGATATAAAAATTGTAAACATATATGCACCCAGCATAGGAGTACGCAACAATTATATGGAAAATCTTGGAGGACTTCCAGAAAGATATAGACAGCAACACACTAACATTAAGGGGTTTTAACACCCCACTGCTAAAAATGTGTAAATCTTCCAAAAAAAGGATATGGTGGCACTGAATGTCACACTAGATCAAATGGACTTAACTGATGTTATATATATAAAACCTTTCAAATCAAAGAAGCAAAATATACATTCTTTTCTAATGCAAATGGAATATTTTCAAAGATAGACCACATGATAGGATATAAAATAAGCCTCAACAAATTGAAGAAAATTAAATTATATCAAGCATTTTCTCCAAACACAGTGGCTTAAAACTAGAAATTAACCTAAAGGAAAAAAGTCAAAAACATTCAAATTCATGGAGGCTGAATAGAATGCTATTAAACAATGAATGGGTTAAGAATGAAATCTAGGAAGAAATCAAGAAGTTTCTGGAAACAAATGAAATTGAATACACAACAGTCCAAACCTCATGGGACACAGTGAAGGCAGTCCTAAGAGGGAAGTTCATAGCAATACAGGCCTACCTAAAAAAGATAGAAACATCTCAAATAAACAACCTAACCCTACATCTACAAGAACTGAGGGAACAACAACAAATGAAGCCCAGAGCAAGTAGAAGGAAGGAAATACTCAAGGTAAAAGCAGAATTAAATGACACAGATGCAAAAAGAACAATTCAAAGAATCAGTAAATCCAGGAGCTGGTTTTTTTAAAAGGTAAACAAAATTGACAAGACTTTAACTAGATTCACCAAGAAAAAAGAGAGAGTATCTAAATAAATAAAAACAGAAACAAACTCTCCTTGATACCACAGGAATACAAAGGATTGTAAGAAGTTAGTACAAACAACTGTATGCCAAGAAATTTGAAAACCTGGGTGAAATAGACAAATTTCTAGAAACCCATAATCTTTCAAAACTGAATCAAAGAGAAGCAGAAAGCCTGAACAGATTGGTAACAGCTAGTGAAAGTGAAGCAGTAATTAAAAACTCCCTGCACCCAAAAGCCCAAGACCAGATGTTTTCACCAGAGAATTTTAAAAAATATATTTCAGGAAGAGCTAACCCCTATCCTTCACAGAGTATTTAAAAAAAACCTGAGAAGAGGGAAGACTCCCAAGCTCTTTTTATGAGGCCATCAACATACTAATTCCAAAACCAGAGAAAGACACAACAAAGAAAGAAAACTACAGGCTAATAGCACTGATGAATTTAGATGCTGAAATCCTCAACAAAATATTGGCAAACCAGATCCAGCAATACATTAAAAAGATCATACACCATGATCAAGTGGGGTTCATCCCAGGGATGCAAGGATGGTACAATATTTGCAAATCAATAAACATAATACATCACATAAACAAAATGAAAGACACAAATCACATGATCATACCAATAGATTCAGAACAAGCTTTTGATAAGGCACACCAGCCATTTATGACAAAAAACTTTCAAAGTAGGAATGGAGGGAGCATACCTCAACATAATAAAGGCCATGTATGAGAAACCTACACCAACATCATATTCAATGGGCAAAAACTAAAAGCCTTCCCCCCTGAGATCAGCAACAAGACAAGGGTGTTTGCTTTCACCACTTCTAATCAATATAGTATTGGAAGTCCTAGCCTCAGAGATCAGACAAGAAAAAAGAATAAAAGACATCCAAATTGGAAAGGAGAAGGTAAAACTGTCATTGTTTTCGGATGACATGATAATATACATAGGGAACCCTATAGAGTCCACCAAAAAACTACTCAACCTAATAAGTGAATTTGGCAAAACAGTGGCATACAAAATCAATATTCAGAAAATGAGGGCATTTTGGTACACCAACGACAAAATATCAGAAACAGAATTTAGGAAAAAAAAACCCATATACTATAGCAACAAGAAAGATAAAGTATCTAGGAATAAACCTAACCAAAGAGGTACAAGACCTGTACTCAGAAAATTACACAACACTGAAGAATGAAATTAAGGAAGACACAAATAAATGGAAGCATATACCGTGTTCATGGATTGGAAGAATTAACAACATTGAAATATCCATACTACCCAAAGAAATTTATAGATTCAACACAATCCCTAGTAAAATACCAATGACATTTCAAAGATAGAGAACAAACATTCAAAAATATACATAGAACCATAAATGCCCCGAATAGCCTCAGCAGTCTTGAGGAAGAAGAACAAAGCAAGAGGTATCACAATACCTGATATCAAACTACATTAAAAGTCCACTGTAATCAAAACAGTGTTGTACTTGCATAAGAACATAGGTCAATGGAACAGAATAGAGAGCCCAGAAATAAACCCAAGTCTTTTATGCCATTTCTGGCATAAACTGGGGTGAAAATAGCCTCTTTGAACAAATGGTGTTGGGGGATTAGGGCAGCCACATGTAAAAAAAATGAAAGTCAACCACCAACTTACACCATACACAAAAATAAACTCAAGATGGATAAAAGACTTAAATATAAGTCATGGCACCATAAAAGTCCTCGAGGAGAACATAGGCAGGAAAATCTCAGATATTCCATGCAGCAATATTTTCATCAATACATCTCCTAGGGCAAGGGATATAAAGGAAATAAACAAATGGTACTACATCAAATTAAAAAGCTTCTGCACAGCTAAAGAAAACATCAGCAAAATGAAAAGAGAACTAACTTTATGGGAAAATATATTTGCCAATGATACACTGGACAAGAGTTTGTTCTCTAAAATATATAAAGAATTCACATGAATCCATACGAGGAAGACAAACAATCCAATTAAAAAATGGGCAAAAGACCTGAACAGACACTTCTCTGAGTAGGACATACAGAGAGCCCATAGACATATGAAAGGATGCTCAACATCACTAGCCATCAGAGAGATGCAAATTAAAACCACAATAAGCTAACACCTCACACCAGTAACAATGGCCATCATTAACAAATCAGCAAACAGCAAGTGCTGGTGAGGGTGCAGAGAAAAGGGAACCCTAGTACATTGTTGGTGGGAATGGAGACTGATGCAGCCATTGTGGAAAACGGTATGCAATTTCCTCAAAATCTAGAAATGGAACTATCTTTTGACCTGGGGATTCCATTGCTGGAATCCCTATTGGATCCTAAGAATCCTGAAACACCAATTTGAAAGAACCTATGCACCCCAATGTTCACAGCAGCATTATTTACAATAGCCAAAGTGCTAGAAACAGCCTAAGTGCTCATCAGTAACTGAGTGGATCAAAAAACTGTGGTACATTTACACAATGGAATTCTATGCAGCAGAAAGAAAGAAGGAACTCTTACCCTTTGCAACAGCATGGATGGAATTGGAGAGCATTATGCTTAGTGAAGTACGTCAGGCAGTGAAAGACAAATACCATATGATCTCCCCTAAAAGTGGAACCTAATCAACCAAAGAAACAAGTGAGCAAAACAGAACCAGAGACATTGAAATAAAGAACAAACTGACAGTAACCAGGGGGGTGGGGGAAAGGGGATAACAGGGGAAAGAAGGGGAAGGGTTGTCAAGGAACATGTATAAAGGCCCATGGACAAAAACAACCTGGGGAGAAAGATTGAATGTGGGAGGGTGGGGTGTGGGTAGGACAGGGGAGAGTAATGGGAGGAAAATGGGGACAAGTGTAATTGAATGACAGTAAAAAAATAAAATAACCTGCAAATTATTGGAAATTTTAACAAAATATCAGAATGCTTTTGGTATAGTTATGAATGTTAGCTCCTTCAACCACTTATTCTCACTCATTCTGTCACCATGTATCTCATGTTCAACGTTTTCACTTATGCATCTAATCATTCACATCTTACCTGCACTTAGTACCATAACTTTCCTAGTTCATTGTGTAATCACACAGCCAGTCAAATGTATTCTTCATTACCTGTCCTTTGATTTTCTTTCGTTTACAAAATTGGTAAAAGATCAACCTTTTGAACAGTAGTTTAATGACTGTCACTTGTTTTATTTACTCACAAATTACACATAGCCTTACTTTTCTGCTATTTAGTTTGACTGCCAGGACTTTTAAGTAGATATCCTTTTATGTTATTTTTATTTTATATATCTTCATCTGAGGATACGTTTATTCATTTTTTAGAGAGAGAGAGAGACAGAGCAGAGAGAGAGAGGGAAAGAGAAACATCTATGTGAGGGAGAAACATTCATCAGTTGCCTCCCATATGTGCCCGACTGGGGATCGAACCTGCAACCTAAGTATGTGCCCTGACCAGGGATCTATTCACAACCTTTTGGTGCAACAGGTGACAGACACTCCAACCAACTGAGCCACCCAGGGCTAGACATCCTTTTTAAACGTGGGCAGTTGCAAAGTCCCAGCCAGTTTTTCATAGAAGACAGATGAGTTAGAGGAACTGAGGGAGGGAGGTTAGGAAAAGACTGAATGAGGTGAGGAAGAGAGTATCTCTACTCCACATCATTCTACCCAGTCCAAAAAGCTTCATCCAAGTTTTGCTGGAGAACATACAGGAAGACTAAATCACAGTATGTTGAAATCTTCCAGGGGAAGAAATCAGCGTATGTTGTCATTTTGGTGTTTCTGATGAAACAGAAATATGGATGCACACACAGTCAGCATAGGCTACAGAAATGTCAATGTATAATTATGGCATTTTTGCAAATGCACATCCTCCTCTGACAGCCTCGACTTTCTATTTAATTGTTAGTTGGGAGTTTTATGCAAAGTAGTGAGTAGAAAATTTAAATACTAGCACAATTTTCTCATAATCATAAAGCATAATAATCTCTTATGAATTTAGGATTGGCTGGATTCCCAAACACTTAGAAAACATCTTAATTATGCTGTTCTTAGAAGGTCTTTCTATGTTACATTTGATTAGATCACATAATTCTCAGAACACAAACCTCTCTGTGCACTAATAAATTGTCCTGCTCAATTAATGGTACTTGGGGGGCTCCTCATTAATGTCCCTTGACACTACTAAGCTATGGGAAAAAGGGATGTAGCTAACCCCTTTTCAAGTTTCTCACACTACTTAGGAAAATCAGAGCAGCTGACAAAATTTCATCAGATACTCACTGAGATAACGAGCTCTGCTAGTGGCATATTTATGATGTCACTTTATATTCATTGACCTCCCTCCCCTAGGAACTGCTATAATGTCTCCACACTGCCACATTTCCTAGACAACCCGGGCCTGAGTGCCAGGAAGTGCTGTCATCCTGGGGAAGCTCTGATCTCAGTGCAGTTACCAATACTCACCCACCTGGGAAAATCACTTTTCCCACCTGGAAAAACACAGCAGAATCCAGGAAAGAATGAAAATGGGGATTACAAGAAGATCTAACTTTTCCTTGGATTAGAAAAGATTCATAAAGTTACATATTTAAGAATGTAAACAGCAAAAATATTCTTGTTAACTTCGTATGAATAAGGTGTTGTTTTTCTCTAAATGCAAATATTTCCCCTGACCTGTGTGGCTCACTTGATTAGAGCATAGTTCCATGAACCAAAAGGTCATAGGTTCCATTCCCATTCAGGGCACATGCCTCGGTTGCAGGTTCCATCCCTGATCAGGGCACCTGCAAGAGGCAACCGTTAGATGTTTCTCTCCCTCTCTTCTTCCCTTCTTCTGTCTCAAAAATCAATAAGTATGCCCTAGGGTGAGGAAAAGAAAGAACATACATACAAATATCATATTTGAGAAAACGGAGTTATGATGACAGTTCATGTGCGTACCAATAAGATGGGAATCAGTCAGGCAGGGCTGTGGAGGGGTGGGGGAAGGAGGAAAACCTGCTTTTCAGAATACTGGAAACCTGCAAGCAAAAATGTTCTTTGGGCAAGACTGACAGTTTTTTTCTGCTTTCTCCCCTGGGAAAATATGGCTATGCTCATGTTTTCTTTCCCCCCAGTTTTATTGGAATATGATTCATATATAGCAGTATGCAAATTTAAGGGGTACAACATAATTTGATACATGTATCTATTGTAAAATGATGATCGTATTTAGTTTTGTTAACATCCATCATCTCATATACTTACAATTTTTCTAGTGATGAGAACTCTTAAGGTCTTCTCTTAGCGCCTTTTATATATACACTATTGTTAACTACCATTACCACACTGTGTATTATATCCTCAGAACTTATTTATCTTGTAAATGGAATTTTGACATTTGACCTATGACCTCCTTCATCAACCACCCCCCCCCCATCAACCTGTTCTCTGCTGCTATGAATTGTTTTGGCATTTTTTAGATTCCGCATATAAGTGAGACCACGCAGTATTTGTCTTTCACTGTCTGACTTATTTCGGTCAGTATATGCCCTCAAGGTTAATCCATGTTGTCAAAAATGGCAGGGTTTTCTTCATTCATGGTTGAGTAATACTCCATTGTGTGTGCATGTGTGTGTGTATCTCTCACATTTTCTTTGTCCAGTCATCAGTTGATGGACACTTAGGTTGTTTCCATGTCTTGTCTTTAGTAAATAATGCTGGAATGAACAAGGGGTACAGATACCTTTCTGAGTTAGTGTTTTCTCTTTCTTTGAATAAATACCCAGAAGGGGAATTGCTGGATCATATGATAATTCTATTTTTAATTTCTTGAGGGACCACCATACTGTATTTCATAGTGGTTACACCAACTTGTATTCTCTCCAGCAGTGCACATGTGTTCCCTTTTCTCCACAGCATCTCCAACGCTCACTTCTTACCCATTCGATGACAGTCATTCTAGTAGAAGTAAGGTGATAACTAATTGTGGTTTTGATTTGCAGTTCCCTGATGGTTAGTGATGTTGAGCATGTTCTCATGTACTTGTTGTCCATTTGAATATCTTCTTTGGAAAAATATCTATTCAGATCCTTTGCCCATGTTTTAATTGGATTATTTGTGGGGTTTTTGTTGTTGTTGTTGAGTTGTATGCTTTCTTATATATTCTGGACAGTAAGCTCTTATCAGATATGTGGCTTGAAAATATTTTCTCCCATTCCACAGGTTGCATTTTCATTTTGTTAATCATTTCTTTTACTGTGAAGAAGATTTTAGTTTGATGTAGTCCCACTTGTTTACTTTGATTTTGTTCCTTGTGTTTTAGGTGACATATCCAAAAATTATTGCCAAGACCAATGTCAAGGAGCTTTTCCTTTTGTTTTCCTCTAGGAGTTTATGGTTTCAAGTCTTACATTTAAGTCTTTAATTTGTTTTGAGTTAATTTTTGTGACTGGGTATTGTGTGTGTGTGTGTGTGTGTGTGTGTGTATGAATATATAATATTCCAAGCACCGTCTATTGAAGAGACTGTGTTTTCATCAGTGAGTAACCTAAAATTAATTTGGAACCACAAAAACCCCTGAGGAGCCAAAGCAATCCTGAAAAAGAACGAAGTTGGAGATATTATGCTTCCTGATTTCAAATTATATGATAAAGCTATAGTAATCCTAACACTATGGTATTGGCATAAAAGCAGGCACATAGACCATGAAGCAGAATCAAGATCCCAGAAATACACACATTGAGTGTATGGTCAACTAATGTTCAAGAAGGAATCCAAGAATACTCACTCGCTTAAAAAAATTTCTTCAAAACAAAAACTCAAAAAAAAAAAAAAAAAAAAGTGAGGAGAGGCTTAGGAGCCTCTGGGACAACTTTAAATGTTCCAACATCCGAATCATAGGGGTGCCATAAGGAGAAGTGGAAGAGCAAGACATTGAAAACTTATTTCAAAAAATAATGAAGGACAACTTCCCCAATCTGGCAAAGAAAATAGATTTGCAAGCCCAGGAAGCTCATCAACTGAACCTAAACAAAACAAAAACAAACTTAGCAAACAACTAGAACAGGAACAGAATCACAGAAATGGAGATCACATGGAGGGTTATCAGCAGAGAGGGGTGGGGAGAATGGAGGAACGGGTACAGGGAATAAGAAACATAAATGGTAGGAACAAAATAGATAGGGGGAAGTTAAGAATAGTATGGGAAATGGAGAAGCCAAAGAACTTATATGTATGACCCATGGACATGAACTAAAGGGGATGATGCTTGTGGGAGGGGGATGCAGGGCAGAGGAGGATAAAGGGGAGAACAGAATAGGACAACTCTAATAGCATAATCAATAATATAGACCAAAAATTTCCTCAATAATAATATCTTAAATCATAATTTTATTTCTTTCAGAATGAAGATATGACCTCCAAATACAACAAAGCCGAGGCATAAGAACTACTGTCCTTTTACAATCCTTATAGATGCTTTCCTGTATGGCCTGGGTTATCTGTGGCTTCATCTAGGTAGTTATACATACTGTATATATTCATATTTTGTATTTTTTGTTTAGTTAAATTAAGCTAATTAAAGTACACATGCACCTAATCACATTTCATTCCCACTAGTCTATAGCCCATCTGACATGTTGCATTTTCCAGGTAGCTTTATAAATATAAAGAGGTCATTATATATATCTACAATATACTTCTTAACCTGCATTTAACTAAGTAATATGTTAATGAAACAGATACTATGTTTATTTTTCTGTACCTCAAATTCTAAAAAAGCAATTTAAGTTAGAAAGTATATATACTTTAGTTGTTCATATGGAAAATAATACAATAATTAATAAATAATAACACAAAAATAAATATAAGAATAAACTGTTTTGCATACTTACAAATGCAAAATTGCTTTTGCCCTGCTGAATGATTGCTTCTAAACAGTGTTTTAAAAGATTCTTGATGGTTCCAAGAGAATCTCTGGTCATTTATCTCTAATTTTAATATAGAACATTATTGTTGAATATTGTTGACAGGCATGATTAAATGGTAAAATAAGACTTTTTCTCTTTTTTTGATGTTTGTTCTTATTTATTTGTTACTCTTACAAAATCTCATTTTTTTAAATGATTTTATTTGCATATTTTTAGAGAGAGGGGAAGGGAGGGAGAAAGTGAAGGAGAGAAACAGCAATATAAGATCGGTCCCAAATGGGGACCTGGCCAGTAACCCAGGCATGTGCCCTGACCAGGAATTGAACCAGTGACCTTTGAGTCTGCAGAACAACACCCAACCCACTGAGGCACACCCATTAGGGCAGAAGATCTCATTTTTGACTGGACTCAGACTCAGAGGTTGAAGCTCTCAGAGAGGACAGCCTACTAGTCTTGGCAATCTGTTCCTGGCATTTGTCGTTGGCCTCTTTCATTCTCTTAGCCACAAGTTTATCATATTCTGCAGCCTTTTCCCTATTTTTCATGGTACATTGTTTCTTCAGAGAAATACACTGATGTTTGTGTTTCAGGACACATGGAGTAACGAGACGCTGAATCTTGGGTGCTTTAGCCCTAAGTTTCTCATCTTCTTTGTTTAGGGGCTTTCTCACAACATATTCTGATCTTTAGAAAGACTGATTGAAGAGTTTGCCAGTTCTGCTAAGCCTTTTGGGTTCCAGGAGATGAGGCACAATAGTATCAATGATACCAGGAATATTTTATCCTTTTGTTCTTTTTACAATGACCAAGTTAAAAATACTGAGATCAGCATCCACAATACAGATTTGCATTTTCTCTCTCCAGTCCTCCTTAGTCTATAACAGGAATGCCCCTTACTCAGTAGCAGGCAGACATGGCCACGGGTCAAGAAACCCTGCTTTATGGGGAAACCTTGTTTACTGTTCCTACCACAGATTTGAACCACATAACCCTTCCATTCTTCACCCAGAGCATCAGCAGCAACTTCTGTGGCCATATGCTTCTCATAAAAGGTATGAAGTTTGCATTTACCACCCACTTCAATGCGTTTCTGCCAGCCAGTGGCTGGGAAAGAGACAATCTCTTTCATCCTGAAGCAGCCAATTCCTTCTGAGGTGCCTAGAGAAAGAGCTAAAATAAGGCCTTCTAATGTACAAAGAAAGACAGGGTTAATTGAAGTATACAGTAATAAAAAGCATAATTACATTACTTAATATTCAACGAATTTTTATATGAAACATGTTTTGAAACTGCATATAAATTTTAGTCCATATTTTTGAAATCATCTTAATTTTATGCTCAGATTAGTATTCTAAATCAGAATATTACAGATATAGCAAAATAATAAGTCCCCATGAATTTTCAAGATTCCAAAGAAAAATAAAGTAGTAGCTTTTTACAACTTTCTTAATCCTTAAAAGCAAACACACAAGAAGTGTTTATTTTTCTATTAATGAAATCAATAAGGCTATCGAAAGCATCAGAATCTGAAACAAATAGTTTAGTGATTTCTGGGGATTATTTATTAAAAAAATATTTTACTTTGAAAAATGTACTTTGTGGGGCATAAACTCTTTATGTGTTGTACACATTAATTTAACTCACCCTTAATAAGAGTAGAAGAATTATTTATGAAGTAGAAAAGTTGTAATTTTTTTGTCATAAGCAAATCTGATACATTAATAACTCAGAATTCCTACTTTTTGTCTTTCCTGATGGGTAGGTCTGACTTATTCCATATACTCCCATGAATAAATGACTTCAATAAACTTAAAGATATTTTCCACATTTGTGGGGTTGGAAATTTTTTAAAAATTATTTTACTATTGTTCAAGTACAGTTGTCTGCATTTATACCCCACCACTCCCCACCCCAAACCAGCCATCCCACCACCTTCCCTGCTTCCACCCCCACTTGGTTTTGTCCACGTAAACCCTACTCTCTTCCCCCTCTTTATATCATCCCACCTCTCCTCTGGTTACTGTCAGATTGATTGTTCTTATAACCAGAAATTATCTTTTTTAATAGAAGTAAGGAGAGGTAGAAATACAAGTTCTTAAAAAGAGCTTTTATAAATAAAAAAAAAAAACTCTCTACACTGATAGACATCAATTATTCAGAAAAGATTTCAGTATATTGTATATTTACCATAAAATATTTGCAATAAAAATAAACCATCTAAGTTATATGATACTATAACTACACCCTGTATGATGAAGGACTTACTGTATTTTTCCACACATTGAGGTCAACCGCATAATGTACAAACAGTGAAATCACTTCCAGCCACAAATATGCATGCAAGTTTCCAGCTTCTGTTTCTTTTCATTTACTTGAATTTCTTTCCTCTGCAGTGATAAGAAAAGCTTCATAACTCTTAAAAGGGAATCTAAGGACAATATTTTCTATGAGAGAATTTCCAGGTATTTATAAGTTTTCTTGGATGGCAGGAATAGTAAGAAGTATCTTTGATGCTTCACCAAGTGACAGGCAAAGCCTTCCAATAATTTATACATGAAGTAATTGATCAAAGATTCTAAAACATTTATATGCTGGAGATAATATTTATGCATGGTACATAAATAGACTCACAGAGTTTACAAAGCAAAACGAGGACTTAGCAGTTGTTTACTCAACCAACTATAAGCAAGAGTTATAGGTAATGTTTTTACAAAAGAAAGTCAGAATTTGGAGGAAGACATTTTCAATATAGCTAAGATAATTTTTAAGGGAGTTGGAAATAGGTCATGGGAGAACTGAGAAGGGGTAAAACTCCAAAATCACATGAAAGTTTGGGTGGTGGGGCAGACAGCACACTGACCAGTTGTTCTGCATTTCTCTAAAAGACTAGGTATAAAAGAATGTCATCAATTAGAAATAGAAAATATTCTATTTTGCTATGTGGAATAACTTATGGATTTAAGAAGCAAAACACTTCAAAATTCATTTGAGTCTTGTAGCCCTATAACACTAAATTAGAAAGCAATTAGTTCTGGGCAATTAAGACCATCTATTAAAAGCAGAGCGCCATATGATTCTCTGACGTTAAAACAGTGTTATATGTCTACTAAGTGAATTAAAATTCTCTCAAATGCCTGATGTAATTGATTATAGGCCAAAGTATAACAGAAATGCTGTTGATCCCATTCTGGGATTTTGATCTAGGTAACAGAAGAGAATAGATAAAGAGAGACTATTCTTCAGAAAAGAAGTAAAAATTTCAAAAATTTTAAATTTTATCATTTTCTTACTAAAAGTGTTGGTATTTCCTTTAGTACTGTGAAAATTAATAGGAACAAACACTCACAAAGGAGTCTGGGAGGCCAGAGGAGAAAATGGACATGCACATGCCACTCATGTTTCTTTTTGGTTTCCTTTGTTTCTTTGGACACGGCACGTGGTTCACCCCTAGATTTCACATTCAAATTGAAATTCTTTCTTGTCCTGAGTAGGCCCATCTTGCAGTAGAAATATCTGGCTGTTTATTTGTTTAAGGTCAACAATGACTTATAAATTACTGGATAAAAATGCATAAACAAGACAAATAATGTTTCAACAATTTTATTCAACTACCTTGAAAAATAAGAGCAAAGCTGGAGGAATTTTACTATTGTGTTATACCAAGACTTGTTATAAAGTGACAGTAATTAAACCATGAAGTAAAAGATTAACAAAATGGACTAGATTAAATCAGGGAATTCAGTTCATTAAAAGGAAAACCATGAAGGGGAAGAATTTGCAATACCTATGACTGAAAAAAGGCTCCCTTGTAAAATACGTAGAGTTCACAGACACCATGGAAAAGTGGGCAAACAACTTGAACAGGATTCACAAAAGAGGATATTGAAAATGGGCAGTAAGCATTAAGCATATAAAAATTGTGTTCATACTCATTAAAAATCAGGAAAATGCAAATTAAAACCATAATAAGTTACCACTACACAACTATCAGAATGGGTAAAATTAAAAAAAATAAACTTACAGGTTTTGGAATAACTAGAACTCTAATACATAGCTGATAGGAGTGTAAGTTTATACAAGCACTATGCCATTGTCTACCAAAGCTGACCACACCCATACTCTAAGACCCAGCAATTCTACTTCTAGATATATGCCCAAAGGAAATGCAATCATACATGAACCAAGAGACATGGACAAGAATGTTCACAGCAACACAATTTACAAGAGCCAAAAACTGCAAAAACCAATGTTCCTCAAAAGTAGAATAGATAAATTAATTGTAGTATATTCATACTATGGAATACTATAAAACATGAAAATAAATTAGCTGCTGATATACGCAATCACAAGAGTGAAACTGACAAGCGCTTAATTAAATAAGAGAAGCTGGATTCCAAAAATGTGCACCATAAGATTCTAGTTATATATAACATTTAAAAAAGGCAAAACTAATCTATGGTTTTAGAAGTTAGGATAGATAAGTTTACTCTGGGGGAATAGGGTGCTGTTAGTAATTGGGAAGCGACAGACAGGCTAGGAGGGGCTTAAGAGGTGGTAGGAATTTGATGTTTCTATAATGCATGGTGGTTACATGGGGTACACTTTGTGCAAATTCAGCAAACTTACATTCAAGATTTGTATAGTTAGTTACACTTTATGAAATATATAAGCATGTAAATTTTTGTAGCACTTTAAATATATGTTAATATATGTCCGAAAGGCAGTTATATTTCAATTAAAATTTATATTTAAAATATACAAAGTAGAGGTTAAGTAACACTGCTAAATTTCTAACCTATTACAGCTCAACCTATTACAGCATAGCCTATTACAGCTCAAGAAATACAAAGTTACATATAATTAAGGGGGGGAAGTCACAGATTTTAAAGAGATTTTACCAGTTTGGACCAATAAACCAATGCTACACAGTGAAGCTTAATAGGTATAAGTACAAGGTCATACTGGCGTGTTTACAAAAACAACCTACCCTTACAGAGTCAACAGCACATGTAAAAGAAGCCTCAGTGCTATGAGCAGGGAGACTAAAGTGATTGGATGTCATCTAGATAGGAGCCCTTAATTGACTTCTGTTAACCTTTCTCTAAAGTAGCACTAAAGATGCTGGTAATAGTATGAAAACACCAAAAGTGTCCATCTATTGCCAAAGTAGACAATTTTCTGAGACAATTTGCCATAAAGTATTTTTTAAATAAAAGCAAACTAAGCAAACAGCTACAACAGGAACAGAAACACAGAAATGGAGATCATATGGAGGGTTAGCAACAGGGGTGTGGGAGGAGGAGAGAGGGGGAAAAGGTACAGAGAATGAGTAGCATAGATAGTGGGTAGAAAATAGGGGGAGGGCAAGAATAGTATGGGAAATGTAGAAGCTAAAGAACTTATGACACATGGACATGAACTAAAGGGGGGAATGTGGATGGGAGGGGGTGTTCAAGGTGGAGGGGAATGATGGGTGAAAAATGGGACAACTGTAATAGCATAATCAATAAAATATATTTAAAAAAAAGCAGTGGAGCTGAATTAAGAATTGCAACTGCTACTGTGAGGCTATTTGGTCAGATGAAATGGAGCAAAGCTACTGGCAAAAATTAAGGCTGAAATCCAGCAATTTCTCCCTCACTTCCTGCCAAACAAAACAGAAAGCAAGAGCATGCCCCATTCAGAGAACAGACAATTGCCTCCCTATTTGTTTTCTCCACTTTTACCAATAGCTCTTTTTCTAGCATGGGGCAGCAACTTCCTGAAAAGAAGGAAGTTGCATATGGGATCGGTGGAGCATACTCTGAGTGTGGCAGAGTCTGGATGTGAAGAGTCCAGATAACAGTATATGTTAGGCCTTGGATTTGTGAGCGCCATGAAAGAATCTTTTCAGAGAAATAGACATTAGGCAAAGGGAAGCACCTGATACATTCCAAAGGAGCTTCATGAAATGAAAATTGTGAGACTTTGATAAATGCTGTGAAGGCAATGGTATAAAGTAGTATGATAACTAGGCACTGGTTAGGAGGATGGTGCTAAGATGGGGCACTCAAGGCAGCCCATAGAGAAAGGTGATTCTTGGCTGAGGTCTGAAGGACACAATGGATCCAGCAAAATGAGTGGAACATTCCTGGCAAGGAAGAAAGTAGTGCAAAGGCCATAATGCAAGAATTTTCTTAACTCAGCGTGTTTGAGGAACAGAAAGAAAGTTAATGTAAGATGATTCATTGTTTCTTTTTTTCCTTTTAAATTTGCTAATTGTGCCTAATGGTCTCATCTGCTGCCACTTTGCTTTCCTTTTGAATTTTCATTTGCTATCAGACATACTTTTGCTCCCAACTTGATGTCATTTGTAAATTTAATTAAAATGTATTCTATTTTACATAGAAGCTATTGCTAATATTTTAAATGAGGCCAAAGGAGAGTAAGCCCAAAATAGAATCTAGTCAAAATCATACTTCAGGGTAATATTCATTAATTACCAGTTTGGGGGGAGTCACACATTTACATAAGTACACAATTCTTCAAGTTGCCATTATTAATAATTATAATAATAATAACTATGCCTTCGAACTACTAGTGCATGAGGTCAGATTTTACATAGTCCTCTAAACAACTTTAGAAGTACTGTGCACAAGAGGAACTTGGGCCTGAGAGAGTTAAATGAATTAATTGCCCCAGGACAATAACTAGGAACTGTGGAAGAGTTAGTGCCCAAATACAGGTTTCTCTTGTTATCCGAAAGTGGACCTTTCCTTTGAAACCTTTCAAATCTTTCCTAAGCTGAAACGGGGTAAAGCAAAGAAGCAATTACTTTACCACACATCTTGCTAACAGATGCATTGACTAAATCAAGATAAAGCACAGATGCTCACAGCCACAGTTCAAAGCTCTGGCAGCTTGACGTGGAGAGGCTGAGTGTGGTTCCCAGGGTAGGAGCTTGGCAGGCTGATCTAGCTGCTACAGGTGAGTAGTGCTTCTTTTGCTCTCTGCAAAGGAAATGCTACACTATCTGCCCATTTTGTCTTTATTTTGAAAAAGCAAAAATCATCTTCAGATTTCTTCTTTCAGTTAGTGAACACAGGTACCAACTAATGTAAGTGTTTCATAAAAGCAAACTTTCAAAAAGCAGAGGACACCTGTTTGTATGTGAGTCCAACTGCGCGCAGTAGAATTTCCCAGGGTTTGATGGAAAGAGTTATTTCTTCCGTAAGGGCTGAGGTTTCTTCAGATTATCTTGTTCTGGGCCCTGTTAACCGCCTAATGTTTTCAGCCATTATACATGCTCGGATAATTCTTAAACTAGATATCTATCATCCTGTTCACTCTTTACCTAGAATACACCTTCCCTCTTTTCTCATCTCTTACTTATCTACATATTTTTCTAAGACTCTTTATCATTTCATCTTTGAAACCTCTCTTTTGGTCCCACTCCAATAATACCCCTTTCACAACTGCTAGCTAGACGAGCTTGAGAAGAACTGACCACTTGGTCTTTTCTTATAAGCTTTATTGATATATAATGACTTCCATTTTGTTTATGCTCATTTAGGAAAAATATGTGTTCTTTTGTTTCCAGTCCCTTCTCCCTTTGTTCCATGGTCCATCCTGTAGTGAGAACGCACATGTACTGTAAATCTAATGTCACCATTCTTTTTCCATAAGCTTTAATCATGTCTCAGCATGAAGTCCAAACTGCCCAGCCTGACCCACAATAGACATTAAGTGAAATGATTCATAAACAAGTGGGCTTCTGGTCAGGACTGGTCAGTAGTTACTCCTCTTCAGTCTTTGGACATGTTTAACTTTCTCCTCAATTTCTAAAAAGTCAGATAGTAGAAGTTCTAAAATAGAATTTACTTAGTCCTTTAGTAACATGGTCTTGGAAATATGAAGCTGCCCAGGACCAGGGTGAGATAAGTGAGGTGCCCAGAGCATAAAATGTCAGGAGGCTCCTGCTCTCAAGGAAATGCACCTGCCAGCCACTGGGGGGAAGGAAGAAGAGCACAGACCTGACCCAATGGGCAAAGAATGCAAATCTATTTGTGTTTCAAGTGAATGTTTACAAATCGGAGATCTCAGCCGAGCAGGAGTTTAATTATCAAGTAAAGAGGATGACTCATTCATTTTGTGGATATCAGTCTATTTTATTCCTTAGCCACTCTTGTCATTGCCTAATGGGTTCATGAATGGGTTGGCCATGGTGGCAGGGATGGAAGTCATGCTTGGGATTAGCAACACGGACTTCCACCTGCCAAAGCCGACTTGACTACCATCACTACTCAGTGCCCAAACTGTAGCAGAGGCTAACACTGAGTACCAGCAATGGCACCATTCCCCAAAGTGATCAGCCAGTTGCTTGGTAGGCAGGTTGATTACTTTGGACTACTTCTAACATGGGAGGGGTAGGATTTTGTTTTCACATCAACAGATTATTACTCTGGATATGGATTTGCTTTCCCTATTTGCAATGCTACTGTCAAAACCACTGTCCATGGACTTCTAGAATGTCGTATTCACTATCATGATAGTCCATACATCATTATTTCTGATCAAGGAACTCACTTCACAGTAAATGAGTGTGACGATTGTTGCCAGACTGAATTCATCTTTTACTCCATAGTTGCTGGTCCAATTACTCAGTAGTTGCCGGCCAAAAGACAGCTCTAAGAAGATATTATAAGAAGGAGCTTTATTGCAAGCCTGCAAGGAGGAACACACTGGGGATCACTCTCAGAGCAGTGCATCCCTGAACAAAGGATTGAATTCATCTTTATTCAGGGAAATCATGCGGAAACATCAAGGTGAGCTTCATCATCACATGTATAGGTAGGGATATTCTTGTACCTGCACGTTTAGCAAACATGCCTGTACATACATCACATGTTCAAAAATAGTGAAAGAATTCCCCACTCTACCTGGCCGGGTGGTGGGGGGGGGGACATTTTAGCCCCGGGGTGTAATGGGACTTCACAAGGAGGTCAGTAGAGGGTCCTCCAGGCCACTTAGTCCAGCCCTAGCTGGTTTGAGCTGGATTAACCCCATGGTTCTAAATCATTCCAGGAGTCTCCTTAAAAAAAACAGGTCTGGCAATTGTCAAAATCAAGGATGGCAAAAGTATGGAAGAAAGTTTAACTAATTAAGCCTCAGCCTTTCTGTTAATCTGTTAGTAAACCTTTCAACATTTAGGGTGATCTAAGTGAGTCTACAGGCTCATCTAAGCAATATTAACTCTTTCCTAACTTTTCTCCTAATATCTCATCTTTTGTCTGACCAAAACTTGCTTCCCCAACTAACATCTGTCATGGCAGGTTGCTAATCAGGTAGTATAATTGAAGCACACTAAACTGCACATATTAAAATGTACAATTATGTACATCAAAGTTATACCGACAAATCTACGTCTGAAAAAAAAGATGTCAATTAGTAAAAGTCTGGATGCTTGGTAGGCATTTGTAGAAAACTCATGTTATTTTTCCACCCTTTCTTCAAAAGCATTTCTGCCTTCCATTTACTCCGACCATGGCTATGGCGACAGGGATATATGATACGGGCCGTGCTGGTCATGTTACTCTCTCCCCTGCCACAGAGATGGGTATGTAACCCGAAACAAGCCTCTCACTATCAAGGTTAAAATGGAGCTGGCTTCTTTGCCACCTTTTATTTCCACATTTATAGCCTTTGGGATGTGAGTATAGGAATGCTGGAAGCTTTGTCCCTTTACTGCACTTAGCATAAAACTGACGTGAAGAAAGGAAAGATGAAGGGAGAGAGAAGGAAGAAAGTTGAGAGAAAAGGAGACAGGAAGGAAAAGAAGATTAGAGAGTGAGAGAGTGAGAGAGTGAGGAAAGGTGGGAGAATGAAGAAGAGAGAGAGAAAGGGAGCGGGGAGGGAAGGGAAGGAGAGAGAAAAGAGGCGTACTTTGAACATATTGCCCTGGGGAAGCCAGCTTCACCTCTGCCTTAACTGCAGTGCTAATAAATTTCCCTCTTTGGCTTAAGACGATTTAGGTTTCTGTCATTTTCCATGGACAGCATCTTGAATGATACAATATTTATGTAGTGCCATTCTTTTAGACTAAGAAGAGAGGTGAAATTTGTATTATTCTCTTTTACTGGCTGCATTCTCTTTGCTTAGAAAAGAGTCCAGGTTGGGTACTAAAAGATCCTTTAGTATGTATTTCTTTGAGGACTTTTCTCTCTCTTCTTGCATGTATTATTTTTTTTATAAAGTTTCTTTGCCTTTTAGGATGTAGGCTATATTATTTACTGGCTGTTTCAGTCCCTTCTGGGTGGTAGGAATGAAAATTTAAAACAATTAAGTTACAGAAATCAGAGTGTTTTCCTATTTCCATCTTCCCAACCATACTGTACTGGTTTGAGTGTGGGATGACTCATGATTTTTTTCTAGGTTGAGCCCTATTAATGCAGGAATCAGTAAAAATTTGCCCTAGACTCTCATAACATCATTTTCTGTCCTTTCTCATTTATAATGCAGATATAAATGAATCTTGCATGTATTTTATGAGTATTATCTTAAGATATTAACGGGAATTTTATAAAAGGTGAACCAAGTGGTGCTTGTACTCTTCCTTGCTACAATGGGAAGCCTGGAAACTTCATCTTCTGCAATAGAAATTATTCCCTGTGTCCACCAGTCTTGTAAGTCTGGAAAGAATCAGATTTCCATTGATATTTCTCTCTTATGGAAACCCAAAGTTGTGAAGCCTTCTTTGGTGATGAAATATCAGTTGTCTTAAGAGGCTAAAGGAGAGACATTTCTGGAGAGATAGTCAGCCCATCATCCCCCGATGGGCCTGCTAACAAGGTCTACCAACTTTAAAAAGTCAGTCCTGCTTCCAAAAAGAGCAGACTGAGAAAGAATAATATTTGGGAGGCTCTGAAATAAAGAAAACACATCTGAACAATAAAAAGCCCACAGAAAGCACCCCCAAACTAGACTTGGAGGGTTCTTCCATGTTGGCTTTCAGATATTTTTTCCTAGTTACTGACCTCCCATGATAGATGCTAACTGGGAAGAGAAGTTACGGTCAGACAGAGGATAAGAGGTTGGGAGAAAAGTCATGGAAAAAATACTTTGCTCTTGGGATATTTTTATTTGGGGGCTTAACATTTTTCTTTCTGGAAGTTCTAGGCTTTATAATTTGACCCTTCCTGTAAGAAAATACTGTTATTTGAACTTACCATTGTTGGAGGAATCTTGCCTAAGAGTTACACCGTACTTCTGTAAATGTCTCATTACTTACCTAAAAGGAGCAGATAGACTTATTTAAAGGCAAAAGTGCCTGTAGAAGGTGTTTACAGGGCTCAGCTGGGAAGTATGAACAGGGAAGCCTGGCTCTGAAAAACTGGCTTCTGACCCCACACTAACTACGGGGCTCTGAGAATTGCACAAAAATTCCAGCCATATTCTCAACACTCATGTGGAAGGGCATGATCTCATAAAATTCGAAGTCGGAGTATTTGTTACAAATCCCAAAATACTCTTCCATTTTGTTTTGTCAGAAGCTCTGCTTTCTATAATGGACTAGTTAAATATCCCACTAGCTTTATCTATATAACATTATAAATCTCTTTTATGTATGCTCAGAGAAATTATTCTTCATGAATGGAAATGTAAATGAACAAATATTTATACTCTGTTAAATTCAAGATGTGAAAGATTGCACAGCAAACTTCTACTCTGTTATTTCTCTTCGTTTTCATATACCTTTCAACTAGACTAGGATATATTGGCATATTGATTATAATCATCTATGTAAAACTTCAAAAAATTTTTAATATATGTACATAAAGCACATTAAGTAATAATTAAATTCAGGTTACCAAGATGGAAACCTTCACAGACCTCTAAAATAATTATAGGTAAATTTCCTAGGGAATTTTGAATCTAAACTTTAATTGATTTAGTAATAGTTCTAGCCATTATTTATTATGTGACTTAAATATTATACTGTGGCTTGCTGATGTTTCATAAATCTATTATTGATATAATGTACTTATTAAGAAAATGAAAAAACTGTACTGCTAATACTCATGACTCAGTCGTAAATCTTTGCTGTCTGAAATAAAACACATTTCCAATAATGCCGAATATACTTTCCATTGAATTTTATTCTCTCAGGCTTTAGCCACTCCACATCCTTAAGATTATGATATATGTCCCCAAATGAACCAGATGTTCTTTTACACTCTGAAATAGATCTTATTAGAATGTGAGCAGTTGTGTTTGTCTTTCAATATCTCTTAAGACATTTATTTTTTCAAATAGTATAAATGCCAAGGATTCTCAATTACTGATTTACTTATGTGTTGAATCAGAGTAGAGCTCTGTGAAGAGTTAGTCCTGAGCAAAACGACTGAGGAAGTCAGAGTGATGGGGCCTGAGGACTGTGGCAGCAGTGTCCACATGCAGCCTTCCTGTGCCTTGTCCTGATAGACTTCCAAACATTCAGCAACTTATTTACAGCCTTTTAAAAATCTCTTTGGTAAAACTTGGTAGAATGGTACAAAGAAAGTAAAGGTAAATTATTCTCTGCACTCAGAATTAATAATTGGACATTACAAAAAGTACAGGAGGAAAAAATAAAAGTATATTTAAAGAAAGCATATATACACATGCAAAATAATTCAAGGGACTTCACTAAGATTATTTTTAACTAAAATTATTTTATATAGAAAAATACATAGAATTTTCAGCATTACTCACCGAATTAGATTTTCATGAATATTTGATACGTATACAGATATTAATAGCAATAAACCATAGGCTGGACTAAAAACATGTTTTGTATATACTTATTTCCTTTGTAGGGTACATATTATTTAATTACTTAGGATTCCTACCGGATCCGCAGGACTTCAAAGAGGTGCAGTCCTGATAAGGGATATATTATACTTCTTAACATAGGTTAACAAGGAAAATCTTTTTCAGTTGTCTGGAATATTGACTCCTACAGTAATAATTGGATAAATATGTATCGTGCAAAGCTAAAGGAATAGATTCTTTCCTTCATTTACAAATGTTTATTGGCCACTTATTATGTGCCAGGCACACTTCTGGGTGCTGGTGACTCACGAGTGAACAAAACAAACATCCTTGCCTCTGTGGCGCCAACATTTAAGTATGGGGGAGAGACAAGAAACCAAATAGAAAGTGACATGGCATTTGAAGGGCCAGGTGGTCTGGGAAGATGTAGAGCAGTGGAGGAGGACCTGGAGATCTAGGGGTGAGGCCATCGAGACTAGAAGGAGGTGAGGGAGCTGCCACATGGGGTGTGAAGCCCAGGAGTTTCCTGGCCACAGGGCAGAGCAGGAGCCATTGCCTTATGTCAGGAGTGGCATGTTTAAGGTCCTTCCAGAGCCAGCATCATGGGAACATG
The DNA here is from genome assembly GCA_039655065.1 of Glossophaga mutica. NCBI lineage: Eukaryota > Metazoa > Chordata > Mammalia > Chiroptera > Phyllostomidae > Glossophaga > Glossophaga mutica. Next base: position 97,679,025 of record CM077309.1, on the reverse strand, counting down.
TGACATGGGGACGGAGAGCAGGAAAAGTCAAGCAGGTAAGGAAGGGATAGCCTGGGGGAATGGGGACTTATAGGCCATGGAAGGAACTGTTTTTTATTCTGTAGGAGACAGGAGGCTTGGGAGGGTTTTGAGGAGAAAGCAGCATCATAAGGCTCTGACCTGCATTTTAATAGGGTTACTCTAAATTGGCCTTTTTTACTTAATTTTTAAAAAGAGTATAGTGAATTTTTGGTATTAATATCATTTTTTATAGAAAACTTACTCTTATCATTTTCTAGCATGATTTTGAAATCATATATCAGTCCTTCACATAACAGGAAAAGTCCCAATACTTTATTACTGGTATAAAAACATTCAGGATTATGATGAATAGGCAATATAAAAATGTTTCAACAAATTTTTTAGTATTTATATATGGTTATAGTAGATCAGATTAAAAGCTTTGCTCTTAAGTTTCCCTGGTATGGTTGTTCAAAAATCATTTACAAAAATTAACCAAATAAAACATTTTACTTTTTATTATAGTGCAACAAATTCATGTGACATTTGCATATGCTCGATGAAATAAAAATGTTGATTTCTTTCCAGCCACAAGTTTTTTAACGAGAAATGTGAAATGTGAATTTACTACTGAATCAGAGTCAGTGGGATTTAGGTCTCATTAAGAGCAAGTTGCAGACCCTTTTGATGGGAATTAAAAAATAGAAATTTGACATTGGAAATAGAATAAAGAATAATAAAATACGAATAATGAATAATAGAATTTGAAAAATGGTGAGAAACCTGAAGAATATTTACCTTTTCCTCCTTGAATTTCTCCTATTACCTTTGCCTTATCGTTTTTTGTGGATTCTTCCTTCCTAGCCTGACTTTTCTTTTAAACAGGTTTATTGGCATATAATTCATGTAGCATACAATTCACCCACTTAAATTGTGTAATTCAATGGTTTTTGTTATAGTCACATTGTTGTCTTGCCTGATTTTAATGCTACCCAAGTTCACTATCAGTACTTTTCACTCCCTGCAGCTCACCCAGCCCCTTTCCTCAATCCAAACTCCAAACCTATTCCAACTGTGTTCCTTCTCCTGTGAGGAGTTCAATTGATAGCATCACCCACACATTTCAGTCAAGCTAGCAAGCCCAGGTTGAATAGATGTCATGTTTCTCCTCTCACAGTGTGAAAATCCAGTTGATTCTACCTTCGAAATGTGTTTCATATCTCTCCCTTCCAAACCTTGTTTCAGGCCTCTGTAGTTCTCATTAGGGTTGTTACAAAGGCCTCCCAAATGACTCGAGACCAGCCCATCCTTCCTTACAATATGTGGGTACTCTTGTCCTCACCTTGCTGAACCCAAGTCTGATCACCTTTCTCTTCTATCTCAAAACTTTTTTTTGTTTGTTTTTATTTACTTTTTAAAGCTTTTATTTATTTATTTAATTTTAGAGAGAGGGGGTGGGAAAGAGAAAGAGAGAGAGAGAAACATCAATGCATAGTTGCCTTTCACACTCCCTCTCTGGAGACCTGGCCTGAAACCCAGGCATGTGCCCTGACTGGGAATTGAACGGGTGACCCTTTGGTTCACAGGCCAGCGCTCAGTCCACTGAGCCACACCAGCCAGGGCTATCTTAAAACTTATTGTATTTTCCAATGACTGGAAAATTCTCTTGCTGATTATCCAGGTCATTCACCTCTGGCCTCAGTCTATACTTTTTATCTCATTCCTCCCCCTTCTCTTGTCCCACATCCTAAAAACCCCAGCCAGTGTGTTCCACACCACCAGACACAGTATATTTATGCAAATGGACACTTTTGCACATCTTTTTATCATAACTACTCCCTTTCTCTTCTCTGACTGGAGAACGTTTTCCATATCCTTCACATGCCAGACATGATTTCAGCGTGATGAAACATTTTCTGAATACCCAAGCTTGTGTTTCTAGAACTTTTAAGTGGCCACTGCACTGTGTACAAACTTCTTTTCCTGCATGGATATTATGTCACAAAATGTCTGTTCCAGTTGCTGGGGAACATATTTCAACACCAGGGACTGTCCTAAGTCAGTTCCTTGCTCATGTCACAGCGCACAGTGGGATTCAATATGAAATGCTCAGTGAAGGAAAGCTAGTATCCACTCCAAATATGTCTTCATTGTAAATGATGTCATATTTTTCAGGAACTGCCTCTTTGGTATTGGTCTAGTTTGGGATTTTTAACTCTGTAGATTTCACTCCTTTCTTATTTATTCAGTATTTAAGAATAGTCTTCCCTCTAAACAGAAAGCAAGGCTTTTAGTCTGTTTTTGAGACTAAGATAGTTCAGAAATAGATAGGCAGGGAAGGAATGTGCCCCTTCTTTGGGCACTAAGGCCCCTAGTGTCCTGCTATCCTCCCAGCCCTGGAGGTCAGTGAGGAGGAAGATGGGAGAAAAAAGTTGGAAGGTAAGACTAAAGGACAAAGTAATTTATGGAAGCTTTGAAATGAGTAAAGATAAAGAAAGAATAGTGATATACCATGAATGTGACATTATATTTTAAGCACAATTATATTTAAAAAAATCCATTCCTCAGTAAGTGCTTGTACTGTAACAACCAGATGGTATATTCTGTTTTTTAAAACTTACAGTCTTTACATTTAAGCTGGCTTTATGAGGAGTTATTTGGGTTTTTATTTTTACCTTCACTGGAGAACATTTTTTCATTGCTTTTTAGAGAGAAAGGGAGAGAGAGGAACATAGATGAGAGAGAGAGAAGCACCAATTGGTTGCCTCCTGTACCAGCCTGGACCGGAGATCGAACACGCAACCCAGGCATGTGCCCCAACAGAAATCGAATCCACAACTTCTCAGTTATGAGATGATGCTCCAACCAACTAAGCCACACTCAGGGCAAAGTTATTTGAATTTTAGTGACCCAGATTTTGAATAGATTGTAGTTGGTGTAGATTAGGACACCTGCTTATCCTCATACACTTCCAGGGGACATCCACTTACACAACACCTTAGACCCCAGGTGGTGTGTTCTTTTTATCACATGGCCCTGCCTTAATTCTTTTCTCACTCTGCCTTTGAATTGACAAAGACCCCATGATCAAGCAATCCACGACCCCTGGGTAGAAAAAGATAAGCTGGAACCACCAGACATTATGTTTTAGGAAGTAAACCATTCTGAAGAAAATTGCCAGGTTATTCAGAGACTAATTGAATGGGGTAGTCATCATGGGTCCCATTCAAACCAAAGTAATGGAAACTGGGTGCATTTGGGGGAAAGCCCAGTGAGCCTGAAGGGAGCAGAGGCAAATACACAAGGATTGAAAAGTGGTGAAGAGGAATTGCTTCAGGTCCAACTGGTGTACACTGTGTATGATCTTACCATAATTCACCCCAATCCTCTTTTTTTAAGTAGACCTGTCCTTTTTAACCAAAAAAAGCCTTACTGATATATAACTATTCTGGTAAGTTTTCTACAATTTTTCTGTAATAAAGTGAACTAGGAATATTTCCTTCAAATCCAATCTCCTTTGAAAAAATACCTTTATATATTCATTGGCTCAGCTCAAGACCTACTTAGTGGCATTCTACTAGACATTAAATTCTATGCTAGTCAGTGGGCACATGCCTCTTAATTTTGAGCATGCCAATGTGCTATTAAATTAAAATCAGTTATCTTTTACATATTGTAATCCCAACTGCAAACCTATTGCTGCCTTTTTCTATGATGATAGTCACAGGCATCTTTACTTCTTGGCCTGAGAAGGCAGAACCTAGTATTACCACATGTTTGAGGACAGCCATCGTAGGTAAAGTCCAGCGAAGCCCTGCCAGGTTGCATCCAGACTGCTCCTGGTCAGGGTCCCCTGCTGCTCTTCATGATACTGGATCACCCCGAATGGTGGACTAAGTAATGGCCACCCAGAGAGATCAGTTCCTAACCCTGGAACCTGTATGTATTATTACCTTATAAAGAAAGAGGGTCTTTGCAGATGTGATTAACTTAAGGAAACTGACATGGGGAGATCATCATAAATTATCCAAGCAGGCCCTAAATCCAATCACAAATGTCCTTCTAAGAGAGAGGCAAAGGGACATGACACACTCAGAAGAGGAGGAGGCAATGTGACCGCGGAGGCCAAGGTCAGAATGATGCAACAAACACTGAGTAACAACGGCAGTGACTAGAAGCTGGAAGAAGCAAGGAAGAATTTTACCCTGGAGCCTCTGAAGGGAACAAGCCCTTGCTGATATCTTGATTTTGGCCTAAGGACATGGCTTTTGGACATTTGGACTCTGAAACTGTGAAAAAGTTCATTCCTGTTGTAATCCACCAAAATTATGGTAACTTGTTGCAGAGCAATGGGATTACCCTTCTACAGAAATCAGAAATGGGAGATTTCAGTTAATGTGGAGAGACTGAGAGAGGCTGCTTGCAGAGAATTTCTTAGATAAGCACAGCGAATAAAGAATTTCCTCAGTTGGCGTCCTCTGAACATCACAGATTGTCCCAACATGGGGATTTTATGAGCTCCTACCAACTCTCGGTGACTGCACGCAACCTTGAGTTCCATTGAGGAATCATGACATGATTGTTCCATTGAGGAATCATGACATGTTTCAGGCATTCTTTTTTTTTCTTCATTCATTTTTTTAATTTTAATTGTTCTTGTACAATTTTCTGTCTTTTACTCCCATTGCAGCCCACCACCCCAGCCCTCCCCACCTCCCTCCCATTTCCACCCCCCCTAGTTTTTGTCCATGTGTCCTCTGTGCTTGTTGCTCTAGACCCTTCCCCTTTTCCCATGAAATTCCCTCCCCTCTCCCCTCTGGTGACTGTCAGGCTGTTCTCAATTTCAATGTCTCAGGCATTCTTGATTCTGTAAGGACTTGGTTTCTGCAAGCTTTAGATTCACAGAGATCCTTTTGGACTGACACTGTCTGTTAAATGCTTACAAACTGGAATTATGATCTGGGAAGCTGTGAATAATCTCTCCCAGAAAAGGCAAGTATGTGTGAGGTGACATGTCTGCATGAGGTGACACCAGCTGGCTGACACCGTGGCTTTGAAATGGTGATATTTTTGGAAGTCTCTCACACAATGTATGCAAATTTGAATTTGGGGTCTCTAGAGCAATATTTATTAGAAATGGTGGTATCATACATCACTTTCTTTTTCCTGAATGATAACACTTGGTCATTAAGTATAATATTTGTTGTCAGTTGTTAGTATATATTCTCTTCTATTTCTAATTTGGTTCAGTTTAACTTTTAAAAACATCCTAAGTAAGTTTTCAATTTTATCAAAAAATTTTTCCTGAATCTGTTGAGATTATTTTGACTATCTTAATCTATTAATATACTGAGTTATTTAAAAAGATTTTCTAATGTTTAACCAACTTTGAATTCCTGACATTTAGCACTTCAATATGATCAATTATATTTTCACATATGTATTGGTTTGGATTAATGTAGCCAATAGATATTTTTGAGTCTATGTATGTGAGCAAGTTGGTTTATAATTTCATTTCTATTTGCTGTTATTGCATAATTTTAACATCAGGATGATTTTAGTATTATGAAATGAGCTTCAGCGTGCTCCTTTTTTCTTCCTCTTGTCTGGACATTTTGGTATAAAACTGAAATAGTCCACAAGACAACCAAATTTGATATTTCCTTTCTGGAAAGACTGTTAAATACTGATTCAATTTCTTGCAATATAACAGGGCTGTTTAAGCTGTGTATTTCTCTTTTAAACAGTTTTGTTTAATAATGCTTTCCATAATGTATTTATTTTATCTAAGTTTCGAATTTAATAGGTTTAAAGTCATCCATATTATTATCTTAACTTTTTGATATCTGATGCATCTGTGCTGGATCTCCCCTTTTCTCATTGTTAACATATTTGTGTATATGCACCATCTCTTTTTCTCTTGGTCAGTTTCAGCAGAGATTTTTTTCTACTTTATTATAGGCTTTTCAAAAACCTGTTTTTGGCAATGTTTTTCTTCATTATAATAATAAATTACTGCTTTTATTTTTTTAATTGTAGTTCAATGACACTTGCCCCAATTTTCTCCCTGTTACTCTCCCCTACCCCCCACCCCGCTCCCACAGTCAATCCCCACACAGTTGGCCAGGTCCATGTGTCCTTTAAACATGTTCCTTGATGACTCCTCCCCTTCTTTCCCCCATTATCCCCCTCGCCCCTCCCGTCTGGTTACTGTCAGTTTGTTCTTTATTTCCATATCTCTGGTTCTATTTTGCCCACTTGTTTGTTTCATTGATTAAGTTCCACTTTTAGATGAGATCATATGGTATTTGTATTTCACTGCCTGGCTTATTTCACTTAGCATAATGCTCTCCAGATCCATCCATGCTGTAGTGAAGGGTAAGAGTTCCTTCTTTCTGCTGCATAGTATTCCATTGTGTAAATGCACCACAGTTTTTCTATTCACTCATTTACTGATAGGCACTTCAGCTATTTCCAGTATTTGGCTATGGTAAATAACACTGCTATGAACATTGGGGTGCATAGTTCTTTTGAATTGGTGTTTCAGGATTCTTAGGGTATAAAACCAGCAGTGGAATCCCTGGGTCAAAAAACAGTTCAATTTTTAGTTTTTGAGGAGATTCCATACTGTTTTCCACAGTGGCTGCATGAGTCTATGTTTCAACCAATAGTGCACTAGCGTTCTCTTTTCTCCACAAGCTCATCAGCACTTGTTGTTTGTTGAATTGTCAGTGATGGCTATTTTGACCCAGTGTGAAGCAGTATCTCATTGTAGTTTTAATTTGCATCTCTCTGTTGGCTGGTGATGTTGAGCATCCTTTCATATGTCTATGGGCTCTCTGTATGTCCTACTTGGAGAAGTGTCTGTTCAAGTCTTTTGCCCACTTTTTAATTGGATTATTTGTCTTCTTGGTGTGGAGTCGTGTGAGTTCTTTATATATTTTGGAGATCAAACCCTTGTCTGAGGTGTCATTTGCAAATATATTTTTCCACACAGTTGGTTCCCTTTTCATTTTGCTGATGTTTTCTTTAACTATGCAGAAGCTTTTTAATTTGGTATAGTCCAATTTGTTTATTCTTTCCTTTATATTCCTTTCCCTAGGGAACATATAGGTGAAAATATTGCTGCATGGGATATCTGAAATGTTCCTGCCTATGTTCTCCTCTAAGACTTTTATAGTGTCACAGTTTATATCTAAGTCTTTTATCCATCTTTAGTTTATTTTGCTGTATGGTGTAAACTGGTCACTGAGTTTCATTTCTTGCAGGTACCTGTCTAGATCTCCCAACATCATTTGTTGAAGAGGCTACTTTTACTCCATTTTATGCCAACAGCCCCCTTTGTTGAATATTAATTGACCATAGAGACATAGGTATATTTCTGGGCTCTCTATTCTGTACCATTGATCTATGTGGCTGTTCTTATGCAAGTACCAGACTGTTTTGATTACAGTGACCTTTTTATGTAGTTTGATATCAGGTATTGTGATGCCTCCTACTTTGTTTTTCTTTCTCAAAATTGCTGAGGCTATTCAGGGTCATTTATGGTTCTATACAAATTTTTAAAAGATTTGTTCTATATCTGTGAAATATGTCACTGGTATTTTAATAAGGATTGCATTGAATCTATAAATTGCTTTGGATAGTATGGGTATTTTAATGATGTTAATTCTTCCAATCCATGAACATGTTATATGCTTCCATTTATTTGTGTCTTCCTTATTTTCTTTCTTCAGTGTTCTGTCGTGTTCTGAGTACAAGTCTTTTACCTCCTTGGTTAAGTTTATTTCTGGGTACTTTATTTTTCTTGTTGCTATAGTAACTGTTTTTTCCCTTAATTTCTGTTTCTGACATTTTATTATTGTGTACAAAAATGCCTTCAATTTCTGAATGTTGACTTTGTATCTCATTGTTTTTCCAAGTTCACTTATTAGGTCAAAGTAATTTTTTGGTGAACTCTGTAGGATTCTCTTTGAATACTACCATGTCATCTACAAACAATGACAGTTTTACTTCCTCTTCCTTTCCGATTTAGATGCCTTTCATTTGTTTTTCTTGTCTGATCACTGTGGGTAGAACATCAAATACTATGTTGAATAAAATGGTGAAAGCAGGCACCCTTGTCTTATTCCTGATTTTAGTGGGAAGGCCTTTAGTTTTTGTCCATTGAGTTGGATGTTGGCTGTAGATTTCTCATATGTGGCCTATATTATGTTTAAGTATGCTCCCTCCACTCCCACTTTGCTGAGTGTTTTTATCACAAATTGATGCTGTACTTTATCAAATGCTTTTTCAGCATCTATTGATATGATGTGATTTTTGTCTTTCGTTTTGTTTATATCATGTATCATGTTTATTGATTTCTGAATATCATACCATCCTTGCATCCCTGAGATGAACCCCAGTCAATCATGCTGTATGATCCTTTTAATGTGTTGCTGGATCTGGTTTGCCAATATTTTGTTGAGGATTTTAGCATCTATATTCATCAGCAGTATTGGCCTGCAGTTTTTTTCTTTCTTTTTTGTGTCTTTCTCTGGTTTTGGAATTAGTATGCTGCTGGACTCATAAAAAGAGTTTTGGAGTTTTCCCTCTTCTTGGATTTTTTGGACTAGTTTGAGAAGGATAGAGGCCAGCTCTCCCCTAAATGTTTGGATAAATTTGCCTGTGAAGCCATCCAGTCCAGGGCTTTTGTGTGCTGGGAGGTTTTTGATTACTGCTTCAATTTCCCTAGCTCTTATCAGTCTATTTATGCTTTCTGCTTCTCTTTGATTCAGTTTTGGAGGATTACATGTTTCTAGAAATTTCTCCATTTCACCCAGGTTTTCAAATTTCTTGGCATATAATTGTTCATAGTAATTTCTTACAGTACTTTGTATATTTGTGGTATTGATGGAAATTTCTCTTTTGTTTCTGATTTTATTGATTTAGGTCCTCTTTTTTTCTTGGTGAGTCTGGTTAAAGGCTTGTCAATTTTTTTTATCTTTGAAAGAACCAGTTTCTGGATTTACTGATCCTTTGAATTGTCCTTTTGGTTTCTATGTCATTTAATTCTGCCCTTACCCTGAGTATTTCCTTCATTCTACCTCCTTGGGCTTTGTTTGTTGTTCCTCCAGTTCTTGTAGATGTAGGGTTAGGTTGTTTATTTGAAATGTTTCTATTTTTTTTTAGGTAGGCCTATATTGCTATGAACTTCTTTCTCAGGACTGCCTTCACTGTGTCCCATAAGTTTTGGACTGTTGTGTGTTCATTTTCATTTGTTTCCAGATACTTTTTGATTTTTTTCTTGATCACATTGTTTATCCATTTATTGTTTAATAACACGTATTTAGTATCCATGAATTTGAATGTTTTTCCTTTAGGTTGGTATCTAGTTTTAAGCCATCAAAGCAAGTATCAATTATTGCTTTTATTTTATCATTTCATTCTTTTTACTTTCTTTAGAATAATTCCTTTTGTTTTTTCTTGAATGCTTAAATTTGACAATTAGTTTATTAAATTTCAATGTTTCTGCTTTTCTAAGGTAAGAATTTAAGACTATAAATTTCTCCTTAAGTACTATTTAAGCTGTATCCTAGAAATTTTAATACACACATTTTCTTTCATTTCTAGATATATTCTAATTCCCCTTATCATACATTATTTAAATTAATTAGTTAAGAATATAATTTAAATTTTCTAAGTACACTTCTAAAGTTTTTAAAGTTTTATTTTCCTTTTGTTAGAGATACACACCATAAGTTATGTGATGCCGAAGGTCAACATTTATAAATTCTCCAGGTATATTTAAGAAATATATGTATTTGCAAAGCTTTCTAATTATATTAATTAAATAAAATGTATTTTCTTCTAACTTGCAACCTAAGAATGTTTACTGCTTTAAGTGATTGGAGGCCATGGCATCTATAATTTCTTCTCATAGATGATTTTTAAGTTTTGAGAAACTTAAATGCTATTGAAACTAATCCACTAGATGATAGTTACATCATACTGTTAACCTCTAATGCTTTTACTTATTGAATCAGACTTTTATTTATCAAATCAGTAAGATTTTCTCCCCCAAGATACATTAGATATAGTAAAGATTTTTAGAGACAAAATAATTATAAAATGAACTATGAGAGTGTAGTTTCCTATAGCATGTAAATGAATTTCAGAATCATTTTTGCTTTAACACCTTCAGTCTAATTTAGAAGTTATTTTTTTTAATCTGGTGGATTTCTTTCTTACTGCAATTCCCCTGTTTTAAAAGAAATTCTTGTTGCCAAGGAATAATATTTTGTTTAGAATGTTTATTTGACTCACATTGCATTTTAGTCTGAATCATTTAGTATTACATTATTCTTTAATTATTTGGTATGCATTGATCTTATCAGCTTAAATAAATGTATGTTATTTGAGATTAGGTGATGTCTTTTATGCATACTTATATAACTGCTTTAACATTCAGTATGATGTGGGTGGGTAATGTAGATAGTGAAATTTTTTTTAAATTGATAGTTTACAAAGGTTATGCTTTTTTGCTACATCTTTTTTTAATGTCCTGAATTTCAGGGTCTCAAAAAATAGCATCTACTTCAAAAGTGAAAAGGAAACATTTTTAAATTCATAAGTGTTTCTCAATGTCTATTACTGTAACATTACATTTCTTTTGCTCTATGGTGGAATTTAAGAAAAAAGAGTATATCTTTGATATACTATAATAATAGTTAACATTTTTAAACATTTTTAATTCACAAAGGATTTCTTCCTTTTTTTATTTATTTGATTGTGACAAAAATCCCATGACTATCAACCTTGTGATATTTGAGCAATAATTTAGAGAGGATTAAGAGACTAGCCTAAGAGCAACATATACCACTAAGATTTCTTTGCGCTCCAAGTTGTCTGTTACATGGTGAATACAAGCACATAAAAGTCTGCCCAGACAACTGCATTTCATGGAACAAGTGTTAGTAAAAATATAAAAACAAATAAAAGACAAAACTGAATTTATTATACTTACTGGCTAAGAAAAAGCTGCATTTGGGAACATGGTCTCACCCGTATATAAGTAGATCATTTACTTGTGTATCATGTTGGGTAAATGAACAGGGTTTTGACTAGTTCTAATAGAAGTGGGAAGATTATGACTGGGTCTATCAGAAAAAAAAAGAGAATTTCATTGTTCCCAGGCTAAAATAAGACTGTGTTTCCATGCTCAGCATTCTGATTTATCCCAGAGCACAGCTTATTTATTCTGCTCTTATAGTCACTGATATGATTTTGACCACAAAGTTCTCAGGGTCTATGATTTTAAAGTATGAGTCCTTTCAATACCATATCTTTGATGTTGATATAATTGAACAGTGCAAAGTTTATTATTGTGCTACCCTTAAAGCTCACTAACCAGAGAAGCTTTGACAGATTTACATGACGTACATAAGTGCCTACATGATCTTGCCATTAAGTGCAGTAACTTTATCAAATATTAAGGAACCACTGAGTATGCCATTAAAGAATAGATATCAAGCAACGATGACACACAAAATTGGATACTTTTTGTTTCTTCGTTTGTAAATGAGAAGAATTGATATATACAAATGATGCTTTTATCTATTATTATCCTTTAATGTAACCTAGCAATTTTAGATCTTCATGATGGTAGAGTTATAATAATAAGTTATTTGGAAAACTTTCTACAACTATGTCTGAATTCTGAATATGGTGGGCCCCATATTGGAGGTAAATCAGCCCACTTAAAGATCATTCATCATTCCCCTGTTTCCAAAGACAATTTGGAAATGGAGTGTTTCTAAAGGACCCTTTCCAAGCTGAACTTGAGCTGTAGTTCAGGGAACCACAGAAGCTCCAGAATCACACTGAGCTACCCAACGCTTCCTGGGAAGGGTTTGTCAGTTCAAGCTGACACCTTTGGAGCATGTTTTCACTATCCCTGTCATAGATCAGATTTAGGACATATATTTCAATTTTAAAATTTTATCAGACTTTATAAATGACTCTAGGTTGGAAATGTTATTTGGGTACACATTGGTCAAGCTGTGTTGGTGGCATCTATTTTTAAAATCGCATCACCTTTAAATGCATCAAATTCAAGACTTGTGAGAAATAACTCTGGAAAGGAATTTAAAATTGAACCTCACTACAACATACACAGTTTGTAGAAGGAAGTCTCATGACTAACTCACTTTGTAATTATCTATTTTAAGTGGGTTTGGAAATGACATTTAGATATGAAGGCAGGGATTAAATCTTAACAATGTATTATATAACTTGGAGGCTTTTTCTTCTTTAAGTAAAAATATTGATTCGAATATAAGCACAATAACAATCATATAAATGAAATTAAGTGCTGTAATATAATACTTCAATTTCACACAAGAGGATTCTTCTAAATTTAATGATGTTTCACAGACCACCAAAAATATTTTCCTAAGTGGATTCTTTTTAGTTAAGTACAGTGTATCAACATTTGTACTAAGAAATACTTGGAAATATTTTTGTGTGTTATTTGAGTGTAACTCTAGATTTCTCCACTGATTTTTTTTTTTACTAAACCCTTTAAATGAAAACAAGAGAGGAATAGTTGTTTAACCTACTGATATTTCTAGTGAATAGCAATTATTAGCATAATGAAGCAAACTAACATAAACTTTGTAGCAAATTAAGTTATTATCTATTCTACCCAATTAAGAAATCCAAATTATGTTTTCAAATGGCATGATTTGAGACAAGAGAATTTGTCACTTCTGTAAGTGAAAATTTATGAGTTTGATTCAATAAGAATTTGGAGATTTCAGCTTAGAGTAAGAGATTTCTGATTTGAAAACATTCCAAGTTCAACTGTGCCTAACGTGCTTCCTTGGGGTGAGAAAGTTGTTACTAGATGCATTCCTGAGAATGTAGGGTAGATGATACTCCCTCAGGACCTTCCAATCTTAAATTGAGAGTCCAAGTTGAGGTGGGGGTGTGGCCAGGGCTGTGTGTATGGAGGGGGGTGATTCTGAGTACAAAGAAACTTCCACAGTGGCTACCAGTTCTGCTTGGTGACAGGATTTAGTAGTCTCTCCCACCTTTAACTCAAAGTTCCTTGCCTCTCCATCATGGTGGGCTTAAGAATCAGGCTTGTTTTCTGGAAAGTGGATGGGAATAATTCTCTCTTGTTTGTGAGGTGGATGAGAGATGAATAGGGAAAAGCCCAGTGTCTTCTCCTGACCTAGTCTGAAGGAAGCTTCGTTAGCACCTCCAGGATATTTATAAGTAAAAGACTCCTAGGCACTGAGGAAAATTTATAATGACAAAATAATTTGGCAACTAAATAATTTAGCCTAGAGGTGAAGTTCTTCAGAGAAGGAACCAAAGCACAAGTAGAGGGAAAAGATAGCATATGCCTTATAAACTAAGATCTGACTCTAAATTATAATTTAACTTTATGTAAGGAAGTAAAAGGAAAGAGAAATTCAGAGAATCTGGGAGAACAATTTGATCATTTTAACTTTATGTGCTCTCCTCATTTTTTCTAACATTTCTCTTAAATTAAATGGAATAAAACATCTTTAAGTACTTTTTTAAATGATAGATCAAAGAGAATTGCTGAGGTCTGGGGTTCCTCAACTGGAGACCTATGAAAGTGGGGTTTTTCTTTGTTTTTAAGTTTCCATAAACAACTCTCCTTCATTTTTGAGTTTGTACTATGCAAAGAAGTGCAAAACAAGAAAGTAGGAGTTCTTCCAGTAATTCTATCTCAGTGGAAAATCAGAAGTTAGAAATTTATGAGGAAAAAAGGACAGATTTAAGCTCTCTCCAATAATTTAGTTACTGCTTCTACAGAGAGTTTTGAGAAGATATTTGGAAAAAGGAGTCTCTTAAAGGGCCAGTCTGAGAATTTTTCATAGTTCCAAAATAGGTAAGGTGGTTAATTGTCTTTCCTGTATTAAAACTGCATCCATGAACAGTAGCAAACACTTGCAGAGCTGGCATTTCTGACACAGTAGAAGGTATTATGAACTCGAGGTGGACCCCAGCTCAGCCAAAGTTCCTCTCTGTGTTTGCTCCCTATCCAGCACTTACAGTTCTAGGGGAAAATCAACACCACTAGAATTCACCCAGTTTCCTACCGGGAAAAGTGATAAACTGGATTGACTGGTACAAACGCAGTGTTCAGAAATTCTCAGGAAGCAGGGTCACTGGGTATTTCCAAAAGCTAGGCTGTGGGATTCATGGTTTTGTAGAAATCTGAGCAGGTCAGGTCTATTGCTGTATCAGTGAAGCCAGGATTGCAGCCTAACATGGTAAAGGGTCACCTCTGAGGTATCAGAACACACGAACTGTCATCTCTCTGCTGCTCCTGAGCCGTGACATCTTGGACTTATTTCTAGATGGGAAAATGGTCCAGGTTGAAGTATTTATGACAAAGAAGATGTTTTAGGAGAGTCTGTTGTGTTGGGACTGTGATCTGTCCATCATCTGTGTCAGGACATGAGGTGAGCAGATGGTTTACCTCTTGGGTCCAAATCTTCTGAAAGGTCTAATGAAAGCCATGAACCCTTTCCTAAGAAAAGTGTGCTTGTATTCAACCACTTTATAGGGTTCACAGTTTCTTAGTCCATTTGGGGTGCTATAACAAAAATACCATAGACTAGAAGGTTTATAACAACAGAAATTTATTTCTTACAGTTCCGGGAGCTGAAAGTCTTGATATCAAGTTTCCAGCATGGTAGCATTCTGCTGAGAGTCCTCTTCCTGTTCACAGCTGGTGCCTTTTTGCTGTGTCCTCACATGATGAAAGTGACAAGGGATCTCTCTGTGGAGTCTTTCCTGTGACAACATTAATCCCATTCATGAGGGCTCAAGCCCTCATGGTCAAATCATGTCCAAAGTTCCTACCTCCTACGTCATCCCATTAGGGGTTAGGATTTCAACATAGGAATTCTGAGGGGACATGAACATTCAGATGATAGCATACAAATTGCTTGATTCCTAATCATACTCTACCTTGTAATAGTTGGAGGTTCTGCAGAGGTTGGTTACTGCATTTTGCTGTATATAATGCATACCTTTTGCCTAAATTTTTGAGGGAAAAATGAGGATGTGCATTATACATGGGTAGTACCTGAAATACCTTGTATCCATTCTTGTGTTTTGTAATTATTTGTTCCATAAAATTTCTTGTACCATAATTATGTTCAAAATAAATGCTAAAATTCCTTTATAATATAAAAGATAAGTATCTAAATATAAATAGCTAAATAATTGAATTAAAAATTAAAGTGAAAAAAATTTTCCCCCTGCAAGTTTGGGCCAAAAACATGGGTGTGCATTACACATGACAAAATATGGTAATCTGTTTCTATGGGAGAGGAGACAGAGCCCATGTGGACTGGCACAGAACAGTCTTGAAAAGAGTATGAAAAGAAGTACAGAGGTGGAAGCAGAGGCAACAGGATGCCTTTGTGTTTTTGAGTTGTGGACCAACAGAATAAAAACACTTTTGGGGAGCAGACACAAGACCAGGACTTGGACCCCAGATTATGCATTTCCCTCTCATCTCCTTGGATGGTTCCTTATTTCACAGAGCCCCATTCATAGGGCCCAGGGGTTATGATGAAAGATTGGCGGCATATACTCAGTCACCTTCCCATAACTCCCGGAGGCAGGTATGACTAATCCACCGGGATACCCTTTACCACAGAGGACACACATATCTTCACCATCTTGACCAACTGGTGCTCCAGGAAGACTGTCACAGAATTTAGATGTATGATACAGGACAAAACCTGCTTGCTTTCTTTGGATTACACAATAAAAATTATACAGTCTGGCCACCAATCCTTGATATAGGACACACCTGACTACAGTTTTTCCAAGGACAGTATTAAAAGATGAATATATCCTGATGTTTCCTTTCATTTAGAAAAAAATCAATCGGATTCTGTGTCTCCTATCATTTTACCCTTAGAGAGAAAGCTGGTGATTTTAGAAGGAGAATCTGAGCATGTCAGCCCAGCCATGTTCACTGAGGACTGTTGTCTACACGAATAAACATTTTCCTTGACTGTCCCTCCAGAGGCAGGCTCTGTGGGGAAAGAAAAAACAGGGGAAAAGTGAAGGGACAGGTTCACCCTGATGCCAACTGTTCTCAGTTCCAGTCTTCCCTGGATGAACTCTTAGATTCAGTACTAAGAACTTCATTTACTTGAGGATATGAGTCACATTCTCCAATTTTGCCCTCACCTTCACCTGCCTATTCCATTGTCTTATTTCTCAATTGTCTAGAATTTTGGTAGAAATCAGAGTGATGCGGATTATTTTACTGTCTCAAAAATCCCAACAGGCAGAGTATGGAACTGTATAGAACAACACAGTTCATTCAGGGTTCAATTCCACCAATAAGTGAACTGTAATTGAATTGTAAAATTACAGGTCTTAGAGTTTGACAGGTCTTTCTAATAGTATCTGTGCAGAGTATTGTTATTTAAGGCTTAGACCAATAATGGCACCTTTTTTTCTGAGCATAATAGATTGTCACCATGGCCCTAAGACTCTAGGCACATTCTACCTTCCCCTTCCCAACAATGAGTGCCAATCAGTTCTAGAGATACCAAACCACCATTGGGGTCCTGCTGCTCTCTGCCACCCTCTAGGCAAAATTTTAGAGACAAAGGTTTGGTGATAAAGGAAAGGAGCCGTCATTCAAAAGCTTCACAATTTCAGAATAACAGCTTTGCACGTGAATTAGTCACTTAGGCCTATTCATTAAAGCTAAACTCTTTAACACCTGAGTTCTCCTGTCATTCCCCCTGTTAGTTTTTAGTCATTTCTATAGGATTAGTTTACAAACTAAAGCAACATAAGATGCAAAAGCTACACAATTTTAGAAGAATGACAGGCTTCTGCCTCACAGCTCATCCCCTCTAGAACACCCAAAGAAGAATAACCCTGCCACTCTCTGCCAGGTCAGCCTGATCCTAGGCTGCTCTTGGAGTTCCTTCCCATCCAAAATACTGTCCTTTGGGAAACACAGGCAGCTGCAGCATGATCATCCAGGCATCCTCCAGGGAGAAGATGGGCCAAGAGCCAGAGAGAGGCCACCCTCGCCTTTCTAAGAGCCCTTCTTTTATTTCGAATCTTCTTGCCCATAACTTCATGAGCTCTGGAAGCATTCAGCTTCTCAGTCAATCCCGTCCTAGACTGTTTACCAGTGCCTCAGCAAACTCCTCCTTAGGCACCTCCCTACTTCTCTGCAATGATCCGATCGTCTGATCAGTATCAGGTGATACTTCTATCTGCATCACTACAATAGTTACTTATTTTGAACTCAGAATGAAGACTCATAAGTTTGATGAAAATGCAAATTACATATTTAAGTTGTTGACATATCAAACCTACTTGTCTCATTAGTTTAATGAACAAATTCAAATATTCTTGAGTAATTTCAGAGGTACCTGAAGTACAATATTTCAAAAGAGCAACTTTATTTTTATTTCTTAGGGAAGCCTGCTGAAGGACACCTAACTGTTTTTTACTCTCTGCCCCACAAAAAAATAGATTCAGAGCAAAATAGAAAAGTTAGTAAATTATGCATGTATTTTTTTCTTGATTTATTTTTATGCAATGCTATTCTAATCTACCTAGAGCAACAATGTTATTGCGAACCTGATTTGCTGAAATACTAAGGAATTATTTTTTGGAATGCCAAAACACATTACAATTTTTTTAATTTTTAATTTTTTTTAATTTTTAGTTTAATTGTTGATCTTGTACAGTTTTCTGTCTTTTATTCTCACCCCAACCCACCACCCCATCCCTCCCTACCTCCCTCCCATTTCCACCCCCCCCCATAGTTTTTGTCCATGTGTCTTTTACACTTGTTCCTGTAAACCCTTCCACTTTTCCCCTGAAATTCCCTCACCAGTCAGAATGGCCATCATAAACAAAGCAACAAACAGCAAGTGTTGGAGAGGTTGTGGAGAAAAGGGGACCCTAGTGCACTGCTGGTGGGAGTGCAGACTGGTACAACCACTATGGAAAACAGTATGGAATTTTCTAAGAAAACTAAAAATGGATATACCTTTTGACCCAGCAATTCCACTGCTAGGACTATATCCTACATTACATTTTTTTTTTGAATTTTAAAGTTTATGTAATTCTATATTTTTCTTCTTTTAAAGTAAGTGAATTTCCTATTCTCATGGCTCAAAAATATTTTAATTACGAAAGCCATACATTGGAGGGAAAATGGCAGCTTTCATAAGAATAAATGTATCCTTGAATCATATACCTAATTAGGAATTTACAAAGCATAATCTCACAGAACATCCTTAATTAGAGTGCCAGTACTTTTCTTGTCTGCGGACAAAAGGTCACTGAGCTGAAAGAGGACAAGCTCTCATGATAAAGTCTCAAAGAGGTAACTTTTGATTGTGCTGTATAACTCTCTCATGAATCCTCTGTTCAGCTCTGCACACCCACTCCGGAGAATATGCAGGACAGGACTCAGGGTTTGTCTCCCTGCCATTTAAGACCCATTTCATCACCTACAGATGCTTTTCTCAAATACTGAATGTGACAGTAACCTTGCTAGGCTTGCAGCATTTCAAACACGACAGATTTTCCATTAGAATGGAATTCAGTTGTATTTTTTCTATAAGAACTAAAATAATGGAAAATTATCGAGCAACTTATCTATATGTAACTGTATGAGCCCTACAGAGATTACTGTGTATCCTTGTCTTCCTTCTACACACAAGCACATATTAGGAGTCAAGAAGAGAGTGATTATGTTGGAGGATGTACAGAGTCAATCCAGTTACACCTGGGCAGCTGCACTGTGTTCAGGAAACTTCTCAGGCACTCGACTAGAGTTTCTATAGTCTTGAACTTGTCAGAGCTCTCAGTACTGTCTGCACCATCAGCTCCCTGCCGGCAGGACTTTGTCCCCTCTTGGGTGCCCCCCATCAGATCCTGAGAGCAGCTAGGCAGGGAGTGTCTCCCGATGACATTCTCTACAAGTGGTACTTTTTCAACAATTCTTTGGGGTGATTTGTTGATATGACGGTTGAAAGCCTATGACAAAGAAATAACTTTTGAGGAAGCACTGTGAAATAAGATGGTAAGAAACATGGGGAAGCTTCGCCAGCTTTCTGCCTTATGTCTGGCTGGCATCTTGATGTGTTAAAAGGTTACTTTTTCTGCCTGGGAATCTGGTAATATAGCCATTTTCCCTATACAATTTTCTTTTTTTTTTTACAAGATTTTTTAAAATTTTAATTGAATCTATTAGGGTACGTGTTTCATGTGTACAACTCAATAAAACATCATCTACACACTGCATTATGTGCCTGCCCATCACCCCCTAAAAAGTCTCTTTCCACCCCCATTTTCTCCCTATTTGCCTAGCTCCATCTGCTCCCCATGCCCTTTCTTTCTATCACCACACTATTGTCTGTATCCGTGCGTTACACACATGCACATACACACGGGGTCTGTCCGGAAAATGTCCAGCCTTGTTAACATAACAAGACTGGTTTGCGTGACATGTATGTAACCTGACAGCCAAGGAGAGCGGACTGGAATGCATATGCATGAACAATGATGACCTCTATGTACTAGTCAGTGGGGGCAATGGACACTGGTGAGTGAGCGTGTGTACTGTGTGGCCATCACATTTGAAATGACTGAGTGAGTAGAGCAACAAATCTTCATCAGATCTTGCATTAAGCTTGAACATTCCCCATGGAAACTATTTGGAGGATTCAGAAGGCTTTTTTTGGGGATGATGCAATGAGTGCAGAGCAAATAAAACTGTGGAACAAATGCTCCAAATATGATAAAGAATCTGTTAAAAGTGATTCACATTCTGGAAGGCCTGCAACAAGCAGAACACCTGAGAGTGTTGAATGTGTGTGGGCTGCAATCAACAAAGATTGGTGACTGACAGTGTGAGATCTAGAAGCTGGTGGAGATTTCAAAGTCTACTGCGTCCGAGATTTCAACGCAGGATCTTGGCATGAAACATGTATCAAAATTCATTCCATGGCTTCTGCTGCCAGAGCATTAGGAACATTGTGCTGCAGTTGCTAATGATTTGATACAAACCTCTACCAATGAACTAGATTTCCTCAAGGTCATGATGAGAGATGAACATGAGTCTATGACTATAACCTGGAAATGAAGGCCCCGTTTTCCTAATGAAAGTCACCTGGTTCTCCATGCCTGAAGAAGGGGCTGCAAAATTGCAGCAAAATCAAGACCATGTTAACTGTGTTTTTTGATTGGGAAAGTGTTCCCCATCACAGGATGCCCCCCCAGACCAAACAATTAATAAGGAGTACTGCCTCAACACTCTTCATCAATCGAGAGACGCAAAATGACAAAAACAGCTGCAGCTATGAGCAACTGGTGATTGGCAGCTTCATCATGAAAACGTGCCTGCTCATGCATTATGTATGTGTGGAGTTTTTTGGTGAAACATCAAATCACCCAGGTGACTCAGCCCCCCTACAGTCCAAATTTGGTCCCTGTGACTTCTGGTTTTTCACAAAACAAAATAGCTTTTGAAAGGGACGAGATTTCAGACCCTCTATGAGATTCAGTAAACTAGTAGGGGGCAACTAATGACGATTCCAACAAAGGATTTTTCAGTGTATTGAACAGTGGAAGAGATGCTGGGAGAACAGTGTGAAGTCCCAAGGTACCTACTTTAAAGAGGACTGAGGCATCATTATCCTCATTACAATATTTCTTATATCTTGCATCTCCTTCAATAAATATCTCTATTTTTCATATTACACGGCTGGATACTTTCCAGACAGGCCATAATTTGTTTATCTACCCAACTGTTATTGAACAATTCCGGGCTGTTATGAATAAGCTGCTGAACATTCAAGTACAAATCGTTGCTGGAATATACATTTTTCATTTCTTTGGGTAAATATTTAGGAATCAAATTACTGAGCCATGATAAATGTATAATAACCTTTCTAAGAAACTGCCAAGCTGTTTTCAAAAGCATTTGTACTAACACCTGCGAAGGAGTTCTTGCCCCTTCCCGATAGAAATCAAGAGAGGAGGTAAAACATGCAAAGGAAGGGGTTTATTGCAAAGGAAATGGAGGGAGAGGATAAAGGGAGGGAGCTTCACACACTAGTAAGGAATCAGACCTCCTGAACTGCTGCAGGGGTCTGGCTTATATGGGGCTCGGTCCTTCACGCAGGCGCAGAGTAAATTTCTTTGCTTTCTAGGTTCCCAGAGGTGAGCTCTTTAAAGAGGCTCAGTGTGTCTCAGTACCATTTTGTTGTCCTAAAAGAAATGTATAAACAGTTCTAGTGGCTCCACATTCTTGTCAACACTTATTAGAGGGTCAATATTTTTAATTTTAGCCATTTTAGTGGGTGGGTATCTATTTGTGGCTTTATTTTTTTTTAATTTATTACGGGTTCTGTATTGTCATTTCTTTTTTTGAATTTTTAATTGTTTTTCAATTACAGTTGTCCCCCCGTTACTCTTCCCTGCCTTACCCACTCCCTCCTTCCACATTCAATCCTCCCCCATTGTCTTTGTTCATGGGTCCTTTATACATGTTCCTTGATGCCTTTTCCCCTCTTTCCCCTCATCTCCCCTCTGGTTACTGTCAGTTTGTTCTTTATTTCAATGTCTCTGGTTATATTTTGCTTGCTTGTTCATTTTATTGATTAGGTTCCACTTATAGGTGAGATCTTGTGGTATTTGTCTCTCACTGCCTGGCTTACTTCACTTAGCATAATGCTCTCTACTTCCATCCATGCTGTCACAAAGGGTAGGAGCTCCTTCTTTCTTTCTGCTGCATAGTATTCCATTGTGTAAATGTACCACAGTTTTTTGATCTGCTCATTTACTGATGGGCACTTAGGCTTGATTATCCTGATAACTAATGAATGACATCGAGTAATCTTTAAATGAGCTTATTGGTGCATCATTATATTTTCTTTTAAAAAAAAAAACTGTACTTATTGATGAGAGAGAGAGAGAGAGAGAGAGAGAGAGAGAGAGAGAGAGAGAGACGTCTACTTGTTGTTCTAGTTATTTACGCATTCATTGGTTGATTGTTGTACGTGCCCTGGCTGGGAATTGAACCCTCAACCTTAGCCTATTGAAAGATTCTGGCTGCCTGGACAGAACCCATTATATATATTTTTTGTGATGAAACTAGTTAAATGTTTGGCCATTTTTATTAGTTTTTTTGTTTTGTTCTCTTTTTTTTTAATTATCAAAACTTTTAATATATTTTGGATACAGATTTTTTGTGAGATTAATGTGCTGTGGCTATGGTCTTGCAGTCTGTGGCTTGCCTTTTCATTTTCTTAACAATATGAAAAAGCAGACTTTTTTTTACTTAGAGAAAGTCCGGTGTATCCATTTTTTATTTCATGATTTACGCTTTTTGTATTTTATCTACAATCTTTCCCTACCCTCACTTCACCAATATATTTTATGATGCTTTTCTTCTGAAAGTTCAATAATTTAAATTTTAATCTATAGTTCATTCAAATTAATGTTTATATTTGGTGTAAGATAAAGGTCAAGATTCATTTTAATTTTAATTTATTTTTTTTTTTGCATACAGATACACAATTGACCCAGCATCATTTATTGAAAATACTTTTCTTTCACCATAGAATTATCCTGGTACTTGTTGAAGATCTATTGCCCATGGAAGTGTAGATCTACTTCTGTTCTCTATTTTTTCCATTAGTCTACATGTCTATCCTAATACTGCAGTGTCTTGATTATTGTAGCTTTATAGTAACTCTTGAAATCAGGGAGCGTATGTGTTAAAACTTTGTTCTTTTCACATCTGTTTTGCTCTTTCTAGGCCTTTTGCACTTCTGTACACAGTTTAGAGTTAGCTTTTCAATTTCTATGATAAGTAAAGCCTGCTGAGATTTTGATGGAGATTTCATTGAATCCATAAGTCAGTGCTATCCACCAGAATATAATGTGAGCCACAGGTAATTTTACTTGTAGTTTTTCTTAAATAGATTTACTAGCTGATAAAATTGCAGAATGAGAAAAATGAAGAGTATTTGGACAGGCAGCCTAGCTTGTTAAAATGAGCCTGGATTTGCTGATAAAATGTCTAAGTATTGAATCCTGGCTCAATTCTGAGACATTTGGCAAGTTATTTAATCAGTCTGCTTTTTGGTATATTTATCTGCAAAATGGGAATGATAATGCTGCTTAGTTTTTGAGTGAGATAAAGTATCATGAAGTAAATCATTAAAATTAATGGAAAGAGAGAAGATCCTAATTCACTGGAATCCTTCCCAGTTCATTCTTTGTGTGAAAAGAAATAACTTGTGAGGATGTCTCTTAGTTGGTGTGTACCCAGTGTGTAGTGAGCAGAAGTGTTAGGTTTATAGTATTTTATCATTACTATATAAGCTGATGACTAAGTGCTCAAATAAATTATTTTTTCTAATAGCTCAAATCATCTCTGACAGGTAGGGAAAGGGTGATCAAAATGCTGACATAGCAGAGAGGACTTCTTGAGAGAGAGAGATGACGGGACAGCCATCTGTCAGTGGGCCTCCACGGACCTCTACCAAATGCAGCATGAATGCCTTGGCCAATACAGTCCAAGACTGTATTGTACATTTCAAGACAAGCTTCACCATAAGCCTGCTGAGGGGCTGTCCTGCCATCTGCTTCTGGCTTGCTGAGTGCAGAGCATTCCAGTTGCTTCCAGCAGCTTCCAGCAGTTGCAAGTGATGCCATTGTCCTCAGCTAAACCGTTATCGCTTTTATCTTCTCATTCCTTTCTGTTGGGCTCAGAATAAGGGAGAGTGAGACAGTGGATGATAAACACTATTTATCTTAGTGCTCTGCCTCTGTCTGGTCAACAGTCAGCTTCTTTTGGGCTAGCTTCCAGGTAAAACAATGCTCTAATAGGGAACCATAAAGTTGATGGCATTTCTGAAAACCATGAAAAATGTCATTAATCATTTGGTTAGTACCAATGATGTCAGCAAAGCATTTGACAATGTTTCCTGTAATGTAAATGCAGATAAGATGGAATCCCAGTGTTATGAAATTGAAAAAAGTAATTCCCAGTGGGTAGTATTTGCATAAACAGAGTCGATGAGATTTTCTTTTTGGCAGAAATTCTTAAAATCTTTCATATACTAACATATTGTAAACCTCCAAGAACAGCATTTCACAAACTTATAGCATTAATACATTTTTTTCTCCTTCCACAGGTTTAATGTTTTTTAGAACCTATTTGGGAATTCTTAGACTACATTAGGATTCCTTGTTCCATAGAATTACATGTATAGGATTCTAGACTCCTGTGTATAAATATCCCCTACAGTGATTCTTTTGTGTTTGAATGTTATCACTATTTAAACAAAAAGTGATAAGGGATTTCTTATCTTTTAAGACAACTCATTTAATTCAAGGTCAGCATTAATTTTTATAAGTTTTAACTTATGTATTTGATACGTAGGACCTAAAAATCATGTAGTTTGATAGATTAATTCCAGCTGTCTAATTGTACTGGTTAATGAATCAACATCAACCTCAGCCTTCAGGGAGATTTGACACCTCACCATTGGGATTAGATTTAGTGTTGTCATATTTAGTATGTTTTATCAATAACTTAAAGCTGAGGTTGGCAAATTTTGTCTTTACAGGGCCAAAGAGTAAATATTTTAAGCTTTGGATCATATGGTCTCTGTTGCAACCACTCAGCTCTGCCACCGCAGTGCTAACGCAGCCGTAGACAATATGCAGACAAACGAGCATGGCCATACTCCAGTGAAACTATTTACAAATCGGGCAGCAGGCCAGCTTCGGCCCTGGCTGTAGTTCGCCAATTCATGATTTAAATGAAGACAAAGAGCATGGTTATCAGATGTGCAGATAACAGAAAACCAGGAGGGATACACATTACTTTGATCCAGCACAGTGCCGGATCTAGCGCAGTGTCATTCCAACCACATGTTGATTTTCCAAATTACCTTCAAAGGGTGAAAATGGGCAAGCTGTCCCCCCAAGATTTAAATTTTAAAAGCTATATGTCTGCTGCCCCCACCCCCAGGAAATAGATCGGAACATATAAAAATGTGAAAAAAGTTGTTATGAGAAAGGAATAACTAGGACAATAAAAGAGGTCCCGAGTGAGCAATCAGGTCTGTTGAGAGTCAGTCAGAAACTCTGGAAAATGTGTCCCTAAAAAACTGTTAACCTGATACATGCAGAATGTATTGGATGAACCGAGAGGAGGTTTACAACTGGTGAAGAGTTTGAGGTTAATACAATGGGAGAGAGAAGAACATTGAAAACCCAAGAAAAACAAAACGAGTTTTCAGGGGCTATGAATAGGGCACTACATGACTCAGCTGTGATTTTTTTCAGGGCCTGTCATGGCAACATACACACTAAATATTTGTAACCCAAACTGATTTGGTAAGTTGTGAGGATAGGGTGTGAAGTGTGGGCAAGGATGATTTAGTGAAGAGGATAAAACTCTTCACCTTTTGTAGTGGCAAGTCAATAGATAATGCATAAAACTGCAAAATGAAACAATATAAATGTGTTTAGCAGAGGAAGGCACGCACTAAAAGAGTCAGTTGAAACTGTCACCTCGGGGAGGCAGGGAACGGAGAAAGGAGGGCATGATGTGGTTGCTTTTTTCTAACAAGGCTTTCACAAAGCAACATGCCTCTTTATGCAACTGTGTAACTTTGATTTAAAAAACCAAATTAGAAAAGATATGGCTTGAATCAGTTGATCTCATATTTAACTTCACTATTCCCATTTTTTTCCTCAGTGTTGCTCCTACAAGGTATGTTCAAGATTTAGGCAGCACTGAAGAGCCGACTCAGTTGGCTGCAAGTGGTCATGATCCCTGACACATTTGGACTATTATGCCCACTGGGTTCATTTATTTTTGATGATACTGCTATTACAAAAATGGTACAATGCACATATCATTATAGAACAATCTAAAAGCAGAGATAAGAAAGAGGAAGAAAATCAAACCATAATAAGCCTCTGAGAAATGCTTTTAATATTTCAGTGAAATCCTTTTCAGATTTTTTTCAAAAATGTAATCATACAAGTTGTATCTTATTTCATTCTATTATATTCAGCAAAAAGTCATGAATATATTTTATATCAATACATATATCATAAATAATTCAACCTAACTTTAAATATTTAATTTACTCTAGGTATTTTTTTTGCTGATTATAATCATTATTGCATTAATCATATAGTGAGGTAAATTTTTGTACATCCTTAATTATTTGCTTGGGACAGTTTTCTAGAAAGTAAATTGTTCACTCAGAATGGACATGTTTAGGCTAAAATGCCAAATGGGCATAATCATGAAATAACATTCAGAAAAATGGATACAGCTTATATGTCCAGTTAATGAAGCTGTAAAGTTAATACCATGAAAATGTCACTAAGGTCAGAAAATGAAACATTGCAGACACTCCAAAGCATGCCCCAAACTAGCCTCCTGGCCTTCCCTAAACACACCTCATCTCTTCTCTTTCTGAAGAGGTAAACACCATCATGAATTTTCAAATAATGAGTAACTCAAATAACCATGTGAAGGGACAGGAGCCCTCTTCATACAGGTGAACTACTTCTACAAAGAAAATGTATGAATTCCATGTATCTGGTTCTAGATAACAGAGTAAGTTCCAGTAGAAACTACACTCAGGTTCCAATTAAATACAAAAATAATATTTCTAACAATTCAAGTGATCTAAGCAAGAAATGTGCTCCTTTTGGGGCCAATAGTCCCCAGGTCTGGAAGTGTTTGTGGAGAGGGTAGTGGATGACTGGAGGGTGGAAATTCCAGACCACGCTCCTCCTTTGGAGAAAGTTGGATTGGATGATTACTAAGGCCTCTTTCAACTTCAAAGTTCTCCTCTGTGACCTGCTCAGGTACTGAAGGTGACCTGAATGACCTGATGATAACAAGATGTGCACAGAACACCTATTATCCAAAGGATTGGTGAGCAGCTGTTCTCAATTTCCACTGTTGACAGACCGAAAGGAAATGGCCTTTTGGTTGCAGCAGTGGAAATGTCAGAGGAGAGGAAACATGGACCCAGAGTCTGATGCAGTAGAATAATTGCTGGAGATTTTTAAAAGATCGACACTTGCCTTTCTCTTTCGATCTAGGTGCACAATGCCATTCAACATGGAGAGACTATGTACCGCTGACTTGTGCCTGCCGTTTGTGACAACCTGGGTGGCATTTGAGTACATTGTGTTAAATGAGGTAAGTCCAGCAGAGGAAGACAAGTACTGTACTGCATCACTTATATGTGGAATCTAAAAAAGTGATGGTGTTTAATGGTACAAATTTATAATAAGTAGTAAATAAGCTATAGAGATCTAACACACAGTATATCAAATATAATGAATATTGTACTATAATGATGTAATGTGATAAATATTGCTTCAGTGGCAATCATATTACAATATATAACTGAATCAAAATAATATGCTGTACAACTTAAATTTATAAAATGTAACATGCCACATTTATTAAATAAAAAATGAATTAAATGAAAAAGAGTGATGCTTCTCTTCCCCTAATGATATAGGCACACCTTGCCATTCAACATGTAGAGGCTGGGCACCATCAACTTTCAAAATAAGTTTTTGTAATATTAAGAGCTAGTGCCCATGGCAACTCCTAACAACTTGGTGTGGACCAAGACTCCAGTCATTAAAAATAGCCTTGTATCCTCATTGAATGAGATTGATTATTTAGATGCAATGTCCCTTCAGTTAGAGAGCCTTGTGTCTTTTACAGATTAAGAAAGTAGAGTCCAGAAAAGTTAAATGCTTTGCCTAAAGTCCCACATTCAGTAAACTACCAGTAATGTCATATCCTTATTAGCCTGTCATACAGCTTCTGACTCCCCATTTAGAGCTATTGACTAATTTCTTGAGAATTCACAGATTTTGGACAGATAATTGTTACTGAAAGCAAACTGCATGCCTTATGCTTTTAATAAAATCTTAAAATGATCATTTTAATTGCTTTTAAAATTTTCTTATGGAGCCTTCTATTTACATTTTTGCTATGTTGGGACATTTGCGAATATCTTTTTTTAAGTAAATTCTTTTAAAATTTTTTTAAAGATTTTATTCACTTATTTTTAGAGAGAGGGAAAGTGGGAGAGAAAGAGAGAGAGAGAAACATCAATGTGTGGTAGCCTCCCTCGAACCCCCCACCAGGGACCTGGCCTGCAACCCAGGCATGTGCCCTGACTGGGAATTGAACTGGTGACCCTTTGGTTCACAGGCTGGTGCTTAATCCACTGAGCCACACCAGCCAGAGCACATTTGTGAATATCTTGAATTAAGATATTCAAGTGAGAACTCAGAATGAAAAAGTGTCTCAGAATGCCAAAAGTGAGAACTCAGAATGAAATTTTCTGTAAATCAGGATTACAGAATGTGAAGCTAGGAGGGATCTCAGACAGTATCTAATTATATAACCTTCTTCCATGGATGAGAAAACAAAGATTAATTATTGATTTATTTCTTTGAGCGAGTTAGTGAACTTCCTACTACCAGCACCAAATTTCATGCCTCATTCATTCAACACCATAAACTGAGCACAACCATGTGACCCAAACTGACAAAATGATTTCGAGGACACTTGAGTTTTCCTTGATTTCTGCTTTTCAAAACCAGGAGTAGAGAAACCAGGTGAGACCACTGGGACTTCTGACCTACAAACTATGAGATAACATATCTGTGTTGTTTAAGTTTGTGGCCATTTGTGATAACACTAGTAGAAAATTCATACAAAATGCACACAAATATAACCCTTTTTCTACCATGTAAATGTAAAGAACCAATATACTAAAAGAAAACTGGTAAGGGAAGAGAATAGGAGTTAAGAATATTACTGTTTTTCTCAGAGCACATATACATAGGCATACCGAGCAGCAACTTTTCTGGTGGGACTAGAGGAAATGAGAAATTTCTGTCAGTCACAGCACTGGGTTGTACTGCTAGGCATTAGGCAGGTTGTCCCAAGCTGTTATCCCAGGCTGTAGGAAACTGTGTCAGGACTTAATTAGCATGGTATTGTCTTAACACTCTGAAAATTGATTTGTATTTTATGAGGCTAAACAGGTTTAAATTTCCTATACACATGCATGCCCACAAATACTTCCAAGAAGAATAAATAGCTAACAGTGCCGGGACTTTGGTAAACTCTTCATGTCTAATTTTGGTTGGCTGGTCAAATATAAAATCTAGGCACATTCACAGACTGGATTGTCTGGTGTTTGACAGACAGGAGGTAACGTAGTTTGTGCCGACTCTGTGACCTGGAACAACTCACCTAAGTTTACTGTGTTTCAGTTTTCTCACTTGAAAAATGGGAATCAAAGTACTCCCTACCTAAGGGGAATTATGGAAAAGAGGCGTGTTATTAATATACACAGTTCTTAGAACAGTGCCTGGCACATGGTAAATGTGGTAAATGCTGTGTACCAAGTAGCTACTGTTATCTTTAATTTCTTAAAGGTGTGGGAGTGCAAATGTAAAGAGTTGGTCTTTGCTCTGGCCAGGTGGCTCAGTTGGTTGGAGCACTGCCCATGCACCAAAAGGCTGAGGGTTCAATTGTCACTCAGTTAGGGCACATGCCTAGGTTGAGTTCCCATTCTGGATGCATGGGAGAGGCTACCAATCAATGTTTCTCTCTTACATCGATGTCTCTCTCTGTCACTCTGTTTCTCTGTCTTTCTCTCTGTCTTTTTCTCTCTCTCCCTTCTCTCTCAGATCAATGAAGACATATCCTCAGGTGAGGATTTTTAAAAAAAAAGAGAGAGAGAGTTGGTCTCTGTGCTGGGATATGGGCCGCAAGCTTAGGGAAGTTTTCCCAGAGGAAGTGGCATTTTAGCTGGATGTTCACGAAGGCAGGATTCTCTGAGAGAAATCTGGTCAGGTGAGAAGGGCAGTCAGTCAGCACAGCAGACAGATCCCTTATCTTCTTAGAATCTGGCAGAGAGTCCCCAAATTCTAATTTCCCTTCACTTTGAGCAAGGATCTAACAATAAAGCATGCTTTCTCAATAACCTACATTAGGCAGCCAGTTCTAATTTTGACTCATTATGGCATTATTAGTATTCATTTACAATATTAGAGTGCTAGGAGATGATTTAACACTTTCAGCAGCTTTTTCAGCAAATTTTATTAGTCTAGGTAATTGCTGGCACCTGCTTCAACAGTCAAATTTATATTTTTTCTCCTGGATTCTGAGCAAAATCTTAACAGCGCATATATTTTAAGAAGCAAACAGAAGAATTTGGTTATACGTCTTCTGTGCTGTAGAAGGCATCTTGGGCATGTGTGTGGGAATGTGGTTATTAATGCCCAAAATGTGTTATTTCCTCTCCCACTCCATCCTGCTCAGCTTCACGGATCCGGGTGGCAGGCCACTGCTCGATTTCCCTTGTTCTTCTCTACACTGTGTCACAGACTGTGTCATTACTTAATTCCTAGTTAATCAAAGCTTTTTGTTTTGTTTGGTTGTTTGGAGCATTTTCCCTCATTTGCAGCATCTTACATGTCTTAATGACTAATTTATTTTTCATAGTCCATGCCTTCTTTAGAAACTTAAAATCATATTTAACAGCTTTAGCTGAGAATCTGTTGACACAGATGGTTTCAAAGTAAATTATACTTCAATTTCTTAATCCTCAATAATCATCTATTAATAATAAAAGTAAGTGAAATTCTGATGGTGAAATTTGAGAGGCTAATGGATATTAATATTTTTAAACAAATATATGTTATAAACATATATACTAACACAAGTGCCCTTGCTCCAGAACTTGTGTTGGAGATGTTTGAAAGCCTTTGTTTCTTTGTAATGCTAAGGTATTCTAAAAAAGAATGACTTTTTTTTACTGAGTGAAACTAATACTGTCAAATTATTATACTGATGACCTCAATTCAAAGCTTTAAAATGATTTCTAAATCAACTGTTAGCACCAAAATACTGAGCACACACTCAGGAGCTGTGTTAAAAATACTGTGAGCAGCTCAGAAAGCAGTGTTTTTCATTTTCCCTTCATTGAAATGTGCTAAAGTGGACAGCATGGAGCTGGGCTCAGTCACGGATTTTGGAAACATAGGGAAAAACAGCACTACCATTAAAATCATGTGTGGGAAGCTGAAATTCATTGTTGCATCTTTAAAAGATATTTCAGCCCTGCTGGGTGAAGAAGCATGGTCCTATACACCAAAAAAAAAAAAAAAAAAAAAAATCATTGCAGCTTCAATTCAATTCTTGGTCAGCGCACATGTCTCGGTGGCGGGTTTGATCTCCTATTGGGGTGCGTACTGGAGGCAAACGATCAATGTTTCCCTCACATAGATGTTTCTCTCTCTCTCTATGCCCCCCAAACACTCTTCCCCTCCCTCTAAAAATCAATAAACATATCCCAGTGTGAGGATTAAAAAAAAAAATTTCAATCAGTGACTGGTTTTGTTGATTTTTTTTTTTTTTTTTTTTTTTTAGTTTCTAAGGCTGGTAGAAATATAATTTACCACTGAAAGATCTTGGATTTCTAATTCTCATTTTATTTCTGTGCCAGAATTAATTCTTATTATACTTTCTCACTTAATCTGGTTGCTGTGGACATAATGAGCATGTTTCAATCCATATGGCTTCTTATTTTATACTTTTAATGTACAGCCATAATGTTAGAAAGAACAAAACTGTCAGGTAAACCTGAAAAAGTACAAAAGCTATTTCTTCCTTCCCCTGTTCCTTCCTTCTTTCCATTCTCCCTCCCTTTCTTCCATCCTTCCTTCCCATTCTTTAACTGCATTTCATGAACATCAGTATTTTGATATTGAAGTTAAAGAGAAAGTGGTTATATATTTATGATTGCTCCTGAAATCATTTTATACTTAAAATATCTTTACCTTAATCATTTCCCCCCCAAAGGGTAGCTTTTTTCTTGCCACTAATGCAAATGAGAATGAATCACTCTGATTGGAAAAATATAACCTGTCTTCTATCAGACCCAACATTCAAAGACATACCATTCATCTCTGATTTTTGTAGGTTGCAATTGCTTTTCAAACATGTTGTTATCAGGTCATGGCTTCAGTGTGGTCACTCATTGTCAGTTATTCACAATCAACCTTAAGCAGTGGGGCCGCATGTCCTACCCGAGAGGCAGGCTCATTCCAGCCCAGTTCATCATCAAAACCCAGCTCAAATGCAGCTGTCAGGGCTGCTTATCTTATTCCCCAAATGCTTGTAAACTGGAAATGTCAGGTTCAGTGCTCTTTGAAGATCACATAGTAACTGCACAGTGCTCACAGCCAAACACACAGGGAAGTTGTTAGAGCTGCTTTGCTGGTTCCAGAGGTAAGGCAAA
The DNA here is from genome assembly GCA_039655065.1 of Glossophaga mutica. NCBI lineage: Eukaryota > Metazoa > Chordata > Mammalia > Chiroptera > Phyllostomidae > Glossophaga > Glossophaga mutica. The sequence goes on along the minus strand of CM077309.1, from coordinate 97,646,602 downwards.
TAAAGCAGTTGTCAAACTAGCAGTAATTCCACTGTGGCTTCGATGAAGCCAAATTCTAAATGCTTTAAAGTTGAAGGTTTGACTTTGCCAAAGAGAAGGAAGTGATGCGTGTGGGCAGATGCACAGTGCAGGAATCTGAGCCCCCTGACTACTCTCGCTTGCATCCCCCTGTGGAGATTTCAGCCCCTTCCCTGAAGTTTACAATATAGTGTGGAGAAGACCAGGAAAGAAATGATTGCAATGGGATTGGGTTGGGAAACCTTTCTTCTTGCCTAGAAAGATGCCTGGAGCCTCACACAAAGCTTTCTCCTTCTCCCCCAGGGCTGACCTTAAATACACATATGACTTACTTGATACTAAAAACTAGAAAAAGCAGATGGAGATAGAAATTCAAATTATACCTGAACCATTCCACTCACCATTCAACTGGGTTAAAAAGTGAACACTCTTGCAAAAATTAAGATGTGTATGTGTGTGTGCGTGTGATAATGTTACATAATTTATTCCTGCCTTCCTGACACCACACATAGAGGCATTTTTATTTACATATTTTTTTTATGGCAGTGGAAGAAAGGAAGAAGGAAAAATTGTTTGGAGGCACTTTACAGAGAGAATATTTTTCTAAGGCACAATATTCTACATGGCAGATGAGCTAATGTAGTGCTGAGTTCTGAGCAAATCTCCCCTCTATTACCCCATTTGGCAACTGAATTAGACTCACAATTTGATAGTGGCAGAACTCACAGTGTGGATGTTAAAGTCAAGTTAAACAGAAGTGTCCAGATGAGCTGTCATGACCATCTATGATGCGTAGAATATATTTTAAATACAATGTATATTATCATTATAAATGTCTCTGCCAGTTCACGAATGGGTTAAAGATTGGTCTCCTTCAGGGAACCCTAATCATTTCCGCCCTGGCTTCCCAGCACCCCCACAGGCATTTGACCCCTCCTTCCAATATTTTGCATTTCTCTTCCTGTGCTTGCTGTCTGGGCTTGAGTTTTTATGTGCTTCCTTAAGACTGTAGTATTTGACTAGATCAGAACTTCTTGAAAACCAGGTCAGCTTCCACTTTCTTGGGTTTATATGAAGTGTCATGTGCTAATTCTCCTTCTTAAGAATTTCAAGTTTTTAAAAGGACCCCCAATTTTTGCCTTTTTCCTGAAAAAGATTGCTTATTTTCTTGATGAGGATGAGTTGACTTTTCTCTTACTTCCAAGCAAAAGATAACAGCACTGTTCTAAATAATGCAATATTTTATTCCCTTAGACCCAAGACTAAAGCTTTGGAAAAAACCCCACTGTAATTGCCAACTTGATGTGGACTGCATAGAGATGATTGCAGTGCATTTAATTTACAGTAAGGAGGAGAAGTTGGCTTGGTGATTCAGTAAAACAAGAATCCAAAAAAGTTCAGAGATTAACATCCCTAAACCATGGATTTGATAAAACTAGTTGGGAAAAATTCAAATGAGTTAGTTATAGAGTCCCTATCAGGAAAAAAAGGATTATGTCTTATAGGTTGTCTTTTTTTTTAAGATTTAATTTTTTTTAGCAGTTCTAGGCTCCCAGCAAAAGTGAGAGGAAGGTACAGAGATTTCCATATGTTGTCTGCCCCTCCCCCACCACACACATTCAGTACCTTCGAGCATTTTTGCCTTCTATATTTTGGGTGCTGTCTGAAACAAGCTGGGCTGCACTTTGTAAAAGTGGGGAAAAGAACCCAACCACCCTACAAATGTCAAAACCTTCAGATATTCAAGATTGTATTCAGTGTGATTAAGGGAGAGAGCGTACTGTAGTATACATTGAAATCAGGCCAACATCCTTATTTATAATCTGTTTGCTAAAATAACATTTTTTACTAGTGCTAGAATTTCACTGAGTATTTTATGTGGGAAAGTGATATTTGTAGTTATCTTTTGATTTAATTCCTTCTTAATGCTTTTTTTTCCCAGTGGGGGTGGTTTATATTTCTTATATTTTAAGAAATAAGGAGGGTTCATTGGAAATTGCATTTTCTAGAGAAAGCAATTTATTAATCCATTAAACTTAAATCTTTGGAAATAAATTGTTAGATTTCTTTATAGTAAAATATAGAAGCAGCTTTCCAAATACCTACAAAATGTAAAGTAGGATCAAAGGTGTCTTTTAGTTAAGTGTGAGTCAAATATACCCACGGACAATGGCCAGACACATATAAAACCATAGAATTGTGAGCCACGACCTGTGCGGCAATTGGCCCAGTGAAGTCAAGACTTGGTCAGTGACTGCCAGCTGATCTATTTTTTTGCTGCTCCCATGCCCATTTTCAATTTAGGGCTAACCAGAGAAAGACAAATAAGTTCCCCAAACCAATCATATAAGAAGTCTTGCTCTAGGTACCCCACCTCCAGTTCCTCTAGGCATTCCTAGAGCCTCCCCTTTTTTGCACCGGAAAGCTTTCCCACTCTCCTGCCTGCCTTAAGCCTCTGCCAAACGCAAGTAAGGTGGTGGCTGACTCCCTTGCTATAATAGACTCTGAATAAATAGCCTTCATTTGCTTTCATTTGGGTAGTCTTTGTTTATTCCTCCAAGTGGAAAGTATGTAGTACTTCTCCAAGCTTTTGAAAATAAACTGAAAACATTCTCAGTGATCTTGGAAAACATAGTCATATGCTCTATTATCCATTAAAACACTAAAAGCTTATCAGGCTAATTACATGACATTTGCCTATAGTCAATCGACTAACAAGTATTTATTGAGACTTGAGACTCTGTTCTGCATTCAGTGGTACGGAAGTTATTGAAGTTGTATTTGAGTGGGCTGGCATTAAAGGCCTATCGACAATCAGTGTTGGGTGGAATACCCGCTATAGTCAAGATTCTGGGATCAGACATTCCCAGAATCAACTTGCTTTGCTATTTACTAGCTCTTTGATCTTCAACCAGTAACTTTGTTTTCCAATCTCAGAATATTCATCTTCATAGTCGGGAATAAAAAGATCTACCTTATAGAACTGTTGTGTATATTAAATTAAATAATTCAACTAAAATGCCTGGCAGTTTGCCTGACAGTAATCATTGCATGCTATGTGATAACTTATTTCATTACATGCCTACAACTGTTTATTTATTTATATATTTATTAAAGATTTTATTTATTTTTAGAGATAGGGGAAGGGAAGGAGAAAGAGAGGGAGAGAAACATCAATGTATGGTTGCCTCTAGTGCGCCCCCAACTGGGGACCTGGCCCGCAACCCCTGCATGTGCTCCAACTGGGAATTGAAATGGCGACCCTTTGTTCACAGGCCAGCGCTTAATCCACTGAGCTACATCAACCAGGGCCCTACCACTATTTTAAATTGCAGGAGATGAATAAAACATAATTTCTCTTCTTGGTAAAATTATCTATTGGAGAGGAAAAAGTAATGTGTATGAAATGATTAAAGAACTTTGTGAGACAATGAATAATTAAGTGTTGAATTGAGTGGCACAGTATTTAAATGCTCTGAGGTTTGGTAGAGGGAAATTAATGTAGTCGAGAGTGGTTTGGAGAGACTGAAAGAAGAGGATGTTAATGTGGATCTGGATCACTGGCAAGATTGGGATTTCCACTTGTCTATTATTAAGGCTCCTATTCCCTACTCAAAACCCACTCCTGAATTCCCAGTAGCCCTTGTGCATCTGTGAAGACCTTGGCTTGATGGGATTGGAGAATTTCAGCAAACTGCAAACTGTGGGAATTAAAAAAGGCTAGATAGGAAGGCCTGATTGTGGAGAGTGGTCTTCAGGATCATATACCTAAAAGTGTTTAGATTTGCATATTGTAAGAAGTGGGAGGCAATGAATACTTTTATCAAGTGATATTTATTGAACATTGATTTAGCTGTAGGGTAGACCAGCAGAAAGGTAAGGGAGACTGAAGTTAGCAGGAAAGTACTGAACTATCTGGCTATATAGATACCAGCCTGGGTTAAGATGGGTGTGGTAGAAACAGAGAGAGGGAAACTTTTTGGAAGAAGAATATCTGGGGCATGGCAAGTGAATGGTTATGGATATTAAGTAACAGTAATAATTACTGCTATGTGGGAGGTAGTATATAAAAGAAATATTCTTTACATAAGTATCTAACAAAAAAAATGAAAACTGCTCCCAATTCAAAGTAACTTTCTTGAAAATGGTAGGCACATTAATTACATGAATATGTGCAGTAGGAAATTTACAGTTCATTAAGTTTGGGTAGTACATTTTAGTAGAACACTGAATCAGTCATTATTCGACAAATAAATGTACTCATTTATGAATATCAAATAATGGTAAACCTACAAACTTGTATAGGAGGTTATTAATACATAGCATTTAGTCAAGTATGAAACAAAGTGGTAAGAAAGTGGGCATCGCATTCCCCCAAGAGCCACGGAAAGAACTGCACTTGTAGGGCCTTTCTCAGCCCACCAGTTAGCCCTTCAGAACTGGTCAGTTATCCCTATACATCCTGCCTTGAGAAGTCTACTTTGGACAATGTTATCATTTCTTGCCACAGCTTGGTTGACTTTAACATAGCAGCTATAAACTGAGGTGCTTTCTTCTTAGTGACCATTTCTGTTGAATACTTTCTTTGAAATAGGTTGCATTGTTTTGTGGCAGCTTGTTGGTGCAGTGTCAAATTGACTTTTTAACTCCATGGCTTGGGTAAAAAAAAAAAAAAAAAAGCAAACAAATTTTTCAAGAGCTCTTCTCTATTTTTAACAATAAGAACAAATATTTTGAACTCTTAATATGTATCAGGCCCTCTGTTTGATGTTCTGTGTTATTTATCTCATTTAACCTTTACAATAATGCTGCAAGGATGACTTTATGATCCCTATATTACAGATGAGTAAACTGAGGCTCAAAATTGGTTAAAATAATGTGGTCAATGGTACATAACCAAGAAGAGGTGGAGTCAGGATTTGGCAGTGTTTATCTGACTCCATAGTCCATTCTCTCAGCACTATACTTCCTCTTACAGAAGGGACAAAATTAGAGATGACTCCAACTTCAATACAGGAATGGGGAGACCATGGCGGGGGAGAAGGCAAAGAGGAGAAATGGCTTGAGGCAGAGTAGGAAGAAGGGAGCTGATAAATTTAGATTAGAATAAGATGGTTAATGAGTAAACATCCAGATAGAAAGATGCTCTGGAATACTTACTACCTCTGTACTCTAATTTTCAAATCATATCTATAAAGTGAATGGCAATATTTGTTGCCAGTTACTATCATATTTTATAACCTTGTATTAAGATCCTAACAGAGAAAATATGAATCAGGAAGGGTGCTTGTCAGACAGACTTAATTTGCAATTAACCACAAAGAATATCTGCCAATTTACCCCTTCTTTTCCTCTAGTACTGCCAGCTCTTTCAACCTTATTTTTCTTAACCTATATTTGAGGTATTTACTACTATAGTAAGTCACACAGATTTTGGAGGGTTTATTCAAATCCAAGAATGATGTAGAACTGATTATATGAGCTATTTTCACCTGAAAAGAACTAAAAAAATCAAAAGAGGGATTCAGTTCAATACTTGCTATAAAAAATAAGCCAGCTGGAGAAAGTCTCAGATTAAGTCTAATTCAACATGATTTAAACAAAAATGCCGTTGGGGACATAACTCATCAATGAGGCTCAGACTTGAATACCTTGCCATGCCAAATGAATTCAAGATACACTAACTACCACTTTGAAATGCAAGAGCTGCTTCCAAGACTGATGCATAGGAACACTGAGCAGGGCTAGCCTTATACAGATGTGGAAAGACCCTCATCATGCTTGACTCCCTTACAATGAATCAATCAAGACAGGATATGTGACAATTCCTTTTGTGAAAAGAGAGTTTTATGGGGAGATGGGGCTCATTATTTAATTTTAAAGACAAAGACTCATCATGAAGAAATAAAATATACGAAGCAAGTTTTGGAGCTAGAAAAACAAGTAAAAATCATCTTCCTGTGCCGCTCCTAACCATAAACTGTAAAATGAAGTATTGTATTAGCTGATAGACAGTTACAGTTAGGATCATCATGGACTTATATGTTAGAAAAATCTTGCTTCAACCTTATTTTTCCTCACTTAGCTTTATGACTGTGAGCAGCTCACTGAAACTCACTGAGTGAAAGTATTCTTATCTGGAAAGGGGGATAAATCCACTTTCTATTGGGATTATTATGAGAAGAACAGGATATGAGTGTACTAGGGTTTCTGAATCATGTATGGTCCATTTCACCCCAGGATCTACAATCTATGAGTCACAAAGTCTGATTAAGGTTTAGACACCTTTTGCCTTCTAATTTCATAAATTTTGCCAGTACCAAAATGGGATGCTGCTACCATGGACCTTTTGCACAGTCCTATGGACTCAGAGATTAGGTAACCTTGCTGGCTGGCCCAAAGACCTTGGTGGCTGTTTCTCACATCACCACATGCTTAAAGGTGTTTGGAAGAGAATAGCCTAGCAGTCACAGATAGTCTGAGTTCAGGGTGGCTGCTTATCTAACCAGGACTTTGATGGGAGGGGCCAAAGAGAAGTAAGGAAAGCGGTAATCTAAAATATTAATTGGAGACACTGAGATAAAGTATAACAGAGGGCTCAGAATAAGACTTAGTGGCTCCCAGAGACGCTTGTGGATTTTTGAAAATCTACTGATGTCTGAGTTAGGGGTACATTCCAACCTTCTGAATCATAATCGGAGTTTGAGGAAGATGTAGGGATGGGAAACTTTTTTTAAAAACATATTGTCTGTGTTTAGCTTACAGCAAGTTATGTTTGTTTCACTACTGTTTTCTAACAACTACTTTTAGCTTTGTCGAATCTTCATACGCTGTTTTTGCTTTTTTAAACTGTAGAGATAAATTTAGACTTATGGAAGAGTTGCAAAAACAGACCTTGAGCCACAAATAAATAATACTTCTGGATTATATACCAAATATTTATTTATATCAATATAAATTCATGAATATATATTTTATTCTTTGGTCTACGATCCAAAAGTTTTGTTTCATATTCGTGTCTCAAGATTTTCTGATGTTGGCCATTGGAAACTTGTTTAGGTTGGCTCCTGTGCTTCTTGCTCTGCTTCTATCCTTTGTGGCCTTTTTCCCTCCCTCCATTCTTCCTGCCCTTTTTCCCTTCCACCCCTCCTCACCCTGGTGTTTCCTTTTTCCTTATTTTCCAGCTTTTTCTTACTTTTTGTAACCACAAGGTCCTCCAGGCTCACCTTGTATTTTTCTAGCCCCATTCTTGGAATCAACCAGTTCTCAAGAATTCCTGGCTTCTTTAATTGGAGAATGGGATTAGAAGTCAAGATCTGGGCAAATGTGCTCACGGCCACCTGGCTGTCTTTGCTTCAGCCTTCTCGATGGACTGAGCTTGACAATATATGCATGTAAACTACACAGGCAAACGTACACAGACATAACACATTGACATTTATTTCTGAGTCATTCTTCCTCCCTCTTTCTGTTTTTCTCTTGCTTTGTGGAGATAAATTATGAGTCCATGTTGATATGTCAGATTCCAAGTTGGTGCCAGCAGGTTCAGTCCAGCCTTTCCCTTTCCTTATTTGTGTCTTCTTTCTCTAACAATGAGAAATATAATTCTTCTTATCTACAGTGTATTTACTTATTTGTTCAACTTTAGTATACAAATAAAAAGTTTCGGAATTCCTAACCCACACTCTATAAAAACAAAACATATTAAATAGACTGTGGTGTTTGCACACAGTTCTGTTTATGTACGGTATCCAACAACCTTTTCAAAGGAACTTAGTTTGACTCCTTTCTTCCCCATCCCCTTCAGTGTGGTTGTGGGATTTACATGTAACTCTGGTAGAGGCATTTGTTAGAGTCTGCATTCCATCTTTACCCATATCTTTGTTGAATTATTTCTTGACACATATTTTTGACATGTACGTGTATAGGTTTGGCAAATGTATAGTCATGTATGCACCACCACAGTTCCACAGAGGAGTTCTACCTGCTGTGCTGCTCCTTTACAGACAACAGTTCTGCCCATTCCATGCCTCCCGACATGTTTCACTTGTTTTCCTCCCTATAGTTTTCCTTTTGCAGAATATCATATAAATGGAATCATACAACACATAGCTTTTAGCATCTGGGTTCTTTCACTTAGCAAAATGCATTTCAGATACACACGCATTAATGCAAGTCCATTCCTTTTTTATCACTGCATAGTGTTCCATTACATGGATGTACAATACTTCAGTTTGTTTTTCTAGTCACCAGTTGAATTATATCTAGCCATTTCCAATTTGCACTCTGAATAAAGGTGCTATAAATAGTCATGTGTAAGTTTTTGTGTGGGTCATATGGTAGGTACATGTTTAACTTTACAGGGAACTCCATACTGCTTTGTAAAATGATTGTACTGTCTTACATTACCACCAGCAATGTATGAGAGTGAGGCAGGATAATAAGAAGCAAGGAAAATTCTTTGGCAAGCGAAACGAGAGAAACTGAGACAAAAAATAATTAAACAAGGGCAAACAGTTTGAGAAATGGGTAGCTAGCTAGTGAATCATAAGGTCTTACCTTCCCTGACCAAGGACACATAGAAGCAAATGATTTATGCATTCCAGACTGTGCCAGGGCAGACCTGACTTGGCCCTGGTCCTTCTTTAATGACATTCTTTAAAGATGAAACTGACCAGAGAATGACCCTGGCCTATCTATATGCTATATACTCATTTTGATAAATTAACATATTGAAGGATACTCCTGCAAAACTAATGTTAAGATCCTGTCCTGAGACCCCCCCTAGGATTCCTGCCTGCAGAAGAGAGATAAAAGCCTCAAGACAAAGAACCCAGCATGGGCTCTCTCTGGAGCATGCCCACACCTTTTTTCAGGCATGAACTTTTCGCTTCCTTTCTCCTAAACTTTTAAGGTTCCCTTGAGAATTGCGACTAGGGTAGCAGCAGGAAGTGGCAGTTCGTCCCAGGCTTATTCCCTGAACCTGTCTCTAAGGCCTCCTTTTCCTCTGACTTTCCAGTGCGCTAAAAGCATCCCTGCCTTGGCTCAGTTATGTCACTGTGACTTACTTCTCAATAAATTCATGCAGGCCAGTATGGGTTATTTCTTTCCTATAACATTTCTAGACAGCCAAAGCAGCCCAACCTAGAATCTTTTCTCTTGCTTCTCCTACCCTAGGCCCTTCCTTTGTTCCACTGCCTTTACCTCTAATAAATGTACCCTCAGAATCACTTGGATTCATGTTGTGAACTCTTTCCTGCATGACGTCAAGAACCCACACACCACAGGCCAGCCCAAAGAAGACCTCCTTTGGGCCAGTCATTGTCCAGTAACAAGAGTTCCAATTGCTCCCCATGTGAACACTTGGTATTCCCAGTTTTTAAAATTTTAGATCTTCTTTAGGCATGGAACAGTAACTTATTTTTGTTTTGATTAAGATTTTTCTAATAACTAATGATATTTAGCATCTTTCTATATGTTTATTTTCTCTCCATATATCTTCTTGGATAAAGAGTCTACTCAGGTCTTCCCCTTCCACTTTTTTGGGTCATTTGTTTTCTTATTGCTAAGTTTTAATAATTATTTATATATTTCAGATATAAACCCTTTGGCACATATGTGTTTGAAAATGTTTTCTTGTAGACTATGGTTTGTGTTTTCATCCTCTTAATAGTGTTTGCTGGAGAACAAAAGTTGTAATTTTAATAAAGTCTTAATTATCAACCTTTTTCTTTTATTGATTGTGTTTTCAGCATCAATTTAAAAACCTTTGATATCACCCCAAATCATACAGGTTTTCTCCTATAAATTCTTCTGAAAATTTGTAATTTTTCAATTTTACACTTAGGTCTATAATCCTTTTTGAATTTTTTAATAAAGTATAAAACACAGTTTGAGGGTTTTTGGCATACAGGTATTCAAATATCCTATATAATTTGTTGAAAAGATAATTCTTTACCAAATTGCCTTTGAATCTTTGTAAAAAAATGATTTGACTGTATTTCTGAAGGCTTATTTCTGGGCTCTTACTCTTTTTCATCGATATATATGTCTATTATTTCTTCAGGACCATAGTTTCTTAATTATTGTATCTTGAATATGCATATTGGAACTCATCCATTCTTTTTCTTTCAAATCTGTTTTATGTATTATATCTCATTTGCCTTTCCATATACATTTTAGAATCGGTTTTTCAACATCTACAGAAGAGCATGCTTGGATTTTGATTGAAATTACATTTAATTTATAGATCAAATCAAAAAGAATTAATATCTGTTAGGCTTTTTCATGTATCAACCTGCCTAGGCTACAATCATAAATTGTTTAACCAAACACTGATCTCAGTGTTGTTGTGAACGTGTTTTGCAGATGTAATTAAATCCCCTCCCTATTTAGTAACTTTGAGTAAGGGATAATTTTATGGATAGCCTGGGTGGCTCTGGTTTAATAAACTGAAAGGCTTTAATGTCAGGGCTGAGGCCTCCTCCAAGGAAAGGAGGAATTCTGCTTGTGGGCACAGTTCTGGTAGGGTATCTGTAGAGTTCTATCCTGTCATGCTCTTCCTTTCCTGACTGCCTATTGGTAAGAGCACTGGCCATGCCTGTGAGATCCAGCATTGCCAGTGATCTGCCTGTATTGACTGCTAGATCTATGGATTTCAGACTTGCTAACCAGACTCACAATTACATAAGCAATTCCTCATAATAAATAGCTCTCTTCCACCTCCCTCTTCCCCTTCCCTGCTTCTCCCTTCACCTTATCTACCTTGTACTAATTTTACCTTTCTTGTTCAACCCTAAGAATACCACATATTAATATTTATGTATAGACTTATCCTTAACTCACTTATAATTCCTGGGAATTTTTTGTAGATATTTTTATATGGACAGAGATATTTTATTATTTTGTGATTTGTACAACTTTTTGTTTTCTTGTAATACTGCAGTGGTTAGTTCTTCAGTAGGATGCAGAACAAGAATTTGTCTTTGCATTGTTTTAGAACTTATGAGAAAGCATTCAACTTTTCTCCATTTAGTATGATGGTGCTTTTTATTGGTAGATGCCCTTTATCAGATTCAAAAAGTTCCCTTCAATTTCTAATTTTCTAGGAGTTTTTATTATGAAATTCTGTTGAATTTTGTCAAATGTTTTTTTCATTACCATTAATGGCTTTTTTGTTTATTTTTGTCTCATTTGTAGATTAAATCTGCCTTTTGAAATAATTATAGATTCAAGGAAATATATTGATAGATTTTTTGAATGCTAATCTAATTTAGATTGAATGCTAATCTAACTTTGCAGTTTATCCTAGCATAAACTCTATGATGTATTTTCCTATTTTTATATTGATGAGTATGATTGGCTAATATTTTGTCAAGGATAATTTGTGCATCTATACTCATTAGGAATATTGGTTTGTAGTTTTCTTTTCTCATTTTTCTTTTTCTCATTTTGTTATAAGGCCAATGCTGGCCTTATAAAATAGGTTGGGAATAAGAAATGATAATTATATTTGTACATAGACAAATATCAATTATTCTCTTCTGTTTTCTGGAAGAGGTTATACAGATTGTATCTTTCTTTCATAAATGTTTGTCATAATTCAGCAATGAAATAATCTGGGAGTGGAGTTTTCTTCATAGAAGTTATTAGAGCAGGAATTTAATTACTTTAATAAATACAGGGCTATTGAATTTACCTACAGATTTTTTTTTTTTTGGTAATTTGTGTTTTTCAAGGATTGATCCACTTCATCTAAGATGTCAATTTTTATGTATGTAGTGTTTTGCAATAGTTCTAATTTCTTTCTTTGATATCTCTGGGGTTTGTGCTGATATCCTCTTGTCCTGATATTGGTTATTTGTATCATCTATGTCTTTTTTTCTTGGTCAGTATGGCTAGCAATTTATCAGTTTTCTTAATGTTTTCAAAGTATTAATTTTGGTTGCATAGATTTTTCTGTACTGATTTTTGTTTATGTATTTATTTTTATTTACTGCCCTCTACTTGCCTTGGGTTTAGTTTCTTCTTTTTCTAGTTTCTTAAAGTGAAAGTAGATTATTGATTATTGAAAGCATAGATTATTGAAAGCATAGATTATTGATTTATGATCTTTTTCATTCTTTTCCAATGTAAGTATTTAAATGCTACAAGTATCCTTTTAAACATTGCTTTACTTGCATGCCACAAATTTTGATGTTTTATTTAACTTAATTTTTTGAAACTTTATTTTTCACCCTTCAACTATTTAGAACTAAGTTTTCATATTCAAACATCTGGGGACTTTTCCATGTATCCTGTTACTGACTTTCAATTTTATTCCATTACATCTAAGAACATGATTTTGTATGATTTATTTTTAAAAAATGTATTCAGGTTTGTTTTATGGACCAGTATGAGATTGCCTGGGTTGGAACTTTGTTGTTGCCATGAAGTATATATCTGTGCTCTAAGAGATACTTTTTGTGTGTGTGTGTGTGGGGGGGGGAGGCGTTTGTCTGTTGAATTCTGAGTTTTATATCTTGCTTTGCGCTGTGCCTCAAAGAAGATTGCGTTCAATGTTTTTATTCTTTTCTTGATCCTTCCCATCAGTATTTTGCTGCTACTTATTATTTGAATTTATTACCTTGGAGCTAGAGTGTTGGTCTTTGTTTATTTGTTTGTTTGTTTGTTTGGTTTGTGGGGTTTTTTTGGCTGTTGAATTTTCTGAAATGTAGACCAATTCCTTTTCTCTTTCTCTTTTTCTTATTGTTGCTCAAGTGCAATTGTTTCCATTGTCCCCCCACCCCAGCACCATCCCTACCTCCCACCCTTGGTCCTACACCCCTTTGCCTTTGTCCATGTGTCCTTTATACGTGTTCCTTGATGACACTTCCCCCGTTGTTATTCCCTCCTACCTCCCCTTTGTTATTCCCTCCTACCTCCCCTCTGGTTATGGTCAATTTGTCCTTTATTCCATGCCTCTGGTTATATTGTTCTTGCTTGTTTGTTTTGTTGCTTAGGTTCCACTTATAAGTAAGATCATATGGTATTTCTCTTTCATTGCCTGACTTGTTTCATTTAGCATAATGCTCTCCAGTTCCATCCATGCTGTTGTGAAGGTTAGGAGCTCCTTCTTTCTTTCTGCTGCATAGTATTCTGTTGTATAAATGTACCATGGTTTTTTGATGCACTCATTTTTTGATGGGCACTTAGGCTGTTTCCAGCACTTGGCTATTGTAAATTGTGCTTCTGTGAACATTAGGATACAAAGGTTCTTTTGAATTGGTGTTTCAAGATCCTTAGGATATACTCCCAACAAGGGAATTTCTGGGTCAAAAGGCAGTTCCATTTTTAGTTTTCCAAGGAAATTCCTTACCATTTTCCACAGTGGCTGCACCAGTCTGCATTCCCACCAACAGTGTACTAGGTTCCCTTTTCTCCACAACCTCACCAGCACTTGTTATTTGTTGATTAGGTTATGACACAGCCATTCTGACTGGTGTGAAGTGGTATCTCATTGTGGTTTTAATTTGCATCTTTCTGATGGCTAGTGATGCTGAGGATCCTTTAATATGTCTCTGGGCCCTCTGTATGTACTCTTTGGAGAACTGTCTTTTCAGGTCCTTTGCCCATTTTTTAATTGGATTGTTTGTCTTCCTGGAGCAGAGTCATATGAGTTTTATGTAGAGATCAATTTGGAGATCAAACCCTTGTCCGAGGTATCATTTGCTAATATATTTTCCCACACACTTGGTTCCCTATTCATTTTGCTGGTACTTTCCTTAGCCATGCAGAAGCTTTTTATTTTGATGAAGTCCCATTTGTTTATTCTTTCCTTTATGTTCCTTGCTCTAGTGGATATATCAGTGAAAATATTGCTGCATGGAACATCTGAGATTTTCCCCCATGTTTTCCTGTAGGACTTTTATGGTGTCGCCACTTATATTTAAGTCTTTTATGTGTGTTGAGTTTTTTTGTATATTGTGTTAATTTGTGGTCCAGTTTCTTTTCTTTTTTTTTTTTTTTTTGCATGTAGCTGTCCAGATCTCCCAACACCATTTGTTGAAGAGGCTAGTTTTACTCTGTTTTATGTTTCTGCCCCCTTTGTTGAGTATTAATTGACCATAGAGACTTGGGTATATTTCTGGGCTCTCTATTCTGTTCCACTGATTGATGTGTCTGTTTTTATGCCAGTACCAGACTGTTTTGATTACTCTGACCTGCTAATATAGTTTGATGTCAGGTATTGTGATGCCTCCTATTTTGTTCTTCTCTCTCAAAATTCCTGCAGCTATCCAGTATCATTTATGGTTCCACATAAATTTTTGAAATGTTTGTTCTATATCTGTGAAATATGTCATTGGTATTTTAATAGGGATTTCATTGAATCTATAAATTTCTTTGGGTATTATGGACATTTTGATGATGTTAATTCTTCCAATCCATGAACATGCTATATGCTTCCATTTATTTGTGTCTTCCTTAATTTCTTTATTCGTTGTTGTGTAGTTTTCTGATAGCAGGTCTTGTACTATCAATAAATGCAGAAAAAAGCATTTGAAAAGGTACAGCACCCACTTATGATAAAAAATAAAACTCAGCAAAGTGGGAGTAGAGGGAGCATACCTCAATATAATAAAGGCCATATACAAACTTACAGCCAACATTATACTTACAGGGCAAAAACTAAAAGCTTTCCCACTAAGATCAGGAACTAGACAAGGATGTCTGCTTTCACCACTTCTATTCAGAATAGTATTGGAAGTCCTAGTCACAGCAATCAGGCAAGAAAAGCAAATAAAAAGCATCCAAATTGACAAGAAGGAAGCAAAACTGTCATTGTTTGCAGATAACATGAGATTGTATGTAGAAAATACTATAGATTCCATGAAAAAATTACTGAATCTAATAAGTGAATGTGGCAAAACTGCAGGGTACAAAGTCAATATTCACAAATTGAAGGTATTTTTGTATACCAACAATGAAATATCAGAAACAGAAATTAGGGAAAAAATCCCATTTGATATAGCAAAAAGAAAAATAAAGTACCTAGGAATAAACCTAACCAAGGAGGTCTTTGTTGTTTTTATCAATCCTTTGATTTAGGCATGCATTATTCATCTGCGTCTTGGAGGTGGGAACTTCTTCTTCCCCTCCCCTGACTATAGTTGTGAGGTAAGTATAATCTTGCTACTTCGCTAGTGTCAAACTAACTCAAAAAGAGTCTGGAAATAAAGGTCTTAGAGTTTGTAACTTTGAAAGTTGCAAAAACCCATCTAGGCAAAAACTCAAAAGTATTCTAAAGAAGAAAGAAAAGTTAACAGTTTCTATAATAAAAAGTGAATTCTTGAGAATAATCTTATAGTAAAAATTACATTCTTAGTTCTAGGATTGATCCAAGATGGATATCAGTCAGATGTCAGGCAGTCTGGATGATGGATGCCAGGTGGTCTAGAAAATCAATGTCACAAGGTTTGGTCTTGTCCAGTGGTCTGGATAATGGATATCAGGTGGCCTGGATATATGAGTTCTTCAGGGGGTAATCAGAGAATTATCTGGAACTTTGATGTGTATCCAGACATGGACACACAACTGAAAATTTCAAAAAGTTTACGTTTCCAGGCTAATTAGAGCAAGAATAGAATTACTTTCTTGTGCTTACTTGATTTTAGTAATGTAGCAGCTTAACTAGAATGACTACATATTATTTCTTTACTCTGCTCCTCACTAGGCTTTGATTTCCTTCTGTTCCCTTCCTCCAGCTGCTTTGAGTTTTAAAAGGTGCTCTAAGAGCAGTAGTAGTTTCTTGTCTCTCCTGCATTTCTACTCTTCTCCTGCATGTCTGCACTACAGTGGGTGCTTCTAAGGGCTCTTTCTGATCTTTTCTGTGAACAGCCAATGGGGATTGTAGAGAAAGAGTCTGGAAGTAGGTGTAAACTCAATTTCTGCAGCCCCCAGACATTTTACACTGTCTGGCTAGTACACACTTGGCTGTTGCCAGTTTTTCAACTCTGTTGCTATCTTAAGACTTTAACTGGTATCTGGTTATATCTGTCCCACCCAGCTATGTGTTCCATCTTCTCCATCCTTCCATGTGCCATTTCTTCTTAGAATTTGGACCAATGATTGCTCTGCAACCTCACTTCTCCAATGGGTTCAAAAAGTCATGAATTCTAAGTGAGTATGGTTATTTTGTTGTGAGGGTGGAGCAAGGTCCTTCCAGCTCTCTGCTGGAGCAGGTAGAGGAACCCTTAGCTTTTTAATTCATTACTTTTTACATTTACCTTTATGCATTGTACCTTTTAGTCTTTGGGCTCATTTTGCTGTGTTTTATTCCCTCCCATATTTTATGTTATGTTCATGCTTAGTTCATGGCAACAAAACAAACTCAAACAAGTCTATATGGTAAAGTAACACTTGCTGTGCCCTATAAATAATCAAGTGTAAACTAATGATGGCAGCTTTGCTTTGAGATTATGAACAATCCTTCTGTGGTAGTATTTTTTATTATAAGAGGGATTACAGTTAGGAAAATATTTGTGCTTCCATGGAAAACTATGCATTGTCTGCATATAACACACCCTTTGAGTTATCTTGTTCTGCTGTTGTCATTGTTTCTGAGATATTTTATAACACTTCAAGTAACTGAGAACCTCACAAAATAATTCTTGTCCATATACACGCAGATTCTGTCTTGCTTGTTAGAGATTCAACTGATTTTCCTCTTCTCCTGTGGAAAAACCAGTTTTACTTCTATTTGCATATTCTTTTCTATATTCCTGATCTACTAATCTGTCTGTTCTTTGGATTCTCTTAAACAGTTATAATATATGCTTGATTTCCTTGTTGGTTAATGAATAGAATAAAATCTTTAACACATGTTTAGTTTTATATCTCTACAGGAATCATGATTTTACCTTTCAACAAAACAATCTTTTAGCATGGTTATGCATTTGTCACTAAGCAATACCTTTGCTACATTCCTCAAATTTTGTTGCATAGTATTTTAGTTACTTCCTATTTACTGGTATCTTATAATTTGCATTATTCTTTTTTCTTTGATCTCTGAATTGTTTAGAATTTTATAATGTTTGTGAATATGTTTTTCTCTTGCTTTATTTTTGTTGACTTCTAACTTATTCACTTTGTAGTTGAAAATTACATGTCATCAATTTTTAAATTGTTCTACTTGTGCTTCAAAAGAATAAAAGCTGTTGAATTGTTGAATGTAATATTCTCTATATACCCACTAGGTAAAATGTATTAGTTTTTTATTTTTAAATCTTTTATTGCCAATTTTTTATGCTTTACTTATTGAATACTGAGGGGGAAGTGCTAAATATTTCACTAGAATGATGGATTTGTTAATTTCTTGTAGTTCTGTGAAGATACCTAAGTGTAGATTTGAGGTCTAAACAAGTTTAGAATTATTATTCTTCCCATAAAATAAGCTATTTTTCATTATGACCCTTCTGACACCTCCTTGTTTGAAAGTCTATTTTGTCTAAAATTATTATAGCTACATGGTTTTATTTGAGTTGGCATTTGTTTGATGTATTAGTTGGGATACAGGCTGAATTTTAGTAACAAAGATCTCCACTGAACAATGGCTTCAGTAAAAAACAAGTCTTTTCCTACCTAATCTTTGAGGATTTGGAGATGGACAGTACAGGGAGTATCAGACACCTGTGTTTCCATAAGTTTTCTAAGGACTTAGGCTTCAATCTCATTGTTTTTCTAATCTTCAGGTGAAGACCTCATTCACATAGTCAGAGATGTTTCACTCCATTCCTGGCTCCCTTCTCCCTTTTTCTACAGGAAGGAGAGAAAGTAGAGTTGAAGTTATACGTATTTTAAATATTTTTTAGTCCTAACAAAGGACATGTTTTTATTGGTTTTAGAGAGGGGCGGGGGGGGTGGGGAGAGAGAGAGAGAGAGAAATGGAGAAATCGATAGGTTGCTTCTTGAATGCACCCCACTTGGTATGTGCCCTGACCAAGAACCGAACCAAACCTGCAACATACTGAACATACTGGTGCAGTGGGCAGTGCTCCAACAAACTGAGCCACTCAGCCAGGGTATGTGTGTATTCTTTAAAAAGACTTGACCTGGAAGTTGCGTAAGCTGCTGCAGCTCACTCCCTATTGGCTATACCTAACCACAAGGCAGTCGATAAATCTGACAAGGCATGCACACATCCAGAGTATCTGGATAGTGGGGAAAAACCAGACTCTGTTCTAAAGCTGTCTCCAGTAAATCTGTCTCCATCTTATCTCTAGTTTGGATCTTATGACTTCATATTTTAAGGTAGGGGTTAGCAAACTATTTCTGCAAATAGGCAGATTAAATATCTTAGCCTTTGGAGGTCAAATGTGTTCTCTGTTACAGCATATCATCTAAAACCGTGAGAACCATTCTTAGTCCAAGGCCATATATAATTGGGCTGGGGCGGGTCAGGGCCTGTGCGCTGTGGTTTGACAACTCTGTTTTGGTCTTACTTATAAACAATATGAAGTTATGCAAAAATACTTTGATTAGTTTTTTATTTTAACTGAGTGGTTTAATCCATTTACTTTTTAAAAAACTAAAGCTTTGTTTATTCTGAAATAAAATGGTCATTTCTGTAAAAATCCTTGAAAACATACAGAAAAATCCCCCTAGAGATAATAAGTTTAGCAAGGTTATAGGACACACAGCCAATGTAAAAATAATCAACTGCATTTCTTTATAATGTCAGTGAATGATTAGAAATTAGAATTTAAAAAATCATTTATTATGATAGCAACACAAATATGGAATACATAGGGTAAGATCTGAACGGTGAAAACTACAAAGACGTTAATCATGAAGATTAAAGAAAATCTAAATAAATACCGTGCTTATGAATTGAAAAACTGAAAATAGTTAAAATTTCAACTTTTACCACATTTAATCAATCTATAGATTCAGTGCAATCCAGCAGGCTTTATTACTGTTGTTATTATTATATTGTAGAAACTAACAACATTATCCTAACATTTAAATGAAATTACAAAGAATCTAGAATAGCCATATCGAGTTTATTTTTTAAAATATTTTTCTGTTTCTTCCTTTCCCTGCTGCCCACCCTCCTTTATTTGCCTTTTTTGGATTGAGATTTTATTTTTAACTTTTATTTTAAAATCAACACTTGTTTGGGAAATTATATGTTTTGTATCTATGTAGTTGTTAATCTAGCTATTTTTAAGATTCATTCAATCTGGTATTATATCACACATTTTGTAGCTTCATGAAAACGCCACTGCACACTTCAGGGAAAAGAAGGGTGAAAAAAGCAAATAATATCTTAATATTATTATGAAAATAGTTATGTTCTGGTAGCCCTTTGATAACGTCTCAGGGATCCCCAGGGATACGAAGAACACACTTTGGGAACCTGAAGTTTCAGGAACTAGTATTTATTTTTTAAGCAGGTTATTCTGGAAATATTTGGCTGAAACCCACTGTCGGATCCTCAGCAGCTTCAAAGCATTAGGTGTTTCGAAAGGGAGGGGGACCTAGAGTGGAAAACAGTTCAGTTTTTCTTCCTTTACTATTTTCCTTGGGATTGATGCTTCTGATCTGCTTCTCTCTTTAATTTCACCCTCTTTTTCCTGCTAGACTTTCCAAACTGCTTTGCTAAGCCCTTTATAACTTTCCAGTTTAGGATCTTGGAGAGTCTGCATTAAAAAAATTGGGTAGAAATACTGGTTATTTAAGAGAAATAACAGGCTCACACCAAATCATGTTAGTAAGATGAGTCTGCCTGGTTTCAGTTTCCAAAGTCTGATTTGTTTACGTAAAAATTCAGCTTTGCCCTACACATAAGTTATGAGTCAATTTTGACTTTCATCAGTGAAAGTCAATTTCTTTGATTTAAAAAATGATTCTATATAATTAACTAAAGCTAAGTTTAAGTCATGGAATGTCTCTGAAGCCATTTTATCTTTAAAAAATATGGGAAATTGGTATCTGAAAACATCCGTATATTGGATATTTAAGTAAAAGGCAAGCTCTTGGCTGAAATTTTTATATTTAGTGGTCTTTTAAACTAACAAATATCCTAGCTAATACACTTGATTTTCTCACAATAAGTCTTAGTATTCAAAATTACAGTGTTATTATCTCTAAAAAACAATAAAGCCTTGATTTTTATGGTTGATTAACTAGGTTATTGCAAATCACGTCAACTTGAGTTTGGCATGTCTCCCAGAAAGCAAACTTCCCAGGCTAAACTCAAAGTTCCTTTTTCCATAACAAAGATCTGAATCCATAAAATCCCTTGAGATTTTTTTGCATCCAAAACAGACATTTCCCAGGGTTTCATATGGTTTTCTGGAAAGCTCTTGACCCAACAAATAGTTCCATATGGAGGCAGCTGAGCTAATGAAACTTCATTTCCTGTGAATTCATCTTACTTTAGATATTCTATTCAAGTCATCCTTTCAGCAGTCACTGGTCCCTTCTTCTATCCCAGCCTGTGTTTTGTTGAGGGAAGCTATAGTCATCATCAGTGATCTGACAAAGTATCTTACTTTAGCAATCAGGTTAGTAGGGTATGTTATTTGGGGATTTATTAGATGACATTTGTACCTTTGTAATAATAGAATGTGCACAGAGTAAGTGGCAATTAAGTTTTAAATATATGCCATAGCAGGGATATCAGGAATGTTCTGGAAAAGTGTGGTTTCTTGACAATAGAAAACTCAATGACATTGCGATATTTTACATTTGAAGACATATTTATTTCAGATTTACCTGGGAAAATCACTTAGTCTCTTTGTAGCAGATACTGTCTGTCAATATTCCACTCTATGCCCTGGAATTCCTTTAACCTTATTTTTTGCATCCCTCCCTTAGCTTTTGGTCCTAATGATTGGTGCCTGTGGCTGTCTTTGTAGAACTGTTCTTGGTTCTTGGACCAATAATGGGGATCCAGAGTGCAGGTGGGGGAGGGGTGTAAAGGCCCAACCCCTTTCAGAGCTCATCTGCTGAATCCTGCAGAAGCTGGGACTTTGCCTGAAATCACACCTAGATTCTGCCCTTTCTAAACTGGGGTACTAATTCTTACTACACAGGACTACTGTAAAAATAAGATGACATTGTACTTGTGGAAGGATTGATGAATAATTAAATAGCCTGATCGAAATGACTTGTTCTAACCCCAAAGCAGGATGTCACATAGATATGGCTACCTGAAGCACTAACTTGAGAATTTAAACCCTACTCTAGGCCTATTGGATTTAAATAAAAAGCATAGTCAGTTAGTATGCAAATCACTTAGTCACTCTTTCCCTAAATCTAAAAGAAATGAAAAGAAATAATGCTTGTTTTAAAAACTGGGTGGAGAAAGATGTGGGGGAGCTTAAAGAAACTACCCCAAAACATGTTAAAATGAACAAATATCACCTAAAAACTTTTCGACTCTCTAAACTCTGTTTTGTGTCTAGTAACAACTCTGGGCCTCTTTAGAAAAATGCATATATCATAAATTTTGCATTCTATTTCAGGGCACCCTGAAATATAGCCCTTTATTTAAGAAATTTTGCAGGGGTTGGCAGGATTTTCATGTCAAGGACCTTTTCTCAAGATGTTTTTAAATTGTAAAATAATATTCATAGACTTGCAAAGGAAATCAATGATAATGAAATAGAGTTCTACCCACAGATCACATGAGCACCTACAACACCAAGTCAAGAACCCCTGCAGTGAGGAAAGGGAGTGGTGAAAGCCCAAGGCCTTGGCCTCCCTGAGAAACCTACCTCACTCTTGACTAAGCCTGGGCCAGCTGGTGAGGCCATTCCTTGTTTCTTCCCATCCATACCTAAGTCCTTGGCTCTGGGCTGTCACACTGGTAGTCACTGGCACTGAGGACAAGCTTTAGGAAAGCCTGGAAAAGCCCAAGCCAGAAGCATTCAGGTCTATAAATTATTTTTAATAAGTAAATATGTACATAATGCAGATACATAAGGCACAAAAGGTTATGTAGAATGAAATGAAAGCCTCCTTCCATCTGTGTTCTACAGTTTACTCCTTTGCCACAGGGGTGTCCAACCTGCGGCCCATAGGCCACATGTGACCCAGGATGGCTATGAATGAGGCCCAACACAAAATCATAAATTTACTTAAAACCTTTTGTTTTTGCTTATCAGTTTTCATTAGTGTTTGTGTATTTAATGTGTGGCCCAAGACAACTCTTCTTCTTCCAGCGTGGCCCAGAGACACCAGAAGGTTGGTCACGCCTGAAGCGGCTGCTATTTGTTTTCTGTATGTCCCTCCCAGACGTTAGGCACACAAACACAGGTGCACACACATGGAGCAAAATGTTCTTGTTTTCTTTTGCTACACAAACTGTACTGAACTTTCTTTTTCTTAATACGTCTTAGAGATCGATTTATCTTAATAACAAGTTGCTAATTCAGTAGTTTTGATAACAACATTGTCTTCTAGTTATCAGAATTGATTTTAGTCCCTACTGATAAACATTCAGATAGTTTTCAGTCTTTTGATTTTATAAAACAATGCTGCAACTAATATAACTTTATTATATTATTGTTTCTCTTTATGTTTTTAAAAATTCCTCCTTATTTTAGTTTTGTTTATTATTATATTTGGAAAGTCTGATTTCACATTTTTTACTGGTATCATCTTAAATAACATATAATATACTTAAGCGTCTTTTTTTTTTTTTTTTGGACAGCATCTACGTATAGCCCACTGTAAGAAACATTTGTGCATTTTCACTTTTTACCACTTTGCTTCCCCTCGCCCAGTTTTGACTTCATTATCATTGACTTTTCAAGGGTTTACTTTTGTATTTTTAAGTGCTTAGACTTCTATTAATTGATTTATCAGTTTTACATATCTTTTGAAACCTTATTTTAATATGTAAATATATCATTGTATTTCCATTGCTTCTCATCTCTGACCACTATCCCCACATTTTAATCATTATATTTATATTTATATTTGTACATCATTGCAGTTTGCAATTGC
The DNA here is from genome assembly GCA_039655065.1 of Glossophaga mutica. Classification (NCBI taxonomy): domain Eukaryota; kingdom Metazoa; phylum Chordata; class Mammalia; order Chiroptera; family Phyllostomidae; genus Glossophaga; species Glossophaga mutica. Next base: position 97,623,589 of record CM077309.1, on the reverse strand, counting down.
AAAAGATCTCATTTTGCTCTATAGCCGTAGGCTGGTTTCATCCTAACCCTGCATTTAAGGGACCCAGCACTCAGGCGCTAACTCTCCTTTGTCAAGATTTCCCCTCATTTACTCACTGGCTTAAATCCATCTTCTGATGTTTTTTCAAGAAGAGCTCATGAGAAGTATATTCTTTAAGTTTTTGCATCTTTGAACTTATTTCTCTGCTGCCTTTAAAAATTTTCAATTTATTTTTGACTTACAGAAAAGTTATAAAAACAACATTATATTTTTCTATGTAAATATTTTACATGACTATAGCACAATTACCAAAAAAAGAAAATTAGCTTTGGTATAATCTGTTAACTACAGATCTTATTTGAATTTCCCCAATTTTGAAATTGATAATCTATTTTTGTTTTTGTTTTTGTTTTTTTCTGTTCTAAGATCCTCTTAGGATCTCACAGTGAAATTCTTGTGTTCCATAGTCTCCTCCAATCTGTGAGTTTCCCATCTATTATTTTGTAGAATTCTTTCCATTTCAGTTTGTCCAATGTTGTCTGTGACTGGGCGTGCACTTTCTGAGCCCTGCTGTCTCTCCCTGGTCAAGTGTGATGCCACTGTTTCCCAGTGCCACTCTAGCTTCTGTGGGGAAGTCTGAGGTCAGCATGCTCTTTCATTATCATTTCTGAAGGGAAGCGTTCTTCCTACACCAGTTAGCAGGAAACCTTCCTGGCATCTGTGAGGCCCACTAAGACTGATGTGCAAGGGACTTCAGTGTTTCCTTCTCCCTGTGTGACCATGAGTGGCAGGTGCAGGTTGTGCCATGCACAGGTATGAAGATGCGGCTCTTCCCTCCTCATCCCTGACTCCTTAACTGCTCCATAATGTCACATAAGGCTAAGGCAGATTTCTACAGCAATTTATTTATTTTACCAATGCTGACACTTACTATTTCATTTCTCTTTCTCCTCATTGCTTTCTGGTATTTTAAGACAAGAGGGTAGGGGTGCAGAAGTTGCTATTGCACTTCTGGATGCTGTGGATGTGTAGGTGGCCAGGGAAGGAAACAGGCTGATGCAAAAGTACTTTCAGAAAGCTGGAATATTCCGGGCCTCTGAGAGCATACTACTTGTCTTGACAAGCAGAGCCTACTGGCAAGGCCTGCCTCATTTACAACAGATCTCAACCTGTCTACAGTATACAATCAGGTGACCTAACAAAGAACCCCAAATACAAAAGTCTGGCAGGTGAATCCCAGCATTGATCTATTTACCTGTCAGGAATAACCACTGTTGGTGTCTTAATTAAACCATGTGGAGTCTTATTGCCTTAGTTGCCTTCTTTTATGAAACTATACAGAGATTGGTAAGTTTACTTTAGTCTGAAATATTTGTCCTGCATCCCCTATAATTTTCTGTCACCTCCTCAGAAAGCACATACTCCTGAAGGATCCCATTTGGGTTTCTGAGTACATTTTTCTAGAGATACAAAATTGAAAATAGGCTCTCACATCATTGAAACTATGCATTAGTGGGTCCACTTTGGTTCACTATGGATTAAGTAGTCTTTGCAGTCTTGTCTTAAAACCTAACTATCATATGTAACACTGTTTCCATGGCGAAATACATTCCAGATCCAAATTACTGCCTTACCACATGTACTTGCCAGCTCCACCTCAGCTACCAAAGTGACAGGCGCAGGGTATCTCCTCAGTGGAGGAAGCTCCACGCAGAGCCAAGGAGTAGAGTGAAGATGACAGAATCTGATGCGCCGGCCCCTGGTAGATTTTCAATGGCTCCTCAATAGGTGACTGTCCACATGGAAGATTAAAAGTCATTTTCTTACTAGCGAAGAACTGGTCTTAAGCAACATGATGAAAAGAGTTGCCTATTCCTATGTCATGAGTGGGAGGTGAGACCTTTGGTGGGAGAACTTCGGACCAAATGCTTAAGTTCTTGCTCTTCATTATTTCCATCTGAAAATTGGAAATTGAAATGAAATATTATTATTACATTAGCTGCAAGGCCTGGATGATAGGTGCATGATGTTATATCAATTAGAAAATTTTAAGGTAGAAAAGACACTACTTCCCTCTTGTGTTTACCTATACCCCTTCCATCGAACATACTCCATGTATTTATATTGTTTATACTAATTTCAACTTCTGAAACCACTGTAATTGTAGCCCATTTAGATCTGTACACTTTCTACTGCTGAATGTTTATCGTCACAGTGGTTTTCTTGAGCTCTCAATTAAATACTCACACTCCGACTTTTCGGACTCCTTGTTTGAGGTACTCTGAAAAGGTGGAAATTGATTATTAATGGTTATTTTCAGCTGAAAAAAGTAGCAAATAGTATGACAATATTTCATGAATTTTTAAACATTATTGCTGTAAGTGTTCTCTATGAATTTTATCCTGAGGCCTTATTAAATATAAAAAATTCTTATCTCAAGTACAAGTAAATATAGAACATATATCAGTCTTGGTAAAAATAATTACATTCTTATTAAGAGGCACACATGCTCTAGTATTGTACCTGAACGCGGGCCCAGCTGCCTGCCCCTATGAAAGCCAGTACTGGAGAGGCAGGTGCTGATGGAAGGGGGAGTGGTTTATTCAGATGCCAGCCGTTTGGAAGAGGAGGTACTCATGTTGCAAAGCCCATCTCCACCTCTCAGTGGAGGCAGAGGTTTTTATGAGCAGGAGAGGGGAACAGAACAAAGAGATCAAGGGAGGAGTTTGCAAAGTTCTATATGTGCAGATGAGCACAGTCCATTCCGATGAGGCCAGTGACGGCCCAGTGTGTGTCATCCTGGTTTAGTCATCCTCACTTCACGTCATTCTGGCTCCATGGTTAAACGGTTGACAAATCTCCCAGAGCCAGAATGCCTGAAGGTTGGGGTCTATATCTTCTGAAGTTAGTTCCTAAGATTCTTATATAAACATACTGTTCATCTACAAGCCACATATTAGTCAGAGTCAGCACATACATAAGCAATGTCAAAGGAACGGTGGGTTACAATTTACAATTTCCTACCATTACAATTTTATACTGTTACAGTGTGTTCACTTGAGAAAAGGGTAAAATTTAACATTCTTCACCTGAAGTGCTTCGTGTATAATAGTAAACTGCTGTCTGCAACTTCCCTGTAAAATCTAAGAATATGCTTCAGATCAGCAGTCCATGGTTCAAGGCTCAGGGATAACAGAGTGTAAACTACCTGAGTTGCTGTGGTTAAGAGCAAGTTGTTTTCAGAACACGATGTGCTGATGCCCAGGCTCAGCAGACAGTAGCAGGGAGAGGCCAGTGAACATCCTGAGAGCCTGAAAGTCATGGAGAAGTGCCTTAGAGGTCACCTTCAGGGAGGAAGAGCAGCATTTTGGTCTCCTCCCCCTCTTCACTGGGCTGATGTGACTTTCTAACCTGTTTTTTATATCTTAAATATACCAATAAATACTTGTGTGTGTGCATATGTGTGTTTGAAAGAAAAAAAACTTTCAAAGGAACCACTCAACCCAGCTTTACAATGGTGGGGATTTAGCTCTTTCCCCCAATAGCTCTTTCCTCCTGGGGTCTAAGCAGGGATTGTAATCTCAGGTTTGAGCTCTAGGAGAAGGTTTTTCTAATGTTTTATTCATAAACTGATCCATTTACTGAGATCTACCATGTGTCAGTTAGCGTTCTAAGTGCTAGGACTGTAGCAGTGAACAAAAAAAAAAGAATGCGTTTCTTGTTTAATGGAGTCAAACTTCCAATGGTAGAAAGTTAAAATGTATATAAGTATGTAATATCTTTTGAGATAGTGGTAAGTGATGGAGGAAATAAAGCAGAAGGGGATGCAGAGGCATGGGGCCACTGTTTGAGGATATATTTCTCCTTGAGGAGATGATTTTTGAGCCGATTTAACTGTAGTAAATGAGAGGGTGGGCCCTGGGGAGGTCTAGGGGTGAGGAGGTGCAGTCAGGAGAATCAGTAAATTCACAGGCCCACGGGAAGAATTGGATTTGACCTCAAGAAGCCCTGCACAGAGGTCAGAAAGGCTGGTTGAAGTGAGGGAGAGGGAGAGGTGAGAAGGGTAGAGAAGTGACCAGGAGCCAGATCATGTGGGTACGGGGAGGTCATGGTCAGAACCTCCTTATAGGTAAGATGGAAAGTCTCAGGTTTAAAGTGGATTTATCACTTTAAATTCTGAGTTACGGCATTAGAGAAAGTTAAGATATTATAAGTCAAAATTAATTTCAGAGTGTTATAATAAAAGCATTCATTTGTGCAAAAAGAGCTGCCTCTCAAGAGATACAGATTCAAGTAGCAACCTAAATGGTGCTCGGCCATTGCAGACCAGAGGTCACCTTTTACGGAGAATTTCCTGCCCTCTGTTTCCATTTTGGTGCTTTCATGTGCAGTTCTGCTTGGTTGGTATAGATGCAAATGATACAGTTTGCGTAGTTCAGATTGGACGTGGCAGGTCTCAGTCCATCGGTGGAAAGAGGAAACCAGGGTTTCCCTGCTGCGGTTGACTCAGATGTGTGAACAAGCAGGGCATAGTGCAGAATGTCTATCAGAAGTTCTTGATATGCAGAGTATGTGAGGTGCCCTGTCAGCAAATTTATAAAATTCAGGGTCTTTGTTGGCCACGGAGAGTTCATCTCGGCAGATAAATTTTCTCGGGCTTCACATTGAGTAAATCTTTCTTCCCAGAGTCCATAAAATGAATAAGCATTATTTCTGCCCTCATGTATTATAATCCAGTGGTATGGATGTAGAAAGAATTACTTATATAAAGTTAAATCTTGTGTGCCTTATGTAATATATTCTATGGTCTTTTGTTCTTAGGAGGAGGAAAAATTGGTATAGCTAGAACACAAACATGGAGTCAGTTTTGTGTAAAGCAAAAATTTATAAATTCTCATTTGACAAAGTAACACAGATTTTGAATCTAAAACATGAGTTAACTCCACCACAAAGGAGATATTATAAACTAGAAAAGGTAAAAACACAGTAATTTGACATTCTTTCTTATTTCCTCACTGGCAACAGGCATTGCCCGTGAACTAGATCACCCTCCTCTGATTATGCTGTGTTTTGGAATTGTTTTCAACACAGGAATCTAAGCTGCACCCAGCCATCAGCTAGAGTTGAGCATATGAGACATGGTTATAAATTTATTCACTATCTGACAGAGTAACTGTATATAAAGATTAGATGGGTCACTTTTCAAGAAGTTCTTATGCCACCATAGGACAAAGGTCACCTTTGTTATTTCAACAGAAATCAATCAATCCAGTGAAATAGTTTAGCCAATTATTTGGTATTAGAAAAGTGTCTAATTTTCTCTTGCTCTTTCTATACACAGAAAGAAAAGTAGTTGACATTTGAAAATGAGAGAAAGAAAAAGAGAGTTTTTTAGTGTCAATTCTAGCATCACCAAACTTATTTCCAAATAAAGAAAACAGCTTTATAATCTTACTTAGATTTCAAAAACATACCCCAAGATGGTTACCAAGCTTTTCTAGATCACATAACCTTTTGTGAGGAAATCATGTTCTCTTTTAGAAAATAGATTTTGTTGTTGCTACTGGTCAGTATTCTATCTTGAGCAAGGACAATATATGTACTATATCATTTAATCTATTTAATATAGTCAGTCCTTCATAATCACGGTAAATACATTCAGCTACATAAATGAATGATTTATTCATATTCATTCAAAACAGGCTCTCAGGTCATTAGATGTCATAGAATTAAGAAAAAAGGAAAATTAATTTGGAGAAAGCACTATTTCAAGTAAATTCTACAGAGCCTGAGGCAGGTGCCCAGTAATTAAGGAAGTAGAAATAGCCTACCATTGTCTGCCTTTAGTTTTCAGTAAAAAGAACCTTCATTTTCAATTAACACTGTGCTCAAACATTTAGGTTAGTTTGAGGATTGAATTTACAGAGAAATTGTTTTAAAAGTTTGATTTCTTAGAGTTTGATAACTTAAATAGGTTTTAAGTTATTATTTCACAATCCTATTACAAAAGTAAATGCATGTTAAAAGAATATATTTGAATATGAGACCGTATTAAATTTAAAAGATAAATTACACAGGCTGTGCTCTTTACTCTGAGGAGTCCAAAGGAGGCTTGCCAAACACTTCTACCCTAAGCCCCCTTTGTTTTCGCTTTTCCTGCACTCCGCTTTTGTTTGTGAAGCCTGCCTGTGCTCACGGTGGCACCTGGGTCGTTAAACTCATGTAAAATCAATATCCCGGACCACTATGTGCTAAATTTCTCTTTGAAAAATAAGAAAATGTCTCCTTCCAGAGCCTACTTGTCACTTGCTTGTTCTAAAGGATTTTTTAATTTTTACATAAAATATTAAAACAGTGATCAGCATGATGAGTTCTTCATTGCTGCTTCAACTGTCTGATTTGTAAGTGGAAACACCAATGTGTCAAAGGTTACCAGCTAATTATTTTCCTGCTTCCTTTCGGTTTAAAAAATACAGCCAATTAGAGGTTTGAGGGGAGGCAGGTGCTGACCTAAGTCACTCCAGAAATGAGTGGGATTTGTAAGACTCAAGCAATGCAGTGTATGTAAGCATGGCACTCTAGTTGATAAAGGTGTTTCCCATGGGGTTATGGGTTAACAGTTGTCATTTTGCTATACATGTGTCCTAGAATCGAGTAATTGACTAGGTGGGTGATGGATGGTTCTCTGACTGTTCAGGTGGGAGGTTACTGTATGTGAGAAGGGGAGGCTAGAATGAATGATGCAATGGACAAGAGTTAGAGACAACAGTGTGAACTCATGGTTTGCTTAACATAGATACGAACAGTTATATAGATGTAGATGGTTGTACCTAAGACAGAGAGATACATGTATAGACACAGATTAATATATATAATTTAATACAAAAGTACTTGTATATTTCCTTGTTCTGTTAGCTGAGGGACCCTAAAAGAAATGATACCCACGTAGCAACGGGCAGACCCAGTGCACAGGTCTTGGTTTCTAATACGATTCTCCAATAAAATGAATTAGGGCTGCGTGGAGAAATGGCTGGTTGTAGGACTGAGGCAGGGCACAAACAGGATGATCCTGGAGCCTCTTAGAGTGCCAGGCAGTAAGACAGTGCTAAAAAACAGAACCAGACCAGGAACCCCTGCACTCACAATGATTAGGGTATACCCAAGGGACGTGAGTCAAATGAAAGAGCTTTGACTGTTCAAAACAGAAACAATTTGAACAAAATAAATAATATTGGATTATAACTCAAAGTTTTAAATAAGTATCCATGAGCCCAAATTCATATAAATAAATAGATGAAGGAGAATAAACAAACTGCCTACGTAGAAGAATTCAAAATAATTTATGTAAATGCTTTGCCCTCAAGGAAGTAAAGTGTAAATGCTTACTCCTGAAATGTGAGCGACAGATAGTGTAACTTCTTTCTAAAGAGTACAGTATGGAAAGGGGAAAAACTAGAGTAACCTTTCAGTGATAAACCTGACAAACTCCACCTCAGCCACGTGGTCAAGTTTAGCATCACATGATAAATCATGTCGATGATATGTACGCTGGATATGATGTAATAAAAATGGCATCTTATCTCTGTGATTTTCCTCCCCAAAACATATAACCCAAGCCTAATTGTGAGAAACACATCAGATAAATCCAAATTGGGGAACATTCTGCAAAATACCTATCCAGACACCTCAACATCATCAAATCATCAAAAGGAAGGTAAGCCTGAGAAACTACTGCAGCTGAGAGGAGCCTGAGGAGACAGGATGATTGAATGTGATGTGGTGTTCTGGATCAAATGGTAGACCAGAAAAAGAACATTAGATAAACACTAAGGATATCTGAGTAAAGTGTGAATTTTAGTTAATAATTGTTTACTGATATCAGTTTGTGAGTTGTAACACATACCCCATATTAATATAAGATGTTAATAATCAGGAAAATGGGGTGTGTGTATATGCACTCCTGTAATATCAATGAAGTGTTTTTGTAAATCTAAAACTAATCTAAAGTAAAAATATTTTAAAAAATGAACCTAATTAAAGCTTGCAAAAGTTAACTCAAATGCTTTATTAAATTAAGATGGATATGATTCTTCCTTACTCCTTCAGCATGCTTTGTTTTCATGTAATTAGGAAAGTACAAGAAACTGAAAGAGAACAGAACACTTATTAACTATTGAACCTATATCTGGCTGCCTTTTCTGTGTCCTCAGTAAGTAACAAGAACATTTTAAGCTAAAGGTTAGTTCTGGAAGGAACATTGTACATGAAAAAAAAAAGATAAAATGCTTTCTCCAGTATTTTCATATCACTACTGTAAAGAATGTTGTACCTGCACATAAAACATTTTATCTACCTGTAATCCCCAGAAAGAGTGTTCTTTATATATTCAGTAAATAAATGCATGTTTGGTTTGAGTTATTCTTCTATTGCTGTGGGGCTGAAACTGGCAAATGCTACAAGTAAAATGTTTAAATGCTTAAAAATGGTTTGTGAAACTGTTGGAACAAATGCTCTTTTGAAATTAAATGGAAAGAAAAATAAATATTTAATACATATGCAAAGACAGTCAGAAGGTTCATTGCCTTTTGCTAGGTTTTGTTTTGTAACAAACACATTTCTTTAAATACAATGTTAATGGTTTTATTATCAACTATATAAACCCGAATTCAATATTTTCTTCTCATACTTATTATTCTGGAATATTTTGAAAGATGATGTTCTTTTTGTGTGTGTCTGGAATCAGAAAGTGTCATAATTTAAAGCACACTATGCAGTTTGCCAAATAGGTTTTGACAGTGGTACTCCACCAATATTTTACTCAGAATGAAAAATGAGCATCAGACCATTTTATGTATTCTCTCTAGAGTCTAGTAACCTATTGCTTTCCTTCAAGGGAAGAACTAGTTCTTCTAAAGAATATCGTCTTTTGAAACCTCTCAGGAAAACCTCACTGCCATCTGTCTACTTTTTATTTAGGCTTTAATATATAATAGAGTTTTAGTCAATCCAAGATTGGTGATACTTTGTTAGGGCAAAGCTTGGTAAATAAAGATTTCTTTCAATATACTCCAGTTTCATTTCAACTGAAGACATTATGATGTTTGATCTCCAACTGTCAGGAGGAATGGAGGTTATATCCAAACAGCAGCCCATCTGGGACCTTCCCACCCAGGCGTGGCTAAACCCTCAGTCAGGACAGGGCCCTGGACTGGGAGTCTCGGCTCTGACAAGAACTCTAGATCTGCTCCTACTCTCTGTTAATGCATTTGGGTAAGTCCCTCGACCATTTTAAAGCTGAGTTGGCTCATATGAAAATATGAGAGGTTGTTTCCCCCACTATGTCCATTAGTTTTCTTCTCTCTCAGTTTCTAATAACCTCATGAGCCAAATTCAGGTGAAAGCATCACAAGCCATTCTTCCTTGTGAAGAGTGTGGGAAAGAAGCGATAGGGGAACTGACATGAGCACAGGTGATGTGTGCAGCCAACAGACGGGTAAGTGTATCTCACTGTTATATAGCAGGCAAAATCAAACTTCTTTTTCCTGACTTGTCAAAAATATCGAATACAAAATTTTACACCCAAATTTTGATAAGTACTGAATGCAGTCCTGGACAGACCTTGCTTGTAAGTGAAGGACAAGAACTGGACACTTAGTTGGCATTTCTTAGGATACCACTGGATATTTTTCAAATGTAATCTATGATTTCTATAACCATAGAAATAGTTTTCTAGGCAATAAAGTTGGCAAATAAGTTGATGTGGTTTTATACAATCTTAGATTCTTTATCTTTGGGAGGGATACAAGATAAATCTGTAAAGATTCCCTGGCCAGGTGGCTCAGTTGGTTGAAGCATTACCCCATACACCAAAAGGTGGCAGGTTTGTTCCCAGTCAGGGCATATGCCCAGGTTAAGGGTTTGATTCCTTTTTGGGGCATGTGCAGGAGACAACTGACTGATGTTTTTCTCTCACATTGATGTCTCTTTCTCTCTCAAATCAGTAATAACACATCCTCAGGTGAGGATAAAAATATATAAAGATATGTAATCCATCAATTTTAATGTTTCTTTTAGAGACTGATTTTATCTGTTTCATATAGAGAAATATAGATGTCTACATACACACATTATATATCTTTATAAATCTCAAAATATAACTATAAAATTTACCATTATTTGAAATGAAAATAAGATATAAGTATGGATGCTATAGAGATTATTACTAAATCTCAGTAATTTATTAGTGTAATTTACTATATACTAAGTGATTAAAGGAGAAAAATTGTATCATCAACTCTGCAGGTCCAGAAAAAGCATTAATCCCATTCAACAATGATTCATATTACAAACCTTTTGCAAAGTAGATGTGGAAGAGAACTTTTAAAACCTGATGGAGAATGTCTTCAAAAACCTAAAGTGACATTATTCTCAGTAACGAGATCTTAAAATCAGCAGAAACCTTAGGAATGCTACCATCACCATGTAAATCAGACATGGCTCTGAAACTTTTATTCATTGTAATAAGACAAGAAAAAATAATGAAGCTATTAAGATAAGAAAAAAGTAACAAATTGTCATTGTTTACAGATGACATGATTATTTATATAAAATACCAAAATAATCTATAGAAAAATTATTAGTACATGAGAATTTAACAATATCTCCAGCTGGAAGAACAAGATACAAAAGTCAGTTGCATTCTTACAAACTGGCAACAAAAACAATTTTAAGAAGCTACCATTTATAATAGCAAAATAAAACAAAAACAAAGATACATAAAAACAAGCCTAACAAAAGGTGTGCAAGTGTTTAGTTGGGGACATTATAAAAAAATAAATAGAAGATATCAGAGAATAGCCCATTTATATTTTAAAATATGTCATATAAACAAAAGATAGTATATAACAATTATATATATAAAGAATAATTAAATAAAATGGAATACCTGCTTTCCAGCTTAAGAAGTACAGCAGTAAAAATCTGTCTCTTGGAAGTTACTCCTTGCTCTGCCAGCTCTAGATCCACTGACCTGAAGTTATGTTACCCATTTCCTTGCTTCATTTAGTTTTTTTAAACACATATTCATTCCTAATTATTTATTTAGCTTCATCCACTTTAAGCTTTATCTAAATGGAATTTTATGTGTCCCTGGATGGTCAGCTGTTTTGGATTTGCATCTACAATGAGTCACAGAACTCTAGTGCATACGCTTTCTCTGCTGTATGGTTTAGCACTCTACGAATCTATAACACTATCTCTTCAATTGACTCTCAGTGGATATTGAGGATGTTTTCTGTAATTCCTTATTATAAATGGTGCTGCTCTAAAGTTTATTTAACATGCACTCCTGGTGTTCCCATGCAAGATTTTCTCTAAAACACATGTGTGGAAAGATAACTGTTGGATTGTAGGGTATACAAAGACTTTCCCTCTACCAGCTAAATGGCAAATTGTTTCCCAAAGTAGTTGCACCTTTTGTACTTCTGTCATTAGTGTATGAAAAACCTGTTGCCTCCACACTCTTGGCCACACAAGCACTCTCGGACTATTTAAGTTTTGCCAGTCTGGCTGGTATGTGATGACCTTTCCCTGAGATTGTATTAGTTTCCTATTGCTGTTGTAATAAATTAACACAAATGCTGTGGCTTAAAGCATCACAAATGTATTATCTTACAGTCCTGGAGGAGTCCAAAATCATTCTCCCTGGGCTGAAGCAAGATGTTAGCAGAGCTGGTACCTCATGGAGTCTCTGAGAGCAGAATCTGTTCTTGCCCTTTTCAGCTTGTAGATGCCATCTACATTCCTAGGCTTGTGACTCCTTCTTTGTATTCCTTCAACCTCTTGTTTCTGTGTCACATCTTCTCTTCCTGATTTTGATCTACTTGTCTACCTACTTGTGACAAGGGTTCTTATGATTACATTGTGCCCATGTGGATAAGGCATGACAACCTTATCTCAGGATCCTAACTTAATCACATTAAAAAGATCCTTTTGCCACGTAAAGTAACATATTTAAAGTTCTGAGGATTAGGACTTAGATATTGTTGTGAAGCCATTATTCTGCCTATGAAGTAGTTTTTTTTTTATCAGTATTTTTTAATTGTTGATATTGTACAGTTTTCTGTCTTTTACCCCGCCCCCAGCCCACCACCCCAGCCCTCCCCACCTTCCTCCCATTTCCACCCCCCATAGTTTTTGTCCATGAGTCCTTTATACTTGTTGCTCTAAACTGTTCCCCTTTTCCCCTGAAATTCCCTTCCCTCCCCCTCCGGTCACTGTCAGACTGTTCTAGATTTCAGTGTCTTTGTTTATATTATGCTTGTTTGTTTGTTTTGTTGATTAGATTCCTGTTAAAGGTGAGATCATATGGTATTTGTCTTTCACTGCCTGGCTTATTTCACTTAGCATGATGCTCTCCAATTCCATCCATGCTGTCGCAAAGGGTAAGAATCCTGAAACACCAATCCAAAAGAACCTATGCACCCCCATGTTCATAGCAGCACAATTTACAATAGCCAAGTGCTGGAAGCAACCTAGGTGTCCATCAGTTAATGAATGGATCAAAAAACTGTGGTACATTTACACAATGGAATTCTATGCAGCAGAATGAAGTAGTTTTATTTTATTTTCTGTATTATATTTTATTTTTCTATTGAGATGCACATGACACATAACATTATATTAGTTTCAGGTGTACAATATAATGTGTATGTTGTGAAATGATCACCATAATAAATTTAAATAACATCCATCACTACACATAATCACAGTTTTTTTTCTTGTGGTGAGAACTTTTAATCTACTCTCTTAGCAACTTTCAAATATACAATACATTATTATTATTAAGCATAGTCACCATGTTGTACATTACACTTCCGGGACTTAATCATTTTATAACTGGAAGTTTATACCTTTTGATCCCCTTCACCCATTTTGCCCACTCCCACTCCCCATCTCTGGCAAACAAACATCAGTCTGTTCTTTGTATCTACAAGTTTCTGTCTGACTTAGTTCAATTAGTATAGTGCCTTCAGGTCCATCCATGTTGTTGTAAAAGGCAGAATTTCCTTTTTTTATGGCTGAATAATATTCCACGGTGTATGTACACTACAGTTTCTTTAACTGTTCATCCATCAATGGACACAAGTTATTTCCATATCTTGGCCACTGTAAATAATGCTGCAATGGATATGAGGGGTGCAGATTTCTTTGAGTTAGTGTCCTCATTTCCTTTGGCTAAATGCCCAGGAGTGGAATTGCTGGATCATGTGGTAGCTCTGTTTTTCATTTTTGAGGAAACTCCATACTGTTTTACATAGTGACTGTACTAATTTACATTTCTACCAACAGTGGATGAAGGTCTCCTTTTCTCCACATCTTCATCAACACTTATTTCTTGCTTTTTTGATAACCATTCTAATATGGTTAGAACAATGAGGTGATATCTCATTGTGGTTTTGACTTGCATTTCCCTGAGGATTGGTGACCTTGAATACCTTTTTATGTATCTGTTGGCCACTTGTATGTCTTATTTATAAAAACTCTATTCAGATATTTTGCCCACTGAAATTGGATTGTTTGAGATTTTCAGTTATTGCATTGTATGTGTTCTTTATATATTTTGCACACTAACCCTTATCAGTATATGATTACAAATATTTATTCCCATTATCTTGGTTCACTTTTCATTTTGATAATGGTTTCCTTTGCTGTGCAGAAACTTTTTAGTTTATTAAACTTGTTACTTTATTGCCTTCGCTTTTGGTGTTAAATTAAAAAAAAAATCATTGCCAAGGCCAATATTATGGAGTTTACTGCCTTTCTTCCAGGGATTTCATGGTTTTAGGTCTTATGTTAACATGTTTAATTTATTTTGAGGTGTTTTTGTATATGGTGAAGGAGTGGTCCAATTTCATTTGTGTGTGTGTGTGTGTGTGTGTGTGTGTGTGTGTGTGTGTGTGTGTGTGGCTGTCTAGTTTCTCCAGCACTGTTTATCGATGAGACTGTCTCTTCCCCATTGTATATTTGGGGCTTCTCTTACCACAGTTTAAGTAACTATATGTGCAGGGTTTATTTTTGGGTTCTCTCTTCTGTTTCATTGATCTATGTATAAGAGTAGTTTTAATATGCATTTCACTGAAATATCTTCTTATCAATTCCCCCTTTAAACTTCTACCTTACTCAGCAAAACACATTTTCCCAGTTAAAGGATGTCTTTTTGCTGTGTTGGCATACTCTATTTTGAGTAATGGCTGATTTCTATTGATTCATGAAATAAACACTTGTAGCACTTTTTTAAAAAAGTAGTCATTGCTAGGAGTTCAAGACGAATAAGTAAACAAGACTGACACAGTCCTTACTTACCTGCTTTACTCCTGCCAGGCTACCAGTCAGGCACCCCTGATGGGGTCTACCACCCCATCTCTGACAGGGGTCAAACTCTGTTCCTAAAACTATTTCTGTACTAAGATTTCCTCAGATATAACTTGGGATTTTCTACTATGTTCACTTCATCTTTCCTTGGACATTTATGTTTGAATTGAAAAATAATTGGCCTTCTCTCTCTTCCTTAAAAACCATGCTAACTCCTTCTTTTGAAGAATTGAGTGTAGAAATTATATTTTAGATGACTTATCTAGAAGGCAAAAGGCATTAACTTTCATTTTTTCTTAAACTTTATATTTTTCATGTATTCAGTAATACAGGTTATAAGAATACAGGCTAAAATCCGAAAAATAGGATTCATTCAAATCATGAATTTATGTTCATCAAAAGACACTCTTGGAAGAGAGTGAAATTCAAGTTAAAGGCTTGGAAAAGATGCTTGCAATACATGTACCACATACTCATACTTCACATACATAAAGAAGGCTTATAAATTAATGTGAGGAAGGCATTATGGTGAAAATTGGGCAAATGACACAAAAAGATACTTTACAAAAGAAGATCTCCAAATGGCCTTTACACATATGAAAAGGTAGTCAATGTGTTTTATAATGAGGCAACTGTCAATTTTAAATGTGCTTATTCACCGGAAAGATTAAAATCTTAGGAATAGACAACACCAAGCGTTAACCAGGATATAAACAATTGTAATTTCCATTCACTGCTTGTGGGAGTGAAAATTAGCATAGCTATTTTGGAAACCTCTCATTATTCACTAAAACTGAATGTAAACCTGTGTTATGTCCCAGCAGTTCTAATCTTAGTTAAATACCAAACAGAAATGAGTGCATTTGTCCACCAAATGACATGAAAAAGAATGTTCATAATGCAGAATTCATAAATAACCCAAATATCCATCAAAAGTGGAGTGGATATAGAAAACCGTGGCACATTAAAAAAATGAAATGCTCTCCAACAATGAAAAAGAATAAACTTAAACCACAAAAATAATATGGATCAATTTCATAGACAATTTTCAGTGAAAGAAGGTAGGCACCCCAAAAATAAACGCTTATGATTTCATTTATGTGAATTTTAGAGTTCAGCAAAACTAAATTATGATGATTGATGTTAGATAACAGTAGTTAAAAATAGTAGTCATTAAAAGGTAAAATAATAGTTAAAATAATAGTGTTTTTGGAGTCTTCTGTGAAGTAAATCTTCCTCAGTTTGATCTGTATAGCATGTGTGTCTGTATTAATTCATTGAAATATTTAGTTAAGATATGTGCTTCTTACTAAAATGATGCATACTTCAAAACAGCGATAATAGGTTATGACAAATTTTCTGGGTAGTATTTTTAAGTATGTCCACGAATTCTTTAACAGGTACCAACCCTTCAAAAGGTGGGTCCCATTTTCTTGCTCCCTGAGTACTTTGAGACTTAATTCCAGGGAATAGAATGTGGCAGAGGTACAGGTGTCCTTTCTTTTTCTTTTCTTTTTTCCCTGTGGGTGTCCTTTTTGAGATGAGGCTACGAGGAGCACTGGGGCTCTCTGCCTGTTCTCTCTGGTGAGTCACTTGTTCAGGTGGGTGGGGGAGCTGGATGCCTATTGTGAGGACACAGTCAGCCACTGCCAATCAGTTTGATACTCATATTCTTCACCCTTAGAAATTGTGAGATAATAAAATTTTGTTGCTTTAAATTAAATTTTATGGTAATTTGTTACGGAGCAGTAGATAACTAACATACCCCTTCACTCATGAATAAGAAACTGCTTAAATTTTTTATCTGTACAATGGGAGTGAGAAAAGAACTTAACATCATGTACACCATGTACACATCCTCCTCCTGGAGAATGCTGGCAGCATTAGCCAAAATTCCTTCAAATAAGTTGTATGTGGAAGAAAAGAGAAGATTGTTTGCTCAACTTTAAATCTCTCCATAGTTTCTTAAAAACTATTGTGACTTTTCATGACTGGTGTGGCTCAGTGTGTTGGGCATTGACCCACAAACCAAAAGGTCACTGGTTCAATTCCCAGTCAGGGCACATGCCTAGATTGTGGGCCAGTTCCCCGGAGGGAGTGTGCAAGAGGTAACTGATGGATGTTTCTCTCACACATTGATGTCTTTTTCCTTTTATTTCTCCCTCTCTTACCCTCTCTCTAGAAGTAAATAAATAAAGTCTTTAAAAAATAAATTAAAACTATTGTGACTTAATTACATCTTGATTTTAGATTTTGCAGTCATAACATTTATTTTGAAAGCAAATAAACAACGCAATGGTATAGCATTAAAACCCAGACAATAGTAATCTGGAGGCATTGTGGGTGGGTGAGTGGGAGACAAATTCTGCTCAGTCCAGACCTTGCCTATAAAACATTAACAAATCCTTGTCCAAAGATAAAATCTTTATTAATGTAATTGAGAGATACTGTTATTCCAAATGTTTAATTCCAGTTGCCTTCTCAAGCCCATTCATTAAGTTACGTAGGCTTTTTTTTTATACCTCTTTCCCTAGAGCTGAATGTTATACTCACATGGCAAATAGTAAATGGGAGGGTATTTTAATAAAGATCCCAGTCACAATTCTTAATGACAGGAAAGTGAGACACAGCTCTCTTACATTAGGTGAAATTGGATAAATCTAGAAGGTAAAAGTAAAATACTGTTTGATAAAATTAATACATGATTCCTATTATTCTCTTAAATTGAACAAATCTCCTTAAGTAAAGAATACATGAAAATAATTCTAGGTAAACACACAATCTTCCCAAAACATTTTAATATAAATAGTGTATTTAAATTATGCTTCAGTTTTTCCAACTAGAATATTTTATTACCACTTCTTATCATAAGTTGTGTAGAGATTTGAAGTTCTTACATCCACTTAAAGCGGGATAATATTTTTAAATTTTTTGAGTTAAAACTTTATTTAAATACTTTTTAATGTAGGTAAAACACAGATTATCCTTGTGGAGTACAAACCTGTTAAAACTAGGTAGTCTGAAAATTGTCTGCCCAGTGCAGATGTGTTCACATTCCATTTTGTCTGCTTTCTTTCTTTTTTCTTTTTTCTTTTTTTTGGTCTGAGCTCCAGTTTGAAATACACGGCATTAAAAAGGAGGTCAGCATCACTGAGATATGAGAGCAGCTCTGATTACAGTTATTTCTGTGAAAGATAAAGATGATTTATCTTGCGCTGATTATGGGTTTACTTTCCTCTCAGGGCAAGTTTAAAATCTTTCCAACTTTATCAGTATTGTTAAGTGAAATCATGTTTGCATTTATTCTTCCTGATAAAAATGAACTAAAATAGAATCATTTAAAAAAATAAATAAATGCTATAAGGGAAAAAGAATGCAATTTTGAGTTCAGCCTCCAGGTAAAGTCTTCTCTGGCCATTTACTGCATTTCTCTAGAGCAAGTATTAATATCTCGGTGAGCCTCCATTTTCCCGTCTGTTAAATGGGGCTGGTGAAAGTTGTTTCTCCAAGTTTGAGGATGAAAACTAAAACAATTCTTGCAAAACTTACAGGGCAGTGTCTGACTGATATACATGTTCAGTAACCAGGTTCTATTATTATTAATTTTTTCAACTATTATCATCACTATTATTTTTTATTATAGCTACTATTACTTTCATATCAGTTTCCCTAAAAGGCATACCGTAGTGATCATTTACTCATAGACAATGGTTTTTAAGTAGATTGGCTTTTCTTCAATAAGTATTTTTTGATGTACATATGGGGATGAAAGAAAGTAGGTACATAAATTGTCCTCTGGGGTAGCACCATGTCCCGGTTCACCCAACTTCAACACATACACACTTTTCCTCATCTGCTTCTGCGTTGGTTTGCTAGTGCTATAGTAACAAAGCACCAAAGGCTGGGTGACCAAAACTGGGTGTGAGAAACTTACTGTCTCACAGTTCCAGAGGCTAGAATTCTGAGATCAAGGTGTTCACAGGGTGGGTTTCTTCTGGGACCACTCTCCTTGGCTTGGAGATGGACGGCCTTCCGTGTGCGTGTCGGCGTCTTCCTCTCCTCCTCATATCAGAGGAGGCCTGGTAGTCATTTTGGATTAGGTTCACCCTATTGACCTCATTTTAACTTGATTTCCTCTTTGAAGATCCTATTTCCAAATACGGTCACATCCTGAATTACTGGGGATTAGGATCTCAGCATATCTATTTTTGGGCAACACAATTATGCCTATAACAATTTACAAGGACTGGTTGCATACGAACTTCAGGAACATTTATGATTGTGGCTCAGAGAGATTTGGGACATCAAAAAGGAAGCTTGTTTCCCTCTGTTCATTGGCAAGGTTACGCAGGGAACAGTGAGGGTTAAGGATACCTGGAGAAGCCATTGCCAGGCTGGGTTTGACTGTAGCAGATGAGAAAGGAGGACCGCTGGGCCGTCCTGGCAGCCTTGTTGAAGGAGCACAGATATAACCCAGGTAGTCAGCGGTAGTAGAAAGATTCCAACCATTTTAACTGAAATAGTAGGAAACCAATGGTTTGAGGATTCAACGGCAGAAAAAGTATCAGTATAACTTCTATATTAGTGAACTGAAGGAGAAAACGCATGAGATTATTTCAAATGATGCAGAAGAAATATTTGATAAAATGAAACAACTATTTATTATTTCAAAAACACCTTCTGAACAGTAGCCATAGAAGAAGATTTATCAACCCTATAAAAGTTCTAACTTTTGTCCAACTTTCCGAGGGACTAACCAGAAAAACAGAAAAAGAAATTTAATGCAGGTAATTTGTTATACAGATAACGGATGGAATGGCAAGTATGAGATAATGAAGAGGTTTGTAAGCAGAAAGTCACTAGTACCCCAACATTGGGAGTCCCAAGAAGGGGATGGCACACCTACCCCAACCCTGGGGGTCACAGGTAGGACACAGTGTTTCTAGAGCCCAGGGGCTGAAGCCACCGGGCGGTTTGGGAGTCACAGCAGTGCTGTTGGGTGGGAACTGAAGGAGACGAGTGATCTCTTGAAGTCATGGGTAAAATGAAGAAATACTCTGGTCTCCTCTTTTCCTTGTGTCCTTGTGTTCTATCACCTGCCAGTGTCTTTGCCTAGACCTAGCTGGGAACAATCTGATGTGGGCACAAAGCTATGCAACCACAGGGGTTCTTTCATCTGTAATAAAGGGCTTCCTCACCAGGGAAAGAGCCAAGAGTGGATTCGAAGGCAAACAAGTTCCTGCCTGGCACAGGACTGTACACCCCAAACAAAGCAACATCAGATTTTGTGCAGAAGCTAGAGAGATGGTTCCATTAGGATTATGATATGACAATGGTGTTAAATGTTACCATGATAGATAAGTGGGTTTGAGATAACACTGATTCTGTAGGACAGGAAAACCACACCAGAAAGTATAAGATTTGGAAATGTCATAATGTGATAAATTTGATAAATGTGAAAAATGCAGTAATTAGCAGATGCTATGATTATCTACACTAAAAAGCCATGGGATTAACAGAAAAATAATGAAACTAATCAAATCCAATAAGTTGCACTATTCAAGAAAAATGTACTAAATCAATAGTACTCTTTTGTACTACAAAAACCACTTAGATAATATACTAGTGAATAAGATACTACTTATAAAACCAACCAATATGTATTTAAGACTTTAGCTAATAAGTGATGAATAAGCACTTTACAGAAAAAAATTTAAACTTTATTAAAGGATGTGAACATTCAGTTATATTAAAATGTACTCTCTGTTCATGGGTAGGGCAACTCAGCAGTATTTGTGTAAATTTTCACAAAGTTCATGTACAAATTTAATGCAATCTCAATAAAACTTCTGGCAGGATTTGTTAAAGAACTTGACAGACATGTCCTAAAATGTGTATGGGATATTAAATATGCATGAACAGCTCAGATAGCTGTAAAAAAGAAGAGCAAGAGGTGAAATGCACCAGATCAGCCAGCAGTATATACTATAAAACTGTAACAATAAAATCCTCAAGGGCAGGCTCAAGAACATACAACTGGACCTAGGGAACACGATGGAAAGCTTAGAAATGAATCTATGGGGAATTTGATATATGATAAAGGTGGATGCTCAAAACAAGGGGAAGTGGTAGGTTTTACAGTAGGTGGTACTGGGACTAGTCACTAGGAGAAATAAAGCTAAACCTCTTTATGGCACTATATTTATAAAGGAGAAATCGAGAAGAATTAAAGATCTTAATAAGAAGGACAAAATTAAAAAGTCTGTAGCTTGTCTCTACTGATGGTTTGTCATAATTTAACTGTTTACCTCCTGAAGGACATCTGGGTTGTTTCTAGTTTCTGACTATTATGTAAAGCTGCTGAGAACATTTGTGTACAGGTTTCTTTGTGAGCATAAGTATTCATTTCTCTGGGATAAATGCCCACAAGTGAAATTACTGGGTCACATTCTAATTACGTGTTTAGTTTTATAAGAAACTGTCAAACCGTTTTCAAGAGTGGCTGCACTGTTTTACATTTCCACTGAAAATACGTGAGCTGGTTTCTCTGCCTCTGCGCCAGCCCTGGGTCTTGTTGTGGTGCTGCGCTTCAGCCGTACTGACGAGTGTGTAGTAATTTCTCCTGTGGTTTAATTGGCGTTTCCCTGAATGCTGATGATGTTGAACATCTTTTTTATGTGCTTATGTGCCATAAGACGTACTTCTGAGGTTAGGAAAATAGTTCATTTGAAGAATCTTGAAGCAATAAATCCTGGAATGGGAAGAGTACAATACACTTACTTGATTGGGGAACTAGAAGTATTCAGACAGGAGCCAGAGAGGAAAACCTTTCTTTAAAAGCCAGAGAAAGAGGATAAAGAAAAAAGAAATTCTTAAAGTCAAAGACCTCCTGCATTTTTTTTTCTTCATGGTTCTATGTGCAAGGTCAGCTTTCAATCTCCAATGACACCCAAATACTAGCTGATATTAGGCCCCATGACCAGGGGGCATGGTTCCTGTCTGCCCATCAGCTTTCTTTAGGCCCAGCCTCTCTGCTGTCCGTACCCTGGTGGAACAGAACTTTTTCTTACTGAAAACATCACTTCTCAGATTCTGCTCCATTTATTTATTTATTTATTTATTTATTTATTATTTTATTTTTATTTTAATTGTTGTTCAAGTACAGTTTTCTACCTTTTACTCCCATCCCAGCCCACCCTCCCAGCCCTCCCCACCTCCCTCCCATTTCCACCCCCCCATTGTTTTTGTCCATGTGTCCTTTATACTTGTTCCTGTAAACCCTTCCCCTTTTCCCCTGAAATTCCACCCCCTACCCCCTCTGGTCACTGTCAGCCTGTTATTTATGTCAATATCTTTGGTTATATTTTGCTTGTTTGTTTGTTTTGTGGTTTAGGTTCCTGTTAAAGGTGAAATCATATGGTGTTTGTTGTTCACCGCCTGGTTTATTTTGCTTAGCATAATGCTTTCTAGTTCCATCCATGTTGTCGCAAAGGGTAGGAGCTCCTTCTTTCTTTCTGCTGCATAGAATTCCAATGGTGTTGGGAGAACTGGACAACTACGTGCAAAAAAATGAAACTTGAGCACCAACTTATACCATACATAAAAATAAATTCAAGGTGGATAAAAGATTTAAATATAAGCCATGACACCATTAAAATCCTAGAGGAGAACATAGGCAGGAAAATCTCAGATATTTCACACAGTAACATTTTTACTGATATGTCCCCTAGAGCAAGGGACGTAAAGGGAAGAATAAACAAATCAAAATAAAAAGCTCTGCACAGCTAAAGACTCTGCTCCTTTCTGTCCCATTTAACAGAAAAATAATTTTTAAACCCTCACCCAAGGATATTTTTATTGATTTTAGAGAGAAAGGAAGGGAGAGAGAGAGAAACATTGACCTGCAGCCTCCAGTATGTGCCCTGACTGGAGATTGAACCTGCAACCTTTAGGTGTATGGGATGATGCTCCAACCCACTTAGCAACCTGGCCAGGGCACAACTGAAATTTTTATAGATCACAAGTCTTAGCTGGGGACTTGAAGATCTATTTCAGCATACAGATGTGTTGTGTTATCTGTTCATTTATTTTTTAAAAGACTTTATTTATTTATTTTTAGCAAGGAAGGGAGGGAGAAAGAGAGGGAGAGATACATCAACATGTGGTTGCTTCTCATACACCCCCTACTGGGGACCTGACCCACAACACAGTCATGTGCCCTGACTGGGAATTGAACTGACGACCCTTGGGTTCGCAGGCCAGCACTCAATTCACTGAGCCACACCAGCCAGGGCTGTTCATTTATTTTTTTGCAGGAGGCACAAAGCAATCAAAATTTTCAAAAGTCACACTTTGTATAAAAATTAGAATATTTCTTTTAGTTGTCTCCTGACTTCTCTTGAAAAATCAAAAGGGGTGGAATATCTGAGATTTTTTTGCCTATGGTCTCTTCTAGAAACACCAGTTCAAAAGAACCTATGCACCCCAATGTTCATAGCAGCATTATTTACATTAGCCAAGTGCTGGAAACAACCTAAGTAACAACCTAAGCACCCATCAGTAAATGAGGGGATAAAAAAACTATGGTACATTTACACAATAGGATACTACGCAGCAGAAAGAAAGAAGGAACTCCTACCCTTGGATAGAACTGGAGGGCATTATGCTAAGTGAAATAAGCCAGGGGGTGAAAGGCAAATAACACATGATCTCACCTATAAGTAGAACCTAATCAATAAAATGAACAAGCAAGCAAAATATAACCAGAGACATTGAAATAAAGAACAGACTGACAGTAACCAGAGGAGAGAGAGGAGAAGATAATGGGGGTGGGGAATAAGGGAAGGGCCATCAAGAAACATATATAAAGGACCCATGACAAAACCAAAGAGGGGTGGGATGGAGGGTGGGAGATAGGGATGGTGGGGTGGGTGGGGCATGATGGGGGGGAATGGGGACAAGTGTATTTGAACAACAATAAATATTATTAAAAATAAAAAATAAAAATGAAATATATTCAAAGAGTTAAAAAAAAAAAGCTGTGTTGCCACTGAACCTGTATTCTGCACTTAAAAAGTGGCTGGAGTCTTGGCAGGTACCTTCAGTCAGATGTTCCAGCTGGCCACAGTCTCCCCAACTCTCTATTAGCTCCAACGACATAGCTGAGACCCAGAACATCAAAACTAGTTCAATTACAGTAGAATGTCCCAACTTTTAAAATCTCTCCTCCTTTATATTTTTACTTTAGCTATCCAACTCCTACACTTTTGACAGTTGGTTCTTCCACCCTGCAGAGTGTCTATTTTCAAACTGCAGCCTAGTTTGTGAGCCCCACTCTGTCCCTGAGTCAACTGTGTCAGATCGGACTGTAAGGGGAGCGCTCCGTCCGTGGGGCTGGGCAGGGGTGATGTTGCTGAACAGAGTTCACTGTGCTCCCCTGGCCTCCACCAGGGTGCTGCTCTTCTGACACCACCAGATATGCCCAGACCTTCAGAAGCCTAAACTGCTACGGACCGAATGACTCTTTCTTGAAGGCTGAAGCCTGGCTCTCTGTCCTTAACTGAGTTTACCCCTTTCTTCCCCACTAGAACCTGGCATTCTGGCTTTATAGTCCATCCCCAGATCTGCTGCAACTTTTCCTCTCTTCCCTTCCCCACAAGTTACACATGCCGAGCTTGCACATTTCATAACAATGCCTAGGCCATGACCTTTGTTTATTTTCTATTTTTGAAGGGTACCTGTGTCCCACCTTTTCTATTCTTGTTCAATATTCACATTTCAAGTGAATAACTAAAATTATAAAAGTGTAAGATAATTTCAGCACCTAACCCATGGTATAGACAAAGTTCCAATTTCATTTAATTAGTAGTAGTAGTATTCATGTGTATTTTGTTGTCCTACTAGATGGAAGCCATTTATCATCCTTCTTTGTATTTCTAGCTCCTATGTGCTGAATGACTAGTTACAGATATTATGCCTGGTACATAGCAGAAACTAAATGTTAATAAATGGCTAAAAAATGGAAGAAAGCATAGGTTAAAGTAACTAGCGATTTATTTCAGAGGTCTCCCTGTTGCCTTTTGTTGAAAAAACAAAAACAAACCCCCTGAAAATCAGATCATGTCCCATGCCTCCAGATGGCTCTTTTAAATGGCTTCTCATTGCTCTTACAATCCCAGCCCCGGGGTGTCATTTGACACTTCCCTGCATAGTCTGACAGTTCCATCCTCACCATTTATTATTTTCTTTCATCTTCACTTTAAGTTCCACCCCACCTTCACCCCATTCAAAAAGTTAGCTCTTTCCTTCCTTTGGGTATCAGTTTAAGCATAGCCTTTTCAATTACTATTTAAATAGTTCACCCAGCAGAACTTCGTAATTTTGTTTGATGTTGAGTTCTGCATCTCACATTGGCAGCTTAACAAGTGCCTCCCTCACCGCTCTCCCTGTGCCTTGGTTAGATGGCCTTCTGATTTAGGCTGGCTTGGCCAATCTTTATCGGGCTTTCTCATCTGCTGGAGCCTGGACCATCAAAGATGAACTCACTCCCATGTCTGACTGTTGGTAGGCTGATGGCTGCAGCATCTCAGTTCTTTTTCATGCAGCCTTTTATCCTCTGGCTCAGGCTCATTATAGGGTGGTCACAATGCTTCAACTGTAGCAAGAGAGGGAGCCTCCATGCACAGCTGCTTTGCAGGCCTCAGCTGGCATCGTGTTTACAAGACTCCACTGGTCAAAACACACTTCACAGTAGATGAAATAACTGGATGGTGAATAAATTAAATTGATGGTTATTCTTAAAGAAAAGTACAACTTTAACAAAATTGCTTTCAGTAGACACAAATCATACACACAGACTAATTACAATAGAACAAATAAGTTAAAGAACTCTGCTAACTCAAGTGGCCCATGTGGCTTCACAGTGTTTCTCTATCACACTGTGGAAGATAAAAATAATCTCAATTCTACTCAAACCAGAGTATATAAAAAATGAGAAATTTCAAAATTCTTTCTGTATATTGTATAGCATCGCTTCCCAAACTTGGCAGATTGCAACAACAAAAAAATTATAGACCCATTTCACTCATTAGTATTGATGTAAAAATCTTTAATAAATAATCAGCAAATATAATTTCATAGTATATTAAAATGAAGAAACCATTACTCAGTAGATTTTATTCCAGAAATATAAGGGCAGGTCAATGTTAGGCAATCCATTTGTACAATCCGTTATAGTACTAGAGTTTGGGGGGAAAATAACATGACTATCACCCTAGACACAGAAATATATTTGACAAAATTCAACACTCAATCACATGAAAAAGGCAAATTGAAGGAGGAATTGGTAGATACTTCCTTAACCTATAACATGCCTGTGTGTGTGTTTCACTCCCAAAGCCTTTGTTGTACTTAATGCAGAAGTGCTAACGTCTTTCTTGTTAAAGTTGGGGGAAAAAGTCTTATATTTAACATTATGTCAGAATAATTACCTGATGCAACTAGATAAAAATAGATCAATTAAAATCATAAAAATAAACAAATAAAATATAAAACTATCTGTATTTGAAGATAATGTGATTTTATATTTGGAAAAATTCTAATAGTAAAAGGAAAGTTAATTAATAAGACAGTTTAGTAAAAAATTTGAAAAGTAGCAGGTTTCAAAAAGCTTCATGTATTCATGTATTCAAATACAAACAAGTTAGAAAATATAAGAGTGGAAGACTGTGTCTCTGACAACAAAACAGAAAAATATATCATGACATTAATTTAGGACATAATTTCAAAATTTGTCTAAAAGACACAAAATCCAAATAGAATAAATGGAAGGCCATATCATTTCTATGAATGCAAAGATTCAATACCATTAAAGTGTCATTTATTCTTAAAAATGATTTATATACTTAATATACTCTGTATAAAAATGTCATCAGATATTCTGGGGGGTAAGGCTCACTTGTAAGAAAATAAACATGAATTGATGGGGAACCTTGTAGAAGAAGAACAAGATATTGAACTGTTCCCTACTAAATGTTGAAAGATGATGTAACGCCTCTACAATTAAATTTTGATTCTGGTGTATATAGACTGAGCAATGAAACAAGACAGAAAAATCTAGGAACAGCTTCCAGCGCATTATGTTATTTGCAATGTAACAAAGGCAGCACCTTAGATATATGGGTAATGGGTATACTTTCACTAAGTAGCACTGCAATTACTGAAAAAATTATTCCTTATTTGAATTCCAGATAAATTGCAAATTTATTTGAATATATAAAATTTCTATGTATATCAGAGATTGACATAGAAAATGTGACATCAAGCAAATATTAGTCAAACATGTAGGTGGATTTTGCTGCAACTTGATAGTAAGGGAAACTTAAAGTATGACTGAAAACTCAGAAGCAGTAAGGGAGAGATGGACACATTCGATTACATTAAATCAGCCTCGTGTGGCAATTGCCTTCTTGTCAAAACAAAACCACAACAATAAAAACAGAAGCAAAGTAAAAAAGAAATCACACAGCTGGAGAAATATTTGGCAACCCAGTCACAAAATATTAATATTCCTAACATGTAAAAGCTTCTAAAACTACAGGGAAAATAGGCCAACAACTATAATGGAAAAAGAGAAAAATAGGCTACAGATAGGAACGCTCCACTCAGAGAAAATAAGATTCAAATGGCCCTCAGCCATATGCAAAACATCTAATAAAAAAATGCAAATTAAAACTTATGAAATACATTCACTCACTTAGCAGATTGTAAAACTCCAAAAGATTAAAATAATTTGGTAGATGGTGCAAAGACAGGCAATTTCATATGCTAGTGGTAGGATTACAAAATTGTACAGTATCTATGGAAGAGAATTTGGTAATATCTAGCAAAGTTATATAAGTATTTGCCTTTTGATCTAAGAGGGGTCTCACTGAGTAAAATATAACCTAGTTACATGAGGGAGTACTATGTATCTTTTAAAGGAAATGAGGAAGATCTCTATATATTACATGGGATCAACCTCTAAAACATGTTTTTATGAGAAAAAGCAAGAAAGAAATTTGTTTATAATATATTGCCATCCATCTAAGAAAGATGGAATAAATATATATTCACTGATATATTTACGCACACATATCTTCGTATATTAAAAATGCAGGAATAGTTATAAATTGAAAATTTTTTAAGTTACCCAGAGTAAGAGAGAGAAAATGGTATGCATTTCTTTGAATATGTCCTATTTTACAGATTTGATATTACAATTTTAAAACCAGGCAAATACTTTGCAATATTAGAAAAGAAAATTAAATTTTATAAAGTAATCATTGAAAGTCAGAAATAAAATGAAACAAATGAACCTGACTGTGTATTCAGTTGAAAACATAGCTGCTCAGAGAATAACTATTCCAAGTGAGTGTACGACACTATACCATAAGGACAAAAAGATTGCTTCCTCCAAAAATTCTAAATTTTTGATGGTGATGTAAGTTTGTTATTCTGAGACTGTGTGTATAGTGTGTAATGGAGCAAATGAGCTAATTAGCTTTTTGACAGTAAGAACTGGGATTTTCAGAGTGCAAGGATGTATATAATAGATGAGATTATGTAAAAATCTTGTTGAACTTATTTTTAATTTAAAATTTGAGTATAAACTCATGTATTTTATCTTAAAATACATTTTCTAGCTCTTTTCATAAAAAATGGGGGAAAAATGACCAATTAGTATCCCCAGGATGCAGACTTCTGCTAAAGAAACTAAGGCTTCTTGGAGAATGGCAGAGCCCAGTTCAGGGCAGAAAATGAACAATAACCCTTGAACAGCCTGCCACACCAGAAACAAGGAAGGCATCCAGGGTTACTAGGGTCATGCCACAGAGATTCAGGACCCATTCTGGAACAGTTTCTGGGCAAAGATGGGACAATTTGAGATCAATAAGCTTAACAGTTTATGAGATGAAACACACCAACTCTGTACAACTCAATGAAATAGTATTTTCCATAAATTAAACCTGAACATGACCATGCCTAGTCTCACTACTGATGTAAATGCCCATTTATGGTAAGTAAGGGGTCAGAGGAGCACGTTTGCCTCTAGAGCAAAAGAGATTTGAGATATATCAACATATCATTAATTGTACTCAGTGTATGAACCTTTGTTTGAATACCAATGCAAACTAACAACAAACTAATAAAAGTAAGAAGGAAAATTAAGGAAATTAAAGTACTGGCTAGATTTTTAATAATACCAAGGAACTGCCACTGTCTATTTATATATGTTTACAAATTTTCATGATAAAAAAGAATCTTAATAAAAATTATGGCAAGGAAAGATATCCTTTACATGGTATTTGTTCCCTTAACACAGAATTTCTTTGAAAGTTACTTTGCATCAAATAATGCATATTATTCATTAACAGTTTTGCCTTTCACAGTAGGTTTTTAAATCTGATTGATGTAATCTTTGCATGAGCATGTCTTTATTTTTTATTTTTAGAGAGAGGGGAAGGGAGGGAGAAAGAAAGGGAGAACAACATCACTGTGTGAAAGAAACACCCCAACCAGACACCAGGCCACAAGAACCCAGGCATCTGGCCTGATGGGGAATCAAACCAGTGACCTTTCACTTGCGGGATGACACCCAACCAACTGAGCCACACCGGACGGCACAGTGTGAGCATGTCTTGACCAAATTTTAAAGTAATTTGAATGGAACAAAAACCTTTTAAATCCATCCTGTAAAATTTCTTTAAATTCATTGTAAGCAAAACTTAACCATCAAAAAAACTATAAGTCTATGCTATATGTATATGTAGTATGATATCGGTTTATATCCTGATATGTGTATGCTGATACAGGTTAACTTATGTTGCAATAACCAACAGCCTAAAAATTCAGGGGCTTAGATTTCTTTTTTGTTCATTCTACATGTGTCCTTTGGGTCAGCTTGGGGCTCTGCCCGTTGTAGTCACTTAAAAGCCCAGGCTGATGGGGCCTTCATCCTGACGTGTGCTTCCACAGCATCGACTTAATGAAAAAACAAATCACACTGAACCATGAGCTGACTTTAAAGATCTGTGTGGAAGTGAGAGATGCCACTTCTCCTTGCTTTTTATTGGCCAAAGCAAATCGTGTAGCTCATAGTGCAATGTAGTGATATAAATTGACCTCTTACAGGAAAGGCACCCAAAACTTGTGGATATTAATACAATTTGCCATGCCATATGGAAATATTTTTTTTAAATGCAGGAAATTGCATTTAATGCTCCATACTGTGTGGGTGTGAGAGAATGATTATGAAAACCAATTTTTCTCTACATTGCTTTTATAACATAGTAATTTTTCAACTTTGAGTCAAAGTATTTTCTTCCAAATCTACTTTGGGTTTACTTCTTTTCAGTTTGTGTAGTGCATTGAAAATTTAACTAACATAGCAGCTTGAATTTGTAAAGAAGATGTAATTTACTTTGTTTATCATGATCTTGTTCCATTTATGAGTTCTCGCCAATGGGGAAGAAAAAGTCCCTGTCAGTGAGTAAGACAGTAATTTAAAAAATCACTTCTGTTAATATGCTGTGTCTCTGATTTTCAAGTGGTCTACCCTTCTCCTGGTTCCTCCATTTCAATTTGGCATGTGAGGCTTGATTGATCGTAGGTAAAGAGAAGACCGTGGGATCCTTGGGCCCAGTGTTCTCTGATGTGTGAATGTGGGTGCTGGGTTCCGGCTGGCCCAGAGTCCTGAAGTCTGTCTAGTGAACGTGGGGCTGTTTGCTGGTGATGCCTCCAGTTTTTCCTCAATTCTGCTCTCCTGGAACCATAGTCTCCTCTATGGCTGGGGCACTTTTTCCATTTGGCTACTGGACAGGCGGTCCTCTTGTGGTCCTCACCACAGAACAACTGTCCTACTGGGAACAAGCTCCCCAGTCAGTTGCTACAGTTTTTTGTCTGTCCCCTAGTGAAACCAAGCATAGTTTGGGAGAGTAAAACCTCAAGACCTCCTGTGCAATATAGGCTACTGTCAGGAAGGGTCTTCCCAGAAACCCTTGGGGAGAATGGGAGCCAGGAGTGTGCCATCGCTGCTGTTTCCATCCCTTAATACAGCACTCGGGGGAGGCTTGGCAGATGCATCTCATTAGCTCGTGTGTCTCTCTCATTGCCCTTCTTCCCATCTCTTAAAACCAGAAGGCAGCAGGCTTTGCTTTCATTCTTCCTAAATCATATCTTCCTTTTACCTTAGAACCTTAGAGCATCACGTTGATGGCTGCTATCCCTTGGTCAGAAAGAAAAATTTTGAACTATAGAAGAACACACAGAGCATGGGTTTTCCGGCTTTGTGGTAGATATGCTAAAGGAGGAGGAAAAGGGATGAGAAAAGCCTTCCCCTCCTAATAATGCTTGGCCCTCCTAGTGTAAAATTATGTGAATGTTAGATGCTGAATATTGCCTCGTTCTTTCGCATTAACTCTTGCTAAAACAAACACTAGTCTCCTAGACATATGGATGCTTTGGGCTGGCCAATGTACAAGGTCATGAACGGCAAAACAGAAAGCTTATACATGATTTTCAAAATGTTACTGAATTTACATTTATTTTCCTTCTTGTATGTACATTTTTATAAATATAAATTAGTATCAGAAAGTAAATAAACATATATTTATACATAGTATAAACTCCAAAGGGGTAATGTATTTTTATTATTCATTTTCATTCTAACACACATGATATACATACACACACACACACACACACATATATGATATGACACTCAGGTAGCTCAATCAAGGGATAGTAATTAGCATTTATGACAAAATCAATTATACAAATTGTCATTGTTATCCAGTATTCAAAAGTAAAAACATTCATTTTCCCAAACATAGGTCTAAACAGTAAGAATGAATGGACAAACATGACTTGATTATGTTGGTGCCCAGTCATGGGATAAAGTACACATTTGTCCAGAAGAGAGAATCTGAAAATGATTCAAGTAAAATGTTAGCGACAAGCAGGAAATGGACTGGGCAAAGCCTGAGATGTTAATTGATGCAGTTGAAGCTTAGCACTACAGCCAAGGCAAATGTTCAAGGGAAAACCTGAGCAAGTGCCAGGACTTCAACTCCAAAACCAGAGACGAAAACTTAATTCGTAGCAAAACAAAGAGCCTTGGCTCTTCCACATCCCTTGCAGAAACAGTTGTGCGTGATCTCTTGCTGTAACGCCATTTTTCTAAAGCCCTCAGAAAGCTCCATCAGAAAAGAATCAAAAACCAGAATTGGACCTCATGGATTGAAAAGGATCACTTTCCTATCACATGGGGAATTGCCCAATAACTTTGATTCAATTTGCTTTGATGATAACTTAGTTTCGTTATTTTTCATTTCTGTTTCTTTTTAGAGTACCTTCTCTTTTATTATTCTTACTATAATCATTATCACTGTTAGTTCACTTACCAATAACACACTTAATTATGGATTCTGCTGGGTTAAATTTTTTCCTGCACTTTAGTTGTGGAAGTGTTTATTGCATGGTTAAAACATACAACTTGCTTCATACGTCAAGTCTGTTCCCATACAAATATGGGATTTATAACTGATGTAACAGCAGATGAGATTCTGACTTTGACGTAATCCTATGCTTAGCAATAAGTTGATTGTGTTCCAAATAATTATCATTCAGTATTTTTTTTAAAAAACTTTTTAAAGAAAGCATAGTCCCACATAAAGAAAGTTATAGATAGTGGGTAGGTTCCTTAAGCAACCAGAAGCTCATTTATAGAACGCTGATAGCCCCTTAAGGCCAATATAGTCCTCTCTCCTCCTTTATTAAAAGAAGAAAATGAGGTTTATACAACATAATGAGTTAACCAAGGCCACACAACAAGTTAGTTGTCTGGGTGTGGCTGGAGTTTCGGGGTCTGGACCCTAGATTGTGGCTGCTATTTCTTAGCATGTTCTTAACTCATGCAACAGTTAAAAATGATTTAAAAACCCAACAAAAGTGGACTTTTATCATGAGCCTGAATTTCTTACAATCACCTGGATTATACTGAGATTGCAAATCAACCCTTAAATTCCAGTGGCTGAACATAGCACAGGTTCGTTTCTCGCTCTTGCTACACGTGCAGGAGGGGTGGCCAGGACTGTGCTCTCCGTAGTCATTTGGGAGCCCAGGTGGCTGCAGAGTCTATTGTCTTGTCGTTACATTATTGGGTGTGTGTGGTCTTTTTTTTTTTTTTTTTTTTAATTTTTATTTTAATTGTTGATCTTGTACAGTTTTCTGTCTTTTATTCTCACCCCAACCCACCACCCCAGCCCTTCCCTCCCATTTCCACCCCCCCATAGTTTTTATCCATGTGTCCTTTTTACTTGTTTCTGTAAATCCTTCCCCTTTTCCCCTGAAATTCCCTCCCCTCTCCCCTCTGGTGACTTTCAGCCTGTTCCCAATTTCTATGTCTTTGGTTATATTATGCTTGTTTCTTTGTTTTGTTGATTAGGTTCCTGTTAAAGGTGAGATCATATGGTATTTGTCTTTCACTGCCTGGCTTACTTCGCTTAGCATGATGCTCTCAAGTTCCATCCATGCCGTTGCATAGGGTATGAGCTCCTTCTTTCTTTCTGCTGCATAGAATTCCATTGTATAAATGTACCACAGTTTTTTGATCCATTCATTTACTGATGGGCATCTAGGTTGCTTCCAACACTTGGCTATTGTAAATTGTGCTGCTATAAACATAGGGATGCATAGTTTCTTTTGGATTGGTGTTTCAGGGTTCTTAGGATATAGTCCTAGCAATGGAATTGCTGGGTCAAAAGGTATATCCATTTTTAGTTTTTTAAGAAAAACCCATACTGTTTTCCATAGTGGTTGTACCAGTCTGCACTCCCACCAGCAGTGCACTAGTGTCCCCTTTTCTCCACAACCTCTCCAACACTTGCTGTTTGTTGCTTTGTTTATGAGGGCCATTCTGACTGGTGTCAAGTGGTATCTCATTGTTGTTTTAATTTGCATCTCTCTGATAGCTAGCGATATCGAGCATTTTTTCATGTGTCTCTGGATCCTCTGTATGTCCTCCTTGGAGAGGTGTCTGCCCAAGTCCTTTGCCCATTTTTTAATTGGGTTGCTTGTCTTCTTAGAGTGGAGTCGTGTAAGTTCTTTGTATATTTTGGAGATTAAACCCTTATCTGAGATATCATTGGCAAATATGTTTTCCCAGTGTGTGGTCTTTTTAGTATTGTGGTACTAACCATTTTATAGTGAGAAATAGTAGATACTTGAGATAAAACAAAAATAAACACATTAAAAATTCTTTTTGAATGCTAGTGCTTTAACAAAAGCAGAGTATTTGTATATGAGGAGGTGCTCATCTATTCTGACCATGCAGCAGCCTCTGAAGGCGATATCAGTCCTTTCCAGGAAGGATGTGAGAAGCTGGGCCCTGGTTCTCTTTCTGGATGAGGAGTGACAGGAGCATGATCCTGTGTTTATCAGATTTCCTTAGGGTTATGTTCCGACACAGAAGGAGAAGGAAGAGATTTCATGAACACGTTCACATATATCTTTGATTTTATAGCTCCATTTGGCAGATAAGATAGCTGTTATCATTTTGAGTTTATGGATTGGGGTAGAGGTAGCTCAAAGGAATTTGAGCTAAAAATATTAATTGAACAGTTGTTAGGCTGTGTGGAGAGCACTCTGATAGGACAAAGTACTTTGCCCCATGCATGTCCACAGGCTAGAAAGAGACAGACTAGGATAGGGATCCAAAAGTACTAATCTCTGGCCAACCACTCTGAACTCTACAATATATTGTTTCAGCTAGAGGGCAAATGTCACGTGTGATGAATGATTCTAACAATGGGATCTTTCATCTTTGAGTGTGGGTAAAAACCAATATTCTTTAACTTTACATCTGGGACTTTTAGTCTGGCTGAGCTGAGACAAAGACACTAACCACAGAAATCTCCTCCTCCTCCTCCTCCTCCTCCTCCTCCCATCCCCCCTCAACCCAGTATCTACTTGAATTCATTGATACACACACATGAACTTGTGTGATTGGTAAAGGAGGAAGAAGTTTTAGTTGAGAGTGGTAAAATATGGAGGGAATATAGTGGCAACTATTCTGCAGATTTTGTTCAAGATATCATGGCTATGGATATTTGAAAGTAACTTTTATGGGAAACATGGTATTATTTGGGGCAATAACTTAACAGAACTATTCAGGGTACACTTTGGGGGTCTCAGGAGCACTGTTATGGGATAGAAGAAACTACTTCCCTTGGCTTTGCAGCTGGCCCTGTGCACAGAAGGCCTGCATGTGTTAGGGATTCTCAGAGCCTGTCTTTTTGGCATGGACAGGGACATTTCATTATGTGCTGTGATGGTGACAATTTCCAAGTGGCTTTATGCAGACAAGTGGGGTCAGAAGAAAGAGGAGACAGTAAGAAAATAACACTGCCTGATTGGTTTGTGGGCCCATGGGAAGAACCTGTCTGAGCTCTTGAAGAAATAAATGGGGAGTATTTCAGTAGGGAGAGGATGGTCAGGAGGACTCGGGATTCTGTCTGGCAGCTATGAAGCCAGTAGACATTAGAATTACATGCTTTTAAAAGTATGTATACTTTCTTCAAGAAAACAAAATCATCCAAATCAAACACATTTTAAAAAAATTTTTTAATGTATTTTATTGATTATGCTATTACAGTTGTCCCATTTCTCCCCCATCATTCCCCTCCACCCTGCACACCCCCTCCCACCCACATTCCCCCTTTAGTTCATGTCCATGTGTCATAAGTTCTTTAGCTTCTACATTACCCACACTGATCTTGCCCTCCCCCTGTCTATTTTCTACCCACCATCTATGCTACTTATTCTCTGTACCTTTTCCCCCTCTCTCCTCCTCCCACTCCCCTATTGCTAACCCTCCATGTGATCTCCATTTCTGTGGTTCTGTTCCTATTCTAGTTGTTTGCTTTTGTTTTAAGTGTGGTTGTTAATATCTGTGAGTTTGCTGTCTTTTCACTGTCATATTTTTTATCTTCTTTTTCTTAGATAAGTCCCTTTAACATTTCACATAATAAGGGCTTGGTGATGATGATCTCCTTGAACTTGACCTTATCTGAGAAGCACTTTATCTTCCCTTCCATTCTAAATGACAGCTTTGCAGGATAGAGCAATTTCGGATGTAGGTCCCTGCCTTTCAAGACTTCAAATACTTCTTTCCAGCCCCTTCTTGCCTGGAAGGTCTCTTTTGAGAAATCAGCTGACAGTCTGATGGGAACTCCTTTGTAGGTGACTGTCCCCTTATCCCTTGCTACTTCTAGAATTCTCTCCTTCATTTGAATCGGTTAATGTAATTATGATGTGCCTTGGTGTGTTCCTCCTTGCGTCCAACTTCTTTGGGACTCTCTGAGCTTCTTGGACTTTCTGGTAGTCTATTTCCTTTGCCAGATTGGGGAAGTTCTCTTTTATTATTTGTTCAAATAAGTTTTCTACTTGTTGCTCTTCTTCTTCCCCTTCTGGCACCCCTATAATTCGGATGTTGGGACGTTTAAAGATGTCCCGGAGGTTCCTAAGCCTCTCCTCATTTTTTTTGAATTCTTGTTTCTTCCTTCTTTTCTGTTTGGTTGTTTGTTTCTTCCATCTGGTCCACTCCATTGATTTGAGTCCCAGTTTTCTTCCCATCTCTATTGGCTCCCCATGCATCTTCCTTCATTTCACGTATTGTAGCCTGCATTTTTTCATCTAATTTGCTACCAAAATCAACCAATTCTGTGAGCATCCTGATGACCAGTGCTTTGAACTGTGCATCTGAAAGGTTGGCTATCTCTTCATCGCTTAGAGGAATTGTCTCTGAGGCTCTGTTTTGTTCTCCGGTTTGAGCCATTTTTGGTGTTTTTGTTTGTTTGTTTGTTTGTTTGTTTTTTGGTTTTGGTCTGGTCGTGGCTGTTATGTAGTGAGGGGTGGAGCCTTAGATGTTCCCCATGGCTGGGCAGCCCCGTCGCTGGGTTGTGACACTATACATGGGGGCAGGGTCCGAGAGGGAACAATGGCGCCTGCTCCGCTCTCTCTCTCTTTTTTTTTAAATCGGTATTTTTTAATTGTTGATATTGTACAGTTTTCTGTCTTTTACCCCGCCCCCAGCCCACCACCCCAGCCCTCCCCACCTTCCTCCCATTTCCACCCCCCATAGTTTTTGTCCATGTGTCCTTTATACTTGTTGCTCTAAACCCTTCCCCTTTTCCCCTGAAATTCCCTCCCCTCCCCCTCTGGTCACTGTCAGACCATTCTCAAATTCAGTGTCTTTGTTTATATTATGGAATTCTATGCAGCAGAAAGAAAGAAGGAGCTCCTACCCTTCAGAACAGCATGGATGGAATTGGAAAGCATCATGCTAAGTGAAATAAGCCAGGCAGTGAAAGACAAATACCATATGATCTCACCTTTAACAGGACCCTAATCAACAAAACAAACAAACAAGCATAATATAAACAAAGACACTGAATTTGGGAATGGTCTCTCTTGAGTTCCCATCCTTTCCGCTGCTTCCTCTTTGCCTGGGTTATCTACGCTCGCGAATGTGGGACCACTTAGTCAGCCAGCCTCCTTGAGTGGCCTCACTGGGTCTGCAGAGTTGCCACCCCATATGACAGCTGCCACCTGTGGGCCTGCCAACTGCCTGCACACTTGGGAACTTCCAGTCACTGCCGCCTGCATTTCTGGATCTGCACCTCCACTTTTTCCTGCTATGACTCTGCCCCTCTTACCTGTCTGGATGAATGGTTGTTGGACTTCCTTACAGTTCAATTTTCCATTAGCTATGGTTGTTTTCTTATTTCTAAATATTTTTTGTCCTTAATTTTGGTTGTGAGAGGAGGCACAGTGTGTCCACCTATGCCTCCATCTTGGCCGGAAGTCCCAAACACATTTTTTTAATCCTAACTTGAGAATACATTTATAGATTTAAAGGAAGGGAGGGAGAGGTAGAGAGAGAAAGCAAGAGACAGAGAGAGACAGAGAGAGAAATACAAAGAGAGAGACAGGGAAACATCAATGTGAAAGAGAAGCATTGATTGGTTGCCTCCCTTAGGTGCCCCAAGCAGGAATCAAACCTGCAACCTTTTGGTGTATGGGATAATGCTCCAAGCAATTTAGCCACCTGGCCAGGGCCAAACCCATTTTAACTGTTAAATCATTTACCCATCTAAGGAAGCAGTTGTTATTTTTAAGATAAAAATATTTCTTGTGCTGTCGAATGAAATGCTTGGGATAGTTTTAGATGATGCTTCTCTTTAAAAAAAATATAGGAAACTACTTGAGAGCAATTTCTGAAAAAATTCTGCATAAGGCTGTACTTGGAAGCTGGAGAGGACTCATATGAACTAATGCTGGCTTGTTTAAGAGCCCAGAAGTATGTTAAAAGCACATTGCACACGGTCTGGTCCCAGCTTCATTCTTCAGTGCTTGATAGTTTTAAGAGCATGACAGGTTTCCTTTTGTACTATGTCTGGGCCATTAAATGTGGCTGTGGCATTGCACAGCATTTTGTAGCGTGGAAATGAAATATTCAGTCAGATTGATGCGTCCTCTCTGCTGGTTGCAGATGAATGGCTGGCACATTCTCTCACTACCACGAGCATCGAGAGATCCTGCTTGTTTTTGCCTAGAAAAACAGACATTGAGGAGGCTGCATTTCCCATTTACACAAACTGTTATTTCATTAATTTACATGTAGAAGTCAAATATTTTATAGTAAACACCTACAGCACAAACCTCATAAATTGTTGTACAAGATGATCATCCCATAACCCAGTAAGAATCTTTTATTTTCTTATTCAGGAAATAGGACTTAAAACTGTTTTACTACCAGAAATGACAGAATTTTTCCGAATGGACATGCCATTGTCCCCCCAAATGACTTCGAGATATTTTAGGTTCCCTGCCTAGCGTTCCCTTTACTCTCACATGGACTATAGTGTCTTTAGAACAGCCCTCTGCTTTCCGGTGATGAAGATCTTCCAACCTGCATACACCTGGCCAAGAGATTGCAGTCAGGTTAGCTGACTGATTTTATTGAAACCTAAGCCAGTAACATTGTAGAAAGGATGATGAGAAATTACATTATTCCATGTGTGCTGTAGCACGTGCTTTCAATTCAATTTTAGAAAGTATATTTTCTTTTAATTTCTTTATCATATGATAAAAATAATGTATGTTCTTTGGTAACCTTTTCAAAAATTAAGAAAGGTCCTCTCTCTCTCTGTCTCTCATTTTTAAAAAAATTTCCCTCAGTTACTCATGAGATTAAATTTCATAGATTTAAATACTGTCTTTCCTTCTTCCCCTGCAAAGCAGTGCTGATGTATAAAGAAGAGAAAATGGAGTATGATCCAGGGGGCCTGCGTGTTCACTCTCCCTTTCTTGCTGCTCCCTTGGTAGCAGTGAAATGAGCCAAGGTCCCTCTGCTCTCTATAACTATTAGCCCAGGGCAGGATTTGGTGCCTGGCTTCAAAAACTGTGTGCTGTACAAATGCAGGATTGCCTTTCCCTGAACACGATTCACCAGGAAAGGCACTGTTTTCTATTTAATTTTGTTAATATTCCTCTAAGGCAGGGAATATATGATTATATCATTTATAGTTGTGGAGATCAGAGGCAGGATTTTAATCATTTGTTTTCCTATGGGTGGAACAAGGATTCATGCACATGTGTGCAGGATCCCAGTCCTCTTTCTTAACGTGACAACACGTGGCTCTCTCTCCCACTACAATGTCTGTCCCTTATGGAGTGCATACTCTGCGCCACCACTGTGTGAGGCATTTTGCACATTGTGTCTGACTTTATCTTCACAATCTGCTATGGGATCATTGTCATTGTCTCTGAGTTGTGGATGAGAAAACTGAGGCTTAGAGAAAGTAGCTCATCAACTCAGGATCCCTTGATTAGGACTGAGTTGAGTGGGTTTGTCTCTTTATGCATGCTTTTCCTGATCAGGCCCACCTCATACAATTACCAATCTGGAGTGTAGTTTGATTGACTACAAATGAATAAAACATTGTTTCTTGTACCTAATATGATCATGCTATCCGAGTAGTGCCTTGTACAGTGATGGAACAAAATATGGTTTCAGTAATTACTAAGTGAATGAGTGAGTGGGTAGCATGTGTGAATTTGCTTTGTGCCCTGTGAGGGAGTCCACGTGTGCTATTACCGAATATATTATGACAAAGAGAAAAAGAATTGAAGTGTGGGACTCCATTAGCCCCACCTTTACGCTTTCTGCATAGGCCCTGTGGACTACAGGTGGAGGAGCAGAAAAGGAGCAAGTAGTGTTTGCTAAGGGCACTCTCGGGTGTAGTAGGAGTTAACACTGTTATAGAAGAGTTATACAAAATAAAGAAAAAGAGAGTCCAATAAACATGACTATGTCATCAGAAAAAAAAACCATTAAGGGGAAATGGCTTGACTTTAAAAATCAATAAGCAGAAAATGGACCAATCTTTCTAACATATGTACTACTTTTCATCCCATTGCATTATTATACAATATCAAAACACTACTCTAGCTTTCCCCACTTTCCCCAAATTTATCCCAGCATAATCCAGTGTTTGCTTACCCTCTTCTCAATCTGTATCCCAGAGATGTCACTCGATTGTATTTGAGCCTTTGCATCTTTCTTCACCCTGTGCTTTATTTCTCCATCCCCAGGACTTCCAAACAATTCTCTTATGAAATGCAAGTCATTCTTTTGTGTATTTGCATCCAGATATGAGATAACCTCAAGAATGTAATTTCATTTAACTGTTGCTTTTTTGTTTCATTACCTAGCTAGCTCTCTGCATGCATGTGGCTTGCCATGTCTGCACATATGGAATTGCGATCCTTTCTTTTTCCCGAGTAAGTCCTTTGTGGTATTAAAAAAAGTTACCTGTGTAAGTTTTAGTGGTGGATTTAAGCCATACTGAGTCATCTCTCCTATGCAACTGGCAGTGGAGGTGAAAGTCACAGCATTGCCTTAAGGCAGCCTTGGAGACAGGGGCAAGGAAACACCAGAACTGGCTTACTGCAGGCCCCTCCTTCTGTGATATCCTTGAATTGAAGGTGAGGGAAGGTGAGGGTGCTCCAGATGCAGTGGTGGCTGCAGAGGAGGGGGTGTCTGTAAAAATCATAGACCTGTGGCCAACACGGGCCAATCCCTAGATCTAGAACACCCGCTGAACACTAATGAGGGGGAAGCCTAGCCACTGGTTTATTTTTTCTCACATCTGAGTATTTTAGGACTAGTAACCTTTCCCACAAATTCTCTTTTTTCTTTCTCTGTAGGAATAAATAATATAATTTCTGGATAACCAAGAACAGGTTTTTTTCTTTTGCTGTATCTATGGAATGAAGATATGATTTCTATTAAAAACCCTGTAAAGTGTCTGAGTTTTATTTTTAGCTTGAACTTTAACTTGCAAGTGTCACAGTCGGGCTCGTTATATAGTTGAATACATTTTTGTTGGATAACAATAGATGTTTCATTTTACAAGGCTATAAAATGACTGCTAGCTTAAGCTTATAGTTCTGCATCCTAAATGTATTAAATCCTTAATATAAATCATAAAAATTTCACATGTAAACATTCTTCCTCTGCTAAAGGAGGGAAAATACCAGACCCATTTTATCTGTGGACATACAATAATATTTTTGACTGTTTACAGATGTATACTTTTGAGTTCTCATATGTATGGATTCATACAAAATTTTAAAAATGAGTTTGTTCTTCATTCTTCATCCTTTAAAATCAAAGAGACAATTCATTGTTGTTGCTGATTTTTTCTTAGGTTTTATAATCCTAAATAAAATATTTATAAATTACTGACTTTTTTCATTGTTTGTTAATGCATTTGCTACCACTTACTAAGTTTCCAGAAATCTCTCTTATTGTTAAATATGAACTGACACGGTCACTATTACAGAGGGACCATTCATCAGGAATGTTAACTTGCCTAGTACCTGAAGCAGCCCCAAAACGAACCGAACAATTAGAGGCAACTGGTGGTTGAAATCATGAGTAAATGGTCATTCATTAGTATAGAAAGCTTTGATTATTGTTATTATTTTCTCACAGGTTAGTAATTTTTATTACTTCATGAAGAAAATCACCTGCATTTTCTTGCTCTTTACAACCATTTTCAATTCTATATTCAAGAAAAGAATTTCTAGCTGTTAGAGATATATTAAGAGCTATTAATGCCACATACTATTTAATTGTGGTAATAACAACAGTTTGCTGATTTCTCTTTTTCTGATTTGTAAGGTATAAACAAGTCCTGCACCACTGCTGACAGAAAGCTTTAAATGTCCCGAGAAATGTGGCTTAGGGATAGAGTTGCTTATAGTATATTAGTTTGAATTGTAATGCTACCCCTAAATCTGTGAATTTGGACAAATCATTTAATACTTATAACTAGGATAATAATATCTGTTTCACGAGGATGTGAAGTTCCTAACAGTATATTCATGTAACCATTCAACACATATGAATATCCTTTCTTCTTCTAAAACACGTATCTGTAAATTTGTGATAGATGCCCCATCTCTCAAGTGGTCTAACAAATAGCATTTGACAGGAAACTTCATATTCCTTTCAATGTATTCATCACAGAACTGGGAGGCTCTTCTATCAGCCAAGCTCACGGCCATGGGCATCACATAATTCCTTTAAGTGGGTAAACTCTGCAGCCAACTGCTTGAGTTAGCAGTCCTTTACTCTCACTAGCTGTGTGACCTACACTGAGATATTAAATCTTTCTGTGCCTCTATTTCCTCATCTGGAAATCAGTTTATTAACAGAAACTATCTTGTGGGTTGCTGAGGGATTTAGACAAGTTAAGTCCTGTAAAATATTTAAAACAGTGTCTCATCTACATAGTTCAATAAGTGTTAGTTGTTATTACCAACCTAATTCATTTAAGTGTTTAAAATGTCTAATCATTTGCAGTAATAGCATGGACAGTTTTTATTGTGTGTATGTGTTTTAGATTATGCAAATATTTTCAGACAAATGATCTCACTTAAGCCTCCTCCAGACTCTGTGAAGTAATCGTCACCATCCCCCTTTCACAGAGGAGGAAACTGAAGTGTAGAAAACTGAAGCCATGTAGTTCCCCCACTGGCGAATGAAAAGCAAATGATTACAATTCAGGTTAGTACAAACTTTTCTCCTTCCAAACCCCTGTACTCTTTTTTGTACCACAGATGTAATTTGGTTGGTTTTAGTATAGTTGATTGTGTATCAAAATCTCAAAACTCATTACTAAGGAAGAACATTAAAGTAAAACAAAAACCATGGAGAACTCGCCTGTTGGCAGTTTCTGTCACTGTAGGAACAATTGCTTCTTTCTTAGAGAAAAGTAGCAATAGGCACGTGCTCCGGAGCAGTGGGTCCAGAGCGGCAGTTCTCTCTTCACCTGGTGCAACTGATCGGAAATATCATACTTGTAAAAGGTTCAAGAGAGAACTTTCAGTATTATGCTGGGAGATTTTTATGTGCCTCACAAAGTAAGGTAGTCAGGTTGTGGAATTGAACACCATCGGCTGTGCCGTTAGGTATTTTTAGGGGAAGGAGAGAGGACAAATTGAGTTGGGAAGGATCACGGAAGAAAGCAACAGCTTCCAAACGAGGTGCTTAGCCACAGTGCTCAATTCTGGATAGGAGGTCAATAGTAGGTTGGATTTTTAGAGAAGGCAAAAAAATTTAACAAACTGGATACAGAATAGGGCAACTATAAAGAAAAAAAACTGCTAAGTTGGCTTACATTCAAATTAAGAACTTCTG
Organism: Glossophaga mutica; assembly: GCA_039655065.1. Taxonomy (NCBI): domain Eukaryota; kingdom Metazoa; phylum Chordata; class Mammalia; order Chiroptera; family Phyllostomidae; genus Glossophaga; species Glossophaga mutica. Next base: position 97,580,406 of record CM077309.1, on the reverse strand, counting down.
TTTATTAAAATGTAAAACTAAGAGTATGAGAAGACAGCCGTGAGATGTGAGAAGACACTTACAATACATCTGTCTGACAGGGGTCCATTCACATCTTTTGTTTCTTACTATAAAAACCAAAAAGAAGAAAAGCAGAGAACCCAAGAGAAAAATGAGCAAAAGACTTGAACAGGTATTTAAAGAGGATTTTCAAAATTTTAGTAAGCATATGAGAAGTCCCTAAACTATATTAGTTATCAGGAAAATTTGAACTACAATGTAATTCATTGCCACTAGGCATTAGTCACATGACTACACTGAGAGTGTAAATTGACACAACCACTTCGGTAAACTGTTTGGTAGTATCTACAAAAGATGAACATACCATACCCTATGAGCTATCAATTTTCCTCCCAGATAGATGTCTATTATTTAGATGAATATGTATATTTGTGAACCATTTGTAATAACTCCAGATTGAAACATCCTAAATGCTCATCAATAGTAGAACAGATCAATTTATTGTGCTATATTCCTACAGTGGAATACTCTACAGCAAGAAGAATAAATGAACATATACAGTATAATGAATTTTATGTGCATAATGTTATGCTTAAAGAATCAAATGCACTATATAGTACACGCAACGAAATACTGTTCAATGCAGGCAAAATTTACTTTTAACAGTAAGAAGCGGACAGTGGTTACCCTGGCTGGGAAACAGTGACGAGAGGGGGACTTGAGAGATCCACTAGGACAGCAGTACCATCTTCTCTTTCTGGATCTGGTGTTGGTTACAAGGCTAGGTTCTCTCTGTGAAAATTCATCAGGCTATTCACCTGGAATTTATGTACTTTTTTCTTGTTTGTTCTACTACACTATAAAATTAAGCAATGAATTGGGTTCAGCAGAATCTTATATGACTAAAAGGTATCCAGTTTTGCTTTTGTTTTTAAATAATGCATGGATTTTACCTCCCTTACTTGACTTCTAAGAGAAGCCAAATGCAGAAAGCACATATTCTTTTGGAAGGAGAGAGCGCTTCAGACCCTTGGCAGAAAGGGATTCTATGGAACAGAAAGGGGAAGTGACTAGTTTGGAAAGGGGCCTATGACAGCTCTGGATTTAAGGAAACACACTGATTTTTTTATTCCCCAAAGTCAACTGAAAGGGTGAGGAAAGTTGATGCTGGCAACCTGAGCTCAACATTTAACAACTGCCACACTGCCGCCACCAGGAAGTTCCGGCCAGGTTCACGTTGCTCTCCAAAGAGAGGAGAGGCTGTCCTGACAGCCTCCTCTCCGTGTCTGGTGGGCCTGAGACACTGCGTGTGCCAGGTCCTGCTAATCTTTCCAGACTAAGCAGCTCAGAACTGAACACACTCTGTGCAGCTTAACCCATGGTTCAGGTGAGAAATCCTTCTCATAAAGGACATTCAGTGGGAGCCATTTATAGAAGACACCACTGTGACACAGAGAGCATTTGTGTTAAAGCTGCTTCCTCACCCTCTTTCTTCTGCTTTATTCCCTTTTCTGTGAACTAATTTAAAACATCCTTCTGCCAAACTAATGATTTTAACTATGCCAAAGTTAATTTACTGGGGGATTTTTGAACATTTGTGACTCTACTGTACTCTTCTGTGACAAGAACAGCTCTGCTCGGGGCACATCAAAGTCACCACTGCCACCCTGAAGCAGTAAGGACAGGATGATGGCCAGGGAAGGGGGTGGCCTGGCTAATGTGGGGGCCACTTGTAACATCTTTAGATGATAAACTTATTTGCAGAAATGATCTTCAAATAACATAAATAATAATAATGGCCAGAAAAATATAAATAGTAAACATAATATTTTATTGAATCTCCTTAACTATGCTAATACAATTAATATGAAATAAAATTGCATATAATTATAATATAATAGGTAACCATAAAATATTATACTTTGTTTTCTTGATTAATTCTTTTTTTTAAGTTGTTAAAAGTATTTATTTATTTATTTTTAAGACTTTATTTATTTAGTTTTAGAGACAGGGAAGGGAAGGAGAAAGAGAAGGAGAGAAACATCGATGTGTGGTTGCCTCTCAAGTGCCCCCACAGGGGACCTGGCCTGCAACCCAGGCATGTGCCCTGACTGGGAATCGAACCAGTGACCCTTTGGTCCACTGCCTGTGCTCAACCCACTGAGCTACACCAGCTGGGGCTCTTGGTTAATTCTTTAACAATTAAAAACAAATTTTAAAACAACTATGGAACATTTATGCAATGGAATGCTATTCAGCCATGAAAAAAAAGAGAAAATTTTACCCTTTGCAACAACTAAGTGAAATAAGCCAGAGAAAGACAAATACCATATAATTTCACTTATATGTGGAATCTAATGAACAAACTGAACTAAAGATAGAGACAGACTCATAGATAGAAAGCAGGATGACAGCTATTGGTGGGGGAGTTATTAAGGGGTGGAGGGATCGAGCGAAAAGGAAAAAGGACTCACGGACATGGACAACAGGGTGGTGATTGTGAAGAGGTGGAGGGGTGTATGAGGGATAAATGGTAATGAAAATAACATGATACAAATTTCAAGATATTATTCAAATTCAGTAAAGTTTTTCTTGCATAAACAAAATTTGCATTTGCAAGAAAAATGCTGTTTCAATCCCTGTTTTAAATTTTAGAGGTCAATATAAACTCCAAATTGTCACACAGGGTAGCAGAATCGAAGTAACTCAAGTTCTGATCCTTTGGTTTTACAATCATTGTTCTACCACTGCTTATTTAAAATATATTATTTAAGTGCAGGAATATGTTATTCTTTAAGGGTTGGAGAACTAAACTGCACATGAAGTAATCTGGATATTTCTTAACTGTTATAAACATATTGTCCCAAAGAACTTGAGTAGTTGAGTCTACATGTGTTGAGGATTAACAAATAGCTAGGAGTTTTCTGAATTAGCTTCTTTGTATAATGCAATGTTTAGTAAAGGGTAAGTAATAAAAACATACTGACTTCAAATATGTATATTTAAAGTATTAAAATTCAATAACTCAACATCCTAAACCAAATAAATCAATTAAAAACTGGGAAAAAGTTTCTGGCCAGGTAGCTCAGTTGGTTAGAGCATTGTCCCAGTATGCCAAATTTGTGCATTTGATCCTCAGTCAGGGCACACACAAGAATCAACCAATGAATGCATAAATAAGTGGAACACAAACTGATGTTTCTCTTTCTCACTCTAAAAATCAATAAAATAAAAATTTTTAAGAAATGGGTAAAGGGTTTGAATAGATATTTCTCCAAAAGAAGATATAAAATGACTAATTAACACATGAAAAAATGCTCAATATTGCTAGTCATTAGGAAAATGCAAATCAAAACCAAAATAAGATATTGCCTTATATCCATTAGGATAGCTATTGTAAAAACCAACAACCAGAGAATAAAGTGTTGGTAAGAATGTGGAGAAACTGAAGCCCTAATGTACTGTTAGTGGGAATGAAAAATTGTGTGGCTGCTATGGAAAATAGTATGGTAGTTACTCAAAAGATTGAAAATAAAGGTACAATATTATCCACTAATTTCACTTCTGAGCATATACCCAAAAGAATTAAAAGCTGAGTCTTGGAGAAATAAGTGTACACCTGTATTCCTAGTAACATTATTCATAATAGTTAAAAGTGGAAGCAACCCAAATTTCTATTGACAAATGGATAAATAAACAAAATACAATAGACACATACAATAAAATAATATTCAGCCATAAAAAGGAAGGAAATTCAGACACATTCTACAACACAGATGAACCTTGGGGACATTATGTTAAGTAAATAAGCCAGTCACAAAAGGACGAATATTATTTAATTCCACTTATATGAGTACTTAGAATAGTCAAATTCAGAGAAACAGAAAGCGGAATGGTGGTTGCTAGGGGCTGAGGGGAGAAGGGAACGGGGAGTTAGTGTTTAATGGGTGCACAGTTTCATGTTTGCAAGAGTGTTCTAGAGATGGATGATGGTGATGGTTGTACAACAATTTGAATGTACTTAATGCCCAACTGAACTGTCCACTTAAAAATGGTTGAGATGGCCTTGGCTGGTTGGAGCATCATCCTATTCTCTGAAAGGTTGTGGGTTTGATTCCCCAGTTAGGATGCCTATGGGAAACAACTAATATTTCTCTTTCTCTCTCTCTCTCATCTCCCTTTCTCTCTCTCTAAAATCAGTAAATACATCTTCAGGTGAAGATTTTTAAAAAATGGTTAAGATGGGAACTTTTATGTGTATTTTATCACAATTTAAAAAACAATAACAAGCGTAACAGTGATTTAGAATTTAGATTGAAAAAAGATGTTTTGTAGAGAAGTATTTTGTCACCAACATTATTGAGAATTGTTGGTGCACTGTGAAAATACAGTGCCATCTTTTTTTTTTCATTTTTTTAATTTATTTTTTATTTTTTTTAATTTTTATTTTAATTGTTGATCTTGTACAGTTTTCTGTCATTTATTCTCACCCAAACCCACCACCCCAGCCCTCCCCACCTCCCTCCCATTTCCACCCCCCCCCCATAGTTTTTGTCGATGTGTCCTTTATACTTGTTCCTGTAAATCCTTTCCCTTTTCCCCTGAAATTCCCTCCCCTCTCCCCTCTGGTGACTTTCAGCATGTTCCCAATTTCCATGTCTTTGGTTATATTATGCTTTTTTGTTTGTTTTGTTGATTAGGTTCCTGTTAAAGGTGAGATCATATGGTATTTATCTTTCACTACCTGGCTTACTTCGCTTAGCATGATGCTCTCAAGTTCCATCCATGCTGTTGCATAGGGTATGAGCTCCTTCTTTCTTTCTGCTGCATAGAATTCCATTGTATAAATGTACCACAGTTTTTTGATCCATTCATTTACTGATGGGCATCTAGGTTGCTTCCAACACTTGGCTATTGTAAATTGTGCTGCTATAAACATAGGGATGCATAGTTTCTTTTGGATTGGTGTTTCAGGGTTCTTAGGATATAGTCCTAGCAATGGAATTGCTGGGTCAAAAGGTATATCCATTTTTAGTTTTCTTAGAAAATTCCATACTGTTTTCCATAGTGGTTGTACCAGTCTGCACTCCCACCAACAGTGCACTAGTGTCCCCTTTTCTCCACAACCTCTCCAACACTTGCTGTTTGTTGCTTTGTTTATGAGGACCATTCTGACTGGTGTCAAGTGGTATCTCATTGTTGTTTTAATTTGCATCTCTCTGATAGCTAGCGATATCGAGCATCTTTTCATATGTCTCTGGATCCTCTGTATGTCCTCCTTGGAGAGGTGTCTGCCCAAGTCCTTTGCCCATTTTTTAATTGGGTTGCTTGTCTTCTTAGAGTGGAGTCGTGTAAGTTCTTTGTATATTTTGGAGATTAAACCCTTATCTGAGATATCATTGGCAAATATGTTTTCCCACACAGTCGGTTCTCTTTTTATTTTAATACTGTTTTCCTTGGCCATGCAGAAGCTTTTTATTTTGATGAGATCCCATTTGTTTATTCTTTCCTTTATGTCCCTTGCTTTAGGGGACATATCAGTAAAAATGTTGCTGCGTGTAATATCTGATTCTCAGTCTTTACTTCATGGAGTCATTTTCCATGAATGTCCTAAAGTCTCAGCTCTCAAGTCTTCCTTTCTTTTTCCATTATCAACACTGGATAGTTTCCGTCCCTGTTGTCTTCCCTGGAGTGGTAAAGGGAGGCTGCATCTATTGTGATCCCTGGAAAGACTTTGACCCTTTGCCTCCTTCCAAGCTGAGCAGCTAAAAACAAAGTGACCCTTCCCTGGCTTCTGTTGCTCCTCCTTCATAGCACAGTCTCTCTGTACTTTTATGTTAACCAAGACATTGATGCCTGGCTCTAGCTTAACAAACTGTCCATCCACTGGGACAGGGGCAGGGGCAGGGGCAGGGGCAGGGGCAGGGGCAAGGTAGGTGTGGTCAGAAAACAAGGAGCTGGGAAAATAAGAAGTCTTGCTATGATTGAATTTGAATTCACAGTTAGGGCAGGTAGGGAACTCATTTCAGCTTCTTTCACTAAGAAAATATTAGTATGAAAAATCCTTCGACAGTCCAGGATGTGCAATGATGTATTGGATGCAGGGGAAACTCTGCTGCCCTCCATACAGAGAAGGCTGCTCATGCTTTGACACATCCTTCATACTCTTTAGGCATAAAAAGGTAGCAAAATATGCCACCCCAAAATATGCCACTTTGACATAAGAATTATTTTGAGCTGAAAGCACCTGAGAAGAAGCAAATACAAGAATAGCTCTTTGTCTTCCTCAATGTCCTGAAAAGTAGGACATAACTCTGCAAAGGTGTCCCACTTTCCCTCTCTACCAGGAAGGACAGAAGTTAATTGCTGGATAAAACTTCAGACCTTTATCAGTACAGAGATGGGACCAGAGAAAACAACATGACAATCTTTGCTTAAATTAGCCCTTATCTACGAATAGTTTCCCCATATTTGCCGCCCACTATTTGCAACCCCTAGAAGCTCAAAGTCCTTTTCTTCTGTCTTGTCACCTCTCTGAAAATGTATCATTCTTTTGTTACTATGCTATCTAAGCCCAAGTTCTAACCATCCCTTTGACTTGTTCATCACCAAGTGTTCCCATGTGTATGCCCTATGCATGGTAATAAACTTCAGTTTATTCTCTCATTGATTTGCCTTTTCTTAGTCTGATTTTCAGGGTCCTATACGAAGACCCCAAGATGGGTAGAAGAAAATTTTTTCTCTCCCTCACCCCTAAGACATGACTGCAAGGAAGTATTGTTTTGTTGTATAACTACAGGTAAAGGAGAAAATTGTTCCTTTAAACTATGCTGATCAAACATCATAGCTCCACATACTGCCCTGCCTGTCCCCACGGAATATTCAAATATCATGCAATTGGGAGCTCTAGCATGTACTCACCTAGATAGTCTTCATACTGAACTATTTCTGTAAGCCTCTTGGTATACCTAATATCTTTTCATAAGGATTTTATTTACTTATTTTTAGAGAGAGGAGAAGGGAAGGAGGGAGGGAGAGAAACATCAATGTGTGGTTGCCTCTTGTGTGCCCTCTACTGGGGACCTGGCCTGCAACCCAGGCAGATATCCTGACTGGGAATTGAACCAGCAACCCTTTGGTTTGAAGGCCAGTGTTCAATCCACTAAGCTACACCAGCCAAGGTGGTATACCTAATTTCATCCTAATGCCACTATGTCTTGCTGATGACCTGAGTATATTCTTTCTCACGTTCATCCTTACCTTGGCCTTTGGACCTTAAGTTCCATCATAATGTTGGTTTTCCAAGACAATCACTTTGATTTGTCATCAACACCTTGCCACCACAAGGTAAACACCATCAGTTTGACTTAGGCTGGGATCTAGCTACTGCCATGAGGCTAGAGTGGGATGTATGAAAGGAAACCGGACACCTCCCTCCTCTACTCTCTCCAGGATTAAATCCACACTGGTGGAGAAGTCTGCACATTCACTAGAAAGAGTATCCAATGTGGTCTTATAGAACTTGCCAATTCTTCTTTCTTAAAGCTATCTAGACTTGTTGAGCTGGTCTTACAATTTGGTTTGAGTAGCCTCCTCTTTCTCATTTTTTTCACTCCTTCTACACCCCTTTTCTTTCTTCATCTTCCAGTTTCTAGGTTCTTCTTCTATGTCTAATGTCTCTTATCACATACTTTGTTTAGTGAGATGACCTTTTCAGGTTTCAGGGCCCTATTAATTGCAGAGAACTCTTGGTTTTTGGTTATATATTTGCCTGGAGGGCTGTTTAAAAAACTGAGTTTTTACAATGACATTTCTATGGAAGGCATGTGCCCCTTCAAGAGACTCTGAAAAATGATGGCTTTTCTACTAGTTTATGAAGATCTCTTCAAAGTCCTAGTGCTTACTGTCTCCTGCACCATTTGGAATTCCTTCTTATTTGGCACAATAAATTGCTTTTGCACAATCAGCTTTCTTTGTCAGCTTTAGGTATGGGTACTTTTTAAGGCCACTTTAGTGGGAAGAGCCACTTGCTGCTTAGAGCATGAGCTGAAAACCAATGTCCTCATGGACAGGCCCATGGCTCTTTCTGCATATTGGTCTCAAGACAACAGCAGTTTATGAGCACAGCTGCGTAGTCTCTTTGAGGCTAATGTTGTACAAGCTCTTCTTTCATACCCATTATCTCACTGTGTTCCAAATTACTTTATGCAAAATCTTGGTCCTAAGAGATATTCTTAAGTAGAAGTAGTCTTAAAACAAAAGAAAGTCTAGGAGACCTGCAAACCACAGTCTTATTTTCAAGAATTGCAGTATAGGTGGGCTGGGATGGGAGTAAAAGACAGAAAACTGTACAAGAACAACAATTAAAATAAAATTAAAAGAGAGAAAGAAAGAAAAAAAGAGGCCTAATTGGGGGGTGGGAAAGAATTGCAGTATACATTAACATATTAAAAGCTCTGAGAAACCTTATAGAAATAAACTTTCTTGATTTTCTTTAGTTCAATATCTCCCAAACTTAGTTTATCATGAATCATCTCTTTTTTTAAGTAACATTAATTTCCTGAAGAAGTTAGGTTACCCAGAACATCCTTTTTGAGAAATGTCATGTTATCTTCTTATTGTAATTATTTTACTGGCAAATCACCAGGTAGCTGTTAAGTGGTACATGAGAGGTCAGCCCAGGGCTATGTGACCCTGTGTCCCCTGATTGCTTCTTTGGGATTAGGACATAAGGGCTGGGATTTAAAAGAAAATCTAATAAAAAGGAGAATGAAAATTTGAAAACATATACATATATTTAGCTTTGCTGTGACAGCCTAAACCAAAATAACCCCACTAATTGCGATAACATTTATTTCTCATTCACATTACCCATTGTAGGTTGGTTGTTGTGGCTTTGTTCTAATTTCTTCTCATTCTGTGACCCAGATAAACTATTCTCATGGCAAAGGGAGAATACCAAAAGCTGATATAAATTCTCTAAAAGTTTGTCTGCTTGCTCACTTATGTTGCTTTAGGTCATAATCCATTGGACAAAGCATAGCACATGGCTACACCCATTTCTGGTATTTTGTGTGCTTTGTAAAAAACTGTGGTAACAAGTAACCCCTAGAGATCACTCATCTTGCACATGAGTTAGCACAAGTTGGCTGCTGTGTCTCTCTCCATGTGTCTTCTCAGTTTGTAGACTCATTGAAGGATAAGCCATTTTCATGGCATCCTCATGGCAGAGGGAAAGAACAGTTTGGTTGGGAGAAACTGTTGATGCCTCTTGACCAAAGTCCATAATATGGCTAAGCCATTGGGAAGCTATATTATGGGAAGCCAGCTGTGGAAACAGGATTTGTTTTTTGCTTTCCACATTGAGGAGGCATTGTCAGGTACATGAAAACAGGCGAAGATACACAATCCTGATATAGGAAATAGGGTGAGTCAGTAACTGGGGACAACAATTAGTCAGGAATGACTACAGTTGAGTGGAGCAGAATATTCAACAAACAATGCCTTAAACTGATTAGGGTTTAGTTTTCTCATATAAAAGAAAGGCTGGAGGCTAACAGTTGTTAGTGTTAGATTTGGTTTTTCAACAATGCCAATAAGACTCAATAATTTTTTCCCTGTTTTTTTCATTAGATTATCATTAATGCGTTAGTCATTCATATGTATGCAATGTACCTCTTAATTACAAGAAGACTGCACAGTTTTAAGCATCACATGCAGATTGAAGAGAGGAAGAAAGAAAAAGGGATAATGCAATTCCATCAATTTCTTTTATCAAGGACCCAGACACTTTTCTAGAAGCCACTCCACTCCCCACACCAGAGACTTTTGCTTTCATTTCGTTGTATAGCCCTTGCCCCCTCTGAATTGCAAAGGAGATTAGAAAGTATTTGATGCTTATGACTCTAGTGAAGACAGAAGAAGGATGGGGCTTGAATATCAGTTGAGTTAGCCACTCAACATTGCCTTCCACAGAAAATGATTAGAAAGGATGGATATTTGAATGTGAGCTTTTGTCATTGTTTACAACTGGAAGCAAAAGGCAAATTTACATCCTTTATTGGTCTATTTGATTACCTTTTCATTTTTTATGCACATAATTTCTTCAATAACATTATTAAATCTCTCAAACAGTCTAGTCTCATAGAATTTATGTAGGTATATTTTGCTATTAAGGAGGTAATTGCTGTTTTCCTAATACTATATATATGTAACTCACATCTTCCCTAAAAGAGAAAAATGAAGCACAGTAATGAAATCACATAAAAGGATATACAGTTGGAGAAAACAATCTTTGTTATTTTCATTTGACTTGCTTATGTTTGTAAATGCTTCACAATTCTTCAAGAGGGCTTTTTTTGGTCACCGAAACAGAAATAATTATGTTGCCTGTATTACACAGAAGTCAGGCCTTACTTCCTACAGCAAAAACACATTCTTATTTCTTGAGAAAGATGTATTTTTAATGGCTTTCCTCTGTTAAAATCATGACCAGCTAAAAAGGTCTGATGGACTTGTGATGGTGGAACAATTCAGGAAAGGCTAATTTAGAGAAGCTATTTCTATCACAACTGGGTTTCTGTCCTCTGTGAATCCAGAGTAAGTATGGGTTATGGCAGATATGGAAGCAAGGATCATCTCCTCCACTCGCCCCTGGTACTGCCTTCCTGCTCTAGAAGTCACTCAGGCCACTGCCTGTGATTGTTAAGCCTGGAAGGTTCTTTACTGTATTCATAGGAAGAAGTCACTGGGCATCTAGAAGGAAATCGGCCAAGGAGATTGTATTTGTTTGCTAGAGCTGCTATAACAAAGAACCACAGACTGGGTGCCTTAAATAACAGATACTGATGTCCTCACAGTTCTGGATACTAGAATTCTGAAATTTAGATGTTGGCAGGGTTGGTTTCTTCTGAGACCTCCCTCCTTGGCTCATAAATACCTGCCTTCATACAGTCTGCCCTCTGTGTATGTGGCTGCATCCAAAAATCCCCTCTTCCTACAGATCACCAGTCATATTGGATTAGGGCTCACCCATATGACCTTATTTTACCTCAGTTACTTCATTAAAGGCTGTATCTCCAAATATAGGCACATTCTGAGGTAGTACTGGGGTTAGGTCTCCAACATATGAATTTTGGGGGAGACAGTTCAGCCCATAACAGAGAGATACTCATGAGTATAATTTTAGGAGGTGTTCATTTCTCTGTAGGCTGATATCCCATCTCCAAAACTGTATTAATTTCTTGTGTTGTTACTGTCCAGTGTGCTTGCTTTTTCTGCTGTTGCTTTGGGCCTGTTTCTACATCTTGGCTGCCTGACATGCATCACTGGTAGTAACAGTGGTGTTTACCAGATCAGCACTTCACACACACACACACACACACACACACACATAGACCATTTACTAACTTTTTCTGATGCTTGGCATCAGGTACACAAAGACCCTGGCCAAGAGAACCTCCTGCCACTATGGTTGTCAACTGGATTTAATGGAAAGTGGGCTCTAATTACTCAGTCAGGCCAGTGTTAATTACCAGAATCAGGAAAAGGAGGTCTATATGATTTCACAAGAAACTTGTCTTTTGAGGTTTTGTTTATTTATTTTTGTCCTGATTCCATACCTAAAAGTAACCAAACCACATCTAGTTTTATTTTCTTAGCATCATAACATTTTTTGGAACTTGAACCGAAAATTCCTATTTCACTGTTCTACTTTATCAACAAAGGTGGCTAGGATGGAACCAAACACACAAGGCTTTATGACTTTTAAATATGATAAAAATTCATATCTATTTCACCAAACAGAGGACATCCATGTGCTTGAAGTAGCCACTGGAACAAGTAACAACTCGCAGGTCCTGGATTTCTTTCTCTGTGCTTTGTCACTGTTGCACTGGTTTGCGCAGCATCTTCACTGGGTGGGAAATTATGTTACCAGAAAGTTCTAAGGAGAAGTTCAAATTCTGTCTTGTTTAACAAGGATGCCCTTGAGAGGCTTGGTTCATTCATATGGAGTGATAGAAAGGTCTAGAAAGTAGCCATTTTAAATCCGAAGGGACAAGGAGTCTGTTTCACTCACCTGACATGAAGTGTTGCTTCCCTTGTGGGGTGGGTCACCCAGAGGGCTGTGCGATCGTAGTCTCTTCTCATGCATCAAACGAAAGCCTGCTGTACCCCAGAAAACCCCACCACTTCACCATTCCAGCTCCAGCCAGCTTTCCCTACTGTTTATTTTCTGTACTACGGCAGCAGGGGGCTGTGGCCTTGAGCTTGGTTGCTTCTTACTTGACCACAGCATCACATGGCAGCAGCTTGCAAATGGACATGAGATGTAGACATGAGAGCAATCAGAACAGAGCTGGATTTTTAGCTTTTTCCTCTACTAGTCTTTCACTTGTCTGCTTTAATCATCACTGTTGCTGTAATCCAAACAGGGCCTTATGTTAACTGTGAACTTGACCAGTGGCTGAAAAAAGTTGACCGATTTATGTGAACCTGAAATACAACTTTTGCAATCAAACATACCGGGCTTTGGAAGACAGACACATCAAGCTGTGGTGAGCTATAACAACCCAGGGATCTTACTAACCACTGGAGCAAAACTGTCAGAGGCAGACCTTTATTTATCTATTTTGGGTTTACCTCTAATGTTCTGAGAGACAAGCAAGGGTTGAACATAATTTCATGCCCAGGCCTAGGTTGTTTAGAGTGTTATTTAATGGGATGGGAGAGATCTAGAAAGGACGGGTGTGGAGTGTGGAGGCTTGTACCACTATGGGCTGGAGCACTGGTCGTGGGTGAGAGGGCCTGGGTTTATGACTTGACCCTGCAAGTAATTAGGCAATCACGCCCTTACCTGAGAGGGCTGGTCACCTATTTATTTAAAAACAAGATATTCAAATATTTTAAGGTTCGAAACCCACAAATTTCTAAAAAGATTATATAATAAAGCATAGGTTTATATTTGGACACTACGATTAGTTCTATGATTTTTGACAAATAAAGCAAAAAACAAAACATATTAGGTAAATTGACTTTTATTTTTTACTTTAAAAAGGACATATATATTTATTTTTATGTATGTGTATATGTGTGTACGTATATGTAGGTATGTAGGGGTGTGTGTGTGTGTGTCTGTGTGTGTCTGTGTATACACACACACATAGATTATTTTCCTTGAAGAAATATTCAGAAACATTTGGTTGGATATTTCCATCTACTTCTATAGGAAGAAAACATACTGTTATATTAAACCATAATGAAGAGAATCCTGGAGGAGTGTGTAGCATAGAACATACACTTTGGTTTCTCATAATTTACTTTAAATGCAGGACAAGAACTTAGAAAAGTCTAATAATAATATGACTTCTGCATTTTAGTGTTTTCACAATTGTCTTCTAATGATAACAGTGAAAAACTTGTACACCACATGATTGATTGCAGTGAAAGCAAACGGTGTAGCTACTGGTTATAAAGAGAGTTGCTTCTGACTGGGGAGTTCGTGGGTGGACTTGTGCCTCCTGGGACAGCAGATAGACCTCTGCAGAAGAGAGCGGCCAAGGCACCTAAAAATAGAGCATACGGGACTTCCGGCCAAGATGGAGGCGTAGGCGGACACACTGTGCCTCCTCTCACAACCAAAATTAAGGACAACAAATATTTAGAAACAAGAAAACAACCAGAACTTATAGAAAATTGAACTGTACGGAAGTCCAACAACCATTCATCCAGACCGGTAAGAGGGGTGGAGTTGCGGTAGGAAAAAGTGGAGGTGCGGGCCCAGGAACGCAAGTAGCAGCGGCTTGCAGTTCCCAGGTGCACGGGCGGCGGCTGGCGGTCCTCGGGCACAGGGGGGCAACTGTGCAGACCCAGTGAGGACGCACAAGGCGGCTGGCTGACCAGGGGGTCCCGCATTCGCGCGCGCAGACGGTCCAGGCAGAGGGGAAGTGGCGGAGGGGACTGAATCCCGGAGAGAGTGGAGCAGGCGCCATTGTTCCCTCTCAGACCCTGCCCCCACATACAGCGTCACAAGCCAGCGACTGGGCTGCCCCACACTGGGGAGCGCCTGAGGCTCCACCCCTCACTGCGTAACCGCACGCGCGCGTGCGCAGATAATCCAGGCGAAGGGGAAGCAGCGGAAGGGACTGGAGTCCAGGAGAGAGCGGAACAGGCGCCATTCTTCCCTCTCAGACCCTGCCCCCACCTATAGCGTCACAACCCAGTGACTGGGCTGCCCCGCCCTGAGGAACACCTAAGGCTCCACCCCTCATACGTAATAGCTGTGACCAGACTAAAACCAAAACAAAACAAAAAACCCCACCAAAAATGGCTCAAACCGGAGAAAAAATGAAAACCCCAGAGTCAATTCCTCTAAGCTGTGAAGAGATAGCCAACCTATCAGATGCACAGTTCAAAGCACTGGTCATCAAAATGCTCACAGAATTGGTTGATTTTGCTCATAAATTAGATGAGAAAATGCAGGCTACAATACGTGAAATGAAGGAAGATGCATGGGGAACCGATAGAGATGGAAGGAAAACTGGGACTCAAATCAATGGAGTGGACCAGAAGGAAGAAACTAACAACCAAACAGAAAACGAGGAAGAAACAAGAATTCAAAAAAACGAGGAGAGGCTTAGGAACCTCCAGGACATCGTTAAAGGTCCCAACATCCGAATTATAGGTTTCCCAGAAGAGGAAGAAGAGCAACAAGTAGAAAACTTATTTGAACAAATAATAAAGGAGAACTTCCCCAATATGGCAAAGGAAATAGACTACCAGGACGTCCAGGAAGCTCAGAGAGTCCCAAAGAAGTTGGGCCCAAGGAGGAACACATCAAAGCACATTGTAATTACATTAGCCAAGATTCAAATGAAGCAGAGAATTCTAGAAGCAGCAAGGGATAAGGGGACAGTCACCTACAAAGGAGTTCCCATCAGTCTGTCAGCTGATTTCTCAAAAGAGACCTTCCAGGCAAGAAGGGGCTGGAAAGAAATATTTGAAATCTTGAAAAGCAGGGACCTACATCCAAGATTGCTCTTTCCACCAAAGCTGTCATTTAGAATGGAAGGACAGATAAAGCTCTTCTCAGATAAGGTCAAGTTCAAGGAGTTCATCATCACCAAGCTCTTATTATATGAAATGTTAAAGGGACTTATCTAAGAAAAAGAAGATCAAAAATATGACAATGAAAAGACAGCAAACTCACAGCTATTAAGAACCACACCTAAAACAAAAGCAAACTAAGCAAACAGCTAGAACAGGAACAGAACCACAGAAATGGAGATCATATGGAGGGTTAGCAACAGGGGCATGGGAGGAGGAGGGGGGGAAGGTACAGAGAATGAGTAGCATAGATAGTGGGTAGAAAATAGACAGGGGCAGGGTAAGAATAGTATGGGAAATGTAGAAGCTAAAGAACTTATGACACATGGACATGAACTAAAGGGGGGAATGTGGGTGGGAGAGGGTGTGCAGGGTGGGGGGAATGATGGGGGAGAAACGGGACAACTGTAATAGCATAATCAATAAAATATATTTAAAAAAAATAGAGCATACGTGGGGTTTTTTTTAAGAAAAGTTTTGCAAAGTCAAGCTGTCATTCTATTGGTTGGTTTTGCCATCTGTGTCATTAATCTATGTTCTATGACATGAAAGCATGAGATCAGTCTAAACATTTTAGAAATAAGTTAAGTGGCTTTATATCTTTTCCTTTAAAATACATCAATAAAATTCTTGTGTTTGGCATTTTTAAAATGTTCTTCTAGGATAAGCTAGCTGCCAATTTTGAATGCACATATAGAAAGTCAAAGTCGACAATCTAAATGTTTACAAATGCCTGACCAATAATACAGCGTCAGTTTCAGGGTAATATATGCTAATCTACTTCCTTCAAAACAAACTTTAAAAAATTCAATTACTTGTTATTATCACTAGCAGACTAACTGGCTAAATACATACATAAATGCACAAATAAAAATGATCACCACCAAGGCAGCTTAATAATATTTCTACTTACTAAAGCAAGAAACCGTTAATTTATTTTAGTCATTATACCTTGTATTTTTAGAATTAAAGAGAAATATAACATTAGAGACTGTTTACAATTGGATTTGTATAACTTACTCAAACTGGGCAGTAAAAACACAAGGGAAACTGATTTCCTCTCCAAAGAAGGGTGGCTGACGGCTTGAAGCACACTTATTTTTCAGGAGTTGGTGTCACTTGGACAAAACTGAAGCCATCCATTGAATGCAGAGATGAATCAGAAATGTTTCTGATTTCTGACTCTCACACTTTGACTTACCTGTATCTGCAGCTCTCTTTCCTCCTTGTCTCATTTCTGGAGACAACGTCTTCTCTAGTGCTCTAAATCCCCCCTTTCACTTACTACGTGTTCTTCCTCCATCAATCATTACTTCTTCTTCTTTACTTATAACGCCTCCTCTCTCCTGGCTCTTTCTTCACAGTCTTATCATAATATGTAGATCTCTCACACCATAAAGAATTGCTTCTCCAATTCTATGCCTGCTTATTTCACTCTTTGCTGTGATGGCTAAGCTCTAAGAAAGCATGACCTAATCATCAGCCTTTTCTTTACCCCCTCACTCCCCCAGTAACCCTCTGTCACTCAGCCTTCTCTCTTTCTCCACTGAGGCACTCTGGAAAAATGTCCCTGGGAATTTCCTATCACCAAGCCCAAATGCCACTTTCGAGCCCTTATCTTACTCATTTTTGCAGCATTTTGTAGACAACCTGCTTTATCTTAGTCAATATTTCCTACCTCCATTCCCTCTTTTGCCTTCTGCAATAGCTGTTTTTCCTTAAGGAGTAATTCACACCACTTAAGGTTCCTTCCCTGCCCCCCTTGACTACTCACCTATAATCTCTCCCTGGTGGAGCTCACCATAATGGCCTTTATGCTGAAAACTTTTATGACCTTGTGAGTTTTTGCCGGGCATGCCCATCTGTTAGCTGATAGCTCCAGCTGGATGTTCCATGGATATGTCTAACCCCACTTGTCCAGACTGTGCTCTCTCCTTGCCTTTCTAGCTACAACTGTGCCTAGTTTTCCTGCTTTGCTTTGTGATGTTATTATCCAACCCAGTCCCCTCAATGAGAAACCTGATGGAATCGCTCATCCTTACTCACAACACCTATAAAATGAGCGGGACTGAGAGATATAGGTGAGTAAAATGTTGAGGAGATGCGCTCTTGTGCAGTTTTTCACAGAGAAGGCAGTTGTGAGAGAGCTACATTGAACAAGCCTTTCGACCACTACAGCTGATTTAAGTTTTTGAACTCCCGTATCTTGGCCAGAAGATTTGTTAACTCACGTTAGAATTAAGGATGCACGGTTTGGAAGCAGGACCATTTCTTGGAGTTAATGGACATGGGAGACTTGTCAGTTTGGACCAAGTCTTTTCTTTCATTTTCTTTTCTTTTTTCTTTTCTTTTCTCCTTTCCTTTCCTCTTGCACTTTACCTGTTATTTGTTGAGATTCTAGATTGTGTTTAATTGAAAGATAGGATATTTTTAAAAACTATAGGCATGATAAAAAGAACCATCTCTGGTTATGTATGATATTTGTAAACTACTAAGTTTTTCACTCCAAGATGGAGGCAACAGGAAAAATAAAGAAATATGGTGTTAAAATTACAAAAAAAAAATTGCCTTGCAATAACCCTGTCTTCAAAATCACATAACAATATTTTAAGTGTATAATTGAGAACAAATAACTTTAATAAATCATGTCTCTAACCTTTAGAATCAAGCTTCATGAAAAGATGGTCAGCTTTGTCCTCGCTGTATCTTCCATGCCTGGAACAGCCCTTGGAACATCTGGATGCTGTGTAAACAGTTGTGGAGTGGGGTCTCCAATTATGTGTTCATCTTCATACGATTTGATGCTCAACTGTCTGTCTGCATGCTTGTTTTATTGCCTCTGATATCACTTATAGGAAACAGTGAAGAATCTCAAGGAAAAGAAGCTAAAAGTTTGTTTGTAAATTTGAGGCAGTTCAATTATTTCTATGCCCTGGTTTTATGGTGGCCATTCAAACAATTTATAAATAAAATATCCAAATATTACATAAATTTAATATTTTAAATTTGCATGAACATAACAGGTCTTAATTCTTATTTAACAAAATATACACCATTCAGCAATATATACTTTCTTATATTGAAAAACATATTTTGCTTCCAAAGTTGCTGATGATTCCTCAAATTTAGGAATATGATTGATAAATACAAGATTGTACTTTTCCATATAGCACAGTTATACTAGAATTGTTAAGATTAAAAATATAAATAGCAAATAATATGTATATATATACATATTTATTCAAAACCATCTCATATAATTTTATATTTTTCCTTCAGGGAGTTAGACAGGCTTAAAAATAAGAAGGGCTCTAAAAATGATACAGACTCAGAATATAAATTATATGGATAACTGTTAAGAATTATTCAGATTCACACATATCTGGCTGTGATAGAAGACTTTCAGATTAACCTGATCTACATTTGCCTTTGGAAGAATGTGTTTGGAATGGGCAGCTTCAACATTGCTTATTTCAGCATTTACTAACTGCTGTCACTATGGTTGATAAGTCTTTAATTCGTAGCTTGCCAATATCTTTGTGAAGGGATAATTAGAGGATCATCAGGTTCCTGGTGGGCACAGACTTTTGATTTCAGTTGAAACATTGTTGCCTGGTTACAACACCAAGGTTGGGTGCACTGTAGTCTTTCCAAACAGGGCTTTCATTTTTTTCACAACGAAGGAAGGCTACAAGTGGAATAGGAATGAGCTAGTCTAAATTAAAGTCTTTTAGAAACTACATGTTCCTTAAAAATTTTTGGTTTTTCTTTTTATTTTCAAACATGATGATATATGGATGTTCTTTCAATTCTAAACTCTCGGGGGAAGAAACTTTCTATTAATAAAATATTTCAATAAAATAGATTTTGAGGCAAAATTATTGGCTTCATGAAATAGATTAGTTTATTTTTCAAGTTTATATCCAACTAGAATAAGACCAACTAGGTAATTAATATTCATTGTTAGAATTTAATAAGTAATAAACACTGGGCTAGGTGTTGATATTACAAATATTTACTTGCGATACGCTGTCCTCAGGAGGTTTACGATGTAGGGGGCAGATAGAGACACATGCTAGAAGCAGGACCGAGCCCAGCGTGATGTCTTCCAGAAAGCTTCCCCTCTCTCATGCTTGCCCTGGACTAGTCTGCCACACATGCACCCAGAGCACACTGCTGTCAGTGTATCACTTCATCGATCAAATTCACTCAGTCACTCAACACATATTTCTTGAATGTCTCCTACGTATTAGGCTCCAGTCCACATGCAAGGAATAGAGCCATTCCCGTCGTTATGGACTTACATGCTCACAGGTGACAGTAACATATAGCTCTATAGTATATCAGATGGTGACAAATACAATAAAGGAAAATCAAGCCAGTTAAACATGACTGGGAGGGTTAGGATTTAAGATGTTTCAGACAGTGTGTCAGGGAAGATCTGAGCAAGCTGACATTTGTACAGAGACTTGAACCACATGACTGTGGTTCCCAAGCCTGCTATGTACATGGAAGGAAGGAGAGGGTCCTATCTGTCTCTGCCTCCCCAGCATCCAGCAAGACCTGAGATAGACAATGCTCTTTAAATGTATATTGAATAAAGGGGTTTCTCAGTGAACAAACTCACTCTCATAACTTGAACGTAAGCTGTGGTAAGGGAGTGGACCGGGAGAGCCAGGGTCTGCACAGGTGAAAGAGACCCACTGGCTCCAGGGCTGAGGCCAGCACTCAAGGGCAGCCTGAGGCTCAGTTCAGGAGCGGTCAGCCTCGGTTTCCAGTTTCCACCAGAGAGCAGGGAGGCAGGGGCTGCAGTAGGAGGTCAAGACCCGTTATCAGCCAGGGTTGCCTCAGAAGGCTGTGCGGGTTGTGCACTGAAAATCTGGTATATCATCAACTAAGTGAATCTGTAAATTTGCTACAAAAGTCTCTGGCTGATGACAGCAAATGATCTCATGTCATTGGGTAAAGCTACCTCACAGACTCGATGTCCATCAGACTCCCAGGGTACCTTCAGGTTTAGTTTCATGACTAAGACTTTATGATTTGTCCTGATTTCTGCTTCCAGCTTTGTTAATTTGTGAAGTTGAAATTGTTACAGGATGCCTGGCCCCCTGTGAGTACCAGCTCTGGCCTGATTGCCCCCAGCTGCACCTAGCGCAGCCACACACAGCTGGGCCCCTGCGTGGCCCATGTCCTTTCTTCCCATTCCTTAGCTCAATCTGCTCGAGACACCAAGTGCATCGATAGCTTCCAGCCTCCCTCCCTCCTCATTCCTGTCCATTTAAAACCTGTTTTTCAGGCAGAACTGAATGGAGTCAGCTAGGCCCACTTCCTGGGCCCTTCAATTTGCCCCCTGAGTTTCTTTGCTCACATTAAATTTGGGAGCCCGCTCCTCCAGAAATGTCACATGGGCATCTGTGGCCTGCCTTCCCCTCTCCATTCCCCACACACTGACTTAAAACAGAAAGAAGACAGAACTTTTTCTAGTTCTGCTAATTATCCAGCTTGTGTAACATTCTTTTCTAGAATTATGGCTCCTGCTAGCCTGGGCCTGACCCATTTCTCAGCCCAGGGTTTTGGACCCTGTGGCCCAGGGACAGTCTCCTAGTGATAGTCTGCTGGCCTGATGCCAGAGCCACTGCAGGCTCAGAGGTGCCTTTGTGTGAGTTAGAAAACAGCACTGTGTGTAAACAAAATATATATATTCTGATGTGTATCTATATAAGTTTATATATAATATTACATATAGGAGATACATAATATATATTCTATATTGACTTCTAGTTTCTCCTATGAGTGTGTAAATAATAAAATGTATAATAAATAACTGCAAAAATAAGGTCATGTCAAATGTGTTGTTTTTGTGCTTTTATGGAACATGGCTCAGTATTTCTCTTTATGTTCAATATTCATTAGTGATGCTTTTAATATGAATGCACCAGATCCCATCATATGAAGAATATATCTTAATTTATTTAGTCAGTTCTCATTTTGGTCATTTGGGTTTTAATTTTTTGTTTGATTGCATTTCTATTATGAGATTATTATTAGTAGTCGACCTTTAACACTAATCAGCCCTTGGAAGCAGATTATGTTCTTTAGTCCTTTAGTTAGAAGTTTTCCTAATTGTACTGCATGATGTAATTTCACTGTCGTGTTTGGCTAAGTTTAGATTTCTATTTCTTTATCAGCATAATGGAATAAATCAGTCAAGAAGAACAAAGCATGTGCTCCAGCCCACCTTCCAAATAGTTCCTCACCAATTTAAACACACATACATAAAAGCCCTTTCAGGAATGGGCTTGGAAGATAAGAGGGGCCATCCTCAAAGAGGCAGGAGACTGGGAAGTCTGAGGTGGACACTGTGGCCCCAGTGATGGAGTGACTGGCAATCCCGTTCCGCCTCCCAAGAACTGGAGTCATCATTGTTCCCCGTCTTCCAGACACAAGTCTGAAATGTCTTCTCCCCAGGCAACTGTGCTGTCTTCCCTGGGTCCTGCTGGAATACCAGCAGAATGGGAGGTGCTGGTTGTGGATTGGATTATGAATTTTTAAAAAAGAACTGTTGATGTTCACACCCACCAGTAACTTCAAATGTGACCGCATGTGGAAATAGGGTCTTTACAGAGGTAGTGAAGTTAAAATTAGGTTATTAAGCTGGACCTTATTGGAACACAAGTGGTGACCTTAAAAAGGAGAACATTTGGACACAGAGACATGCAGTGTGTAAGGACTGTGTGAAAAGACACAAGGGGAAGGCAGCTGTGTGAAGACTGGAGCCAGGCTGCCATGGCGAAGGAACACCTGGGGAGCAGAAGCTGGAAGAAGCAAGGAAGGATTCTCCCTCTACAGGTGTCAGAAGAAGCATGCTTCCTCCAACATCTGGATTCTGAACTCCTAGATTCCAGAACTGTGAAACAATACATTTCTATTGTTTCAAGATGCCCAGTCTGTGGTACTTTGTTATGGCAACCCTAAGAAAGTAATGCGATACATATATACTATTACTTATGTCACCAACCCATATTTGACCAAGGAGTTTTAGACTGTAGTATGAGGGGGACCCCCCCAAACTGGAATTTATTCATAAAAAATTGTGTATTTATTCTTACATGTTTAAACTTCAGGCACCTTCAAAGTACTCTCTATTTGATGCAATATACCTATTGAGACATTTTTTCACTGCTCGAAACAGTTTTTGAACTCATTGATTTTGATGCCTTTTGGTGCTTCTGTCATTTTTTGTTTCACTTCTACTGCATTGGCAAAACATTTCCCTTCAAAGAGATTTTTCATCGGGGGAAACAAAAAAAATTGCTCATAGTAAGATTGACTGAGTAGGGAGGGTGGGGTATGGGGGTCATGTCAGTTTTTGGTCAAAAGCTGCTGAACACTCAATGCCGTGTGGGCAGGTGTGCTCCTAAATCACCCGTCATGCAATGGGTAAATGCACTGAAAAAATCTCCAAAAAAATTTCACTGAAGTTGAACGTAACCTCTCCCAACACCACCAGCTGGTACACTGATACAGATGGGTTCCTAGAACATTCACCTAGCTGAGAAGCCTATGCCACAAGGGGCCCACCCTCCAGAAGATAATGCTTGTTTTGGGAGGGTGCCCCTTGTATTTATCGGAGTTCAGCTGCCATTCCCCCTCATATATATTCAGCTGCCAGTTTAATCAGAGATATTCATTCATTCATTCATTTTTTCATTTGACAAATGTTTATTCAGGATCAACTAGCTCCCTCATATCTTAATTTCTAATGAACCAATGCCACTGTTACCTTAAATTTTTTTTCTCAGTAATAGTAGAACTGTATTTCAGAGATAATCCTTTCCCCTCTCTTTGCCTATTCTATTGCTCAGTAGCCAGATAAGATGTTCCTAGGGTGAAGCCAGACCTGACTAGGCTACTTTTCTCTTTCCACTGAATCTAAGTGGTGTGGAAAGACGTCACTGGAGAACGCGTGATTCTGTCTTACACGGTGATTCTGTCTTATGTGGTGATTCCATGTGTTTCTCTCATCTCCTTAACTCAACAATCTTTGATTGATTTTCATTTTCAGCAAATTTTTCTGTCAGTGCTATTAGAGATTTGTATATACAGAGACAATCTTCATTGGAATGAAGCATTTTCAATAACTATCCTTAAACAATTTTAGTTCTGGAAAAAAGGCAAGACTGATGTTTTAGTTTACCTCATCTTTTCAGAATTACCTATATGAGTTATTTCTTTAACCTTTCCCAGAGGGCTACCTGGAGATTCTCAGAGGTGAATTTTATGAGTACAAGAAAAACAGCCCTAAAGCAGGAAAGCATTATGTAACCTTTGTAAACACCAAAAATAGCACATAGGTTACTGAGCAGAAAGGCTCAGTAACTGTAGAGTTGTTTGTTATGTCAGACTTTTAGTCTGACATGGCATGAGATTTTTAGTGGCTTTATAGAAAAGGAAATTATAGTAATGAGTTCCATTAAATTATAAATATGAAATTTACCTCAATTGTGCTAATAGAACACCATAATGTTGATCCTGGCATAACTTCTAAACTTTAAACCTTAATGCTTTTCATTACTCATAGTCACCATTAAAACTTGAGTACTATCCATAAAACTAGACTTTATTTTCAGATGCCAAAACATAAAGCAAGAACACTTAGAGTTTCTAAATGTAGTAAAATGCCAAGCAGACATATGAGGCTATAGAAATGTTTATTTTCATGGACATTCAGCCTCTAGGAGCTACTGGTAATTTATTCTGTCTAACCATATAGCTTCATTTAAAAGTATAACCATCTAGTATTATATATGGAATTTCTGTAAATAATTTTATTATTATGCCTTATAATACTAGAGCATTTCTGTAGATATTCTATGATCCCACAAATGGTTTTAAACAAGCTATCATGTTCTAAGACTCCAATCTCTTTTTCCCTCAACAAATCTATTAAAACTTTCAATACACATGTCTGCAGACCTTGGGAGTTGGGAAACTTTTCTCCACTGTGCCTCGGACTGACCTGAATGAAAGCACTCTGCATTCTAGCTGCTGATAGCTCTTCAGCTCAGCTTCAGGTGGAGGTGAGCCGGTTGAAGTGTTCATAATGTGAATAATCCAACCTGCAATGGCTAGAGGTAGACTCAAAAACTCGGTTTCTTGATTCCAGAGGTGAAAGCCTGTATGGTTGTCTAGTGGGCGATCGATTCCTGAATGTCATTGTCCGTACTGCTGTGCTGTGATGTCCTTTGTCTCAAAGAACAGTTTCCAATATTTGTCTTTCTCTATTTTGTAGAAGAATTTCTAGATTATCTTTGATTGTTAAGGTGTATTTCAGACAAATGCTTTTTTTTAAAAAATATTTATTTATTTATTTATTTATCTTTAGAGGGGAAGGGTAGGAGAGAGGGAGAAGGAGAGAAATATCAATGTATGGTTGCCTCTTATGTGTCCCATGCTGGGAACTGGCCTGCAACCCAGGCATGTGCCCTGACTGGGAATCGAACCGCGATCCTTTGGTTCACAGGCCCGCGCTCAATCCACTGAGCTACACCAGCCAGGGCCAGACAAATCCTTTTAATGAAGTTTTGGCTTGCCCTTTTCCAAGTTCTCAGTAAAATACTTAGAAAGTAACATCATACATGAAAACAGAGTTCCATGGAGAATTAAGAAAGGCAGATAAATATTAGCGGAATTTGGGCAAACTTATTCAACAACAGGGTAATAGAGATACATAATTAAAAAATTAAAGCAGGGTGGGGTATACACTTAGCCTCATGAAATAAGGGAGTGTCACCTTTCTCAAAATAACTAAAAATATGGTTTCTCTCTCTTCCTTTGACTGTCTCTGTCTCAGAGACCTTGGAGTCTCTGAGACAGAGTAAGTAACAACAACAACAAACAAATGAAAACAAAACATACAAGGCACACATCAACTACTGAGCGAGGATGGAATATTGTCCTCCATCTCCCCACCAGACCTGCAATGTAGAATAGCTTGGGGCAAAATATGGGCAGTGGTCCCCTGGACTTGAGAGCTAGGGTTCCCACCCGAGGACTTATAGTGAGGCCTTTGGCAGTAGAAGGCATATACCCAGGGAAATGATTTTTGTTTCATATATTTCATTAGGATACAGGTAAACCTAAGTAAAAACTATATTCTTTAAAGAAGGTTTCAATAACCTGTATGTATGAATGTCAAAGCAATTTCCTGTGAGAAACAATGGAGAAGGGAGTTAGGGAACTGTATTTAGAGCTGGGAGACAACGAGAATGTCTTGGTCGTGACTCCCAGTACAGTCTCCACAGGTGGAGGGCGTGATGAATGGGCGATGAGAGGAGGGGAGCCACGGAATGAGCTTTGAAAGCAGAGAGGCTTTTCCCCAAAGGTGGCTTGGGTGTTCCTGAGAATGCATCAGATTTCTGAACAGTACTAGAGGCTATAAAATATCCTCAAGGGCTTTTTTCTTTCTTACATATAAAAAATGCAACAAAACAAAACAAAAAAGCCTTGAAAGCTTCAGGTGTGCTCGGTACATTGTGACACAACAGCTAAATTAGAAAGCAACCACCTCTCCTATTGTCCTGCCAGTTCACACTGATGTATTGGTGGGTCTGGAGGGGTCATTTTTGATCTTTCTCTACAGCTACCTACTTCTAATCAGAGGGCACAGAGGTTAATACAAGTTCAAGCTAGAAAGCAGCAGCTACTCCAACACTGTACAAAGCAAATGGTCCACATGGAGAGAGTGGAGGCCCATTTTCAGATCAGCACTGGCTAAGTGCTGCCGAGCCCCAAGAAGTCAGCTGCAAATTGCACTTATTAACCCCGATGGTGAGGCCAAGGGAAATCCATACACTGGACGGTCTCACCACAAAAAAAAAAAAAAAAAAAAAAAAAAAAAAAAAAAAAATCCTTCACCTTTCCTTGAACCCAGGAACTGAAAACATTATCCTAAAGGCTCAGTGAAATAGCAAACCTCCTAAAATGTTTTATTGTGGGAACCATAAAAATATTTAGAATATCACGTAAGTAAATATCCATCAACAGGATTAAAAAAGTCCTTGACGAAGCAGGGTCAAAGAGCAATAAGAGAATGGATTCCACTAATTATGATTCCCTCTGTTGCAATGGACAGAAAGCCCAATACAAAACTAGTGGTAGCAAAAAGAAAAAAAGAGTTAAATAACTCCTATAAGTAAAACATTGAGGGGCATGCTGGCTGTAGATGGTGTTGCACAGAGAGGCACAAGTAGTGTTCTCACACACTGATTCTCACTGCCCATACTTTAAGAGGAGAGCCATTTTTTTGTCTGTAGGTTCTATCTTCAGAAAACCTCTTTCTTTCAGGTAGAAAGATGGCTGCCAATGCTCCAGTCACACCTTTCAGGTTCGATGTCCGTGAAAACAGAGCAGCACCTCTCACCCAGCACATTCCGTTGTATCTTCCATTGGCTGGTCTTCATGGAATCAGTTGCTGGGTTGAGGATGATTTCATTGATTGGTGTTGGCCGTGACTTCTGCCTCACCCTGAGATTTGCCAGGTCACAAAGACTAGAGTGCACCCTTGGGTAAACCAGGAGCCTTAGCTTAAATTAGTGGAAATGAAAACTGGAGAGGCAAACAGCAAAGACAACTAAGAGTGAGATTAAAATAAAACAGAGCACAATAAGATTCATAATAAATTAAAATAGAATTAAGTGCAATACAGAAGGACTGTGAAAAATTAGTAGAATGACAGAATCAAAATCTTTATTAGAACTAGTTGGAGAAGAAAACATGAAGAGGTAAAAATATTAAGTTGTAATTTAGAGAAAAAAGTTTAAAAAATCTTTCAGATGATAGAAGAAAAGAGGAAACTAAAACTTATAGAATGCAGAGAAAATAAGTTTAATTAAAAAATTACATATTAGAATAGAGAGCCCATAAATAGACTCACACAGACACAGTGGACTGATGTTTGACAAAGGAGCAAAAGCAACACAATGGATGGAGTAAAGATAATTAATCTTTTCAATAAATGGTGTTGGAACAAGTGGATGGCCACATGCAAAATAGAATCCAGATACAGTCCTTACATGCATCACAAAAATTGCTCAAAATGGATCGTAAACCTAAATCTAAAACACAACACTATAAAATTTCTAGATGATAACATATGGGGAAACCTAGATGATTCTGGGTATGGTGCTGACTTTTTAGAGACAAAACCAAAGAAACAGTTTATGAAAAAATAATTAATAAGCTACATTCATTAGAATTAAAAACTTCTGCTCTGTAAGACAATGGCAAGAGGATGAGTAGGCAAACCTCAGACTGGCAAAGGACACATGGACAAAGCCAAAGCGGGGATAAGACGGTGGGAGGTGGGGATGGCTGGGTTGGGGATAGGGTGAAATGGAGACAACCGTACTTGAACAACAATAAAAAATGTGGAAAAAAAGAAATCTCTGATAAAGGATTGTTTTGCAAAGTATACAAAAAACTCTTATAACTCAACAAGAAGAAAACAGACAACATACTAAAATATAGGCCAAGGATCTCAACAGACACCTCACCAAAGAAGATAGCAGATAAAACATAAGCATTTGCAAAGATGCTTCACATATGTCATCAGGAAAATGCTACTTAGAGCAACCATGAGATACTACATACACCTATTAAAATGGCCAAAATATGCAACACTAATCATGGCAAAATCTGGCAAAGATCTGGAGCAAAAATAACTCTCATTCATGGCTGGTAAGGATCCAAATATCACAGGCACTTTGGAAGACAGTCTAGTGGCTTCTGACAAAATTAATCATTCTCTTCCCATCCAAAATTTCTGCTTTTTTGGTGTTTTCCCAAGGAGCTGAGAACTTATAGTCAAACAAAACTTGCACATAGATGTTTATAGCACCTTTATTCACAATTGCTAATTCTTGGAAGCAAGCAAGATGTCTTTTAGAAGGTGAATGGATAAATGTACTGTGATACATCCCGTCAATGGAATATTAATAAGTGCTAAAAGGAGCTATAAAAAGACATGAAGGGATCTTAAATTAATATCAAGTGGAAGAAGACAATCTGAAAAGACTACATACTGCATGATTCAAGCTATAATGACATTCTGGAAAAGGCAAATAATGGAGACAGTAAAATGATCAGTGATTTCAGGCACTGGGATCAGGAGATAAATGAACAGGTGGAGCACAGAGGATTTTTAAGGCACTGAAAATACTCCCCATGATGTTATAATAATGAGTACATGCCATTAAATCTGTGTCCAAGCCCTTAGAATGTACAACACCAATAGTAAGCTCTAAGGCACACTATGGACTATGGGTAATTATCCTGTGTTAATGAAGGGTTATCAGTTGTAACAAATGTGCAAATGTGACAAATGGCGGGGATGGGGAGTTGCTGATATGATAATGGCAGAGGCTTCCCAGGTGTCAAGGCAGGGAGTACGTGGGATATCTCTGTACCTTTCCTCTCAGTTTTGTTATGAATCTAAAACTCTTCTAAAAAATAAAGTCTTAAAAAGTTATAGGTATTCAAAACAATGGGAATAGAAGTTATAATTGTGCATAATTGAAAAAGAACATTAAAAAGAATGTGTATTTAGTGAAAGTACTTTTTTGGGTCCAGGAACTGCTAATGAAAAACAACCTATAATACATATTCTCTAGCTAAAATTGTCAATTACCAGCATAAAGGTAAATTCCAAAATTGTTCAAAAGTAAAAGTAGACTATCTACAAAAAAATGAAAACAATTCTGGCCAGATTACCAAGTTCCAGAAACAATAGAATCTATATTATTTACAGAATTCTTTCAGAATTCTGTTGTGACCTAGACATTTTGAAAATGTGCTAAGTTATTATTTACATATGGTGAGAACAGATATAACTGTAAGGAAAAGATATGTTTATCTGCAGGTATTAAAAGAAAACTATTTATAGACATAATTCAGTCAACTGAGAGCTGTATTTAAATAAAAATCACAAAGTGGAGATGTGGTGGTATGAGCTGTAGACTGAATGTGTGTGTCCCCCTCAAAATTCATGTTATCTAATCCCCCACGTGATGATATTTGGAGGTGAGGCCTTCGGGAATTAATTGGGTTTGATGACGTCACGTAGGTGAAGCTGCCTTGACGAGGCCGGTGCCCTCACAAGGCAGTGAGGAGACCGGAGCTCGCTCTCACCGCCGCATAAGAACACTGCAAGAAGACTGCATTCTGTACGCCAGGAAGATGGCTTTCATCAAGAGCCTGCCGTGTTGGTTCCCTGACATTAGAAGTCCAGCCTCGGGAACTGTGAGAAAAAAAACTTTGTTGTTTAAATCACACAGTCCATGGTATTCTGTTCTATCAGCATGAACTGACTAAAATATGTCAATGGATGGTAAGAATTAGAAATTTAGCAGTCTGGAATCAAATCTAAATAGTAGTGAATGTGGTTACAAATATCCAAATATCCATACAAATATAAATGTATCTACACAAATATCATTTAAAATATAATGCACATACTTTACAATAACAAACTGAATAACACGGACCTGGGTTTTTTACTCCGTTACACTAACAAGTGCTGGCTATTGGGAAAACAAGGAGACAGTAAAAATATACTTGTCCCATATTAGGAAAATCCAAAAACATTATTCCATTTTTACCTTCATAAGCAGAAAAAAGAAATTAAGAAATATTTTTCAAAATTCAAAAATAATAAACAGTAGTGTTAAAATAAAATGTACAATTTTCTATGGTTTTAATGACAGCCTACGCTCATACAGCAAAAGGCTTAAAACAAAAATAAAAACAATAAAGCATTAAAATTAGAATTAAGATTTCAAATAGCTCATTATTTCTGTCAATATATTCAGTGTGCTAATTTCTTCTAATTAGAGATCTTCATGTTGCATTACAAGGAAAACTAAAGTAAATGCTAGTCATGAAAACAAACAGCAGTGAGGTTAACGCATAAATTTTAGGGGCACAATGTGGTCGTAACACATGCCAATGATCTACTCAACATTCCGACTTCACTGCATATTGATCCGAACTCCTGTCATTTATTATCATACAATTTATCAATTAATTACATGCCATCTCTCATTAGTTTCTAATCCTTTCAAGCATTATTTTCCAATAAGAGTGCAAGTTCTCAATATCCGTCACCTTGGTTAGCACAACACTAATTTGAAGGGCACTGAAATTGAGCAATTTCAAGATAAAATACTTTGGTAAAACATTTTATTTATAATTTTATTCCCCAGCTTCCCTGATATCAGGTTAGGATATTTTGAATCACATATAATTTCCATATTTATATAGCCATTAAATTCATTCAGTAAAAGTGAGTGCCTTAGGCAATGTTGTAGGCTCTCAGGATTAGGCAAAATCTGTGCCTTGCTGAAATTTGAGACACATAATAAGCAAGTAAACATAGAATTGTGCCAGTTAGTTTCAGCCTCAGGAAAATACAAACACCATATACACACACACACACTGACTAAAAATTAATGAATTGGATAGGATTAACAAATAAGGACTATCTAAATAAATATTTGAGATTCAAAATGAATTGTGATGTGATTTGTTGTAAGTTGATGGGTTTTCCTTTCTACTTTAAAGAGTAAAAAGTGGTTGGGTTAAAAGAAGGAATCCTTCTGGAAACATAAGGGCAAACGAGGTAGTACTTCCTTTTCCCCAGCCGTTTCCTTGTGTCACGGCTTCACAATGCTATTACCAATACTGTGCATAAGTTTTCACAAGGTAAACATTTTAAATAAAGTGCAGTTCTTTTTTTAAACTTCCCTACCCATTTAAAGGTAACAGTTTCTTTTCAAGAAACCTGATTTTATCCTTCAGAAACTTGCTTACCAAATCCACAAAAATTAAATTCTTTATTGCTTTTCCAAAACTAAATGAATTAAAATTCTTCCAGATTTGAAGATAACAACTTCTTATTTTAAGCTGTGATTGGACTGTTGACTTTTCCCCAAGCCTTTCTCCCTCTCCGCACTAAACCCAGCAGTCACCAGCAAAAGTTGTTCGAGGTAAACCACACGTGTCAAGAAACTCATTCTAGAGAAGGTAGTCCAGACTCCTCAAGAGAACTTGGAAAGTACATTTCATCCACAAGGGCATCACTAATCTACGACTAAGTTATCCAAATCATTGGGTAGCCCATGCGGAGGCCAAGAACATTTTACGGTCACAGACCCAGGACTCTCAGGATGTTAAATGTGTTATCCATAAAAAAGAAAACAAATCAAACTTGATCACTTCATTTATCTAAATTCAAAGAATAATAAAGTTAATTAGAAAAATGTAAGTAAATGTTAAGCTTCTTATTATGTATGTAGTTCAGTACTTGAATTAAGGGGGAAAAAATTCCGAACAATATGCAAAAATTCTTGTTTGTCTTTGTTTGTTTTACTTCAATATTAATAGACAAATCATCTAGCTCATCTCAGTCTTTTTTCTTAGTCTCCATTTAAAATTAGGTAATTAAATTGCTTTGGCTGCGCTCAGGAACTGCCAATTTCAAGTCATAGAAAGAAATGAGAATATCAACATCACGCTTCTCACATGAGAAGGAACAAAGTCAGGGGGACTCAGGCTGTGCTCACCACAGGCTTTGCCCAGGGTGGGGCTGGGAAAGGAATCCATTTCTCTGGCAATGTCAATTTACACGGAATGGTGTTCTGCAGAGAAACTAATTGAACGAGACCCTCCAGACTTCACTTTCCTTTTCCATAACCTATATAATTTTTATTGAATTGTGCACTGGCTGACATAAGCAGAACATAAATTAGCTCAGCAAGGAAGCATTGTGCACCTGTCAATAAGCTATTCAGTAGCATGCAAGTTATATTACCATCGTATCATTAAGTGCTGAGTTGGGCAAGGGCTTTGTGAGGGTGAAGAGACACCTTTTCAATGTGCCCACTTATCTCAGGCCTCCTTTGTTTCTACCTTGCTTTTCCTCTCTTCCTTCCCAGTGTGAAGCCTTTGAAAGGACTGTTATCGGCTATCATTAAACCAGCCACCTGTCTCCCTGGCAACCCTTATCAAGCTGTCTCAGGCTGCTTGGGCTGCTATCAAGTACCTTCAACCCTGCATTGAATAAGCAGCTTCAAATTGTTACCATCTGGTAGACTGAACTCATATACTATCAGGAGAGGAGATGTAGCTTAGACAGTTTGCAGCCTGTGGTATAAGAAGATGTATTGGAATTCACCGGCAGAAAAGGTAGGAGGAAGATTGAAATTCATTTCATAGCTGCAGGAAAAAATAATGTTGATTCCTTTTCAACATGAAAAATAATTTTATGAAGAATGTTTGTCTCCAACTTTGATCAATGATGTATTGTTAATATTCCAATTATCTTCTCCATACCTACCTCTTGGCTTACAATGGACTTGGTCTAGCCACTGAAAGGAAAAGGGAAGCACTTCCTTAGGTTCTCTGACATTCAGTGTTTTAGGACGGAAGGAAACACTATTGGCTGCCTGCTACCCCTAAACTCTTCTATCTCCCTTCTTTCTTGCCATAGAGTTTCAATTTTGTTAAAAATTTCCACATATATACACATCTCAGGAGTAAATGCTGATTAATTCAAGGCAATAATAGTGATCTGACTTCCTTTGCCAATGACTGGCTTAGGAGAAGATCTGTGCCTCGATGTGGGTTGAAGAGAAAAGAGGGGCAGTTAACTGAGAGACTTCAGAAGGTTTGTTTCTAAATCACAAAGAGACCAGAGGGGAAAACAGCGTGATGCTTCTATTGCTGGAACTGGAGCGGCCACATTGTGGTATCGAAGGTGCTGGCCTGAGGTGCACAAGAAGAAAGATTACAGAACTATTGAGTTAACTCTTTGAAGTAGCCTAGCATTGGGACTTCTAATAAAGTAAGAAAGTAGCATTTCCTTATTGTTCATGTCACTTTGTTTGTTTTTACTTTCAGCATTCTAAGTACATCTCAAATTCTTCCGTCCTTTTATTTTCAGTTCTCAGTTTCTCCGAGGACTTCTCTTAGAAACCTCGCTTGGAATCTGGAATCATCAACTCTAGCTTCACTCACCCAGGTGCATCTTGTATTGAATCAGGGATCCGAGTTGGGTAAATGCGAACATTTCCTAGGGAAGCTGACTCAGAAGCACCTTTTAGCATCAAATGATTTGTCGTCTTAATTTCAATTCAACTAGTTTCTTAAGACAATTTGATCCAGGAAAAGAAAGATTTTCTTATAAAAGGAAGTGCTACTAAACAGCAAACATACTTGAACTTCATCAGGGGTTCTGAGTGATGAGAGAATAACATGAGCTTGTTGGGATGTGGGAAAGCGGAATACAAGACAGGCAGGCTTGGGGACCAGCAACAGAGAGAGAACTTTTTGTTAAGTTTACAAATTCTAACAGATAAAGGGTGAAAAGAAGTCAAAAGTCTCACTTCTCTTTCAGGGAAGGTGAAAGACTATTTTCTAAAGTTGATAAATCAGGAAATAAACATGTAACCTTATTATTTCCAGGATAAAATGATTTGTTCTGACATTGGAGAGATTATAGGCCTAATTATAGGCCACCCCCTACTCCAGCACATATGCTTTAAAATACAGCATGGAAGGAGATGCTAGGTATTACTAAGTACCTAGGTGTCCAGAAATACTTCACGATAAGACATAAAACTAATGAGGAGACAGGCCTTCCTAGAACACAGTAAAGAAAACCTGCACCAGCTAACCTGCACTTGTTCTTAAACATGAACCTGCTCCAAGGATCGCCATGCAAAGAGGAAATAGAGATTCATGCATGATGATTGTAGAAGAATGCAAAATAGTATTAATGAAATGCAAAAGCTAATTGCAGAGATGTTTAAGGTTAAAAGCCTGAAGCTAGTATATAAATATGTTCCGGAGATCTGATGCACAGCCTAGTGATTGTAATCAACCTACTGTATTACAAAGTTCCAAGTTACCAAGAGACTAGATCTTAATTGTTCTCATCACAAAAAAGAAATGATAATTATGTGACATGAGAGAGGCGTTTAGCTCATGCTACTGTAGTGGTCATATTGTAATATATCAATATAAGTGTGTCAAACCAACACATCACATACCTTCAGCTTACACAATGGGATATGCTAATTATATCTCCATTTTTTTAAAAAGCTACCGGTAAAGAAAACATATTTTGAAAAGCAGAGAGAACTTTGAAAATTCTCTAATTAGAATACTCAGAAAAACTTAATGTTATTTCTTACAAAATGAAAAAAGGAAGAAAAAATATTCAAAGAATTTGAAAAACCTTTCAGAGATTAAAAATATAAATGCAAAAAGAAAAATTTAAATAGAACCTTAAAAACAAAGTGACAAAATTTTCCAGAATGTAGAATAACAAATACTTTAAAGGACAAGGAAAGATAATGAGAGTGTGAGTGGAGAGACCTGTAAGATCAAACCAGAGAGCGTAATATCAGACAACTGACAGTTTTAGAAAAGAAGAACATAAAAAACGAGGAGAGGAAATTATCAAGAACATAATAGAAAACATTTTTCTAGAACTTAAAAAGGACAATGATTTTCATATTCAAAGGATTTAAAAAACCCGATGCTCAGAAAAAGTCTGCTAGGGATTGGGCTGGAAGGATGTGGCACTCTGCAAGACAGGTGCCTGAGGAAGGAGAAGATTCCAAACGACTGTTAGGATAACTAATATAACAGAAAGTCCCGAGGATATAATAAGGGACATTATTCTTTTACCATGAAGAAAATAAGTTAATGAGAGACTAAAAAAATGCTGTGTATGCACAACATAGGAAAGGTAGACGGAAGATTAACATAGTTTACATGGTGATCATCAAGATCGTAACTCAAAAAAGAAGATATAGCTTAACATAGAAAAGTAGCAAATAGTATAACTAACAATGATATCATTATGAAACATTCTTAAGAAGAGAATTGTGAAGCAGAGAAAAACCTTGTCTTTCATTGTGGAAAAGCAGGAGGCAGCTAAAGTTGATAAATTGGTCTGTGATAGACTCTCAGTTAAACATGGTAAATTAATCACATGTCAGTCGTTTTCTTTCTTTCAGAGATCCCATTAAAATTATAACAAAAGAATAAAAAATTAATCTAAGATGACAGAGTATGACAGTAAAATGACAGAGCAGGATTATCTGGAGTCTACAGATAAACACCAGACTCACTAACTGCTCCAGTTTTCCCTAACAGAACATAAAGAGCTAAGGGCCTACTCCTCACCATCTGGCAGGAATTTAGAGGAATTCTTTAGAAAGCTCTAATAGCATCAAAGAAAAGACCTCCAAATCCTGGCAGCCCTGGGTTACCCAGTATGTGGGCTGGACCACTCCAAGTCACCTGAGGTGGAGCCAGCCCCGGCCCCTCCGCAGACTTCCTAATCAGTGCGTTAGTGACCAACTCTTTTTGTTCCTTTATTTCTCTCTTATGTGATACTTGACACACAAAAGAATATGTGATGTATGTGTAAATTATGAAGTGTAATAATAAAACAAACACTAGTGAAACGACAATATAGGAGCTAAAATAAGAGTTGTTAAGATGTAAACACTGTGACTTTTTTTCCTATATCTTTCTACCCTCCTTACATATAGTTTATCACCATCCTAGATTTTACATCACCAGTCTCATACTTTTCAAAAAATATAGCTTAATCACAGGTATTTTTTTTTTTTTGCTGAATAATATATTGTTTAGTATTTCCTGGTTTTGGATTTTTTAATTTTTATAATGAAATTCTGAGTTCTAAATTATATTTTTAAATTATTCAATCTTAGATTTAGAAGATTTTTCTAGAAAAGGCTAGATAGCAAATATTTTAGCCTTTGTGATGTATATGATCTCTGTTGAAGCTACTCAGTTCTGCTGTTTTAGCAGGAAAACAGCCATACTCAATATGTAAATGAATGGGTGTGTTTGTGTTTGCTATTTACAAAAACAGGCACCAGGCAGGATGTTTTGTTAAATATAGTTACCAGACACAATGAAGTAGGAGCTCAATAAATATTTTTGAACAAATGAATACTTATATGTATACATTCACACCTCTCAGTGGCAAAATTCTCTGAAAATTTCCTTGGGATAAATTATTAGAAGTAGATTTGTAGGAGCAAAGAGTATGCAGTCATGATATATATTTTCAAGGTTCTACCTGACTTTTTTTTAATCCTCACCCTAGAATGTTTCTATTTGTTTGTTTATTTTGAGAGAGGAAGGGGTAGAGAAACAGAAAAGGAGAAAGAGAGATAGAAAGGGAGAGAGAGAGAAACAGAGGGGGAGAAAAACAGAGAGAGAGAGAGAGAGAGAGAGAGAGCAATAGGTTGCCTCCTGTATGTATGTACCCTGGCTGGGGACTGAACTCACAGTCTTTTGGTGTGACTCCAACCAACTGTGCCATCTGGCCAGGGCACTACCTACCTCTTAAAAGTGAACCTTGTTTTTTTCACAGCAGCAATATATAAATAATGTCCATTTTTTCATGCTAATTTTAAGATTAGTTGTTATAATCCTTCCATATCTGTCTCCTAAGTGAAAAAAAACCATTATTTTAATTTAAATATTTTTATCACCAATAAGGTTAGTATGTTCAAAAATATTTCTCTGCTTTTAGTTTCTTCTTCTGTAAAATGTAACTTCATATCCTTCATCTGTTTTCCTTTTTAATCTGTTTTTTTTTTAATGATTGCTACAAACCTTCTGTGTGTAGTAGAAATTAACACCAAGCATATGCCAAGTGATGATAAGACATCATTCAATCCCCAGTTAAAAAGCTCAAGCTATTTCTCCTTGTAGCAGAGCACAGCCACACTGGAGAGGCAGTCTCCCAGTAGAGCAGAGTGCTGATCTTATATGGGATTTTTGGAAAGCATTGAGGTCAAGGATTTATGCACTTCCAAAGGTGAAAGTCTTTTGACACCATCTAGCACAAGTGTGGTTACTTGCATGAGACTATTTTGATTGGTTTGCATTTTGTAGTGTGTTATTGAAAAGTCAGTCCCTGATGGGTGGACTCTCACAAGCCCTGGGCCTCACTGATTGGTTGGTTTGCAAAGGCTTATTCATTGAGGCCACTTGTCTTTGATGAGCTGAACAGATATGAAAGGGTTTTTTTCTGGCTACTTGCTACTCTGGTGAGAGAAAGATCAGGTTTTTTACTTGAATTTGTGGGACCTCTTTTATATTTTCACAAGTTATTTAAATATTGCAAATAATTCACCTAATTTTGACATATTTAAATTTAATCAAGGTTTTTTTCTTTCACAAGGAAGTTTTAAGTAGATAAATTTATTAGTTTTCCTTTTTAATTCTTGGCTTGGTTATTGAAAATATCTAGTTTCTTCTGAAGTATTTACAGCACTTAAAAATTTTAATCCTTATAACATTTAATCAATTAATCCATTTAGAATTAAATTTAGGGATTAAGTAGTGGTTTAACTTTTTATTTCAAAATAAGGTGACATTTTCCAATTGTCTTTCATTAAAACATTTAGAATTTCTCCATTTATTTGAAGGACATAATTGTTAGGTTGTAAAATGTATTCATATATGTGTGCTTGTGCATTTGTGTGGGCATCATGAGAGTGTGTTTGGTTTCATTTCATCTTAGAATCTTTATTCTCCTATAAAAGTATCACCTAATTTCAGTGAAATAGCTTTATGTTTGAATACCTAAAAGGGCAACCTCTGTCTCATGTTTCACGTCTGTCTAACCTACTAATGACATTTATATGAGATTTTAAATCTCCTTGGCAACTTCTTCCCTTCACCCCAGAATGTGACCTGTGTTTTTATTGCAAATGGATTGAATTCCTATTTCTTTGGGGAAGGAAGGTGTGCCATCTTTACCATATCATCCTTCTCCCTGGAGAGATATGTTTATTGAATTATTCAAATCTTTTATTTTTCAAACCAAAGTTAAGCTCTGGAAGCTATAGAACTTTTCTGATTCTTTTTTTAAAGCATAAAACCCTCACTGCTCAGAAAAAAAATTGCACATGCAAAAATTCATAATATTTTGCATACTATTTCTGGAAAATAAATTATTGAAATTCTCTTCATTAAAAATCCATTCATTAAAAATGGACACTTGAAAGAACAGTTTTATAATTTTTTTTCTTGTGGCTTTGCTTATTTTAGATATAATATTTTTCTATATGTTAAGCATTTAGATAGTAAGATTATTATTTCAAACACGTCA
Organism: Glossophaga mutica; assembly: GCA_039655065.1. Classification (NCBI taxonomy): domain Eukaryota; kingdom Metazoa; phylum Chordata; class Mammalia; order Chiroptera; family Phyllostomidae; genus Glossophaga; species Glossophaga mutica. Next base: position 97,542,074 of record CM077309.1, on the reverse strand, counting down.
TCATGATGTGGGTGGTGCAGAGTATGGTCTGGAACCAGTCTATCCAAGTTCAGTTTCTGATTCTTCCACTGACTAGCTGGATTTAAAAAAGAAAAAGTCACTTAAGTCTGTTGTATCTCTGTTCCCTTATCCTTAATGTGGTGAGGAAAGGTACTCTACCTTAGGACAGGCTGGCAAACCCTTAAGTCCTGTATTAGTGTGAATTATCATTATTAAAAATGGATTTTCCCCAAATTCATTATCCATATCTGGACACTTTTCTAACTCTCTCTAATTTTTAACAGTTTTAAAGTTTAATCACTCTTAAATTTTCTAAGTAGTGTATACCACCTGCCAATAACAATAATAATAATAATAATAATAATAATAATAATAATAAAATTTTGGTTCTCCCTCTTCAATATTTATACTTTTTTGTTTATTGTTCTTCCTTCATATTGGCTAAAGTTTGCAGAGAAAAAAATCAGTAGTGGTAGATGTCTTATTATGTCCCTAGTATTATACCATTAAATATGTTTGTAGCTAATGTTTTTGATCATGATAAAAAAGATATCCTGCTATTCCTAGAAAAAAATAAAATATTTTGTTTTTAATAATAAATGAAAGGTAACTTTAATCAATGGCTTTTTGGGCATTTCTTGCACAACTATAATATTATCCCTCTTCAAATTCTAATATGAAGAGTTATGTTAGTTCATTTCTAAATGCTGGCGTTACAATAAAAATGAGAATAGTAGGGTATATTACACTTCTAATAATAGGTAGACTTTTTCCACTAACACATAGGTTTAATCTGAGTTGATAAACTCAAATATCATTTTGTTTATTTTCTATAAAGATTTTCATTCTGACTCTAGGCATCATCCTGCCATTTAAAGGCCCCCTCATAGCCCTGGCTGGTGGAGCTCAGTGGATTGAGCGCGGGCCTGCGAACCGAAGGATCGCGGTTCGATTCCCAGTCAGGGCACATGCCTGGGTTGCCAGGCCAGTTCCTGGCAGGGGACATACAAGAGGCAACCGCACATTGATGTTTCTCTCCCTCTCTCCTTCCCTTCCCCTCTAAAGATAAATAAATAAATAAAATCTAAAAGGAGCCCCTCCAGGCATTTGCCAAGTTGCCAGAGTCTAAGGAGGCACCACAGGATGGAGTGTCTGTCTGCCCAGGTTATAGTCAGGGACCCAGTAACCCATGATCCCTTCTGATCCAGAGGCTTTCTGCTGTTTCCACGTCTCTCTTGGGACTTCAGACAGTTGCAAGCTGGAAACACCAGGTCAATGGTCGTGTCTCTGTAGACACATTTCGAATTTATTTCTCTCTGGGACATTGCCAGCCAGCAGGAATTTATGATCCATTAATCCCACTGCCTGAGTTTTGAGCAACCTAAAAATGACTTCCCCTTTCTGTAAAAGCAACAAGAGCTTTGCTTCAGTTCCTTCCAATCAGTGCTAAACCATGTTTATAATACATCATTTCAGAAGGGAAAAGAAAGGGTAAAAATGAAAAGCTGTGTTTCCACATTTAATCAGAATGTGTAGATCTTAACCCACCAATATTTTATTTAGAATTTTTGCATCTGTATTCATAAGCAAAAATTGCTTATAATTTTTCTTGGTCTATATTTGTTAGATTTTAATATCAAGGAACTAAATAAATTTGGAGGCTTTAAATCATTTTTTAAATATTCTGGAACATATGAACTAAAATTAGATCAAATTAACTAAAAACAGAAATATCTATTCCTTGAGGTTTGATAGGACTTACCATCTGTACACAGAGACTATTTTGGATCTTTGACAGGTTTATAATGTCTTTCATGATTATTAGTCCCCAGATTTGGGTATTGTTTATTTCTATTTCATGCAGCAATTTAATAAAATATGTAAGTGGATTGGTATGTGGAACCTAGTGGTTACTTGTGACCAGCAGATCTTTTTCTGCTAGTTTATTACGGCTTCTCTACCACATCGTTTTGCTCCCTCTGATCCACTGGCATATGTATTCATCTACAGCTAATTAAATTGTTTTATGATTCCCAAGTATTCAGCCAAAATTGCCTCATTATTTCTTTTAATTATCCCTACCACCACTTCAAATGCAATTTGCTGATATTTATCATTAAAAGAGAAGGCAGTGTGGCACATTTAGAGCGGAGGAACTGTAGTTACAGCCCACATCAGAGACCTGGAATTGGCAGTTCTACAGGAATTCCCTCTAAAACAATGCTGTGATTCAAATAAAAATAGTGATATTAGTCAGCTGTAGATTGTTGCTAAATTTTTTAGATAATGAAATATAGAATAATAACACTCAAAAGTGAAACTAGCTATGAAGCTCAGAAACTGGTTTCCCTACTCTGAATTCTGAAAATCCTGTTAACTTATTCCATTCTCTCATTTAATGAGATGCTTATGCAATAGAATTAAAGGCTGGGGAAAAGCTCAAAGAAACAAAAATGAAGGAACTTTGCATTTATCCAGAAAACAAATTGTAAAGTGAAATCATCTGTGCATCCTTAGTATACTTTATTTTCACTGGCTGCCAAATTTCTTCTTATTTTAAGTTAAGAAATATAGTCTTATGTTGCTTAAATTCCTAGAGTAGAAATCAATTACACTTTGGGAAAAAATTATTAGTTAAATATAAAAAATTATCTAAAATAGTAGTGTGATATGAGTGGCAGATATATCGTTAAATTAGACCATCTACATACTGCACAAAAAGTCAAGGTGTGTGTTGAGAAATGTGACTACAATAAGAAGAAACTGTCCATATAACCATGACTGTTTCATTCAACTAACTGGGACCATGTTGCTATTAGCAAATGCCCCTTTACACAGGTGAGCAATTCACACCAAAGCAGGGAGAATCAGACAAGATTATAACAAATCCAAACAAATTAGAACTCCACAATTTTGAGTTCTCGGCTAACATAAACAGAACATTCACAGTCTCTAACTTTTCAAAGTGACCCCTGAAGAACAGTGACTTCATCTAAGGATAAAGATGGGGGAAATTATGTCTATATAAATTTGGATTCATGACAAATATGTCTATTGCAGCATTTTCCCTATTCAGAAGCAATCAATACCTGCCCAGTGCATGAATTTTAGCAAACATAGAAAAAATACAAGAAAAAAAAATTAAAAATCAGTAAAAATGATCCAGTTGCTTTTTCTGTGGGACATGCTGTGGAGCAAATTTCTTGAAGTGTGGTCCATTGGGCCACTGGCACAAAGTTTCCTGGGGTTGTTTACTGGTGCGGCTTACTCTGGGGCAGTGTCTGAAGTAGATACCTATGGCCACTGAAGGATGAGGAAAACTCTTCAGAGAAATTCTTCAGATTGACAGTAAGGGTGGCTTTTTTTGTTACTCTAAGTTTTACTTTTATGGCTAATAACACAATGAACATCTTTTACATGATTCTTTATCATTATATTTTATTTTTTTCTCAAAAGCTCTAAAGCTAGAATCATTGAATCAAAGTATGTAAACTTTCTGAGTTTATGTTGACAGGGTATTGGAATACATTCCAATGTATTCTTACCTACTTTTGATGTTATCACCTGATTGTTTTGTTCACTGTTGAGCAATATCTTACACTACTTACTCCCCAATCATGAAATCTGTCTTGAAATTCTGTAAGGTTTAAATTCCATTATACTGACACACTGCTTCAAATTATTTTAATAAAATAAATACATGAATAGAATATTTCTTACACATATTATAAACACAGGCACAGAGAGAGAGAACAGATGGACAGATTATGGATTGTATAACTGATTTTAAGTGGTTCCTACCCCATCCTCCCAAATCCTCCCAATTCCAGGAGTACCGGTCTTTTATATTTGATATATTTTATAACATATAGTGTAATACTATGTTATATAACTATGTTATAGTATTAGATTTACCATATATTATGTTAAATATATTGTAGTAATATGATTTTTATTATATAGAACATATATATATATTACATAACAAATGAGAGAGAGACAGAGAGAGACAGAGAGCGAGAGCTCAAAAATATAGGGGCAGTAATACACCTAGTAGTAACCTTCAACCAAAGGGTTGCAGGAGATGGTGAACAAATGGCCTTTGAGGAACAATTCTGGGATGCATTCTTTCTGCTTCTCAGAGGAACCAGAAGAGGTGAGCAATGACTTTAATAGTGTATTCTACGTTGACCTTTCTACTTTCTGTTTGTATAATAGTCAACAGACATTTGCACCAAAGAAGTCTCTTTTTATGTCGTTCTTTCACTCATTTCCTGGGATTCTGTCCTAAATATAATGCCTTCACTCAAATTTCACTAGGTTCTTCTTGGAGGGAAATCCAAGTTAAGATATTTGGCTTAATTTTAACAGAATAGAATAAATTTCAAATAATGTAATTAATTGGTGTGTTGAAATACTTTGTCTTGTAATAGGCAGCAAGGCCATATGCCCACCCGAGTACCCTGTGGGAATCTAAGGTAACAGCTCATAGACCACTGTATTCTAGGAGCAAGATAGACAGGCAATTAGGATACTTCTTAATTTGTATAACTAGGAAAAAAAAATCAATACTAGGGAGGAGAAGTTTCTATCAATGATTGTACTGAAAAAAATAGTCATTTCTTACTCAGTTTCTAGATCTGAACTATTTTTAAACTCCGGTCCCATAGATCAAAGGGGAGACTGGCTCTCTTTGAGGCAGGACCTGTGATGCCATCACTGGCATTTAACATAAGTATTTCCACACTCCTCCAAGGAAGGAGTCATTTACTACAGTAAAAGTACCCCAGGATAAAGGGGACCACCTAGACCTTTTGGATACATGTGGAGCTGAAACTCATACTCAGGGACCTGAAACATCAGTGTGTCCCGAAAGGTAGGGTAGGCTCTATGAGGACCATGTGACTCCTGACCCAACTCCATCTCACAGAAGATCAAATGGGTACATAGATCTACCCTGTGGTCATTTCTCAATTACTTCCCACTGTGCGTAATTAGGAAAAGTATACTTAGCATTTGTCCTATATTTTAAGGAGTAAGAGTTTATGGTAGAAATATAATGACTCCTGATATTGCCTCTACCAGCCAAGGTAGTAGTAAGTCAGAAGTAATAGTACATCCTGAATTTAATGGCAAAAATTAGGTCTCTTGCAGAGAACTAAAGGACGCCAAGGTCAGAGTTCCCATCCTATTCTTGTTCAATTCTCTTCTTTGTTCCCTGAAAAAAACCATATGGATGATGGTGGACCACAAAAACTTAACCAAATGTCAGATCCAATTAGATCTGATGTACAGGTAGCATCTTTATTGAAAGACGTAAACACAGCCTCTGGCACCTGGTATAAGACCACATTTCTGGCAAATGTTTTCTTATAAATATCTAAGAGTAAAGATTACCAAAAGCAGCCTGCTTTTCTGTGAGAAGTATAGCAGCGCATATTTACTCCTATTCTAGGGTTATGTTAGTTCTTCTGCCTTCTGTCATAATATTGAATGCAAGGTGTCTTGTGGGAAACAACTGAAAAGCCTTGTGGATGTTCTATAGAACTGCATAAGTAAATAAGTGCTTAAAGAATGCCTCATTTGCTGACATGGGATCCCATTTTACAGTGGTGAAGATGTGACATGGACCTATGGTTACAATTATATGGAGGAACTTACTGAAGGCTCAGTTTAAAAAAAAAAACAAAAAACAAGCTCAGGATGACATACGTATGGAACATTCTCTGTCCTACAGAATGGTATATGTAGACTAAATATTTGGTAGCATTTTGAGATCCCCTATAGCTTTGTCTCCAATAACTAAAAATACACGGGACCAGGAACAAAGAGAAGAAATATAATTGGCCTCCTCTACCATCACTTTCAGTAGTCTACTTGCAGAATTTGTCAGTTCCATTTCCATAATTGTGAGTTTTATTGGATTATCAGTCTTCATTTCCAAGGGATAGGGTAAGAGATCCACTAAGTTGAAGTTCAAATTGCAACTTGGGTCACTTTGGAAGAAAGGAGTTCCTGGCAGGAATAATTAACCATGATTATCATGAGTAGGTACTGCTGCTGTTCCATAATGGGCATGGGCATATACGTAGAATTCTTTGGTTCAGTGGGATCATTTCTTGGGGCTCTTGTGCTGGGTGACAACAGCCAAAAGGCAACAGCAGCAACCAAAGCAACCAAAGTGCCCAGACCCTCAGAGGTAGAAGTCACGGTCATCATTCAGACAAGATTAGCGCAGCCAGAGAAGCTAAAGTGTTTTCTGGGATGAGAGAAATCTAGAGAGGGTGAAGTGGGCCTGGGAGATGATAAACCCTTCACTGGTTGGCCTCAGTTCTAGCTGCATCAGTAGCTTGACTTACTCCTTATTGTGTGTGAAAGGGTCAGGCCAGTTTCCCAACCTGCCAGACTGCTCAGGACCCAGTCGGGCCAGTTTTCCAACCTGCTGGACTGCTTATGACTCAGTCATCCCAACTCAATTGATAGCCTGAGGCTTAATTGAAACTCTCTCCCACCTAGTACAATAGTCATCTGGCGCCAGACTCGATGGCCTGAGGTCAGACTGACCTTCCTGTACCTGGGAACAGCCTGGCCCTTTATCTAACCCATTGTCCTGACTCACATCCTGAAACCCTGAGGCACCAGCCTGGAAGAACAAGAGACTAACCTCTCCCCTATGCCCCACAAATGCCACACTTTTTTCTTTTAAAAACCTTATTCTTGCCTCCCTCCTCCCCACCTCCAGGGCTGCAATTGGTCCAGACTCAGCCTGCCTGTAGGCTATCATCAAAGTCTAGAATCTTGGATCAGATCATCTGGCTCCTCCTGCCTCTGCATCTTGAGCATTTCTAACAGTGTTTGTTAGAACTTGTGCTGGCCACCACCTTGGAGAGTCTGTGACAAAGTTTACTGGAGAGCCTGAGCAAATCCGAGCCCTATAAGGATAAACTAAAGCGTTTCTGATTTTATCTGCAGCTGCAGTAAACAGCCTGTATACACACACAGAGTGCAACATACTTCAGTCACTGTCTATCTTTGCTTTTCTGCTTTAGGCCCTTTTGCTTGTTTGTTTTAAAGAAATAGGAGCCCCTTTCAACCCATATAGGGACAAAGCTGAGAAACTCCAGGGGAGTTAATACCTTAAGGACAGGCCTCAGGCCATGGGGGATTGCAGCTGTTGGGTAGGTGTTTTGTTCTCCCAGCCTACGTGCTAAATTCTGGAGGCATCTCATAGGTGCAGCCTGACCAGCGTGCACTTTACTGGTTTTGTGTCCTCTTCATCTAGCTGCTCCTGCTCCTTCATTTCTTGTTCTTATCAACTACTGGCATCTAAGCTCTTTGTTTCAGAAAACCCAAACTAAGAGATTGGTTTAAAATTTCTCTACCAAATTATCAATATTTGCCCTTTTGAGATTAAATTATTTATCCCTCAGCCATTTATTCATAAAAAGTATGAGAATCTCAAACTGTATTTCTAATAAGTAGAATTTAGGTATTTATTTCAAGAAGTTTTTTTTTTTTTTTACTTTGAAAATCTGTAAGAAAAGGTTCTGCAGGATGAAGAAACCCTAAATCTCTGAGTAACAGATCAATACAACATAACAACTTATAAAATGAGAAATATGTCCATGAATCACACTCCTTCGCACTAAATCATTGTGATGTAACAGCTACAAAACACCAAATGATGCTGATCCATTGCTTTCTCAAGGCTGCTTTCCTTTGTTTGGGTTGCTCTGGTTTCTCCACTTTTCCAGGGGATACATGCCAAGCCTCCTAGTGGGTGCCTGAAACTGCGGATAGTACCAAACCCGATTTATACCATGTTTTTTCATATATATATACTTATGGTATAGTTTAATTTACAAATTAGTCACAGTAAGAGATGAACAATAATCACTTGTAGTAAACTAGAACAAGTATAACAATATACTACCATAAAATTATGTAAATATGGTCTCTCTCTTTTTCAAATTATCATATTGTACTGTACTCACATTTTCATTTAAAGGAAGCACTTTACGGCTTTTCTTTGGCATATCCGAATTGCCAGCATCAATGCTCTTCGGTTTGAGACTATTAGTAAGTAAAACAAGGGTGACTTGAGCACAAGCACTGGGATACAGTGACAGTTGATCTGATAACCTAAGTGATTTTGGGGTAGGGAATGTATACAAAGTGGAGATGCTGGACAAGATGATTTGCATCCTGGGTGGGATGGAGTAAGACAGTGTGAGATATTATCACACTACTCAGAATGGTGTGCAATTTAAATTTTATAAATTGTTTATTTCTGCACTTTTTGATTTAGTGTTTTTGGACTTCAGTTGGCAGCAGGTAAGTAAAACTGTGGAAAGCAAAACCGCAGCCAAAGAGGGATTACTGTATTTTTTACTTTGCCCTTCTCTTTTTCCCAATCCAGCCTGTGTATTTCCACATATTCTCCCTTCTCAGGCTCTCTTTTTCTTTCTCTTTTAAAACTCTTTTAAAAACATTTCTCTTGATATTTTGCCCTTTCTCATTCAGCCTATAAATAATTGTCCTTTGAGTCTTTTTGTAATTCATATTCCCTTTCTCTAGTAGTTTCTAGGAAGTAATGATGCTTTTTTTTCAGATTAATACAATAATTTTAGAGAAGCTTTCTGAAACATCGGAGTCTTTATCTATTCCGCAGCCCACTGTTGGTTTCTCAATGTCTTGAGTTAGAGGAGATAACTTTTTACGAATTGAAATCTCAAAAAATATATAATGAATGTTTTTTGAAACCCCATTAACTCAAGGTAATAAATTTCAGGCACAGAACTGTGCAGTGTACAAATCCAAAGGCTTTATGTCAATTATATCTCAATAAACCTGCGGGGCAAAGAATCAAACACAATAAAGATATAATTGTTATTTTATGTAATTTCAAGAACATAATCACTGATATGTTTTTGCCTCAGAGGCTTAACGAATAATCAAGACAGTGTCAATGGATAGCCACAATCTTAAATCCTATAAATGAAAATGAAGACTTTAAAATTTTTTTTAATTTTTATTTTTAAGTATTTTATTTACTTATTTTTAGACAGAGGGAAAGGGAGGGAGAAAGAGACGAAGAGAAACACCAATGTGTGGTTGCCTCTCGAATGCCCCGCACTGGGGGACCTAGCCCGCAACCTGGGCATGTGCCCCAAACCGGTGACCTTTTGTTTCGCAGGCCTGCACTCAATCCACTGAGCCACACTGGCTGGGGCTAGACTTTTTTTTAAAGTAACATTTTTATTCTAAAAACCTTTAGAGGGGCACCCGTTTTAAAAAAAAGAATATTTTGTGGCAGAAGGATTTCAGAAGGGAGTATGGAAGAGGAGAGCATGTTAAATATGTGTCAGAAACTTTCCAGAAAGAAAAGAAGAAAAAATATCTAGAAGTGGAAATGTGATGGGAAAGCAGAAAAAATGTCACAGGGAGTTACGTTTGCTTTTCACACTCCTCTTTTTCAGTCTGGCTCCTCCAAGCCATTTTCCAGGTTGAACAGCCAGTGTAGCAGCCAGTATAGCAGCCCATGACTCACTCTTTCACACTCTAGTACAGGACCCCTTTGTTGGTTTTTGAAACATTTTCTTGTCCTTCCCTTGAATCTATGAATCTGTGAATCTATTTCCCATCCTTGCTTTTTTTTCTTGAACACCAAGCCACCTGAGAGATGGCACACTCCCATCAGGAAAAATATGAAAAACAGAATTTCTAGTGTCAACTGAAAATTAATATCCACTAGGTATTTCTTCACCAAAAAGGATTTATTCAGGAAAAACAAAGGGTCACAACCCAATACATGTAGACATGGTAAGCCACATGCACACTTTAACTGGGGAGCCAAGATGAAGAGATATTTAAAAAAGAGAAGAGGAAGTTAAGGAAAGTTAGAAGCATAGGGCTTTATTATGAACATAGTTTTCCGGTAGCATTCTAATGTATTTTCACAATTTTGTAGGAGATTTCCACAGGCCCAATCTCCTTTCATAGACCCTCCGGACTGATTGTGTTTTCTTAAAGTGCCAGTTAGTCCTTATTACTAGAAAGTATTGTTGACTGAACATACGATCTCCTTAAGCCCAGTCAGTGATTGGGATAAGCCATCATAGCAGCGAATGACCAGCATCTTCCTGCTGAGGACCGCTGCCTCAGGGCTGGGGTGGGTGATGAGAGGCAGGTTGAATGAAAAGACAATGAGAATGCTGACATCTCTTTTTAAGTGTCTCTAATGCAGATGCTTTTGTAGAGTACCCCTATATGCCTAGTCACTTTCTAAAGGTTTTTTTCTCATGTAAATGCTGATGCATCTCCCAAACTCCACAAACCATAAAAAAGCCTTGGTGTGAGTTTAAAAGTGTTTGAGTGTAAAGGGTTTAGTGTTAAACTATAGTAACAAAACTTAATTTGCTAGGTAGGTTTGTAGTATCCTGCAGAAGTCAGAAAATAAATTGGAGCTGATTTTGTAGGAAGTATCTCATTTTCTAAAACTTGCTATATTTAATGAGGATGCCAATGTTTCTTAGCATCTTCACTGTGACTATTTCCTCCTAATCATGAAATATTGATATTTTAATATTGATAAGTAGCTTGGGAATGGAGGGAAATTCATAGACTCTGTGGCCATTTCCTGGAAATTTCTGAGTTCACAGTTGAACAGTAAAATAGGATATTTTCAATTTCCAGATTTATTTAATATTTTTATGTCAAGTGAGGAAAATATTTATATGGTAAAAATAAGCTTTAAAGAACAAAATATATAAAAATACCACACATTTGTTTCCAATTATTTGCCACCTAATCCATGTTGAATGCTAAGCCAGATCTGCATTCTGTAGTATTTACCACTTAATTAAACACACCCTTCTGTTAACTAAAGAACCGCTAAGCCATTATTTACTATCAGCCTCTCCCTGCCATGCAGGCTGTGTTCTGTATTACACAGCAGGGCCCAGGGAACTGGCAAGGCTCTGCACCCACAGGCATCCAACCAGATGCTGGACTGGCTGTTCCACCACACGTGTTGTTCTGAGCACCACACGTGTTGCTCTCTCCACCACCATGTCTCAGTCTATTGACTTAAAGATCACTTTGTTTAACTACATATATTTATTTAAAATAAACTTTGGACTCGAATAATGTCCCTGTTGTCAGTGTGAGTGCTATTGCCTTTGAAAATATAAAGAAAGTTGGTTTCTCTGATTCTGTGGCAAGAAAGAAGCCAGACTCTCTGCACAAGACAGCACCAAAGGTTTGGCTGTCTTACAGAGCGCTGCCAACCCGGGAACGAGATTCCTTTGCATACACCTTTGGCTTCAATTTTCTGATGTCATCTACAGCCAAGTTGTCATCCCCTTTCTCGCAGCAGTACATTTTCTCAGACCACAGAGCTCTCGTTAATGTCCAAGAGTTAACACCTACCCCGGGGCTTGCTTTTTAGGGTTTTTTTCCTAAAAGAATTCCACGTTTAGAGCAAGCTTGTGTTAAGAAGATATGAACAATGTTAACAAATAAATAAATCTGGTTGATGTTGACTCAAAACACTCACATTTTAAAGTACATTTTTGAATGTTCATTTCTGTGATACCTACTATCAATACTATTTTTATTGCTACATGTAAGGACTTTTGTTCTTATGTTAGAAGCACAAGCATATTTCAAAAGGTGCTGAGGAACACTGTCAATTGGCCAGTGCTTACAGATAGACATACAGGCAGGCGGCTATTTCCTAGTAGCACTTTATCCCAAGAGATTTAATGCAATTCTAAAAATGGGCTGGAAAGTAATATGTAGTATAATGTATTGTTTCCTTTCTGTTAATTATAATAGCAATAAAAATTATAGCATGCTCTTTACTTTTGTTTATTCAATTATTTAACAGTAGATGGAATTTTGCTTTAAGGTAAGAGATACATTGAAAATTAAATAGCTATATTTAAATTTCAATAGTAATTTAAAAATAAATGATTTGTTGAGGTTTTTTAAAGGATCAAAAGCCTACGAAGGAAATAAATCTCTTATGTAGCTCAAGGCTTCAGTGTTGATGAACTCTAACAGATATTTAGGCTAAATTAACTTTGAACACATCAATAAATATAATAAACTACAAATAAAAACATTTTTCTTGAAAATATGTCATATTGTAGTGCTTTGTTATAAAATTCTGCAAACTGTGTTTTCTTGGGCGGCACAAATGCTTCACGGTTGTGGCAGGACTTTAATCAGTGGCAGTGGTTTAAATGGCATTACCAAGGTGGGTTTGGTATCATACTTTCAGAGAAGAGGAACCATATCTTGGTAACAGGAGGATTTTGCTTTAGGACTGTGCTAATTTAATGGAAAATTCTTTCAAGGAAACTTGAAATAATTCCTGACCTAGGTGATACTTAATTTTTTTTTTTTTTTTTACTTCTTTAACAAGTGATGTTATTGCTGCTCCATAAACATACAAGAATATATCATGGCTATAAGAAAAATAAGAAAAAACTCAACAGTTAATCTCACTATTTTTAACCAATGAATATTAGGCATGTAGAAAATATATCTATAGTATATACTTTTCATTGTGTCCCCAAACTTGCTTATCTCATGCAGTTCCCATTTTTGGGGATGCATTGAAAATACACCAGTTTTTCATTATGATGCAACTTTGTGAGGAAGACTCTTGTCTGGCTAGTGTGACTACGATTTGGTTCCCAGTCCCCCTCACTTTCTAGAAGGTATGATCCTGGCAAGGGTTGTTGATAATGCTGCTCCAGTGTCTGGTAGATGCACCTTGCATTTTTCTTTGATTATTGTGTGAGAAAGCCAGAGAACGCCAGATTCATCTCAGGGACATCATTATAAACACAGATTGCAAAGCACAGAGCACCAAGGAACAACAAATTCAGTTTCACATCTAAGACAAAAGGAGGAGAATCAACTTTAAATGTATAGATTAGTTTAATGAAGGTGTGGGGTGACTTAGGCAGAAAGACCATCAGTAGATTTGTAGCAGTGCTCATTTATTCCAAGGGCCTATGTGAATCAGGTGGTCAAAGGCATTGCTCATAACCATTGAATAGGCAGACATATTTAAAGACCAGCTTATATCATTTTAAGTGAGAAAGATTACTTTGGGGTAAAATTTCATTTTGTCTATAAGTTGACTCCAAATTTTCAGGACATCAGCATGAAATGTCTTAAATATTTGAACATATTTATATGAACAAAATTATTTCATATTAGTAAATACATACCTTCCTTCCCTGCTTCACCCCTGAATAGCCAGGCTGATCCATAACCACGGTGGATCTAACTGTCTTACAAAGGAAGTGTAGTAGGTTTCTACACTTATGAAATCTACACTGTGCGTATTAGACTCTGGATTTCATTAAATAATGTTTTATGCATTTATTGTCAAAGGCCACACTGAAGTAAACTAGAAGACATGTGGATTAGTACAGTATACAGAGGGCTCTATGACTCATCTGTTACTCTGCAGGTGTTTTTTATAGTCTCTGCCAGGCTGTTAGTCAAAGGATTTTCTCAGAAGCTCCTGTCAAATTACAATAGTTGATAGATCTTTAATATTTTCAGCAGAATGCCTGAAGAAATCTTTAGTAGTATCACTTATTAATATACAGTATACCCAAATGATTTTCAAATTATATTTCTTACATAAGCTATCTTGGCCAACATTTTTTGATGTGATCTAACAATATTTAGGAGTATTTTTGCTTCATCTAGTGCAGTTTGTCAATATTCTTGGAGCAATTAGAGAGTTCTCTGATCTTTGGTAGTTTTAAGTAGAATTATTTATAGTCTATAATTTTTGGTTATCCAACTGAAAGAATACTTAGAGAGATTCATGTTTTCAAAGATGGAGCAGGGTTGTCAAACTGCTGGGATTTTGTAATCTAATCAATTTCAAAGAGTAAAAATACCATCAGAATAACGATATTTTATATAAAATACCAAATATCAAATACCAATACCAAAAAATACCATCAGAATAGGAACTACAAAATAAAGTGGCAATAAAATTGTTGTCTAAAATTATTAAAAAAATTAAGAATGAATACTTTTTTTTGAAAAGTCTCTAAAGTGGTTATTATATGCTGAAGCACAAATGCAAGTTTTTCTGGAAGTACTTTTTCTTTCTCTCTTTTTCATATCTTTTTCATAACTTTTTCATATCTTTAACAGAATATTCTTCTGAATTAAAGTAAAATTTTAAACATTTCAGAATCACTATAGATACCATTTAACAGTGATTAGGAGTTCAAGTAGCTGAAAAATGACACTGATAAATTTATCGATGATTTTTTAAAAATGTCAGATTATGATAAAAATATACCATCTGCTGAAAATTGCTAGTTTTTATTAGGAAGATATTGTCTTTATTGCTTTTCATTTTTTTCTAGATAATAAGCTTCAGTAATGTATTTACTTAGTATTGTTGTTTATATTATAAAGAAATTTTAAATGACCTGCCTGTGTTTCAGTACGGGTCCTACCACAGGATAGCTGTGTGACCTCGAACAAAGTGCGCAGGCTCTGATCCTCTGTGTGGCTCAGTTTGCTCCTCTGTAAATGACGGTACTAACGGTGCTTACCTGCTGTGGTTCTTAGGAGCATTCTGAGAGTTAATACTTTCAAAGTACGCAAAGGAAGTCCTTTTGTATTTGCTAGAGTAAAAACTAACACATAGTAACTTATTTTATTGTGCTTTGCTTTAGTGCATTTTGCAGGTGTTACGTTTTTTAACAGATTGAAGTTTTATGGGAAAGCTATGTCAAGCAATGTATGAGTGCCCTTTTCCCAGTCATTTGCTAACTTTGTGTCTCGGTCACATTTTAGTAAATCTCACAATATTTCAAACTTTTTCGTTGTTATTGTATTTGTTACAGTCATCTGTGATCAGTGGTCTTTGATGTTACTATTGTTTTGGGTCACCGCAAACCGTGCTTATATTAGATGGTGAACTCAATAAACGTACGTGTTCTGACTGCTCCACTGATGGGCTGTTTCCCCATTGCCCACCCTCTCCTCGGGCCTCCCTGTTTCCTGAGACAGCAGTATTGAAATCAGGTCAGTTAAAAACCCTATACGGGCCTGTAAGTGTTCAGGTAAAAGGAAGAGTCCCAAGTCTCTCACCTTAAATCAGAAGAAACAATTGAGCTTGGTGAGGAAGACATGTTGAAAACCAAGACAGGCTAAAACTTCTAGAGCCAAACAGTTCACCAGGTTGTGAATGCAAAGAAAAAGTTTCTGAAGGAAATTAAAGTGCTACTCCAGTGAACACAAAAATGATAAGAAAGTGAAACAGCCTTATTGTTAATATTGAAAAAGTGTTAGTAGTCTGGATAGAAGATCAAACCAGCCGCTACATTCCCTTCAGCTAAATCCTAATCCAGAGCAAGAATTTAACACTTTTCAATCTTCTCCACCTGCGCAAAGTTTACAACTTGAGAAGGCTCAGCTGATGGTAGTTAGCACTTTTTTTTAGTGATAACATGTTTAAAATTAAGGTACATACATTGATTTTTAGACATATTGTTATTGTACTCTTAATAGACTGCAGTACAGTGTAAGCATAACTTTTCTGTGCTCCAGAAAACCAAAAAACTTGTGTGACTTGCTTTGTTGTGATACTTTATTGTAGTGATCTGGAACTAAACCTGCGTTATCTCCTAGGTACATCTGTATAGATGTTTGTCTCACAAAATTACCTTTTCCTTGTCATCATTTCTTCCCGTCGGCCCCCTCCCTCCCTCTCTGTCTCTCTTCCTTCCTGACCTCTTTCCCTTTCTTTTCTTCCTTCCTCCTTTTAACACATCAGAAGGCCACAGTAAAATTTGCACTGAGATCATTTTTTTTACTAGTTCATTGGCTAACAGAGATTTTTATGGTTTTAATCCCCACATATATTTTATCTTTTCTCTCTATTTTTGTACTATATACCTTTTTTCTTTTTGGTATCATAAGGAAACACCTCAATCTGTGGAAAATAAACATGAACATCTGTACTGAAAAGCCCCAGGTGAGTTTCCTGATGAAATCATCCTCATGTAGGTAAGATTAGGAGAAAGGGGACACTTTGACATTTACTGGCGTTAGGAGTCAGAGCCCATGTTTCAGAGCTTGTTTAAAGGTAACGATGCCAAACACTTCTTAATAAAGGTAAGGGGCTGGCATGGTTATGGAACTTTCCTCTAGGGACCTGATAATCATGATCACAGTTCTGATGCCTCATTGAAAGCACTTCAGATATCACTTAATTTCAATGTTGAATGGGTGCAACTTGGGATCATATTAACATCAGTGTGAGTTAGATAGCCAGGCTGAAGTATCAAGGTGAAGAATAAAGAGAAGATGAACGGAAAATGTATTATTCCAGAAGTCAGCAGTCTATGCAGAAAAGTTGCATTTTAAAGACGGCCATGAAAGATGTGCATTAGGTGGGATCGAAGCAAGGTAACTCTGGACAGGGGTGGGGATGGAGGATACACAGTCTGAGAGGTTGGGGGCTGGGAGGTGCAAAGAACCCCTGGGTGGGGATGACAGTGAGTACTTAAGGGGTTGGAAGTGGAGGAGCCAAAGGCAAACTTGGCCATTTCCCAAGACTGCTCTGGCTCTGAGACTACTTTCTGGGCAACTCACATTTTAAGAAGTGCTTGACAGCAGCTTTATAAATTAGGATGTATGGTACGGTGTTCTAAACTGAGCTTCAAGGAATAGGCTCTTGGCTAACTTCTGTTCAAATTGATGAGAGAACAGACTGAATTATATTGCTTCGGGGACAGTGCATTCCATTCACTGGGCAGAACTAAACCACCCCTGACAGAAGCTCAGCTCTAATCTCTGGTTCAGCAAAAGAGCAATTTTGCTTTTCCTTGAGAAGGCACTAGTGCTACAAAATTGAAATTTAAAAAAGACTTTAGCGTTAAAGTCATTCTCAGTATTACCCTATTTTCTCTCTTTAGGTTCTCATTTAGACATGGAAGCATTATTGGTTACTATTATGCAGAATGCTACAATAAATAGGTCTTATTAATATCTCATCTGATTTTTATTCATATCACTAAATTTTCTCTGTCATTATTTAGTCTGTCATTAAACATATAGGCGAATACATATATATACACATATATACACACATATATTCAGAACTTGAAACTAAAAATATTTTATGGCATATTTGTGATTCTTATGTAATGCTTACTCATTTTCTTTTATATAAATCAAATTTTATTTTCTTTTTAAAACATTTCTTTCTTTATCTCTAAATAGATGTAGGCATTCATTAATTATTTTCATTTGGTCATCCATTTTTCAAATATTTATTATTACCTAAAACATGTCAAATAATGTACCTGGAGATGGACCAAGGATAATTTGTTTCTAGTTCAAGGTATGAGTGTCTATTTAGAGAGTGAAAAACCTGTTGATGGGGTGCAAAAACTTTTAAATTCTTTTTTGACATATAGCAAAAGGAAGGTATATGTGAATAAAATTAGTTTAAAAGGATAGACATTATATTTATTTATCTTAAGGAAGGGAGAATATAAACAGGATAGGCTCCTGATTTCAAATATTTTTATTCAAAGAAGAATCTCTGTTAATTTGCATTCTTAAAATGGAAGTTAAATACTTCTTACAGATCTTTTCTTCATTCTTTTTTACACTATGTAGTATTTCTATATTCTCTTTATCATAAGATTTGAATATATAAAAATAGAGTTAATAGTCTAATCAATCCAATATCCAACTTTAACAATGATTAATATATGGCTATTCTTTCACCCATGTTCCTTCCTTCAACACTTTTCCCTACATCCGCCAACCTTATTTTTAAAGAAAATTCTGGAATCACATAATTTCTTTTATAAGTACTTAAGTTGGTATCCCTAAGAAATAAAAAGATTTTTAACATTATCAGAATACCATTATTATACCTAAACAAATACTAATTTAAAGCAAATACAAAAATTATACAGTTCCACTTGTAAATACTGTATGTATTGCTAAGAGATAGGATTTTTTTAAAACATAACAATACCATTATCATACCTGAAAAATAGCAGTAATTTTAAAACTGTCTTTTAAGATCAGGACAGTATTCAAGATTTCCTTTTCTCTTTTTAAAGATTTTATTTATTTTTAGAGGGGAAGGGAGTGAGAAAGAGGGAGAAAAGCATCAATGTGTGGTTGTCTCTCGTGCGCCCCCTACTGGAGATCTGGCCAGCAACCTAGGGAGGTGCTCTGACAGGAAATTGAACTGGTGACCCTTTCGTTCTGTTCTCAGGCCAGTGCTCAAGCCACTAAGCCACACCAGCCAGGGCAGAATTTGCTTGATCATCTCATAAAAACCTTTCTGTAGTTACTTTGTTCTAATTAAAATCTGAAGATCCACATTGCATTTGGTTGATAGATTCTGTAGGTCTACACCAGTTCTTTCCTCACCTCCCTCAATTTTCTTGTTGAAGAATACAGGTCACTTGTGTTTTATTTTAATGTGTTCATTTGCCCTCTGCGTTTCATGTATCATTGGATATAGAAGCTTGACCAAGTTTAACTTTTTGGCAATGACCACTAGGCCATTCAGTCTTCTCCTTCTTGGTCTGATCCTGCCCAGCGTGAGCCCGGTGGGTGGGAGACTCCAGCCAGGTTTCAGAAGTTTTGCTCTATGGGTTCCATACTGAGCCAGGCTCGGTTCTGACAGGGATCCCTGCAGTCACATTCTACACACTGGCGCTCAGCTCAGGGGCAGGGAAGTCAAGAAGGCCCCCACTTCTGCAATGTGTCCCTGGAATCATCCAGTGGCCTTTCAGAGCCCCTCAAAGAGGTGCCTCTTGGGCAGCCAGTCTCCTTAGCCAGTCACCCTACTGGCTCATGGCTGCGGCCCTCTGTGACCTCTGGCCCTTGCAGGTCCATTTCCTGGAGTATCTCAAACAAGGAAAATTTTTTTGAAATCAAGTCAAAAGGAGGCTCTGCAAAATTGATTCAACAGAACTTGTACCCTGGTATAAGGTCAGAGAATGACTGGCCCAGGAAACTGACATACTGGAATCCGGAATCCACATTTGCTGTCAAAAACCAATGAACTAAAGAGCTGAGGCAGAGTGGATTGGGGTCCATGGATTCCATAGAAGAATGGCAGTTCCACTGACAGGAACAGCCTGTAGCTTGTTCTCAAGAATGCTTCCCAAAAAAGGCCGAGAGAAAGTGGACTTCAGTATCTCCATCACGATGCTCTACGTGCATGGAAGCTTTAGAAAGGAGCAGATTCCCTGGCGTGGCTATCAGTGAATTGGCTGAAGAATTGGCTAGACAAACTGGTGTTCCGGACTGAAGGATTCAAATGTGGTTTTAGAATCCAAGACCGAGCAGATGCAGACACCTGAATGCCTTGGCCGAAGGCCCTGATCCCCAGCCTCACCTGTTGCAGGTGCTAGACTAAAGCAACCTGTAGACTGTCCTCAGTGGCTCTCATCCCTTTCTTCCTTTTTAATTTCTTGACAACATACAATTATTTCCTGCAGCAGCAACTCCTCCACTTTGCTTATTATTTAGGGTTTTTAAAAAAAATTTTCTAGTCACTATTTGGGCCGATCAGAGGGGTCACAGTGGTCCAGCAACCTCAGGCCTGTGCAGCTAGGAGGTAACTCTCACAGTTTTTGGATACTTATAAATCACTTGTCAACAGGAACTTTAGACAGTGGTCCCTAACGTACTTGCAGTCCCCTCTGGCACCCACAGCAAAATTGGCAGGCGCACAGTGAGCCAGCACACTGGCAGAGCAGCACCGCCTTCCGGGGGCTGCTGTAGGCTGTGGTGCAATGAGGGGCTGCAGCTTGTCATGGCCAAAGTGAAGGCAGAGGAAGGGATGCTCTACAGAAACCTTGTGGCTTTGAGATGACTCCACTCAACCCCAGAGCTGCAGGACCAAGAACAGACATTTGTAAATGGGGAACCTCAGGTAGAAGAGCCTCCATGATTACGGGAATCGCCCCTCAGAAAGAATTTCACACTCCGCTCAATGCTTTACAGATGACAGGACCTCAGCTTTAGGAGGAGGGAGGCATCTTTCTTTCCATCCAAATACAGGGCCCTGTCCCTGGGATGCAGATGCAGAGTGACAGCAAGAAGGAACAGTCACATGGTCCTGGAGAAAGTCCAAGGCAGGAAGAAGTAGTCATCATATGGAAACACAAAAAAGGGCTTTTTTTTTTTCATTTCTTTCCTGTGGGCGGCACTTTATTGCCTCACTGATTATTGCTTAGCCCTACAGGGCCCCTGGAGACACCATGAGTGCCAAACAGCAGATGATCTCCCTGAATGCTGAATGAAAACAAAAACTTTTCACTACAAACATGGCCCTCTCCCTGCCGTTATCACCACCCATGCTGTCTGGGCAATCCCAGAATTGGATCTAAAACTAGGCAAGAATAGCTGAGGAAGAACTACTGCACATGGGATTTTGTTATGCAGTTCAGAAGACAAACCTGAGGTAACATTGGTGTGTCTGAAAGGGGATCAGGGATGCTATGGGTCTTCAACAGGTGAGACCAGGACCATGAGTTATTACCCTAACTGTCAGTGTTGCAAGAGGAAATTGCATATAACTTTCAACTGCCTGCAAATGATGTAAAGGTAAAGACCTTAATACCATGGAATCTGTGCCTATGATTTTTCCCTGGAGCATTTAAACATAAAAAATGACAGGTGAAGGTACAATAGACACTCTAAAAAAGTCAAATAATTGTCTGAATTTCACTCTTTCCATCATTCTAGCAATTTTGTATGTGTAGACATGCACATCTGTCCACAACTTTCAAACAGTGTTTTAAAAAGCCTATTGGCGGTCTTCCTTCATCTGTGTCTCCTCTCTTATTTTCAGTTGTATCTTAAAAATGTCTCTTGGATTTGAAGCCAAATGTGACTCTCCATTGGTACAATAAAAATATTTGAAAATTCAAAAATAAATGAACAGGTAAAATTGGTTTAATATAGAGAAAGAAAATGTTATTTACTCTTTTGTGATTGCTTTTTCAATACGTATTTGGAGGAATTGACTGGTTTATTACAAGATGCACAAACTTGAAGGTTGCTGTCATAATTCTAGGTAGAAACACTTCAGTTAGAAGCTTCCTGGAGTTACTCAGCCCAGGACCCACAATATTCTGTTAGAATGCTGAGGTTTTTTTATCTCTTCCAAAAGGAGATGTGTATATGCCTGTGCATGTGAACAGAGCTATTGGCGCTTTGCCCAACCCCCTTGTTCCTTCTCATTAAAGTGTCCCAGGTTGACTAGACCAATCAGGGTCCATCTATGGAGCTAAGGTTGGGTGGCAGTCAGTTAGAGAGAAGGAGGTGGACAGGGAAACCAATAATGGCCACTACAAACATATTGCTGTTCCCAGTGACATGCTAAATTCAGCTATATTGAATCATTTATGGTCCACATTTTCTCCTCTTCACATCTGCTTATTCTAATGTCATAAACATTAGGTCCTTTTAAATTTAGTTGGAAACACAAAGCAATATTTTAGAAGGAGGTAGTTAATATAAATGTGCAAAGTCAATTCCTCTCTTTGAACTAAAGAATCTTTAGCTGGTCCTTCTGATTTATATTTTTTACTTATATTTACAAAGAAAAAATTATAATGGTTCAGTATTAATCCTCAACCAATTTTCTGACAAAAATCAGGTGCTTTATTTCCCATTTCTAGGAGAAATTCAAAGAAGCTAGAGCTAGAGGTAAATAGAATGTGCGGATTATGGTTAGAGAAACCCCAATTTCAATCCTTGCAAAAAGTTTTTTTTTTGTTTCTAGGTGTGATTATTTTTACCAGAAATAATTTTGGGGCCATTCCCATGTATAAGTAGTTGATATCTGTTGGTGTGGTCAGCCTATTAGGGAAACCAATGTGTGTTGAATACAGTGTTAGGACTTTTATACTATCAGTTCTCAGAGGCAAGAAGGTTCAAATTGTGTCTTTGTGATAGCCCTTGGATCACCTTCACCTTAGCTTTTATAGGTTGTATTGGGATAAGTGACAATGTCTCCTTCTGTCAATGTCTGAGACAGAATACACTCTCTCAAAAAAGGGCTTTTGTCTGTCACCACTCTATTACATTTTCAGTCTGGTCCCTGAGGTTTTTGTCATGTGGGTAACTCTCATTCCTACCTTTTGGAGCTAATGTGTTATAGTTTATTAGTTTTGGGCATTTGAGAAGAGACAGGAGAAGAATTAAATGTCTGGGCTACTGCCTAATTCTGAGAGTTGATTTGACAAAAGAATTTAAAGGGTGGAGGATAGAGGTTAGTGAATAAAAGAGCATAATATATTTATTCCATGTATAAAGGATAGCTTAGGGAAAAGATTTTAAAAAACAGGCTCAGAAAATTGGTTTTATGCAAGTTGGAAATGGCCAGGTTCAGTGTGACTTTATTATCAGCATCAATCATCGTCACCATCACCATCATTGGTCTCATCCCAGGCAATAATCAATAACTAAACTCCTATTTGTTTAGGGTTCTGTGCTATTTGATGGAGATTTATACCATGATGAGTCATCTTTGAGAAGGACAACTCAGTAGCTGTGGGTGTGATGATGATACAATGGTTAAGGTTACAGTCTGCTAATTATTGAGTTTATGGAAATAGATTCATCCATGAAGGAAAAAAAAATGGAATACAGGGTGGTAAAGAAAGTAAGTTTGCAAAAGTGACTAGGAGAAGAGGTTTGTATTTCTGTGAACACTTATTAAAAATCTAGGAGAAAGAAACCCTATTCTCCAATACAACTAAAACTAGGCATTTGTAAATTATTCTGAAAAAGTTAGTTAAAATCATGGTCTCATTACATAAACCAATCATGACTTAACATAAGATATATAAGTTACTATAGATGATGGATTGGAAGTCCTTCTTATCTACTTTACGTAAATCAGGTTTGAAACATGGTGTTTGAGTATACAAGATAATGTACGTAATGAAATGAAAGAAATTGGGGACAAGGTAAAAAGCTATGTGATAGGATCCCTGGCCATTCTGACTTCATATGTAGTTGGATATATAATGCATATATAACAGGATGTTATGTGGAACTTGCTTGTTTTCTTCAGAAAAACTGGGGACAAAGTATATTAAGTGACCACACATTATAAAGAGAAGGGCCAGACAGACCCCTATGCAGAACATGCTAATGATGACCACTGCCACCTCCATATGCTCACACTGTAATCTTGAGTCCTTAGCCATCACCCATCTTGAGTAAAGGAAAGAAGTTAAGGAAATTAACTGGAAGGTGATGAGTGGAGATTTCCTTGAAAAGAGTTGATGGATGGCTCTTTGCCCTGGGTCCCAGGCGGATGATGGGAAAAAACACTCTCAGTGAGAGTGCTCCAGAGGGGAAGCTGGACCTCTGGCTCCAACGATATGTTCTGAGGTACTAAAATTAGCTGAGCTGCTGCTGAGAGCCAGAAAGAGAGGTGGAAGAGCACCTAGCTGTTTAAAGAGTTTGCTAGACACGGGGGGTGGGGCGTGCCTTTTGCCTAGTGAGAAGCTTCTGGAATCATCCTGATGACAGAGCAAGTGGACCAAATCATAAAAGGACCAGGATGCCTGAGTGCTTTTGTGGGTCAAAGGTATCCTGTGAATATAGGAAGGCTTGAATGATGACTGAAGGCAACCCTGATGACTTCCTGCACAGGCAAGATGATGTAAGCAGCAAAAGGGTAGGATGTACCATCAGAAACAGACCCTTGGAGAAGGTGAAGAAGTCATCAGACAGTGGGTAGAGTTCATGTCAGCAATGGTTCGTTCACAGGTCCACACAGAGGAGATCTCTGAAGAACTTACAACAGGGCCACACAATTAAAACTGCAAACATGCCTGGAGATACCTGTTAAACTTCAAAAGGTACCACAGCTTTGCTGAAGCAAATCCTTCCTTCACCTTTTCTTTCTCCTCCCACTTCAATCTTAAAGGAGCCAGAGGCAGAAGAGAGATGACAGAAGGAGAGATGGAAAATTAAGATGAAAAAAAATGAAGATATTGACACATTTCTCCTTCTTTACTCCAGACCTGAGCTGTGGAAGGAAGAAAATATATTGGAATAACTTGAAGTTGTGATTTTTCTAGATGGAACTGAACTACCCAATACTGTTAAATATCTAAAAGTGATCAGAAAGGCTAAAGCGTCTACCTGAGACTTTTTTCCGCATGTGTAGAAAATATCCTGTTTCCTGCCCCCTTCCTTATTGTGCACGTGGGTGGAATATTTGCCTATGCTTCTCATGCTTCCTTTCCTTTGCCTGCTCTATCAACCTACCCTCTCCCTGCTCATCCTTCCAGCAAACAGAGCACTCTCTACCAGAGATGATGGCTTTGGGTTGGTAGAAAGGGAAGAAATGGAATATAAAGAACTAAGAAGAAGGAAGTCTACAAAGGATTTCAATAAGAGAAAAACATGCTTTCTATCAAAATTTTAAATGTGTTGGTGTGGAGATGCTAGACCTTCCATCCATGGAGCATCTGAAGTCGGGAGCTGCAGAAGTATGATTTTGGAGGCAGCACTGTGGCACTCGCTTTTGCTGGTGGCATGGTGAGGATCAATCTGTGGCCCTCTCTGGTCAACAGATTCTGAGAGGCCACAAGCTGGCTCAGTTGCCTGCTTGGTTTAAACTACGAAGTTTTTTAATTGAGACGGGAAGTCCAAGAAGACTGACCTATCATGAGGCCCCAGAAGGAGTTCTTTTATTGGAAAGAATAAAGTGAAACAAATTTCCCTCTAAGCACATACTCAGGCCAGTGTATTCATGAACAAAGAAGTCTGTGTGAAAGGAATTATGCGTTTGGTTCTATAAAGTATTTTGGCTTTTTCTGGTTGAGTTGCTGTGGAGTTAATCCCAAGATAAGGAGAAAGGATGCTGACCTAGTTTTGTGAGGATTAAATCCTCAGACAGCTATTATAGATGAACAAATGTCTGTTCTATTTCTGTGTGTGAAAGCCAGTCTGGGCACGAATGGTGGCAGAAGGCCTCTGCTGAGTCGCGGCCAAAGAACTGAGATGGCAGCAGTCTTTCCACGATGGATGGCCCCACTGCAAGCACCCATCACCAGGCCTGGAGTCCTAGGGGTCAGTCACAAAACCATGCAGGAATCTGTTCAAGGTTCAGCTCCACCACCAAAGCTTGACAGCACCTCCCTAGCCACCATAGTCTTTGGTTCGTGTCTGGAAGCAAGCGTTCCGGTGGAGTTGTGATTTTCATCTCTGTGCTGCTACCATGCGTACACTTCCATGACTTTGAATTTGGCAAGATGTGATGCATCCTCACAGATCTATCTGTGAGCATATTGCCCAAAAATGGCTAACTCACGGACTTCAAGATGTTTGAGTGCAGCCTGTGTGTGGTTTGTATGGTGGACTCTAGATCTGGTTTCCTGGATTTGATTCCAAGTTTTCCCGCTTACTTGCCATTTACATTTGGCAAGACATTTCACTTTCCCCACCTATAAAAAATGAAAATAATGATAGTACCTAACTCATAAGGTTGACAAAATAGTAAATGAAATAGCATATGTAAAGTGTTTATCATAAAGGCTGATTATAAACAAGTAGCAATATCTAATAACAAATATAATAAACATCAAATAGATAAGTACATATCTAGTAATAAAACCTAATAAAACTATCTGATCCCAATCAGATCACATTACCACAGGGATGCCTCTCAAATTGTTCAAATATTCAAGTAGTGTGAGCAGTGAAATGAAAATATCCTGGGACACCAAAATTTCGCATCTGCTCAGGAAACGGGTAGGAACTGACACTAATCCAAAACACTCAGCTTTTTTCTCTCTCCCACCAAGCTTTCAGAGCTGCCAAGTTGGCTTCTCCCTTAGAGACAACATTTAGCCCCTTGCATAATCCCCAAGAAAGGAGATCTTTGCTGGTGTCTATTTGGGACAAGGAGGGTACATCTGAGCTGTAAGGGCTGCACTAGACAGCACGATGTCCTTTTTTTCATGAATCGCACGAATAAACTCCATCAGCAGGGCGTGGCTGCGGAGCACGTCGGTTGGACAGCTCAGAGTGTCATGCAGTAACTCAGCATACCCGGGGACTCCACAGGAGCTTTCCAGTGGATCAATAGTGCAGTTATTATCTTCATTACAGAATTTAAGAATAGGAAAGAAAGCGATTTTTATTAAGTTGTATAAGTGTATCATATTGTACTTCATGATTATGTTGTCAGGTATCTTACCATTTACCTGCAGATGGACATTGAATTCTTTCTAATCTTTGCTTTTACAAATGATGCTTTAGTAAATAACCTCGTTCTGACACTGTTTTCATGTGTTGCTAGAACTCTAGAATGTACTCTGAGGAGAGAACTTGTAAGACTGAAGGTATTATGTGCTTTAGTAATTTGATAGATAATGTCAACTTGCCCTCCACACAATTTATATCATAAAATTCCCACTTGAGTATAAGGGGACACCTACTTCTCACACTTCTCCAATTTTGTTGTTTTCACGTGTGATATTTTGTTGTCTGATAGGTGAAAATTGACAACATAGTTTTAATGTGCCTTTTTTTTTGTATGAGTGAGGTTAAGCCTCTTTTTTATTTTTTAGATACTTTATTTATTTATTTTTAGAGAAAGGAGAAGGGAGGGAGAAACATCAATGTGTGGTTGCCTCTCACTCGCCCCTCACTGGGGGCCTGGCCCGCAACCCAGGCATGTGCCCTCACTGGGAATCAAACCAGTGACCCTTTGGTTCGCAGGACGGTCCTCAATCCGAGCCAGACCAGCTAGGGCTGAGCTTCTTTTTATTTACTAAGGGGAATCATTATTTCCTTTTTCCTGAATTATCTATTCATGGCTGCTGTCCATTTTTCTTTTTGATTATTAAGGGTTCTTTCTGTACTGGAGCGGGGGAGTCAGCTCTATGAATGTGTTATATGTTTCACATGAATTTTCTCATTTTGGTGTTTGTCTTTTAAATATTCTTATGGTGTTTTTCCTCCAAAAACACATTCCATATTTTATATCATTAACTTCATTATCTTCCCTAGTATTACTTCAGGATTTTGGGTTATAGTCCCAACTATGTCTCCTCACTTTGGGGAGATTGCACCTCAGCCTGGACACTCACTCATGCCAGGCAGTACACTGGAGCAACCATAGCATATGCCTAAGGGTTGAATTGTTGGGTGAACTTTTATGCTGTCAGAAAGTTTTCTCAAATCACTGTACCAACTTACAGTCCATTGGCCATGTATGAGAGTTCTAGCTATTCCATAGCCTTGCCAATACTGGTTATGCTAGTCTCTAATTTTATGCATTTTGCTGGGAATGGTTTTAAATTGGTATTTCTCTGTTCAAGAGAGGAAAAGAATGAGTGTTCTTTGGTCTTTACAGTCCCAAACTGCATATACATAATCACAGACCTGGTTTTCAACCAGCACCAATTAATCGATCCCCAAACACCCAGGGATTGAATGACTCTCTGCTGGAGTCCTGTGCTGAGAGTCAACCATCAGCCACAACCCTCTCTGTGGCATGGAGCTGGATTTTCTGAATGGTACCTTTTGATAAACAGAAGTTCCTAGTTTTCATTCACTCACAACTGTTACTTTTTTCAATTATGGGAAATGTTTCAGTGTACTATGCAAAAAATCTGTGTGGTTATGAATCATTTTCCCATGTTTTATTTTAGAAAGTTTATGTTTTACCATTCACATTTAGATCTGTAATCATCCTGGAACTGAGATTTGTGTTTGGAGACAGACAGAGGTTAGCACACTCTCTTGTGCCATATGCCTCCAGTTTACATAGAACAGTTCATTAATTTTTCCCCCTTTATCAACTGCTCTGCAGTTCCCTTTTTGACAAATCAAATGTTCATGTGAGCATGAGTCTGTTTCTGGACTCTTGATCAAGTTGGACTTTTCTTTGCAGATAGATCTTTAAATATAAAGTCAATTTTTTTTCTGAATGGGAATTTACATAAATTTTCCATTTTTATGTTTGTTGTGGTAAGTTGCATTTTAATAGGTGTTTACCCTTTTTATCTAAAATTTCAAATGATTGGAATATAGTTCACTATATTCTCTTTTTTCCTGTGTTTATTATGAAAATTTCAAACACTTAGAAAAATGGAAAGAATTTTACAGTAACATCTATATACATACCACCCAGATTCTAGAATTTATATTTACTATATTTCATTATTTAACTTGCCACCAATCTGTTTTTCCATCCTTTAATTTATTATATTCTAAAATGAATTTCCAACTTGCAAAACACAGTACAATTTCTGAAAACTACCTCAGAATATATATTATTAATCTGTGTACACTTTTTAAAAACTTATTTCTTCTGAAGTAAATATACTTTAAATTACACATAGCTTAGGTGAGCCATCTGGATAGTTTTGACTTTACAATCCAAACTTCTACCAAAGTACAGAACCTTGTCATCCCTCAGGTGGTGTCTTCATGCATCTTCTTGGTAGGTCACCCATCCGATCCCCCAGAACCAACAAGCATTTTGGTTTTTGATATAGACTAATTTTTCCTGTTTTAGCATTTTATGTTTACAGAATTATAATATGGCATTTAATTTTAAATGTTTTAATGTTTTTAATATCCATAGCAATGGGTCTCTGTGTCATTCCAGTTACCCTTATTCTTTGCCTTTCTTTTTCTTGGCGAGTGGGGAGAATTAGTCTTGATGGTACTATATCAATTTTATTAGTCTTTTCAAAGAAATAACATTTAGCTTTTGGATATATGTAGCTTATATTTTTCTATCTTATTAACTTCTATGCTTATTTCTTTCCTTCTACTTTCTTTATGTTGAATTGGCTATTCTTTTACCAATATCTTTATATACTTAGATATTTAATTTTCATCCTTATTTTTTCTCATCTATGAATTTATGCCTATTAATTTTCCTACAAAAAGGATTTGTTTGCATCTCACGAATTCTGATGTTTTATTTTCATTATTGTTTCATTGACTATTTTCTTTATTCCATTATGATTCCTATGTGGATTTGAACCCATGGGTTATACAGAAGGGTGTTGCCTACTTCTAGATGGGGGGAAGGTGAATTCTTATCTTTAAAAAATTGATTTCTAGCTTAATTCCATTATAGCCAGAGAAGAGTCCACACATGATTTCAGTTCTTCAACATTTGTTGTCTTTGCTTTATGAGCCAACATATAGTCAACTTTGATAACTGTGTATCTTGTACACTTAAAAATGATCTACTCTGTTGTTGTTGGTCTCAATGTTTTCTAAGTAGATCAGAATTACATTTGTTAAGTGTATTTTTAAAAAATCTTCTTTTATTTACTAATTGTTTTTCGAGGTATTGTTAAAATTTTTCATGGTTTAAATATTTCCACTATTATAGTTCTTTTATTTTAGGTTCATATATTTTAAAGTTTTGTTATTTGATGCATACCGATTCAGGATCAGTATATTTTCCTACTCAATTAACACTATTATTTTATTTTTTCTACTTGTTTTTGTTTGGAATTTTACTGTCTTTTATTTTTTACATTACCTTTTAGTCCTCTTATACCTCCATTCCCCAGCAATCCCCACACGGTTGTCTGTGTCCATGAGGACTTTTTCCTTTTTGCTCAATCCCTCCACCCCCAAACGTTCCCCCCAACTAGCCATCATCCTGCTCTCCTTCTATGAGTCTGTCCCCATTTTCCTCTTTATCTCTTGAAATTCTTCTTGCCTCTCTGATATTACTTGAGTTACACCAGTTTTGTTTTGATTAGAATTTTCATGGTACATCTTTTAATACCTTCGGACTTTAAAAGTTTTTCTTCTTAAATTTAAAATGCATTTCTTGTAAGAGAAATATAATTTAATTTTGTTTTTTGGATCTAAAATTTGATCTTTTATTTTTAGTGAAATTACTGATATATTTGAGTTTACATCTACCATTGTAGTAGTTTATATGTTGTTGAATTTTTGTCCTTTTCCATGTTTCTGTTTCTCATCTTTTAAATCTCTTTGAATTAACTAGATTGCTTTTATTATCCCATTTTACCTCCTTTATGAGCCTTTGGATATTGACTTTTTTTTTTTTTTACCATTTCTTTAGTGGATGCCTTAGAGATTTCAACAAGCATCCTTCACTTATGAAATCTAATATTTTTCAGCAATTTTACTATTTCCAGTACTGCAAGAAATTTAGGATATTTAAAATTAATTTGCCCCTTTCATGTTTTATGCTATTTCTTCTCATTGCACACACACACACATACATACGTATGCATTTCTATAGAAGACATTATTGTTGCTTTATACACCAATCATTTAGGTTTGTCTATATTATTACTCTTTCCACTTCTGTCCATTCATTTTTCCTGTTCTATATTTTCATGTGAGATTACTTTCCATTTGCCTAAAAAAAACTCCTCTTATTATTTTCTTTAGTGCAAGGCTGCTGGTGATGATTCTATATTTTGAAAAGTTCTTTATTTTGTATTCTTTTGTGAAAAAGACTTTTACCAGGCAAAGAATTTTATTATCTTCTGGCTTTTACTTCTTTTTTTGAAAAGTAATTTTTTTACAATAGTCCTATTGCACCTGTTTTTAAGGAGTTGTGTTTAAATTATTTTCTCTATCTTTTGTTTTCAACAATTTTACTATGATACACCCTGGAATGGATTAATTGTATTTCCTCTGTTTGAGGTGCATAGCATTTCTTGACTCTGTGGTCTGACACTTCTTATCTACTTGAATAATTATTGTATAAGCCATTTTGATTTTAAATATTTTTTTCTGAGCTATTTCCTGTTTTCCTTCTGTAATTCCAGTTACATATATGCTATACTTTGAAATGACATCCCGTATATTTTTTACTCTTTCCTGTAACTTTCATCCTTTTCTTTCTCTATAATTTACTCTGGATATATTCTTCTTATCTAAACTTCAGCTCAAGAATTTACTCTGTAGCTATGGCAACTGGTGGAAAAAAACATTCTTAATTCAGTCATTTTTCACTTTTCAGTTTAATAATTTCCATTGAATCATTTTCAGTTTCAAGTATATTGCTGAACTTCTCCATCTTGTCATCTAATTTCTTGAATATATTAATCAAGGTTATTTTTAGGATCCTGTCTCATAACTTCGTCATCTAGATCTTTTAGGTCTGTGCTATTGTTTGTGATTTCCCTGGGTGTTTATAGTCTTATTTCTTGGTCTGCTTAATAATTTCTGTTTGAACACCTCCTGTTATGTTTGATGAATTATAGAGAATCTAAGACTCTAGATGTTGTTAATTTCCCATAGAAAGGATTTATTTTTGCAAGTAGCAGGCAGTTAGATCAAAGGCAGTTAAGAGTAGTGGCAGATCATCTTAATCCAATCAAGGCTTCAGTGTATTTATAAATGGTTTATGTCTTCTTCACTCTTGTTCCTAATGTGTAGTCCTTGGGGGTTTAAATTGAACACTTGATTTTTTCACACACTCATATTCTTCTGGACAAGCCTTAAACTTTCAAGTCCAATTTTTATACACAAAATCTGTAGCTCTGCGTAGCTTCTCATCTTCTCAATTGCCGTTTTCTTCTCTTATCTGCCTCTTCACTGCCACTTTTGAGTCAGCGCATTCTGTAACCAAAAAAAGTAATGTACAACCACCTCTCCGTGCTTCTTTTATTTGAATCTTGGCTGCTCAAGTCCTTGTTGCCTTCAAACGAAAATTTTATGTTTTGTTTGTTTTTTTATCTGCCTTTGCCAGCTTCTCCAGTTCTCCTGGTAGACCTGTTCTGCAACCAGCTATCATCTAGTTCACCACTGCCACAGAGTAACACTTCTTAGTGTTTTCCTTGAACTCCTAATCCTCTTACTTAATGTAAGGTTTTGAACCCAAGCTTTAGAGCTGGGACTATAAACAGACATATTCTCTTACCCCACTTCCAATCCTGTCTCCTACATTTTCTCATTTTTATTACTTTTATAGTGCTAAGGCAAAAAACATTTTTATTATATTCTGCCATCCAAATACTCAGGCTCATTTTAGCGACAGGTTTTCTATCAAGTGTGGTTAATGTTTACCTCGAGTCTTTCTGACAGAGCTTACTTAATCATCACTTGGCTGAAGTTCATCCTTCAGTAGTTTTTTAAAGGGTTCTTGGGGACAGTATTTCCTGAGTTCTTGAATGCACAGAACTATTTGTTATAGCCTTTATACCTTTATACTATGAAACAGAGTTTGCTGGTTACAAAATCCTTAGCTCCCTCTTTCATAGTATCTTGCAGATGTCTTTTATGTTCTAGATAACTATATGTTACATGTTATGACACTTCAATTTGTAGATTAAAGTTTTCTCCTGCCTCAGAAAAAATTTTCTTGTTATATTTTATATGATTTGCTCTATTCTATTTTTGTGTGTGTGTATTTTTTCTGGGAGTATAATTGTATGTGTGTGTATCCTTTGCTTTTCTTTGTCATATGCACATACAATTTACATATTTTTTATTTATTCTTCTCATTTCTACTCTTCATGTATACTGTACATTCTGCAGTACTTTTCTATCCTTTCTCTGTTAATCTTACTTAATCTATTTAATGGTGGAATTTTTCCTTCCTATTTATTAAGCTCTGCAAGGTCACATTTCATCTGCCCCTGCTCTCTCACTGTTTTCCCCCTTGAAGTCTTTATTTCTGCTCAGCAATCTGTTGTCATCCAGATTGTTCTTTAATTTTATATTCCTGAGAAAATAGTTGTCAACAATTTTTATCTGCCTCATGGACAATTTTTCTTTATGAGTATTCATCTCTTAAAGAATTTTTATATACCAGACACGCAGCTCCTTTTATCACTTATTTTTAAGTGAATTTGGTTTTCTTGGACTAGCCATTTGCAAAACTGTCCCATATGTGTGGAGGGTCCATACACAGACATCTACTTAGATGCTAAAGCTTGGCCACCTATTGGAAATATGGCTTACTTTTGGAATTAATTAGAAAGTTGCACTCCCTGTTTCTCCAAACCACATCAGATTCAGAAGTGCCTTCTGCAGTCATCCCATTAATCGTTTCTACAGTGCTGCTGTACACCGGGCGTTTCCCTTCAAAGGGCTCCTCTCACCTGCAGCCGGTGTGTAGTTGGTGGGACCTGCTCGATGTGGCGTTTCTAGACTCACTGTGAGATCTCTCCTTAGCTTCCCTGAACTTTTTCCTCTACGGGCCATGCATATATTTTGCTATTTTGTCAGTATGTTCCACATATTTTTTAGTTTTTTTCTTGCTTCAGTGAAAATAAAGCTTTTGGTTTTCATTTTTCTTCTTGCTTTTGTGTAGTTCCAGAATGGAAAGTTAAAAATTTTAAGAACCCAAGGCATACCTTGTCTTGTGCAGTTGCCCTTTTGAAGATGGTGGGCTGCATATGTGAGTGCAGAATGGACAAGAAGGGAGATTTACATTTGCTGTTTGGTGTCTGCACAATAAACAGACAGAGCCCATTGGGAGGCTCGATGAAAAAGGTCTGGGGTGGGTAGCGAACACTCTACTGAAAATAAAGAAGCAAGACTAATGTGTGAAGATCTCTAATAAATACATGCACTGTTCCAAGTGGAACGAATTATATTTTAGGGATTGAATCAAAAAAGAATGAGATCCTGCTCCACTGTTGCTATGTGGTTAAAACAGACGGTGGCAGTCAGTTATAGCTGGTTTACAACATGGTCCAAATGTTAGGAACTATGATCTACTGCGGATGGGAAGTAAACCTTTGGGGATCAGTATTAAATGAGCAATGTTTTAGATGTTTAAGAAGTAATAGAAACAGAAGAGATGTGTTAATCATTGGAACTATTTGTCAAATTTGTCTCTACATGGCATGAACTCAGTGATGTGATGCTAGGACAGCAACTTGAAGCAAAACCTGACTTATAGATGCTTGGAAGGTGGGGAAGAGAGAAAGACTGAGAGAGAGGGAGAGACTAAATCAGAGATGGTTTCATATTCAATTCCAAAAATCTGTTTGCACTACATGCAAGAGAACCCTGGGCATCACTCAGGCCAAGGGAGACGTGCCCATGTAGATCTGGGATGGATGATGGATGAGAGTTCCATGCATGAACTGCCTCCAAGGTTAAGTGGGAAGACGAAAAACCCTTGCAAAGACTCATGTGTCAACTCAGCCGCAGAATAATATTGACAGTCATAATCTACATGATATTTTTGTTGTTTTAAGTATTTCATTTACTTACATCTTTAATCCATCACCTCTTTTTGACATTTTAAGTATTCATAGGAATGATGATACATACAAATTCTGTGAAACTAAACACCAGAGAATTTGAATTTTAAAATGCAAGAATTAATCTGCAACAATAAAGATCTTTGCAGATGCTTCACAGAAAGCAGAGAGGAATATCCTGAACCCTCCTGTCAGAATCACAGGTGTAATTACAGAGTTGCGATGGTCCATTTTGTTTCTTTGTGGTGGTAATAACTTTCTGTACATTATGTAATCCACTAAAGTTACATAAGAATCCCACTACAGTGTGGGAGTCAGATAATAGGTTATCACAGATTAACCACCAAATGACAGCTCTGTGTGTGTGTTTTCCATGTCAGATCCTGTGGGAACTATTGCTATCAGAGGTGATGGATTAATTTCCACCTTATAAGGAAATTAATCCACTTGAATTTTCAAATGAAAGAGAGAACCTGATGGAGGCATTCTTATGTATCTTAAGATAATCCTTTTTTCTGGTTCAGAGGAAGGATCAAAATGAATAGTTCCAATTTAAGGCAATCATGTAAACATTTAAAATAAAAACTTGTTAAGCCCACATGGTATTAAGAAGAAAACGCCTGTGGTCACCCCTGCAACCGCATGCCAGTCTGACTACCTATGAGCCTGCAGTTACAGTGTGAAGCCAGCAAGAGAAAAATGTCTTTCCTTCAATAATAAATAAAGACTGGCTTAAAATTTGTGATAAAACAGTGATTTACATTAGCTGGAAAACTTCTCAGGTGCAATATATGCAAAATTTAATCATACATAAAGTCATTTGGATTTTAACCTGAAATCCCCAATTAAAAAAATTAAGTCAGTTAAATGGAACTTTCTCAGAGTATATGACCCTCTAGTTTAGGTTACTACATATTACCTTAGTATTTTTGTTTATCTGTAACTGGAACATAATAATACTTAGTACTATTCATTTGAAAAACCTTTTCTGATTATTGGATTGGAAATATTCCAATGCAGTTACAGTACTCACTCTAGAGCCCACGGGGGATTCACACTAATATTTAGTCATATTATAGGATGCGTATTGTAGGATGGATAGGCTCTGCCAAGGGTCAGCAATTCCATAAGTTTTGAAAATTCTTGAGGAAAAAAGGTGGTACTAATAGTAGATATATATGTATATGTATATATATACACACACATTTATAACATACACATACACAATAATATACATGCACATATTATTAATATATATATAGTATGCCTATATCATGCATGGATTTTGTTATATATATAGATGTTATATATAATATATGTATGCACATGTATATGTACATATATATATGTATGATAGGTGCTACAAGAATTGTTAAATTTTGAGGAGCATCACTGACCAGTACCAAATTATTTTAAGCATTATTTCTTTGTAATTGTAGTCAGGTTATTCCTAGCCTAGGGTAGCGTAGCGTTAGAATTACAGAATCACGATGCACTTTCTTTGACTGCATTCTGACACACAAAGATTGTTTGTGCCCCCAGAGTTTATCTTATGATCTATGTCAGAACTTAGGGTCTTAGAGTGAATGCTGGTCCCTCTCAGTGTCTTCTGCCTTACACAGGAAGTACTCAGAAGTTGCTCATGCGTGTTTGCAATGCAGTCCTGAGCTGAAGTCTGCCTTTGCTTCTGCAAATACACTGTCTTCCCCCTCTTTGGCCCAGTTCTGCTTGCATGACCTGCCACACATTCCAGTGCTGTCAACCTCTCTTGCTCTTACATGGTCCAGATTCAGTCAAGGTTGGGATGTTTCATTATCTGTGATTTCCGCCTTTTATCCTCCACTCTGCACCTCCAGTGCTCCTCAAATCCCCCACCTGGGAGGCTATTCTACTCTTTCCTTTCCCAGTCTTTATTCATATCTCCCAAGATATTCTTCAATTTACGTTTCAAAGTAAATGAATCAGACTAGTAATTGCCTTAGAATGCAATGGAGTCAGCTAAGCATAGAGATAAAATGCTCTGACAGGGAGTGTGGGTGGGACTGGTGAGGCAAAAAGAACGTACATGAAACACATTTTGTCTCTAACACACAAATATTCTCTATGAATATGAAATCATTTCTCTTTATCATGTAAACATATTCTAGGTTCTTACATTTTAAGTTAATGTTTAAATTGAAATCTTTCTTAAGAAGAAATAAAGGAACAGAGTAGAACCTCTCAAATTTTAATATTCACATGAATCACCTGGAGATCTTGTTGCAAAAATAGAGGATGTGATTCCTTAGGTCAGTTGAGTAGCCTGAGATTCTGCCTTTCCTCATTGTTCCCTGGGATTGCTTATGAGGCTCTAGTTCACACTTGAAGTAGCAAGACAACAAAGTAAAAAGATCCCAAATATTCCATACTTTCTAATTTAAGAAATGTTTTAAATGGAGGTTTCCAACTTATGTTTATGAACTGGTACAATGATACTACACTTTCTTAGCTTGAAGCCTTTGAAAACTACATTGAGTTTCCTTCATTAGAGTGAACAGATCACATGATTTGCCATAGCGCCCCTCACCCCCACCCCAGTGGTAAGCATCAGGAGTCTCAGGGAATAGAGAGGTGAGACTTGTTCTCTGACTTCTTCTCTATCTTCATTTAGCATGAATTCTGCCCACAGCTACCACACTACCAGCTCTCTCTCAAGAATGATGGGAATACATGAGGTGAGAGTTCTTGAGTAGAATATGTAGACAAGATTATGAACTCTAATTTTTTGAAAGCTAGAGAGAACTTGTTTATCTGTTTGATTCTCTCATTAAAAGGTCCTTTATTAGTAGCAAATCAAATCAAATGAAAGGCAGAAGAAATAATATCACATCACAGCCCTGGAAAATAAATAGCCAGGTGATAAGTACCAAGCATGGCTGCTCACAGGATAAGGACATCAGTGGGAACCACGGAGGACCTTAGGAGAAGCTGAGGTTAGAGAAAGATTCAACACGACCTTTGAAAGTATCATGGTCGAAGCAGTGTTCTTGTGGTATCTAAAGGAAAGGAATTTCCTGAGACCCACATAGGAGGATGTGACTCTGTGGAACAGTTTATTGATGATGTGTAATTAAGGGGGTTCCCCTCCTGACTTTCCAATGTCCCATCCCCATTCATCTTGCCATTGGAAAATTCCAATCTTATTGTCAGTAAGGCCAGGATGAAGGACCCTGCCCAGAGTTTATGCTCTGTATTAAAGTCAAGTCCAGTCCAGCGTATGGTACCTCAGCATGTGTTTTCAGCTGCAGTCCAGTTCGGTCTTCTTCCTGGAGCCTGCATGTGGAGTTGCATGGCCATGGGCCAGGTAGCTGCTATGGTCACATAACCAACAGGTGAGTGCCTCACTAGATGTATGAGAGAGCTCTTTGTTCCCCTGGGGTTATAACTAAGAGCTTTGGTTTGGGATGGATGGACTAGGTGCTTTCTCAAAATGACCAATCAATTTCCCAAGTTTCAGTAGGCTTTGGATAGGGTCCATCCCTCTGTGTCCCCCAACAAGTCAGTGCCTGAGGGGTAAAGGAGAAGTGTTAATCCCCTTGGTGGAGTGATGCTATGATTCCCTGGAGTGTGAAAAGCTGTAGCTTCCT
The DNA here is from genome assembly GCA_039655065.1 of Glossophaga mutica. Taxonomy (NCBI): domain Eukaryota; kingdom Metazoa; phylum Chordata; class Mammalia; order Chiroptera; family Phyllostomidae; genus Glossophaga; species Glossophaga mutica. The sequence continues at coordinate 97,504,198 of CM077309.1, read as the reverse complement.
AGTGAAGGAAACAGGGTCCTGCTCCCCAGTTTATTAAGCTCAATGTCTAGTCTCTTTTGCTCCCTTAATATCTAGCTAAACACTGATGGTACCAAAAGGAAGAGAAAAAACATGAAGTGTCAGTAAGTCCAGTAAGATGAAGGAGATGAGCAGAGAAAATAAGAGATGTGTGGGATGGGCTTGTGTCTAGAGGTACTTACCATATAAGCACACACAAGAGTGTACAGTTCCATCTCAACATTCAGAAGTCTTTCCCAAATGAGATTATGACTGTGATATAAGAGCTGAAATTGAAAATGAAAAGAAGACAAAAAGTTTGATATAACTAGGAGACTGGGCATAGTGAGCTGAGGTCTTAAATAGGTAGAACCACCTGTGAGAGAAAATGAGAAAACATGATGCCAAATAGAATATCTTGCTGTCTTCTGCCATGAGAGTCTAAAGATGTGTCCACAGAGACTGATGTTCAGAAGGTGCTGGCCCCTCTGTGAGTAGACAGGATACTGGTGGCCCTCTCATGTTCCTATCCAACATGCAGATGGAGGCAAGGTGATGGACATTACTCTGTGCACTTGGAGTCACAGGCCTTTTCAAGCTGTGTGGCCTTGAGTGAGTGGTTTAGCTTTTCCGACACTCAGTTTCATCTCCATGTAGGATTATACTAATACCTCCCTTGCATTCTTATTATATGAATCAATAATAATGACTTAATATGTTTTACCCTGTGCCTGGCTCACAGATAAAACTTAGTAAGTGGTTATTGTCACTGCTAAAAAGTTACTTGATGTAAAATTATAGCATAAAAAAACAAGATGAATTGTGACTTAAATCCATTTCATACATGGTGTTAGGAATAATGAAGGTGTAAGATAAAAACACATAGTTTTGTGGTCCAGAAGGTTTTCATGAGTCTATCAAACCATGACACAAGTTTATGATGCCAGCAGCATGGTATTGGCTTTTGCACTGTGAAGCAAACTCAGCCATTCCAAATCTGCCAGATACTTTCAAAAACTGGAAATTGGTTTTATCCCAGTTACCATTTTGGAAGGATATGGTTAAATCCCTTCTGAGCTTCGTCTATCAGCTGGGAAGCAAACAAGTGAAGATAATGCAAGTTTTTCAGATGTATTAGAAATGTAAGAAGACAGTTAATTATCCAGGGAGAAGTAAATGTATAACCAGCTAGGCAAGTGTACAAAGAAAGACATGAAGCAAGTGGTTTTGAAACCAAAAATCAAAAATTGGTAGTTGAGGGCTGGGTTAGTAAATCTAGAATTTAATAAGAAGTTGATAGACCTGACTTGCTCTTTTAGAAATAGATATTATAAATTATAAACACCTCAGTTACTATTTCATTTAGGTAATATCTTTGACATATTTTCTTTAGAGTTTGTAAAAAAAAAAAAAGAACAAGAGCATTTAGCATGATGATTCACTGAAACATATTGTTGATTCTCTTCTCAAACTGAATTCCATTATCCCGAAGGTTCAGAAGGGCATCATGTACATCGTTGTTTCAATATGTGTGCTTTTTGTGCCTCTGCAATGTAGTCAGTTTTCAGCAAGCTCTTCACATATCTGCTTTAAAAAACTAGAGGCACTCACAGCAGTTCTATCAAGAAAGGCTATAAAAGTTACTAGGCGTTTTTAAATCAAATGCTTACTTTACTTCAGTACCCTTCTTACAAATATGAACTCACTTTGTCCTCACAACAGTTCTTTGGCAAAGGTACTCTTACCATCCGTCTTTCACAGACGAGGTGGCTGAGGCCTGAAGCTGGAAGTAACTTTCTCTTGCAGAGCTGAGCTTCAACCCAAGAGTCCTGGTCCAGACTCCCTGATTTGAGCTGCCATTCAGTGCTGCCTTGGCTCCATCTTTTTCTTTTAACTGAAATTTATTTTATTTTGTTTTTATTTTTCAATTAGTTTAATTTCAATGTTATTTTGTACTGTTTCAGATGTGCAGCATAGTGGTTAGACAAGCATATACTTTACAAAGCGGTCCCTTCGGTATTTCCAGTACCCACTGAAAGGGTCAGGCCAGTTTCCCAGCCCGCCAGACTGCTCCTGACCCAGTCAGGCCAGTTTTCCAACCCGCGCTGGCCTGCTCATGACTCAGTTATCCCAATTCAACTGATAGCCAGAGGCTTAATGGAAACTCCTTCCCACCAAGCACAAGACATCTGGCGCCAGCCCCGATGGTGGGCGGTCAGACTGACCTTCTTGTACCTGGGAACGGCCTGGCCCTTTACTTAACCCATTGTCCTGACTTAAGTTCTAAAACCCTGAGGCAACAGCCCAGAAGAGCAAGAGACTAGCCCCACCCTCATTCCCTCACAAACCCCGTGCTTTTTCTTTTAAAATCCGTCTTGCCTTCCCCCTGGGGCTGCAGCATGTCTAGACTCAGGCTTCCTGTAAGTGCAGCATCAAATAAAGGCACTTGGATCAGATCATTCGGCTCCTCCCCCCTCTATCTATTGTGCATTTCTAACACCCACCTGGCACTTTACACAGTTATCACAGTATTATTGACTATATTCCCTCTGTGGTACTTAACCTCGCCATGACTATTTTGTAACTTGGCTCCATCTTAAACACGTATGCTTCTTAGTATTTGAGCCCCACCCCGACCTGATTTTATTTATTTATTTTTGAACCTCAGAGGCACAGAACTGAGTTAGCCACATGGTAGATTTCTATCATGTGTTTCTGTAAGTACTTCTTTTGTTTGATCGTATTTTGTTTTTCTCCTTCCCATCTCCTCCCTAATGTGCTTAACATGCCGCTCTCCAAGCTCTCCAATTCCTCTTTCCTGTGTTTATGTAAATGCATGTAACTGTCTGAAAACTTTCAGAATATTTGATTGTGTGTTTGAAAAATTACATAAGTGGTACTGTGCCATGGGTCTCCTTCTGCTTTGTTTCCTTTTCTTTTCCATTTCAAATCCTTCTGATGTAGCTGTGTTCTCGAAGTAAAATGAGGTAATATTTCTGACTGTTGCAAGGTATGCTTCTGAATGCATGTATTACTAATTACCTTTCATCCCCCGAACTGCACCTGTGTCGCTTCCAACACCTTATGACCGTAATCAACAGTGTGATGAATAGTCTTCTACATGTGTCACGATGGATTGTACAAGAATCTCTCTAGGATAAACCTAGAGATTTGATTACTAAATTCCATTCATATTTAAGTATTTTTAGATCTCTCTTTAGCTGAGCTATACCAGTTTTTACTTCTACCCACAATTCACACTACTTTCCTTCCCCATGTTCTGACCAACACTTCTGTTATTCAAATGCCTAACTTTTCCCAGTGTGATAGATACAAAGGCTAATGTGTTTGTAATTAAAGATGCTCAACTCCCTAAGAATCAAAGCCAGGACTCTCATTCCATTCATTTTCATCATTATTTCTCAAGAACAAGCCCGTGGTGTGGTAGCATAGTCAGCATTGGACTGCATTGAAGGCAGAGAAGAGGTGGAGAGCCCTGGCGCACCCTCTATTCCGCTGAGACTCCTGTTGACACGAGGAGAGCACAGGGAGAGCGTGGCAGGTGTGAAGGTAGATGCTCTAAGAGAAGAAACTCAGTGTATTATTCAGAAGTCTGAAACTAAGGAAGTGTCACATCATTATACTATTCATTAATGTATATTTAACACTTGTTTAAAATATTTCTTAGAGTTTAAAAATATTTTGTATATTCTAAAATAATTTAAATATCTTTCTTATTCTTTTATTGTCTTTAGAAATTTTACCTTTCACATTTAGATATTTTATGAATTTGAAATTTGTTTTGAGATGATTTTTGACCTGGACATCTTCCTTTATTTTATTATTATATATCAGTGAATACTGCCAACACCATCTAGTTAATAATCCATGTTTCCCCTAATCATTTTTGATGATACATCTGTCACATATCAGATTTCCAAGTCTGTTTCTAGGATCCCTATCCTGTTCCATTGTTCTATATGTTCTTGTGCTAGACTAGCCTTATTATTCTTATTATTGAAGATTATCAATTATTTGTGGAAATGTATTATTTTATATAATTTTTGGAATCAATAGAAAAGTCCCCTCCAAAATTCTGCTGAGATATTTATTCTAATTGGTTTAACCTAGCTGAAAAATTTATGGAGATTGATAACTTTATAATTTCAGATATCCATCCACAAACCAAGTATATATTCCATTTGTTTAGCTTTTTTAATATTCTTTAGTAGAGTTTGAATACTTTTCTTCATAAAGATTGTGGAAATCACTTATTAAGGTATTTTCCCTTCTTCCTAGGTTATTACATTGTAAGTGGCACTTTATTTTCTTTTTTATTTTATCTTTGATTTTTAATTTTTTAATTACAGTTTATATTCAATATTATTTTGTAACACTATTTTCTTTTATTTTTTCCAGTAGACTATTACTTATTATATAAAATTGTACATAGTGCTTATGACAATCTTTAATTATTCTACTATTTAATTATTCTCTTCCAATCCTTATTTCCACCTATTGCATTTACAATGTTTTTTCTTTGACAACCAGTACTATATTAACACTTACAAGAAATGCTTCTAAAGTTTCATTACTAAAAATGAGGTTTGGTATGGCTTTTAGTTGTTAGGTTCTTAGCTTAAAGGTTTTTAACCTAAATAGATGTTAATTTTGTAAGTGCTTTTGCTACCTCTATTGGGATCACCATGTGGTTTTTCTCATTTATGCTTTTTTAAAAAATGTCAAACCATTCTTGAATTAGCATGATGTATTAATTTTTCATAAACCATTAGATTGTATTGTATAAATGCATCTATGTGAAATTGTCTTACAATATAATCATTTTCTTGTACTGTTCTTATAGTAGCATCATAAAATAAGTTTGTTAGCTTTCTCTTTTTACTTTATTTTATGGAGCTAGTGTAAAAATCTGTTCCTGGAAAGGTTGGTACAATTCAGCTGTAAAAACACCTTGAACTGGCACATATTTTGAGGGTAGAGAAGGGGATGAGAGGGTGGTGCATAGGTTTTTGACCAGCATTTCTATTTTCTTAATTGTTATTGGTCCATTCAAGCTTCCTTATAATTTTAACATCTCCTAACAAATGAAGCTAAGCATTTCTTCTCATGATTATTTTACTTAAACAGATCTTCTTTTTTTTTGATAATGTACAGAATTGTATCTAAGTTATTAGTCTTTTAAAAGAATATAATTTTTGTTTTGCTAATTGTTTCTATTGTATTTTTGTTCCCTATTTTATTTTTTTCCTTTATTTTTATTATCTTTCTTCCTTTATTTAGTTGGCCTTTTCTGCCTTCCTTTCCACCATTTTTTCTTGTATTTCAGCTTATGTTATAAGTTTCCTCTTAACTACTTTTTAAACCAATTTTTACAAATAGGAAAGTAGTATTTTCATTATCATTCAGTGATTAATGTTTTTACAAATTTTCCTCAGATGTCTCATTTACTCAATAGTTATTTTAATTATATATTTTATTTTAAATTTAAGATAAATATGAAACTATTTAGCTAACCATTGTTAGTGATTTCTATGACACTGTGACCTGTTTCCAAAAAACATAATCAGGGTGTCAAACTCATTTTCACTGGGGGCTGCATCAGCCTCTTGGTTGCCTTCAAAGGGCTGAAATAATTGTAGTACTGTATAAATGTAACTACTCCTTAACTGTTAAGGAGTTGAAAGTACATTCAACCCTCTGAAGGCAACCACAAGGCTGATGTGGCCTCTGGTTAAAATGAGATTGACACCCCTGGTCTGTAAGATATTGATTCTTTTTCATTTATTGAAGTTTTTTCTCTGTAGCTTATTGCACAGTCAATTTTTGTGATTGCTTTCTGTAAAGCCAAGAAGAATATGTACTCTCTGTTTATAGGATGTAAAATATACTGTTTATCTCTTAGCCAGAGCACATGAATTAGTTTGCTTCTATGTCTTTTTCAATTATTTTGATTTCTGGTCAATTACTTTTCTGGAGGAATTTATTGAAATTCCCATCAGCTGTAAATTCAACTATTCTATTCTCTGTAGTTCTGTGAGTTGTTGAAACTGTATTTCAAGGTGTATCTAGGCTCATGATCATTAGCTTTCTAAAGTATAGTTTCTTTTACTAATATTTAACAGTCTTTTTTGGTCTTTTCTGATTTTTTTTTAAATTTTAAATTTTACTCTATCTTATGTTACAGTTCTTTTCCTGGGTATATATTTGGTTCATATTTCATGGGTATCATCTTTTCCTCTATTTTTATTTTCAGACTTTCTCTGGTCTTTTGTTTAAACATGTTTCTTTTAAATAATATATTTTTTTCATTTTTAGTCCTCATGCATCTTTCTTTTGGTTAATTTAAACTTTTTTTGTTGATTGTCATTTAAAAACTACTATTTTATTTCATATTTTAATTTACCTCACATCTTTTTGTTTTTCTTGTAATTCCCAAATTTAAATTGGACCTATGCAGTTTCCTCCTTATTTTTAAAAACTTTTAACATTTTATTGTTATAATTTTGGCGATTCTCCATTATTAAACTTTTTCTTAGTTTTCTTGACCTTTTCAAAAGCTTATCAATAGCTAATGACTTTCTTTTAACTAAGACATCCTCTTGGTTAATATCTTTCTCCTAGTCTCTCCACACTTGTCATGTTAAAGTATTGTTAGAGTTTTATTTACACATAAAGGCTAGCCACTGCTTACTGAATTTCTAGTGACTTATACTACATTGCACAATGTGTCCTCTTCTTCCTGAGGACATCTTCCAAGGGTGCCGTCAGTCTTCATGTGATAAACTGGGTGAGGTTTGGTCTGTTCATATCTTTATTTTATCCTCACATTTAGATAATAGTTCAGTTCTTTGTCTTTTGTGCTTTGAAACTATTATTACTCCATTGCTTTTTCTCCATCTAGTGTTACTGATGTGGTATCTGATATTTCCTTGAAATTATCTCTTATTCCTTTTCAGATTACAATCCTCTCCATCATTGATTTTCTTAAATGTTACTTTAATGGGTCTAGCAGTTGAGGTTTTTCTTATCTATCCTGTTTAGCACTCTATGTTTGAATCTGGGAAATTTTAAGGAAATATTTTCCTATATTATCTCCCCCCACACACTTGCTAATTCTTTTCTTCTGGAGTGCTTACTGACACTTTTAATTCTGCCCTTATCTCTTGAGATTCCCCTCATTCTTCCTGTCACTTACTCCTTTTCAGATGCTTGTCCTGATAGTTTCTCAACGGTATCTTCCAGCATGGTAATAACTATTTTCTCTGTATATTCTATTATTCAACTCATCAATTGTATTCATTATTTCAACAGTAACAGTTTATTTTATACTCAATAACCCAGTTGAACATTCTGTTACTTCATGCACTTTCCTCTCATTTCTAGTCACCTTCCTCATATCCCTGAAGATATTTTTGCTTACTTGAGATTACTGTTCTAGCTGGTCCATTAATACTGTGACCCCTGCTATGTTGTTTGGTTTCTTTCTCTTTAAAGTGCAGATATTTCCCAAATGTCTTTTTTCCCCTCTGCATTCTTATGCCCCTTGGAATTCTCTGTTACCCAGGGCTGATGATATGGGTCTGGGAAACGAGAAATGATCTGAAACCCCAGCCCATTCTCCCCTTTAGGGGGTCTGGGTTTGGAGTGTGTGTGGGAGGGCAGAGGAAGTGCAGTCTCAGGACAGAGGAGCCTCTGGTCTTGCAATCCAGACTCCAGGAATCCCCTGCCCATTTCCTCTGCACTGCCTCCGATGAGCCTCTCTCTCCCTGGGGAAACCTCAGTAGCTCTCCCATGGTCTGCTTTTCTCTCTGATACCATCCTCTGATCATTTTTAATCTGTATGGTGCAGTTATGGGGGTGGAGAGAGAGGGAAGATTACCAGAGGTGCTGGTGCTGGTGAACCTCTTGCTAGTGCAGCTTACCCTGGCCAGGCCCCGGTGCCCTCCCATGGGACCTTGCCTTCTGCTGGCACAGGACAATGTATGGCTTTCCTTTTCTACAGATGGCATGAGGCAGACCATGACCACCCCATGTATAGAGTAAAGGTGTCAAAAAGGAAAGGGCAATGCTAGAGTAGTCTCTTCTCAGCCTGTCTCTTGTCTTTGACAACTGACTTTCTGCCTATATTACTGTTTATCTTCTAAACAGAGATGGAATTCTCGGTCTCCAAGCATTCCTCATGGATTTTATGTTATGTTCAGAGATTCATTAACTATCAGGGTTTGGGGAGAGTTTACCATCTTCTCTACAATTAGAAATCTTGGTGACTTCAGGCAAAAAACTATTGTATACAATCATTTATTTATTTTTTAGAATAATGACAGCAGGGTGTCAGCACTACTGATACCAGGAGATTTAAACTTTATTTCAACAATAGCAGTTAATATCTTTGTGTCTCTGGACCTTTAACTTCTCTGAGCTTCAGTTTGCTCATCTGCAAGTTGGAAAAAAATAACATTAATGCACTTTTATTCCATCACTGTGTGTCAGGCACTGATATAAGACCCAAACTACTTCATAAAAATGCCAGAAGAATCAAAGGTGATGCCATGTAAACTAGCCGGGTAGGCCACAGAATACCTTATTGAAGTGGAAAAATTACATTGTGCTTAAGAACTTGGGTTCTGGAGTGAGAAAGATATGTGCTCAAATCTTGTTTCTGCCATTTAGCTCTGTTATTTTGAGCATGTTAAATAATTTCTTTGTGCATTAATTTCTCAAATTGTAAAGGAGATCATACCTACATCAAAACATGGCTGTGGATTTAATCGAGATAATCTATGGAAGCACTCAGAAGTTACCCTAAGCCTAACGTCAATCATATGTTCAATAACCATTGCGTATTATTAACGTATGCATTTGCTCCTTCCTGGAGTGGCAGTGCTCCAATAGCTTTAATCTCTTCTTACAAGAACTTAAAGAAACATTGACCTTTGAGGATTTGATGTTGCAGAATGTAAATGTAGTAGGTCCTTTATTTAAACACTGAGTGACTATGATCACTCTTTCTTGCCATAAGAGCATCTCTTGAATTCTTGAGTTGTTTGGCTCAAGATCATACAAAGCCTTTGAAGTAGTAGCTAAGATTTTTTTGAATTATTGCTCAAGAACTTGGTCTTGGGTGGTACTGCAGTGTGTTGAAAGGAAATGCTTTGAATAGTAACAATTCAGAACTTGAAGAAAACGCATGTGGCCTGAATTAGTCAATGGAGGGTGTGGAGGAGGGTGTGAGTATTAATGAAGAATGACAGAGGTTATAGACTGCAGTGCAAGAATGCCATTATAAGACTCTAGGCCCTGATGATTTCCATGGGAATTACAACTGAAGTTGTGGGAATGGCCGTTCATTTTCTAGAAGAGCATTAATTTCCCCTGTCCCATATAGTATTACTGGCCACATATGGTTATTAAACACTAGAAATATGGTTACTGTGATTGAGTTGAAGTTAAATGTTATTTGATTTTAATTGATTTAAATTGAAATTGAAAGAGCCACATGTAGCTAGTGGCTACTATGTTGAACAATGCAATGCCAGAAAAAGGAATTGGCAGAAAATGTTGTCAGATTAAAAGTGGGTGATGAAGGAATAAGAAAAGTAGATATTCACAATGACTCTTGAGGGAAGGCTTAGGGAGCCAGGAAGATATGGATATTCTTTCTTTCCTTCAGGGTCCTCTAGACAACCATCTGTCAGAACAATATAAAAAAGAATGCTATGCCTCTGTAACCTTGTCGCTACCCTGCAATGCCTGTTGACATTTCCCTAGTCATAACCATAACCCCACGCTCAGAACCCAGGAGAGCAGCACACCATATGGCATGGAGTTTTACCAAGGCCAGAGGAGCCACATTAATGCCAGAGCATGGAGATTAATATTCTTGGCATCGAAGGAATGCCTTCTGTACACACAGCCCATATCACCCCGTATGCTGACATGCCAAGGGCGAAAAGCTGCCTCGTGCGATGGGAATATGATCTCCTCAGTCTTAGTCATAGAAAGCCAGAGCCTGTAATTTGCTAAAAAGAACTTTTAGCTCAATTTCTTGTGTCTTTGGGCAACATGTATATTTGGATATGAGAAATATTGTATGTGTATGTGATTGAAAACAAATAGCGCAGCACTATCAGTAATAGCATTTTGTGCATATTAAGTGTAAAAAAAAAAACAATAGGACTACAGACTCTTTTAGAAGTAAAAGATTTGACGATGACCTTATGCTTGCTTATTTTATGTTGTGTCTTCTCAGGCTTTTCCTGATTATCTGGGGCTGTGCCAAAACTCAGAGCTTCCCTGTTTAAATAGCTCATCAACTACTGTCCCAGGAGCCTTGCTAACTCACCTGAGTACGAGGTCAGTGCCTGGGGCCCCTTTATGGCCTCTCTTTCTGAATCAGTGTAGTGGGGAAATCTGCTGTAAGCAGCAGATGTATGGTTTGTCAGAGCTATTCCAGGACAATTCTGGCTGCAGAAGAGAAACCAGGGATGGGGGTGAGAGAGAGACTGACATGTGAAGGGAACATCTTCATTCCAGGTGACCAGGAGATCTCCCCAAACAAAACGTCCGCAGGTCCACCTCCCCCGTGGGAGGGTGCAGTGCATGTGCTTTGACTGCCAAGATTCCTCGCCACGTGGAAACAGCTTTTAGTAGCTAGAAAATTTTTGTGTGGTTTCAGGAAGTCACAACATGTCTCTGCTGTTGTGGTAGAAAGCATTTCCTCCATGTACTCAGTGATGCTCAGGTATTTACAATATGTGATAGAGACGACCGCCACAGGCTATTGGAACATAAAAGCAGCTATTGACTGCATTGTGCTGTGCCCTAAATTAAAGTTCACAAAGAAAAAATCTTAAGTTGAAAAAGTTCTTTAATCTTCCATTACCTAATGAAGATTCTATATTTAGACCTGTGACCTTTGTAATTATTTATTTAGACTCTTGTGCAGGACCCAGACTTCTTTGCTATAAAAAACCTGTTTGGAAAAAACGAAGAATGGGTAACAGTTTCAAATGAGATCTATTTTCCTTTACCTGTCATTTTTACGGGCGACTATACCCACATCCCTAATTACTAACACACACACAGACAGACCATAGATGTGATGGGAGAATGGTGCACAGTGTTTGAGCTTTCCCTCCATTGTAGGATGTATTGGAATTTTCTCCAGTTAAACCTCGGTTGACCCAAGTTTTGGTGAGTATTTGAATTTCTTTCTTTCTTTCTTTCTTTCTTTCTTTCTTTCTTTCTTTCTTTCTTTCTTTCTTTCTTTCTTTCTCCTTCCTTCCTTCCTTCCTTCCTTCCTTCCTTCCTTCCTTCCTTCCTTCCTTCCTTCCTTCCTTCCTTCCTTCTTTCCTTATTATTTTTTGTTGTTGCTGCTATAAAGCTTCTACAAATCATGTATGGTTCTGCTAAGCCATCCACAAGATACTCATCAATACAAACTACAGTTGACCCTTGAACAACATAGGTTTGAAGTGCACAGGTCCACTGATTTGTGGTTTTTTCAATAGAAATTTTTAAAAACTTGCAGACAAGGTGCATAGCCTAAAATAGACAACCTAAACTTACAGCATTAATAAATACAGTATAATAATATAAATGTATTTTCTTGTTCTTAATATCTCCTTAATAACCTTGTCTTTAGCTTACTTTATTGTCAGATACAGTATATAAAACATATAACACAAAACGTGTTAATTGACTGTTGATGATATCAGCAAGGCTTCTGGTCAATAGTAGGGTATTAGTAGTAATGGTTTTGTGGAGTCAAAAACTTACACATGGATTTTCATCTGTATGGGGGCTGAGTAGGGGTGCCATCACCTCTAACCCACATATTGTTTAATGGTTAACTGTATAACTAAACTTCATTTTCTTTCATTTCACTTCATTACCAGGTGGTAATTCAGGCAGTTTTTTCCCCTCATACACATAATTTCTATTAATAAACTACTCAACTCTAAATGTAATTCCTCCATTGGGATCTCAGAGTGGGAAATAATCTAATTAGGATCTTTCCCTGTAGGTTATTTTGGTTTTATTGTCAGCATCGGACCTTTCATTACCATTCACATGGAGGGACTGCAAAGCAGCCCAACTTGCAATTAAGGACTTAAAAAATTTTGTTTTTTGAATCTACATTAGAGAACAGATTCAGGATAAGAAATATTTTCTTCCTTAACAAGTAAATCTTACTGGTACAAAATATACTAATACCTTAGATCGTACATGTATTTGAAATTAATAGATTTGAAATCATTTTATATTTATTTATTTATTTTTAAAGAGTCTTGCTTTTTTTTTTTAAGATTTTTTTTTTTTTATTTATCTTTAGAGGGGAAGGGTAGAAGAGAGGGAGAGGGAGAGAAATATCAATGTAGGGTTGCCTCCTGTGTGTCCCCTGCCGGGAGCTGGCCCGCAACCCAGGCATGTGCCCTGACTGGGAATCGAACCTCGATCCTCTGATTCGCAGGCCCACGCTCAATCCACTGAGCTATACCAGCCAGGGCTGAAATCATTTTATATTTAAAGGACTAACGTAAGAAACCTGTATTTTGGCAAATGTATTTTTAAGTGGATGATACCTGTTACAGAATTTGGTAAATTATTTTTGAAGTTGAATTTATAATTCTAAGGGTAGCATCAAATTTTAAAAAGTTATGTTTTTTCATAACATTTTATTTATTTATTTATTTATTACTTTTTTTCTGAACTTGACTAAAGAAAAGAAAACAAGGTAATAATTGCAAAAATTTACATAATGCTTATTATGGACTAGGTGCTTATTCTAGGTGGTTTAGAGAAATTAAATCATCTATTTCCCACAACTCAATTACCTCATCACTCTTTGTACCCCCAGTCTAGGGATAAGGAAACTGAAACACACTTTTTTAGGCAGTCTAGAGCTAAAGTTTTTTAAAATGTTTTTTAAAGATTTTTTATTCTATTTCTATTTATTTTTAGGAAGAGGGGAAGGGAGGGAGAAAGAGAGGGAAAGAAACATCAATGTGTGGTTGCCTCTCACATGCCCCCTACTGGGGACCTGGCCTGAGACCCAGGCATGTGCTCTAACATGGAATCGAACCGGCAACCCTTTGGTTTGCAGGCTGGCACTCAAATCCACTAAGCCACACCAGCCAGGGCAAGAGCTAAAGTTTTTGCTTTTAACTATTACACTAAGTTCATCTCAGTAGTGCTATATCAGTAATCATTTTTAAGTGATTAGCTAGTTACTATTTTAATATTTAGTTTTAATTTGGCTTCTAAGTGTAGACCTACTTGAATCCAAGAGAATGTTACCTGCCCACCAATAAGCCATGTAAGGTGCTGCCTGTCTGGGGAACCTGCCCTGCTCCATGGTCTTGTTCTCAGTTTTACTGAGTGATTTTGTTGACAATGAAAGTGGTCCATTTCTCCAGACAGATTCACATCAACCAAGCTTATGAGATGGTGAAGTCTGTTACCAAAGGGATTGAATATTCAAATTCACTGCCTTGTACCTTCTTCAGCTAACTATATATAAACTCCAGGGGATGCATAACAAAGTCTAACATGCAAAGCATGCTTAGTGGGCCTGGATCAATACACAGGAAAGAATCATAAGATTTGAGTATTAGCTGGCATCGGGTCATTACAAAGTAATTGCTACACTACAGATAAACCCGTTCCTTACAGCAGACAGGCCAAATCCTTAGGTTAAAGCCCCTTTGACTCTGAACCCCTACAAGGTTTGTTCATGTGACTCTTGCTTCTCAGAATTCCATTTCTGGCTAATCCCTCCCAACCACCCAAATGATGGCATCTGGTCTAAGTACGTTCATACTATCAGTTAGGCAAGTGGATTTCAACCTTTTTTGACTTATATACAATAAGACATATATTTGAAATTCATAATATGTAATGGTTAGTCTTCCTCTTGAAGTCATTCATAGTGGCATTTTTTTTCTCCACTATCTTGCGTGATTTGTAAGTGAATCTCAGAAGACAACCTTGCAGACACTTAGGGAACACCTAACTGGTGCTACTTTCTCCCACAGGACACAAAAACAGAACATTTTTCACTGACAGAGAAATTATCATACCTTCCAGAGAAAAATTTCTTCTTGTGTGTAGTATAGTACAATAGCTGCTATAACATAAATGCATTCAAATTACTCATTTATTCAATAACCCTTTGTTAAGGGCCTATTGTTTCCGCGTAGCTCAGCTGGGCAGATAACTAATTGATATATTAATTTTGCCTACAGTGCAAAGTTCTGCTCCTGACATGCTGTTGGAAGAATCCTTGGGCACTGTACATCTCAAACCAGAAATACCTTATTTAAATAATAAATCATTGAGCAATAACAAATTCAAAGACAATTTACCACTGTCCTTTTGTGGCGACATGAGTAACATCTTAAAGGGCAAGCAAAAACATAATGCAAAAACTAAGCAATGGTGCCACCCAGATTTGGTCTCCTCCTCCATAAAGTACACTTTATAAAATCCAGACTCTAGATCTGTGGAGCTAAACAGATGCATACAAGATTTACTTTTTCAGTATTTTTTTTTCTTGGCTTGGAGAAGCTCCCCCTCTCCCATGAAATCCTTCTTGGCTACATTATCTACTATAAGAACTTATTCATGTGATTCTTTCCACACTCACTTTGCATATATGAATTTGTATCATTGCTAACATGAATTAACCCTATCATTGATGGCTTCACTTTCCTGTGTGTGAGTGCTCACTGCTGACTGAGTTCAATGATTTTTTAGGACACATGCTACTGACCTCAGCTGTCATCACCCAACACTAGGAAAGCAGCATTAGGGCAGGTGCCCACTGAGTCTGCTGAATGAATGTGCCCTTTATCCCAGGACGGCTAAGGTGAGGGGGCGTGACCATCACTGATGGTCTACTTACAACCCTCAACGATCATGAAAAGATTTGATTTGAACAATCTGTTCATTCTTTTCAAAGGGTGGTTTTCAGCATACCATTTGGTCTACTTTTGGATTGCCATGAAAATACAATGAGGAAGTAATTTCTTTGAAGGAATTCCCCTGTTTCCAGTCAAAAGCTACTTTTGGCTACCAGACCTGCCTGTCCTTTTAAGTCTAAAAGCCCTCATTCTCAGCCTGCTTCTCCTGTTGGAGAGGGG
Organism: Glossophaga mutica; assembly: GCA_039655065.1. Taxonomy (NCBI): domain Eukaryota; kingdom Metazoa; phylum Chordata; class Mammalia; order Chiroptera; family Phyllostomidae; genus Glossophaga; species Glossophaga mutica. The sequence goes on along the minus strand of CM077309.1, from coordinate 97,489,037 downwards.
AACTTGTTGGGCACTTCTACTTGACTCTGCCTCCCAAAAGAAACAAAACAAACAAATAAAACCATTATAATTGCCCCCAGCTGTTGAAAAAGGGAAGACTGTAATATTTTTGTGTTTTAGGTTGGTTTTATATTTTCTTTTTCCTTCCTTCCTTCCTTCCTTCCTTCCTTCCTTCCTTCCTTCCCTTCTTCTTCTTTCTTCTCTCTCTGTCTCTCTCATCTCTCTCTCTCTCCTTTGTTTTTCTAGAAATGGAAACTAAAATAGCAGTTAAATCAATGTTTTCTCGACAATTAAGAAATAAAAAAGACCACCACAGAAATGATGAGGCAAAAAAACTTCATAATCCCAGAGCCAGGAGCATTCAGATGCTTGTTCAAAATTTCCCTTCTGAAGAGTAACCCGAAGGAGAGTGAAATAAAAAGAGGGCTTTATAAAATGGTTGACTTTGAAAATAAGAGTTGAAAGCAGAAGAGCATACTAATGGGAGTGTGTGTGTGTATGTGTGTTGGGGGGTTAGGGGAATGAAGCTGAGAGCCAGGAAAATGCAGTGACATAAATCAGGCTTGTGCTGAGTTTCCTGGGTTTTTTTATTGGTTTGTTCCCTGCGGTGCGTTCACTAAAACTGTTTCCTCTTTTTCTACATTCATTTTGGTCTCAATCCAGGTCTTGGATGATGTTGGCAAAATGCCAAACATCTGGGTTTTGAGAGAAAGAGAGAGAGGGAGGGAGAGGAAGAGAGAGAGAGGGAGAGAGAAATCTCCATGGTTAAGTAATTTAATTTTTACATGTTCTTTGGGATGTTCTACATCGTGTGGTCTCAGAGGTCTGATGACTCTCTGCTTGCCAGGCAGCTGTTGAACACTATAGGAATCATGCATGATACCCCACTTGTTTAAATAAGAGACAAATAAGAGGTAGTCAAATTTATGACAGTTTTATAAAAGCTGAAATTATAAATATTCCATAATAGATATGTAGTATGATATTTAATATTTTCTATATAATTTCTATCTGTATCATTATTAGATGTCCCACTTTTAGAGTATTACTCTGCTTCTGAGCCTGAGATCGGTACTTTATGTATATTAGTTTATGTAATCCTCACATAACCCCGATATATAATTAATGATATCATATCTATTGCAATACTGGAGAAAACTGAGTATCATAGAAGCTACATGACTTGCTTAGTATTGCCTAGCTAGAAAGTGGTATAGCTGATATTTTAATCTTAGTCTTTATGACTTAAGAATCCTGAACAATAATATTTTTTACATTTCAGTTGATTATTACAAATTTTAATACAAATAATGAAACTAATAAAGGGAGCAGTGAGATTCCTACTTTGTTCATTTGCAGCTATTTAATTAAAATATTGGCTTTAAATTTTTGCACTCTATTTCTCTACCTGTGTGTGCTCCTCAGTTGTTAACAAAAAGTAGTTGTGAGCTGTATCTTACAAGGAGAAAATTTTAAAACATTCAATAAATCTAAGGCTCCATGCTTGCTACAAAACCTAATTTAGAGAAAAGGAAGGCATTAGTTTAAAATGCATTGACCATAATATGAAAATGACCCTTGGACCAGGCACATTTCTTCCTTCTAAACTATAAAAAAAAATGGAGCATAATTGATATCAATTATTTAATATTTTTATGTATAACTTCTTCAGTTATCTATTGCTACATAACAAATTTCTCCAAAATATAGCAGCTTAATACAACAACTACTTAATTATATCTCACCAATTTTGTGGGTTAAGAGTTCAGGAATCGCTTAGCTGAGTGGTTCTTTTGCTTCATGTGACTTCAACTGGGGTCATTTAGTGGTTGACAGTTGATGGCTTGGATGACATAGACAGTGCTATCCAATTATATATAGCATATATAGTTTTCAAATTTCTAATATCCAAATATAAAAAAGGTTTAAATAAGCAGAATGAACTTTAATAGCATATTTTAATCCAGTATATCTAAAATGCATGTGTCATGTATTGATGACTCGAGTTGATGACCGAAAGCTGTCCACAATGTCCTGTCCTCAACAGCCTTGCTCAGCTGTTGCAGACTCATGCCTCTGGCTTGTTTTTTGGAGTCAATACATCTCATATTTGGTCTTCTTTTCATCATTTAAACATATGATCAATACAAAATTTTTAAGAAGTATGTATTTGAAAACCTTTATGTATTTTACTCTTACAGCACATCTTTGGACTATTGACATTTCATTTTAATCCTCACCCATGGACATTTTTTTGGCATTGATTTGTTGCCTCCCATCCACGCCCAGACTGGGGACCAAGCTGGCAAAACTGAGGTATGTGCCCTGACTGAGAATCAAACCTGCAACCTATCAGTTACTGGACGACACTCCAACCAAATGAGCTACACTGACCATACCTGGACTATTGACATTTTGAGTGCTCAGTAGCCACCTGTGGCCAGTGGATTCTATACTGAGCAGCACAGGTTACCGGAGATTTGAAGATTTCTGCCCCCAGGCATCCCACCCTGCTGGAGTTGGATGGAAGGCTAGGCTCAGCTGAGCCTCTCTCTTTTTCCAAGGACTCTCAGGATTTTTCCCACATGGTTTTCCTTGCAGGTAGTCCGTATTCTTACCAAGTTTGGCTCAATTTCCCAAGAGATTGAGATAGAAGCTGCCAGTCCTTTGAAAGGGGCACATCCTGAACTGGCATACCATTGTCTCCTCAGCACTGGGCACCGCAAATAATCACAAGCCAGCCCAGGTTCAAGGGGAAGGAAAACTCCCACACCCCTCAATGGAAGGACCATCAAAAAATTTACAACTGCCTTTACTGTGCCAGAAAAACATATTAGTTTATCTCCAAGTATGATAGACTAAAGCTGCATGTTTAGAAAAAATTTACATTATGTTTATAGAATATTGAGATATAGTGAATAATGAAAGTAAAACAATAATTACACATATTTTGTAGAGCCTGAAATTATATTAATATGTGAACTGATTATAGATGTTTAGAGTCATATATATACGTTTTTAGAAATAAGAATTTATCACATGTGATTTATTTCATATTGGATTCTTAATTAAAAACATACCTAATACCAACATTGTTCCTACAGGGAAAGAAAAACCATTTTTTCTTGTTTCGCTAATTCTACCACTATTCCATGGTGAAAAGCAAGCAGTTATTTTAATTTTACAGTTTTAACAAAAGCATTCTTTATCTCATATTTGGACTTTTATTTTGGTAATTGCTTTGCCATGGAGGTTCTGTCAACGATTCTCAAACATTTTTTTCTGAATATTTAGCAAACTGGAGATCATTATTTGTTTTCAAATAACCTGCTTCAAATATAAAAGGGGTGAATATAGCAATTACAAAGTAAAGATAAACTTAGAGAATTATTTTTTAATTTATAGTAACTGGCTAGGTCATATGAAATCTCATTTATATTGAAATCAATAATTTGTGGGTGCCAACTACGGAAAATAAAATTAAAACACGGGGAATAAGGAAGTCAAGGAATTTCTGTGTTAGGGTAGTAACATACAAGGTGTCGTGATTCTGAAATATATTAGTTGTGTCACCAAAGTAGAGAATAGCAATTGAGTTAGACTAATTTAACATTGCTGTCAAAAGCCCTGGACTCTTTTCTAGAGCAAGGGTGTCAAACTCATTTGCACCAGGTGCCACACCAGCCTCATAGTTGCCTTCAAAGAGCCAAAATAATTTTAGGACTGTATAGATGTAACTACTCCTTAACTGTTAAAGAGTTGAAATTACATTCAGCCCTTTGAAGGCAAACACGAGGCTGATGTGGCCCCCGGTGCAAATGAGTTTGACAACCCTGTTCTAGAAGGAGGCAGCTTTTGTGACTAGTTATAGGTTTCACCAAACTCATTGTTTTTGACAATGACAAGGCTCTCCTTTTGGACTTGTCTACACTCCGTGGAGAGGAACTGAGATTAGAGAATTCATCGATTGAGGTAGATTTCCAGAAGGGATCAACCAAGAAACAGACCAGTATGTGAATTGGAATCAACTGCCTTGCCACAGCAGCCAGGATGACCTTACCAGGTCTAATTTGATGATGTGCCTGAAAATATGTGGTAATTGAAAATGTAATCATTGTGGCTAGAAAGAAGAAATTGTTTTCAGTTAAGATCTGCCCTGGGTCATGCAAAAGATGCTAATATAGAAGTTTGCATAAAAACCAGATAATTTATTCAGTTTTATCTGGTGATATGGTCATTTCACTTCTACATGGAACTCCAGAAGCTTATAGAAGCTAGAATCTGATGTGGGAGTTTGGAGAGAGGAATGATCAATAAATTTGCTATTGACTTGTAGGTTACTTTACACATTTACTATCTTCAAAGTTCTGTTGGAGCCCTGGCCAGTGTGGCTGAGTTGTTGGAGTGTCATGTGATAAACTGAAAGGTTGCTGGGTCGATTTCTGGTCAGGGCACATGCCTGAGTTGCAGGTTCAGTCCCAGTTGGGGCTTGGACAAGAGGCAACAGATCGATGCTTCTCACGTTGATGTTTCTCTTCCTTTCCCTCCCTTCCCCTCTCTCTGAAATCAATAAGCATGTCCTTGGGTGAGGATAAAAAAAGTTTTGACTGAAATAAAACTCTTATCCATGGTGTACACTGGATAAGTAAGGCATTAGATTAAAATTTATCTTGTAAATTCAGACCCAAGAAAAAATAAGGTGGATTAATCATGTTAAAATGTACTTAGCTTTCATTCATTCAATTTATTTATTTACTATCTCACTATATTCTTCCGTTCAGTTGTACAGTTATTGTCAAAGAACATTTAGTAGAAAGTGACCTAATATTTATTTAAGAAGTAAAAATTGTAAAGCCTGTTTATAAAGTCTATTACTATTTTCCAGGTACCACATAAAGAAATTCACATTTATGTTCCTATTTACTGCTCACAGCAAATCTAGAAAGTGAATACTATTATTTCTTCCATTTCACAGATGATAAAACAGGGGCTTAAAGTGATGAAGTCACTTCACCAGTATCCTGCAGCTGAGTGGCAATAAGGGGATGTGAACACAGGTTAGCCAGTCTCTCCAGCTGTAGTTCATAACCACTCTATAAAAGTAGAGTAGCAGCAGTACCAGCAGCAGTAATAGTAGAAGTCATCAATAACTAATATTTACAGAGTATAACTGTATCTCAATGTCTGACCTTCATTCCTGGCAACTGGCCCAGCCACCTAAACAGTGACACTAGACTCCTATGGCGGCGCCCAGGGACCAGGAGCTTCCTGGCCTATTAAATTCTAAGGCTTCATAACTCCCTGTGGAAAGTCTTCCCAGAGGGGAGACTGCCAGCAAGTCCTAACAGCAAGACACTTGAGCCCCTTCTTTGTTATCAGTGAGTCACATCTATGACTTCTACACAAGGTCTGGGTCCCACCTGTCCCAGTGAAGTGCTCTATCCCAGTTCTCAGAGTCCTGGTAATCCTCGTAGCTGCCATTCCCAAGTTCCTTAACATTCTCTTTAACACTTACAGCCAACCCCCCTCAACTCCAACCCTCTGTCGATCATTCTTTATAGTAAACTTCCTGTTTGTAAACATTATGTGGTTTCTGTCTGGACTCCAACTAAGAAAACATGTTATTTTCATCAAATCTGCGTAACCAAGATAATCATCGGCTCTTTTTGAGGTGTAGCAACAGAGGCACAGAGCAGTGATGTACTTGCTCAAATCTTCTAGTCCTGAGAGTCAACAGGACTGGCTCTCCTTTAACTCCCCTCATCTTCACAGGTTCAAGTCCGGGTACCTTCACAATTCCTTAAACTCCAACTAGCACCCTCTATGGATTGAATTGTGTTCCCCCAAAATTCATAGATCAAAGCCCCAGTTCTCCATGTGCCTATATTTGGAGAAGCCTTTAGGGAGGTAATTAAGCATAAATGAGATTATAAGAATGGGGCACTACCCTAATGTAACTATTGTCCATGGAGGAGGGGAAGAGACACACGGGAAAGCCACGTGAGGACAGTGTGAAGGCTGTCCTTGACAAGCCACGGAGAGAGGTCTCATGGGAAACCAACACTGCCAACACCAGGATTTTGGACTTTCAGCCTCTATACCTGTAAGAAAATAAATTTCTGTGTTTAAACCATTGTCTGTGGTACTTTGTTAGGGTGATCTGAGCAGGCTAATATAGACCCCTTTAGCTCCCATTGTCTACCACCCATTTCCATATTACTTTCAAATATTCACTTTACCTCCCAAAGGAGTTTCTCTTTATAAATTCTCTGTCGGGATCCATGGCCTCATAAGTTATGGGTTCACCTGAGCCACAGAGCTCAGAATTGCTCATTTCTTCAGTGTCTCACAGGTCTTTTCATTATGACAAATATAACTACAAGATGATCACATTCATTTTTGTATTTTTCTTGGACCCTTGCAGGAGACATGGTGATCCATCTTAGTGTCTCCAATTTCCCCATTTCCGGTCCATCTCTTTTCACTTCACACCTTTAATTCTAGTCCAGTGATGTCACTTTAAAAGCCTGTACTTTCCCTGGCTGGGTGTTTCAGCTGATTGGAATGCTATCCTATACACCAAAAGGTTTGGGGTTCCATCCCTGGTTGGGATGACTAAGCGAAGCAAGTGATCAGTGTTTCTCTCTCACATCGAGGTCTCTCTCTCTGTCTCTCTCTCTCATTCTCTTTCTCTCAAATCAATAAATGTCCTTGGGTGAAGATTTAAAAAAATTAAAAATTAAAAATAAATAAAAGCCTGTAACAGTCTCTTACTCACAGTAGCCTTTTCCAAACTATATTTCATGGAATGTAACCCAAGAGATATTCCTATAAAAATGGTTTTGTAGTTTGTAGTTTGAGTCGCAATGCCCCCATGTATAGTAAAGGCTCATAAAAGACCTAAAGAAAAGTTTTCTATTTAATTTTATTTAGTACAGCATTTTTCAAATTCAGGAACTGTCTCCTTCTACCTGTTCCATCCCATTTCCCCTTTTTGTACATATGTGGAAATGTTTATATATATAATAAAATAACTGTTTTGGTCTACTGGAAGACTGTGGTTTTGCTTTGTTTCAGATAGTGCTGGTGCCTCAGCTATGTCTCCTTGAATCCCTACTGTTTTTCTGAGGGACTGGGGACCCTAGATTTCCTCCTTCTCCCAGATTGCCTTCAGCCTGGGCCTGAAGGATACCAGGGAAGCAGAAAAATCCAGCTCCCTTGTCTGGGGTCTAGACGCTCTAAGGGTGTTATTTACGTTACAGAGCTCCCTCGGAGGATCTCGGGCAGTATAGAAGACAAAGCACATTTTAAGTGTAGGTAGGAGAGATAGGGCTTGAATGGGACCACAGAGGAGAGATGAGAGATAAAGTGTTAACACATGTAAAAAAACTTCTCAAACTGCAACCAAGAGAATTTTGTCTGAAATCATACTTTTCTTTCCCTCTTCTATCCCGCTTCTTCACACTGGTACAAGTTTCTCCTGGAAGCTTTCATCAACCACTTGCATACGAATCCTTGTCCCCTATTGTCTCCTGGCATTCATCTGCGGAACCTGATATAAGATGCCACCCACTCCCAATTCTTTTGAAGTCTCTCTTATTGGGGAGCAGTTGTGTGGTTGGAAAAGAGTAGTAATTCCATCCATTCTATCACAGAGAGGGGCTCCAGAGAAAGAAAGCCTAAACCCATCATTGAACTGCATTGTCCTGGCATGATCAGAATTAGAATCAGTTCTAGAATGGACATGTGATCTAATAGGGCCAATGCACACAGGACGGGATTGCTGTCCAAGAATACCCAGTTACATGGAGATCAGAATCAAAGACATTTATTGGGACATAATCACTGCTCTCTCTCTGCACGTCATCCCATAGAGAACTTAAACAGTTAATGATGAGTTTACTGTATTTCCAAGTGACAGAGTTCTTTAGAGACACTTATTTGAAAGAGCATAAATAACAATATGAATCAGGTCACTGTTTAAAAAGAAACAATGTCAATATAATTCCAGTATATTGGGGAGTTATATTTTTTCATGTGAAACTTGCAGAAATATTTCTAATGTGTCTACATCAGTGATTCTCAAAGTGTGGTCCCTAGACCAATGGTATCAGCATCACCCACGGACTTCTTAGAAGTACAAATTCTTGAGTTCCATCAAAAAAACTACAGAAGTAAACTCCTTGGGGGTGTTGATACACATGAATATTGCTCTTTAAAATCTTTGTCCTAAACTGAAAGATTTTCTTTTATCTGGATCTCTGCTTCTCTTTGGGGGGAAAAAAGAACTTTGAAGAATATCAGGAAAGATAAGGTAGGTAAAGAGTGGTGTGCCTCTGTGGGTGGAAGGGGGCAGGTGGGAAGAGGTCCCAAGGGTGGAGGGTGGGGAATTGGGTTTAAGGAGGAAGGTGGGAGGTGGGGTTACTGGGTAAAGAGCATAAGGAATTTTGTTGGCTTGTTTGCTCTTGGAAAAGGATATACATGAATATACATGTATATAAAACCCATGAATTTATTATAGAGGAAACTGTGAAATTTACATAATCTTGATTTCATTCTGAACTAAAAAATAAAAGGAAATAAAAATCTCAATGCCCAAGAAGAAAATTTGGGGGTTGGCTAAACTGGGGGTTGGAGAACTGTCTGGCTGGACCTCTCTGAATTGTTCAGGCTTTTCTGGCTGCCTTCTTTCCTCTATCTCTCCTGAAGCTCCGAATTACTTAGAGAATGGCTCCTAAATAAGCATCAGCTTTGCTTGGTTTTGGTTTTGGTTTTGGTTTTCTTGGAGGGATAAATGAAGAGGTAAGGATCACAGGATCGAGGGGATAAAACGCTGGCAGTGTTTATTGACATGTGTGAATCTCTTATAATGAGAGTCTGAAATGAGAAGGAACATGTTATAAATGAGAATCTTCCTCAGCCTGAATATTTTAACCACTAAAATGGAGTAACAAAATTCTCATATCTGTTTGCTTAGAAGTTATAAATAAGTTAAATTTATTAAAAAAAAAAAACCCATTCCTTCTCAGATCTCAGTTATGCTCTGCCTGTTCTATGCACCCTTCAACTCGATGGAGTGAGCAAAGAACTCAGGGAATTTGGCAGAGCATCTTAGATTGCCACATGTAAGGTTCACCTCCTTGTAAAACTGGGGTGTGTACGTGTGCATAATTTATGCCCAAACACCCGTGGAGTTAATTGATTTGAAAGCTACTATTTGCACTGGGCTAATCCCAATTCAGCTCACTGGGGCTAGCAGCTGCCAGCAGGGCTGATTTTTTAATATTTCATTATAAAATTGCATTTATTAAAAAATTAAGTTTTGTCCCCTCCCCTAGAAAAGTCTTCTCCATTTGCATACATGTCCAGGTATTGAGGCCCTGGCCTGCTCCCCAGAAATGTTTTCTGTTTGCGGATATTTCCTGTTAATTTATGCTATGGCTGCTTGCTGTTCACTGATGACTATTTTTCACAGCTATTTCACTGGGGTGTGGACGTCTACCTATTCCTGGAACAGTGATTCCTCCAAAAAAGCTTATTTAATAAATATTTGACAGAGCAGCTCTCACTTTCAAGCCAGTTCTAGGCTTGAACTATGTGCCATAAAGACGTATGGTGTTCTAAGGATGCAGGTCAGAAGAAGCCACTGGAAGGCTTTATTAAAATAGCTCAGTATTTCTCCAAACCCTGGAATTTATGACAAATTCTTACCTCACAATTTAAAACTCTAACTACTTTTTACTCAATAGATACAGAATCAATATGTCTAATCCATCATAGTCAAAACCAAGCAAAAGACGAAGCAGGGATGTGGTAAATTAGAGCAGTGCCACTCGTGTTTCTTCCTTGTGGTCAGTGTCTCTCACAGCCTCGGTCGATAACCCGAGTGGGTGAGAGTGCAAGGCCTGAGGAGGACCTTCTGGGTGAGACTCCCAGCTCCGTGAGCTCCAGCCAGTTACTCCCCCACTCTGTGCCCTGATTACCCAACCTACAGCGGTGGGATGATGCTGACAGTAGCAGTAACGTCCAAGGTTGTTAAAGGATGAAACACATACAAAACACTTGGATGTGTGCCCCACTGAGTATGTTCTCAATAATCGTTAACTATTATTGATAGACGCATATTTTAAAGATGTTATTTTCCATGATTTAACCTTAAGGTAATTCAAGTTGTGAAAATATACTACTGAATGTATAGTGATAATTCCAAAGAGTTGAATTTTGTTTTTAACTGCAATATGCATTCATTTCATTGATTTCCAGTTAAATGATGACTTTTCAAGATCATTACCTTCATTATAGTAAATGTCCTTTGTAATTAAGTTCATGTGCAATTAAATAAGATTTGACCACTTTCTTTCAGGAATCCATTGCAGAAGATAATTCCAATAAGCAAATATACAAGATTTGGTATCATATAATAAGAGGTTAACTTGTTATTTTATTTTAGAAACTAGAAAAATTATATGCCAAAGCAGTTGAAGTTTGTAAATGAGTAATGAAAATAATCAAAATCACATACATTTTAAAAGTGAAGGCATATGTTTACAATAGTTGTAATTTAATGAGTACTTACTGAACTTCAACCATGACCTAGGTAGAATGAATCTGATACATCCGTTATCCTGGAGGTTCTCAGGAATCAGTGAGAGAGTCAGACAGATGAACAGGCACAGAGTGGCAGGTGTTATAAAAAAGGCATGTGTCAATTACTATGAGAACCAAGTGAAGGTAGAGCAGCAGTGGAGAAGAACGAAGTTTTTAAAGAAATGAATGAATTGTAAGGTTAAGCAACAGTGAAGGGTGGCTTATTATTCAGGAAAATGCAATTTAAAATATCACTTCACACACATGGGATTAACAAAAATTAAAAGGGTGGCAATATCAAGTGAGTGGAAATATGTCTGGAAATAGATTTCTCATATGATGCTGGAGGAAGTATAAACTGGTACAAACACATATACCCTCTCTCTGTAAAAACCAGTAGGGATTGTGACTGAGTCCAAGGGCTTCTGGAGTCCCAGGCAATTCCTCTTAAAGAGCCCATGCATGGACTCTGAGTTCCAGTGGTGAGGCAGCAATTCAAAAGGCACCAGGGCACAAGGGGAGGAACTGAAGTGTCTGGCATCAAGGCAGTACCTGGAGGGGCTGCTTTCTCCCAGAGAGATATGCTGACAGAAGCCATTGTTCCTTCTCTGAGCCCATCCTCAACAGAGCCTGCAGGCAAGCACCATATCTGAGACTCCATCAACTTGGCTTACACTGTTTGCCCCACCCTGGTAATTCTCAGAGACCCCAAACCACCCAACTTGTGGGCTCACACAAACTGTTTCCAGTGGCTTTCCCATATTGATGGTCTGTCTTGGCTCATGTTCCAGACTTTCCTAAAATCTCTCAAATAAGCAGCACCTGGCCTCGGCATATCCTATACTTCTCACTAAGTTGCCCCAGGCCTGGCACTAGCAGCAGCCAGCCTTGGTTAGCAACCTGGCCTCTCCTGGTCACCTCAAAACCCAATGCAAGTAGCAGCCATCTGATCTCTTTGTAGCTCATGCTAGGTGACCACAGGCAGAATGCACACAGGGTGGCTGACCTTGGCTTGTACTTCCTGGGAGGCCCCAGAGCCAGCATACCCAGTGAACAGCTTCAGATCATGTTGAAGTACCACCCAACCACTTCCACAAATGACACACTCAAGGAGCAGATTCAGCCGGCACCAGAGCCTCACTGAAGTAAGTCCTGCTCCAGAAGCATAACATTTGGCATTTTAATTTGATGTCTTGGTGTGGTCCTCTGCAGAGCTGATCTTCTGTGGTAGTGGTAACCAGTCCTTGCAGTCAATTGGCCTTGGGGTAAATTCCTTTCATTGATATTCCAACAGCAATCAAAGCTCAACTACAACAACAGGGGGTACATAGACCACACAGGGAGCATACCTGGAGTGCCCAGCTCAGGTGAACTGGCTGCTTGCCAGTGGAACTTATAGAACACCTACCATGTTGGGGCACTCTACCAAGCCAGAGAGATATAACAGGTCTACCTAATACATACAGTGATTCCTCACCTATCGAGGGAGTTACGTTCCAGAGACCCCCTCGATAGGTAAAAATCCACAAAGTAGCGGCGTTATATTTACTTTATTATTTATATATTTTTAAGGCTTTATGAACCCTTCCCATATTCCTATAGACCTTTCCAACCCTCTTATTAACCTTTCCCACACTCTTATAAACACTTCATATGCTCTTAAACACTTTCTATACTCTTAAACCTATGTAATTTTAACAACATATAAACTTCTATATGGGTACTCACCAGTGAAGTATGCTACAACTTGAATGATGAAGATCATGAATTATGTAGGTGTGCAGTACTGATGGTGATGAAGGTGATGACGATAAGATGAATGTACTGCACAGCCAAGAAGAGCATTACAGCTCTTCTGAAGGCATCGCTTCATCAGGTGCTTCATCAGGTGATGCAGTATCTTCATCCTGGGCTGTAACTTCTATTTCCGCTAAAGGTGCAGGCATAACTGATCTCTTCATCCAAGTGATGAACATAGGTATGGGATGTTGCTGGCATTGCTTTTTATCTGCAGAGGCAGCTTCTCCATGCAGAGAAATGCTCTTGAGTCCAAAGCATCTCCAAAATTTGTCAAACCAGCCCTTTCTGGCACTGAATGGAGTTGGTCTGGTGGGAGAAGCACTCAACAGTCCTGCTTCTGCGTCCTTGTCCTCGTCTTCATCCTCGTCACTGTTGTGAACATCCGTGCTTTCCACAAAACTGCCATGAAGTTTCTTGGCCTTCGTCTGGATGGTGTTGGTATCCAGCGAGATATTCTTCTTCCTGCAGACTCCATCTTCACAATGGCCTTATTGCAGGAAGTGACCACCCTCTTTACAGTCTTGTTAAAAGTCATTGTTGCTGTAGACCTAATATTCTTCTTGTCTTTCTTTATGTAGTGAACAATACATTCGTTGATCCCGTAATGGTGGCTTACAGACGTGTAGCTTTTGCCTTCCTTTAACATGTCGAGACGTTCCACCTTTTCTTTGATGGTAAGCATATTCCCCTGGCACTTGGGTTCACTGCCAGAAGCCTTAGAAAGTGCAGAACATTTGGGTGGCATCATAGGGCTTGAAATAAATTCAAACTTTTACGAAAATTTCACAAAAACACAACACTGCAGAGCAACACTATGTGCAGCGATCAGACGTTGCAGAGAGATGCTGAATATATGAGCACAGTGTGGGAGAACAAACAGACCAATGGTCACTGAGCCAATCAGCGCCCAGGACACAGAACACAGTGCTGTGGTTGGTCACCTTCCATTCCATCAGCCAATAGTGTGCTGTGTACAGTCTCATGCTGGCAAACTTGCACAAGAGGTCATGGCGTACTGCATTTCCACTGTGTACAGTATGGTATTCAGCCACTGATGAAATACATGCTGTATTTTATTTTGATTTAATATTCTTTTAATATGTTTGAATGAACATTTTTATATTTTTAGGCAAAAATAATTAAAATCATATTATATAAATACCTATGTACCACAAAATCCTGTGATACAGTGAAAACTCTGTGATACAGAATTAGATATATTTAAAAAACAAACCTGCGATAAAGTGAAGCTGCAATAAGTGAACCACGATATAGCAAGGGATGAATGTACAAACAAATACAGGGAAGCTGCCAAAATGAGAAAACAAAGAGACATGTCCAAAATAAAAGAACAGAACAAAACTTCAGAAACAGAACGAAACAAAAATGAGATAAAAAATCTTTAGATGCAGAGTTCAAAACAACACTGGTTATAAAGATGCTCAATGAACTCAGCAAGAGCAAATGAACTTAGAACTTTAACAGCAGAATAAAAGGACATGGAGAACATAAAAAACAACTGGTCAGAAATGAAGTGTATGCTAAATAAAATGAAGAATAATTTATAGAAAATCAGTGATAATGTAGATGTAGCAAAAACTGCTCAATCAGATTAGCAAAAAGAAAAAAGAAAAGTGAATCCAAAAAGTGAGGATAATGTACGGAGCCTCTGGGACAACTTTAAGCATAATAACATTTCATCATGGGGGCACCAGAAGGAGAAGAGAGTGAGCGAGGAATTGAAAACCTCTGTGAAAAAATAATAACCAAAAACTTCACTAATCCGGAGAAAGAAATAGACATACAAGTCCAGGAAGCACAGAGAGTCTCAAGTAAGTTAAACCCAAAGAGGCCAACACCAAGACACATCATAATTAAAATGCCAAATATTAAAGATGCAGAAAGAATCTTAAAAGTGACCAGAGAAAAGCAGCTAGTTACCTATAAGACAGCTCCCATAAGGCTATCAGCTAATTTCTCAACAGAAACTTTGCAGGCCAGAAGGAATTGGCAAGAAATATTTAACATGATGAAAGCAAGGACCTACAACCAAGATTATTCTGTCCGGCAAAGCTATCATTTAGAAACAAAGGACAAAAAGCTGAAGAACTTCCCAGACAAAAAGCTGAAGCAGTTCCTCACTGCTAAACCAGTCAGTGTTACAAGAAACATTAAAGAGTCTTTTTTAAGAAGAAGGAGAAAATGATAAAAAATATGAACAATAAAATGGCAGTAAATGCATATCTATCAACAATTGAATCTAGAAAACAAAGTAAATAAACAAGCAAAATAGAAGAAGACTTATAAACACCAAGAATATTTTGATGGCTGCCAGATGAAAGGGAAATTGTGGGGTTGGCTATAAAAGGTGAACTACAAATTGGTAGTAACAGAATAATCATGGTGATATGAAGTACAGTGTAGGGGATGTAGTCACTAATATTCCAATATCTATGTATAGGACAGATGGGTATGAGATTTATTGGGTTGATCACTTAGGAAAGTATATAATGTCTAGTCACTGGGGTATATACCTGAAAGCAATATACTATTATCTGCTAACTGGAATTGAAAAATAAAAAAAATGGCTTGAAAAAAGAGAAACAACGTAGCTCTTTTCTGAAAGTCCTGGAATAGATTCATTCGTAACTTTTGAAAATGATTCACAAATGTGAAAATGCTTCTCCAGCGTTTTCAGGACAAACCATGTACTAGCCACGCGGCCCCCTCTAACATCTGTAGCTAGAGCCCCCTTCGTACACTCAGGTGCTCTGTCAAACCACATTTCATCATGTTTCATCTACTGTCAGGTGATCCCAAAAGATAACCACAATGAATGCTTCCCAGTGTCACAGTGAAACAACCCCCATTGTTTCTGTGCTAAATGAGAGGGGGGAAGGCAAGCTGAAAGCAATTTCAGCCAGTATAAAGGGAAGCACTGTTAAGGGTTTTTCTCTTGCCTTTAGTACACTGACACACGTGTTTCTGGGATGGAAATTGTGGAACGTGGGAATATTGCTCATGATGAGAAAACTCCAGTGTACATAAGAGCACAATGGGCTAACTGATTATTGTGGTGATATATTTGATTTCCTTTGAAAAATTTATTTTTGTCTTCCTGGAGATGACTTGAAATAACTGTTCATGTTACTAACGATAATTATTTTCTAGAGTTGTCAAAGGCGCTACTCGTGTCATCGAAGAAGACTGAAGCTCGGTGTTCTTCAGCCTTTTTCTCCCTGATAATCTCTCTGTCACCCTGTTTCCCTCTTGGATCATGGGCACAGTTTCTTATAAGCATTCTCTGCTTTTGGAGACTCAACTTTACTACAGTCTTTTCCTTCAGCAGTTTCTAGTGTTCACTTCTCTTTCCTCCTGGTATCTTCTCACTGAGTCTGAACATCTTGATTGAAAGGGGGAAAATAATAGCAGCTGCTGTGCCAAGTTACACTGAATTACACTCTCTACCAGCAGCAGGTTTATTTCTTCCCTCTTCTCCAAGCACGTTGCCTTCAACCTCCATCCTCTACATTCTGTTACGGGGTGCAGCCAAAAAGGGGGGCGCCCAAAAAGGAATTTGGAATGGGGCCCAGAACTCAGGGTGTCCAGAAAATATTAGAAAGACGTATAAGATGTCCTCACCCCTTCCCCTCTCAAGTGTGAGTTGGGGGAAGGGACAAATGGAGCAGGGCCATTGAGAGCCGATTTGCATAGCAACAGCTTTGCAGCTAACCTATGGAATGGTCATTTAACATATCTATAACCTTTAACTTGTTTCATAGATATGTTGAATAGCTGTGGCCATGCTTTGAGTCAGGGAGAAGTGAGTGACTTCCACCCAAGAGGTAACTGGGAGGCAAACTCCCCCCCGCCCATTTACAGCACTTGCATGACAGCTTGGAGATGACTGGCTGAATGCCATGGGGCCATACCTGCCCAGACTCACTAGGCAGCCCAGTAAAGCTGGAAGGATACGGAGTGCTGGCAAGCATAACTGATTGTAGGAGGAGTTGGAAATGAGGGTACAGAGGAAGATTGGCGCGGGGATTTAAATCCAGACACGGCAGCCATTGAGGGAGAACCACATGTTTTTGGCAGAGTCAGGATCCCGCGCAGCCATGTGAGGGAGAATCACCACGTGGCTTTAGCAGAGAACCGCCACTTGAGAGGCGATCCCCTCCCCGAAACTTAGGTGAAGGGGGAGCCACTTGGCTTTGGCAGAGTGGAGACCCCCTCACAGCTTTGCCAGAGAGAGCCATGCGGTTTCGATTTCGCCAGAGTGCAGACCCCCACAACTTTGGTAGACGAGGACCACGCAGCTCTGGGGTGCTCCCTTTGGCTGCGTGGCCTGGGAAGCAAGAGAGACTTTGCCTGGAAGAAGGGGGAAAGAACTCTTGCCAGTAGGCCATGAGAAGGTGCCATATGGCTTTGGACTAATCAGAGATCCTGCCTGGACGGCGACACAGCTGACAGTATCAGGAGCCTGGATCCTGGATGTTTGCTTCTTTTCCTGAATTATGGTACCCTGAATTAGGGGCAGGGGGAGAAGGAAGCACTGTGGGCATCTGTGGGTATCCAAAAGGACTTTGATACTTTAATGAAGACATTAGGTCACTATTTTAAGTCTGTTTAGCATTAAATAAACATTTCCTTTCCTTTTCACAAATCTCTGGCATTGAGAAACATCTTTCCTAAGGCAGAGGACATAACGAACCTTGGCCCCTGTGTTTGTTCTGTAACAGTTTTTGCTGTCCCTGGGTGGGCCAATAATTGCCCCCCTTGGACCTGTGTTCTGCAACAATTTGAATGTGCTCACCCATCTAGGATCAAGAACACATCCATGACAGGACAGAAACAAATCCTCATGTCTGAGCCTCTGTTCCCTTCGTTGTCCTGGGGTCTCGTGACAACTGCTAAATGGTCCTTCCTGCCACCTTTGAGTTTTAGTTTTCCTGGAAATTGCTTGCTCTGTGCCTGCTGAGCTGCTTTGCAAACAGAGCATGTTGAACTGAGACCACAGATAGGACCAATGAGGCACAAGGTTCCTTCCCCTGTGAAAACAGGTGAATCTCTGACAACAGGGATTGGAAATGTGAAGGGTGGGAGACTCAGCGTGACTTTCATTTCTCCTAGAAGCTAGCTAGCCTGTAAGTGGAGGACACATATTTTTATTTTTATTTTTTTAAGAAAGGACATCAGTAGTTCATTGCTAAAGGCTAAATGATTTGGTGAATAGATATATGCTGTGCTTTACATTTTCCTATTTTGTAACTACCAATTATTTATTGATTTCTAGAGAGAGGCGAAGAAAGGGGGAAAGAGAGGGAGAGAAACATCAATGTGTGGTTGCCTCTCACACGTCCCCTACTGGGAACCTGGCCCGCAAACCAGGCACGTGCCCTGACTGGGAACCGAACTGCAACCCTTTGGTTTGCAGGCCGGCACTCAAATCCACTGATCCACACTAGCCAGGGCCAATTTGCACTTCTTTATATATAAGGGGAGACTCTCAAAAACTGAAATTTATTTATAAAAATTGTGCATTTATTCTTACATATTTAAACTTCAGTCACGAAGTACTCTTCATTTGATACAGTACACGTATTGAGACATTTTTTGCACTGCTCAAAACAGTTTTTTTACTCCCAGATTTTTATGCCTTTTAGTGCTTTCTGCTGTTTTTTTTTTCAACTCTTTCACACCAGCAAAGCATTTTGAAGGCTTTTTTTCATCCAGAGAAGCAAACAAACAAACCAACCAAAAAGTCACTGTGGGTGAGATAAGGTGAATAGGGAGGGTGGGGCAAGGGGGTCATGCTGCTTTGGTCAAAAACTGCTGAACACTCAGGACAAGTGTGCTTGTAAATCACCCATCATGAAACAGGAAAATGCACTGAATGAGTCTTAAAAAAAATTCACTAAAGCCAAACTCAGCCTCTCACCACAATGCCATCTGGTACACTGATACAGATGGGTTCTAGAACACTCATCTAGCAAGGGAAGCCTGTACTACAAGGAGCTCACCCCCAGAACACAATTCTGGTTTTATATACTCTTATTTCCTACTCTACACTCATTTTTCTGAAATAGTCATCTTAACTAAATATTTGTTGTAGGCATATATGCATATACTTTCAGGCTTTGTATTGATATCCTATATAATGAGAAATAACTTTATTATTTTATTATTTATTGGGGTGACACTGGTTCACAGAACCATACAGGTAAATAACTTTAAAACAAAATTATACTTCATATACTGAATTTATTATGTAAATAGCTCTATGGAATTTCAATACATATGTCATTTCCTTTCCTGAATTTTATTTTCTCTCTTGATGCAGGACTAACAACATAAACCATTTGTTGTTTTGGACCAAATTGCTGCTCATCGCAGTCGAACAATGCATGTGCCTAATCTCTCTTTCCAATTGTTGCATGGATGATTGGCCTATCCAAAGAGGCTCAGAATCAGGTTTTAATTTAACTATAAGGCAGTCATAACATTTTAAACTAATTTTATAAGGAAGTCAACATTTTCCTAACATTATAGAGTCCAGGGTTGAACCTCATTTGAAAGGTCACCGGGGAGCCACCTGTTCAAGTGCAAATCTCTGCATCTTTCAAGCCACCAGGTCATTAAGGGACTGGATGGCCAGTGACAGAGACATCACTACTTCCAGAAGCAGTAATTTTTTGACACAACATACTATAGCGGGAGAAAGTACACTTTGGGGAGTCATTCACGCCTGGGTTGAACTCTTTTATTTAAATCACTAGATTTAGACATTAGATGAGTTTACTGTGGCCCGTGAGAACTGTAAGCACAGACTCAAAGTGCTACTCTTCTTTTTTTGTTTTGATGATCCTTTTAGTCTTACAGATTTAGAGCACTTGGATGTTTGCTTCTTTTTTAAACTTTATTTTTAAATTACAATTTACATTCAATATTATTTTGTATTCCTTTCAGGGGGATAGCACAGTGTTGGGATAATCGTGTACTTCACAAACTGCTTCCCCTGATATTTCCAGTACCCACCTGGTACCGTACACAGTTATTACAGCTGTATTGACTAAATTCCCTGTGCTGTACTTCACATCCCCATGACCAGCGGGTACTTCCTAATCCCTTCACCCTTCTTCACTCAAATGCCCGCCCTGCTCCCTGCTGGTAACCCTCAGACTGTTTTTTGTATCTGTGAGTCTGTTTCTGTTGTTTGCTCATTTATATTGTTCTTTAGATTCAAGCAGTACTCTTGATGTGGAAAGCTTTTGGAACTGAGAAAATCTCTTTCTCTGTTTAGTAACCAGGATCTCAAATTATTGCCTCACTTTGGATTTTAAAAGTCTGATGAGCTCAAAACCAAGTAAGGGCACTTCATTCTAGGTTGATTGTCTCTGTCCTGAAGAAATCATTAGCTTTTATTTAATGGCAAGGGAAACTTAAAGCAACAGAATTTGCAGGGACTGAGATAATACTTTGGGAAATAGTTTTCAAAAATATTACCATCCCCATCCTCTGTGCTTGGGTGAGCTGTGCTACCCACACACTTCCAGAGACATCTGTTGAAGGACCCTCTTTTTAGCTGTCATTCTCTCTTCTGAGGTTCAGTTTTACAAAGTAAGCTGTTAGTTACCTTCACCTGGATTCATCAAGTCTGTTTGCCTTTTCTTTGCTGGATTAATACTGGAGGTGAAAAAATGAATAAAATATGTTCTTTGGTATGAGAGAAACTAAGGCACATTAAACATTTTAAGGCTTTAATTGAACAAGTCTATTCCAGTCAGGTAGTGCCAAACAAGAAGTGGTTAGGTGTCTTCCATCCACAGGAACCTGAAGAGAAACTTTTCAAGAAAAAATTGCAGAACAATGTAAGAAAATCATCAATTGGCTAAACCTTACATCTTAGTTGGCTTTTTGTGATTGTTTGTCCTTAAGTTTTGATTGCGTAACATCGAGGCATTTCCAGGCTTAGATTTTGGTTTGCTCACAAAAGCCATCAGCACTAGAGGAACCTCAGTCTAATGGTCTTCTTGTTTAATTTAACACCTTGCTCTCAAGACCTCCTGGGAGAGACACAGCAGTTAACAGGGAACCATGTGAAGGCCTGAGTAGGCTGGAGAAGATGATGCTTAAGCTGAGTCTTGATGGAGGCAGCAGTCAGGCCTTGGTGAGTGGGTGGGAAAGAGGTGATATTAAAGGTTATATCTTAGAAAAAAGAGAAATAAATGAAAGAGCATTCCAAGCATAACAATCCCAACCCAAGACACTTGAACATCTGTTTCTAGGAAGTCACAGGCAGGGCAGTGTGAATATAGCAGGAACTGATGAGAGAGAAAGGTAAAGTAGATTTTTTTTTTATTGCTGCCATAACAAATGACCACAAATGTAGAATTTTCAAATAACACAGATTTCTTATCTACCAGTTATGTGGGTCAGATGTCCATCCCAGAGCATCTGAGCTACATCCTCTGCTTAGTTTCCAGACTGATTTATTTACGAGCTGGCAGGGCTGAGTTCCTGTCTAAAGGCTCTGGGGAAGAATTCACTTCCAAGCTTATTCAGGTTGTTGGCAGAATCCAGTTGCCTCTGTGGGACTGAGGTCCTCATTTCCTTGCTGGGTACCAGGTGTGGGCTACCTTTAGCTTCAAGGACTTTGTCTGGTTTTTCCACATGACCCCCTACATCTCAGAACCAACAATAAAGCATCAAATCCTCATGTTTGGATTCCCTTTTGCCCTTTTTCTGCTCCCAGGCTGAGACAGCTTTCTGCTTCAGTGCTCATGTAATTAGATTGGGCCCACCCAGACAATTGAAAATGATCTCCACTATCTTTGAGGTCCTTAACTTAATCACATGTGTGAAGTCCATTTTGCCATGGGGAAGAGGACATGGGCATCTCTGGGGGACATTAAATTACTTACCACAAATGTAACTCCAGTACCAAGACAGAATCCCAAGGGATGAGTGTGTATACACGTGTGAGTATGCACATGTGCACAAGTCAGGGTTCCCAAATTTGAGAAACACTAATTAATGTATTCCTTTTTTTTTGGAGATTCAAAAAACATATGTGTGTGTGTGTGTGTGTGTGTGTGTATTTCTCTTTAATTGAATTTATTGGAGTGGTGTTGGTTAATAAAATTACATAGGTTTCAGCTGTACAGTTCTATAATACATCATCTGTACATCGTATTATGTTCACCACCCCAAGTCAAGTCTCCTTCCAGCACTATTTGTTCCCCCTTTATTCTCTCCTACCTTCCCCTACCCCCTTTCCCTCTTTTCCTCTTTCCCTCTGGTAATTACCATACTGTTGTCTGTGTTTATGAGGTTTTTTTTTCTTAATCCTTTTACCTTTCAAACAACATATTTTCATGTTAAAGGTCACAGTAAAAAAACCTGTGTTACTTTTTCCTGGGTTCCTTAAGTTTGTTTTACCTTTAAATCTTTCTTCTTGAAGATTCCTTATTAAATTCCTAGTAACTGCTGTTACACAGAGCAGGCTTTGGAAGCTGAGTTAGGTCTCCAGAGACCCACTCAGGAGTCATGCATAGATGTTTA
The DNA here is from genome assembly GCA_039655065.1 of Glossophaga mutica. Classification (NCBI taxonomy): domain Eukaryota; kingdom Metazoa; phylum Chordata; class Mammalia; order Chiroptera; family Phyllostomidae; genus Glossophaga; species Glossophaga mutica. The sequence continues at coordinate 97,467,086 of CM077309.1, read as the reverse complement.
GATGTTGTCTTGAAGATTATGAGATCCAGTGCAGGACTTTTAGCAGTGCAATGTACCATCGAGTGGATTTTTAGTAAGCATTGTGTAGCTGCGGAGGAGAATGAAGTGTAGGGAATAGAGAGGGGTGGTAGGAGGGAGAGAAGTTGGAAGGTGGGAGCAGGATTCTAAGCAAGAAATTGTATTAGCCTGAACTCAGGTAGTGGTGATAGAGATGGGAACAAGTGAAAGCACTTAAGGATACTAATGAAATTGAGGAAATAGATGTGAAATCAATTTATGAAATAAAAAGGCTAAGGGAACTTGGGGATGACCGGTCCCAGAGGTCTAAAGGAATGTGCCTTTGACACATTCCTTTACATATGCTCATTGGAAATGAAGCTTTGGGCTTTGGAGAGCAGATTTGATTGTTGGAAACACTGGTCTTCACTTTTCCCCATGTACCTTGTGCTCCAGGGACTGCTTAAACTCCCTAACAGGCCGAACCCCCACACTTTTGATCTCTGCCCCTGCTAATTCCTCTGTTTGAGGCACTCCCTCTTCTCCCCTCCACCCCACATCAGCCTGGCTAGCTGATACTTCATTCCTGCATTTTATTATTTATTTATTTATTTATTTATTTATTTATTTATATTTATTTTTATTTATTGTATTAAGTATTTTAAGTGAAATGTATTGGGGTGCCATTGGTTAATAGGATCATATAGGTTGCAAATGTACATTTCTATCATACTTGATCTATATATTGCATTGTGTTCCCACCACCCAAAGTCAAATCATCTCCATGACCATATATTTGGCCCCCTTTACCCTGTGCTTCCCCCTTCCCTCTGGTAATCACCATGCTGGTGTTTGTCTATGTCTATGAGTTTCAGTTTTATATTCCACATAAGAGTGAAATCATATGGTTCTTGGCTTTTTCTGACTGATTTATTTCACCTAGCATAATATTCTCAAGGTTTGTCCATGTTGTTTGCAAATGGCAGTATTTCATCTTTTCTCATGGCTAAGTAGTATTCCACAGTGTATATGTGTCCTTCAGTAGAGGATTGGGTAAAGATGTAGCACATGTCTGCACTTTAAACTACATGTTACTACCATTAGGAATTCTCACTCAACTGCATTCATTGCTTCCATCTATTGTGACTCTCACTAAACTTTTATAATGAAATTTCTTGTTTGTTTTCTCCAATAGCATAAGTTCTACAAGTGAAGAACAATAAATTAATTGTTAATTTCCATTCATAACACACTTTCTGGCACAATAAATAGGCTTAATAAACATTTGCTTAATGACAAGTGAGTAAATAAATGAATAAAATACTTCAACTGGGTAAGAAGATTTGGGATAAAAAAATAAGATGTGGCTATAAACTTTCCCAATATTTTGACATATGAGAGCCACTTATTTTCATAAAGACTAGACAGACATTATTAAGATAAGTTGATAGGAAGGATAACCTGGAATTTTCCCCTTAAACACAGATCCAGACAGTTGGCAAGTGATAAAGTGGAAGTGTTCATCAAGGAGTTCCATTAGCCCCAGAAGCACTGGACCCCTGTCCAATGACTCCTGTGTCTCTCAATGGCTCAGTATCCACCTGGCCTCTCAGTCCCACTGGGTTGAGATCATTTCTTGAGTGAGATTTCAATATGCAACAAAGTGAGACATGAGTGATAGAAAAAAATGGAGAAATCCTATTTTATGCCTTGTTAGCCATACAAGGTTTGATGAGTTTTTCACTATTTCCCGTTTTCTCGTTGTGACCAATTAAATGAGACTCCATTTCCAGTGTTATGGAAGGGCAGCATTTGGACTAAGAGGAGTGATGGTAGCTACTTTGAAAGAGGTGAGCGCCATTCGGGTGTTTAAGGTTTGCTAGATTAGGTTTTAAAAGTCAGTTAATTTATAATCATATCTGCACGCGACGTAAATCTGATATTTGACTGAGTGATTTCTGGGAAGTGAGAAAATGCACTAACCTGAAGCAGAGATTTGATTTGTGGTCAAACGGGACATGATCTGAGTGGTGCGTTGGGAAATTTCTCGCAAAGATAGACATGTTCCTATAACTGTACCATCCATCTCAATAAAATGCCATGCTCAGTTTTTCCCTGCTTGAACTGTGGTATGAAACTGATCTAAAAAGTGATGTTCACATCTGACTGACGCACAGCTGCCGTCGGTCCTGTTGACATGTTGCGTGCAGGGTGCTTCAGTCATGGTGCCATAAGCTTGGTTTGAGTCCTGGTAGGTTGGCAGACACAGGGCACCTCACCCTGCCAGGCCTGATGCGGTGTCACACATTTGTCTGAGGATGCTGAACTTGGCCATCAGTTATCCATAAAGCTGGTAGAGGGACACAAGCTAGATTTGGATATTTATTTTAATGATGAATAGAGATATATGGAATTCCTTATTAAAATGATGCCCAGACAAAAAAATAGCACTGCTCTTCAATTTGCTTTGACTATTAACTATCTCTGTGAACCTTACCACTGACCTTTTTTTGTCTTTAGGACAACAAAGGTGAGTTTATTTTTCACTCACGTCAAGTTTCATCCTCCTATCCACTGGTTCAGAATGGCATAAATTCCAATTTTGCATACCAAATAATCAGAAACCCACCAAAATGCCATTTAAAGGGAACATATTAGATTTTAAAAGGAATGGATAATCATTTTTCAGCAGCAGTGAGTAAGCTTAAGAGCGAGGGATAGCCTTGAGAATGACAAGATTTTAAATTCGAGCAAATCGAAGGCAGTTTTTAATTAATGCTAGTGCTGCATGTCATGTTGCTGTCAAAAACAACATAATCGTAAAGAGCTGCCATTACCAGGAGGTCTCCCCGTGTGGAGACAGTGACACACAGTGTAATGTGCCTACTTTGTCCCTCTGGTTTTGAGGCAATCCTGAATGTCCTCAATTCATCTATATTCCACTATTTCATTGTCATACTTTAAGAGATGTTAAAATGATGGCTACGCAGTAAAAGTAACACACACTGCAGTGTTCTCCAAAAACTTCTTCAGGGCTTTTTTCATTCCTGTAGAACATGGAGCTGAAGGGAAGTTGGGAGGTCATCTATCTCAAGCTTTAGATGATAAAATGATGCTGTAGGAATATTCCTGTGGGATCAGAACACTCTCCAGGTGGTATCAGATGCTTCTGCATCCCTTCTGTATTCTAAGACCCCTTCAGTTTTAAACCCAACTAGTTTCCAGTGAACTTGGTAGCAGCGTATCCATCTAGGTTTCTAGGTTTGCAAGGGCCAGCTTGACATGGCTCAATTCACTGCCCCTCCCTGTGGAAAGATTACATGTCCTTATCTCCTTGACATTGGATTTGGTTGGATGGTTTGTGGTACTCGTCTCTGTAGAATAATTGTACTGGCTTAACCTTTGAATTGAAGTTTGGTCACATGGCTTCCTTTGGCTGATCAAATATGAATAGAAGTGACAGATGTTCTTTGCAAATAAAAGCTGTAAGAGCTATCATGTGACTCTGTCAACTCCCTTTGCCATCTAACTGAAAATAGCACATCTCAGGTATGCTGCCTTGGGAGTAAAGCTGCAGTTGATAAACAGTCATCCGGATGAAAAATAAATTTACCTTTGATGTCGTGGCACTGAGATAGTGGGGTCAGCTGTTATCACAGCATCCCTTAACCTAAGCTAACTGGTATAATCACTTGTTACTGGATGGCACTTTCTAGTAGGAACCAAAACATAGAAATTAGCTCAGTTGGGCTGGGCAGAGATGAGGGTGGAAATGAAGAGAGCTGCAGCAATGCTGGCCCAGGGAGAGAAACTTATTTACCAAAATTTGGAACCTAAAGGCATGAGCAACATGGGTAAGAATGGAAAGAAGCTAAGTCAAGGGACCAAGGCAAAAATCCACTTTTTCATCTACTCATTCTTTATTCAACAAATACTATTTTCTAGTGGGTTAGGAGTGAAAGCAGTGAACAGTGGAATGTGTTTGTTTTGTTCACAATTGTACGCCCAATGTCAGAAATTATCCTGGGCCTATTTTTTAAGATTTATTTATTTATTCATCTTTAGAGGGGAAGGGAAGGAAAGAGGGAGACAAATATCAATGTATGGTTGCCTCTCATGCATCCCCTGCTGGGAACTGGCCTGCAACCTGGGCCTATTTTAAGGCACTTAAATACTCAATAGTTTCTTATTGGATGAAGGGGCATCTAGTAGGGGCTGGGCCTTACAATGAAGGTAAAATCTGGCATCTTAATCAGGAGCTAAAATATAGCACAGTTCGGTGCCAAATGTCAAACAGTTGAACTAAATGAGCTCCTTGTATTTCCTCATCTGGAGTCAGGACTGAGCCTCAGATCTGGTCCTACTCTAGACTGCAGGTGCTACACAGGTGGTGACAGAGGTCAGCAGAGACGGGGGCATAAGCAATGTCAGCTGACACTCCTGATGAGACCATACATACATCATATGCAAACATTCTCAAAAGAATTGTGTGCTCAATCTGATTGAATGGTTCCACTCCAGGGGAAAGGTCATGGGAATAGTCTTTACAATTAGACACAGCTGCATGCATTCATTAGTTTCATGACTGTGGGTAAGTTGTTTACTTTCCAGAGTTTCCTCTTCCTTAAAATGAAGTTAATAGTACTTACAGCATAAAGTTGTTGTGAGGATTGAAGTAAAAAAAATGAATGTAATTCAATATTTTACCTAGCAAGTAATGAATACTTCCTGAGTGATGGTATACAGCTGATACTATCAACTGTCATTAAGAGTTCACCATTATCATTATTTTTATCCGAGTGCCATTGTCTCCCAGGCAATTTGACTGAGAGGCTTGGCATTATAAAATTTTGCTTGGTTTACTTGGCTAAGTTAGAACAATCTAACTATAATTATGGTATAATTATAATCCAACTCTGTTCTCCTTCTGTTATATACCTGGAATCTTCTTTTCTCAATGAAAGTAAACTGATGAGGGCAATAGGAGAAAGGATTAAAGGTGACCACTTATTACACTACACAGAGATAGTGGGCTTTGTAGTTAGTTTTTTCTCACTTTTGCCAACAATAATCATTGTACTGGGGTCTTTGGTACTATAAGAATGAAGCAGACAGACACTGATCTCCAAGAATATTCATTGTGATAAAAGGAGACGTAGATATTTATTAAAATAGAAGTGATAAATATAAAAAGAGCAGTGATACAATTGGCATTTTAGAGGAAGCTGGATTTCCTTCCCTGGAGGGAGCCCCACAGAAAAAGTAGTGTGTGAGGTGGGCCTTAATTTCAAACAAGTGGAAATGGACTAGCATTTTGGGAAGAAGGAACAGTTTTGGTCAAATTGTGGAGAGATTTTTTTTTTTAATTGTCTGGACTCCTTAGGAAATAGACCCCAGGATAGAGACTTTGTGCTTTATTTTACATTCATTTTGCCCCTGAGGAAGGAGAAAGCTCCCTTCAGCCTGGGCAGTTCCTGGAGGAGCTCAGCTTCCAGGCCACTGGAATACTGTGGCAGCCTCCGCAGTCCCAGGTGCTGACGTGGGGACATTGGATCTTGTGTTGGCTTCCTAGGGCTGCTATAACAAAAACCACAGACTGGGTGGTTTAAACAATAGAAATGTCCTTTCTCATTGTTCTGGAGGAGGGAAGTCCAAGATCAAGGTGTCAATCGAGTTGTTTTGAGCCTTTTCCCCTGACTTGTAGATGGTTACCTTTGCCTGTGTTTTTCCATGATCTTCCTTTCACATGACTCTGTGTCCTAATTTCCTCTTCTTATGAGATCACAACTGCTTTAGGAACCACCTCCTTGACTTCCTCTCACCTCCCTCAGCTCTTTAAAGACTATCTCCCCAAAAGTCACTTTCTGAAGTATGAGGGGTTAGGATTTCAACTTAAGAGTTTTGGGTGGACATAATTCAGCCCATAGAAAACCTCATTTGTTTGGAGAAGGAGGAATATTAAAGATTTTTCTCAGGGGAAACAGTAACTAAGGAATGTGCTTCAGAAAGATTACACTGTGGGAAGTGGGAACATGGATGGATGGATGGATGGGAAGCAGAGAAAAAGTTGGAGTCCATTTGGGTGGCCACCTCTTCAATCCTGAAATGAAATAATTACATCTGAATGAGAACAGTGACAGCAATGATGACAGATAGGAAATAGATGCAAAATATTTCTCCAACTAAGAATTATTGTGACTTGTGGTGCTTTGGATATGGGAGGCAAGGAAGGGGCAGAGATTGAGAACTGACATCTTGGATAAATGCCTTCAACAGGAAGAGGGGCATGTGAGGAGGAAATACCTGCAAGTTTAAAAAAGTGGTTATTTGTAACACTTGAGGATTGAGTACCAACAAGAATTCCAGATAGAAATGTCTACTGTAGATTGGAAATGAGGGGCTAGAGATACTCACCTAGGCATGTTCTGGGAGCCATCTGTGGGTCAGTATCATCCTTAATTTAAATGAGATTCCCAATGGAGCCTGTCAAGAGAGATAAATGTCAACATTTAAGGGACCGACAAGGAAAACAAATGAAAGAGGAAATAAAAGAAGGGCTAGGCAAGAGGAGCAGAAGAAGAGAATGTACTTGAAACCAGTGGAGGTTTCCAGACGCACATGTGGCTGTTTCACAGATATTTATTTAATAAACTGAACAGTAAAATAATGACTAAACAAAATACTTTCAGTCACAAGCTCTTTTTGTTCTCTGATGGCTAACAGATCTGAACTTGTTTAACTTTTATAGTTCACTGAGAACAAAGCAGTAGAGTTTTCCCAAGTGTCATTCTAAAGAATGGAAGGTTCCTAACATCCATGGATCCTCCTCAGATAAACGTTAAAATGGGAACTCTATCTAGCAGTCTTTGGGAATTCACAAAATATCAGGAACTTACTGGAAGCTAGAATAAATAGTTTGGTTCTATATTCTGCATATGAGTGGTGGGAGGGGTAGGCTTCTACTGGATGGTCCCAGCCCAGCTGATGTTTGGGATGTTTGCTGGGAAGTAGATGTCCAAGGGTCTCTTTGCCTGTGTCTTCTAGCCTGTCATGGTATGCTAACAATCCCTAGGCTTCCTGAGGGGAAGAGACTACACTTTATTTATCTTGTGTCCCAAGATCCTGGAGCTGCACCTGGTGCATAACAAGCAATGAATCTCTGTCCACCTGAACCTGGCCACCTGCGGTGTACTGGTGGCCTGACAACATATGTATGAGTCGCTCCAGAGCACCAGCTACACACATTAGGTCCAGAAGTTCCAGCACATTTCGATCTAGACATGAAACCTCAGTGAATTTGTGAAATTTTACCATGTATATTTACAATTTTTTTATGATTTTAAACAATTAGATAAAGAAGGTTACTTAAGACGGGGATGGTCCACTTGGTAGACCAGCCAAAGAGATAGGTGAGTCCATTCTGTTAGAGTCTCTGAGTTGTTCCCCTTCATGAATCTGAAACACTAGGAAATAGAGCAGTTAGTACTCCAAGAATAGGTGCTGAGCTTGTGAATTAACACATCTCCTGGGAATTTAGCTGGGGAGATTATGGTTTAACTTTGTTTTTTTCTCTGTCCCTCTCAAGAAATCAATATGCCCAACACAGTCTCCATGAAAATGTTTGAAAATCATTCAACAGTGTACGTACAATTCGTTCACTCTTTTGATTTCATCCTCTGGGGTCTGAGAATGAACCAACTAGGAAGCAATCTTCATTTGCCAAGTTTTAGATAGAATCGTAAATATCCTAGAATAACTGTCTAAAGATACAGGCAAGTAAGGTTTAATAAGGGATAATGGCTTTAAGATAATATCATTAGCATCTCTTTTTCTTTGTAATTTGTGTAGAATAGATCTAACCAAACTGGCTGATGCTCTCCTTTTAAGGTGGATATTGGGAGAAACCTCGTACTTGTACATTTGCAGGCTGTTTCTGTTATAGCCAAACGAGCTGTAAGTAAATGATTCTGCTATTTCTCACAGAGATTGCCAACTACAGTATGTGTTGCCTGACTGAACCTGTAGACATTAGTATAAGAAGTAGGAGAGCCCTGGTCAGGTGGCCCAGTTGGTTGGGTGGTTGCCCCATACACTGAAATGTTTCGGGTTTGATCCCAGTCAGGGCATATACCTAGACTGCAGGTTCAATCCCAGGTCAGGGTGCACACGAGATGCAACAAATTGATGTTTCTCTCTCATACTGATGTTTCTCTCTCTCTCTTTCTCTCCTTTATCTCCGCCCCCTCTCCCTCTCTCTCTGTTTCATCCTTTCTCTCTCCCAGTGTAATAAAATATCCTTGGATAAGAATTTTTTTAAAAAGTAGGAGAATCCACATAAGAATCTCTCTTTTAGATTTTCTCAAAAGACTAGCTATGGACACTTGGCTGTATTCCCAAGTGGTAATATCTGTTGCTGCGAGTCCATGGCTTTTCCTTTAGCTGGTTTGTTAATCCTCACAGCTGTGTTTGTCTCATTCCAGGTCTCAGGGCTGTGTGGTGACTGTCTGGCCCCTGTAGGCATTTGAGCTTTAAAATCTCTATTTCACTGGGGATGCAGGAGGGAAGTTGTTGCCTTCTCTGTTGTTATCCCACTCCCTCAGTGTGACTCTTCACTCTGAACATTGTATGTAATAAGTGTATGGACATCACAGTACATTATAGTGAGTTTCTTAGTAATAGCAGTTTTTGTTTTCCATTTTAGGGGTATTTGCGGCTTTCCTCAATAACAAAGCCTTCTCCTTAGGTATGAGTATGTTTGTAAATGTTCCAAAGAGCTCATCTCCAAGAGCATCTCGCCAACGTTCATTTTAAGGTTACGTGAACCTTTGAGCTACAAAACAGGAGCATTCAATCATAGAGAGCGTTGAAGTCTAAGCCCAGGATGAGAACGTGTGATCCTTCTGTGCACGACTGCCAAAAGTATGCTCCATACCACAATTGGCTCTTCAATCTGGATAGAGATACAAGCTTAGGGACTTACTTCCAGGAACAATATTTCTATGCTAGATTCAAATTTTACTTTTATCTCCTTGAATAGAAATTTGCTGTTCTTGGGCCAAGTCTTGCTCCTCCTTGAGTGGAGACTGGATGACTTGACATTTTAGAGGAAGCAAAATTTTCCCTGGTAATCCATCAGAGGTGAGTACACGCTAATGAAATAATTTCTGCACGTTTCCCTTCTCTCTACCTTTTTCCTTCACTTGTCCCTCAAGGCTTCCTCCTGTAAGGACATTCTATCCTCTGGGAAGCCTCTCCAGACCCACTGAGACTGAGGGTAAGTGTCCTTTCTATCTCCTATTCATAGAACTCTATGGAGGCATTAAAATAACATTTTCACACTATTTATTAAGTACTTGCTTTCCCATCTGTCTTCCTCTAACACTGAAGGTTTTTTAAGGGCAGAGACTTTGACCTTCATTACTGTGTCCTAGTATTATTTGTGTATTGGTTTAATGACTAAGACACAAATTATTCCCTAGCCATAAGAGTCAATAACCTTTGTCATACTATTATATCAAAAGAGTTATCTGAACTTCCCCATTTTAAATCACATCAATTTATCTAATATTTCATCAAATAAATTCCCAACATAGGAATAGATAAGACAAATTTCATTTTTTCTTTTACTTACAGTATTAATTGTGGCTCCCAATACATTCTCCTGTTATAGCTCCTTGGGGACACTACTGAAAAATTTAGTATGTGTTCTTCTGTATATTTAAGATCGGATTTGGCTCTGTGGGACAACTATCATAAATAACCATGGCATCTCCAAACTTTCCAAATTACACTGTCTTAAGAGAAATAGAATAAGTATTTCTCTTTGACATAAAATTTGAATCTGGAGGAGGTAGAGGTTGGGGGCTGGAAAGGTAACCACTGAGGGCTTCACAGTTTTCAGGGACACTTGGGACACTTTATCCATCTCTCATTCCAGCCATGGCCTGTTCATTTCAGCCAACAGGAAGAAGAGGGGGAGAGGAGAGCCCATCACTTCCATTTTAAGCAGCCCCATTAGTACCTTACAACACTGATGCTTACACCTCACTGGCCAGAACTTGGCCAATGGCTGTACATGACAACCAGGGAGGCAGAGAAATGTGCATTTAGCTGGGTGGCAATGTACTTTGAAAAGCAAATTCTGCATTCTTTCTGCTGTTTTAGTTTACTTTTGTTTCTAAGGAAGGGCAAAAGGAAGAATGGGTGTTGCAACATTCTCATACTTTCCTCAATTATTTATATTAAGATATTAATATTTACATTAGGATGTTATGTTACTGTATTAAATATTTAGTGCCTGTTTTAATGTTAATCTAGAAATACATTTATTTTTATACAATTAGGTCATATGATACACATTTTTCTGATTTTATTGTTCTCTCTGTAAAATACCTGTGACTGAATAATTTTGCATAGTATCTAGGTACTGTTACTGTTGGCCATCGGTATCTTTTTGTTAATTATCTGTTTGCCCATCTTTAGTTAATAGCTCCAGATTTTCTTTGGGGATCCACCAGTGGTTCTAGTAGAGTAAACTCACCTCTCCATCTCCCGTACAATTTCTATAAGCTGTAAGGGACTGAGTCCCGTCCGGTCAGCTCCGTGGCTTCCTCTGGCACCTGGGGTGAATTGCAGAAGGGGTGTGTCACCATCGAAGTCAATGAATGATGGTGAGATATTTCCTGAGGCTTCTGGAACTGAAAAAGGGCAATCCTTTCCCTTTACAGTGCACCTGGAAGCATGTCGCTGGAACTCCCATCTGCATCTGGCCACTGTATGAGCACAGGAGAACGAGCCCTTGTACAGAAGGCAGCAGGAATAAAAGACAGACAGAACCAGGCCCTAGCAATTGTATTCAGATTCTGACCTAACCTTTCCTGAATTCACACCTATCTCTGGACTTTTTAGGTATGTGGGATAATTCATTTCATTTTTATTAAGCAAATTTGGTTGGGTATTCTGTCACTTAAAACATTTAATTGGAGGAGATCAATTCAAAATTATTAGAAAAGATGGTGTTTCTGAGTTGATAGGAGAATAGCATCTCTTTTATTAGAAAACCCATGAATTTCCATAAAGGGTTTCTATGAGTCAGAGAAGCAAAACTTTTTCCCTAGCTGCGAGATTTATATATTCTTTAAATATTATAAAGAGTAGGAATATAGTTAGAACTGTTTGCATAACTGGAATGGTTCCATTTTATACTCTTGATATTTTTGCAGTCTAAAGGGCATTTTGAAGGTCAGACACAAGAAGATTACAGAACTAGAAATTTAAAATGACCTTCTATCTTTTAAAAATAAGAAGGGGGCTTTCTCCCCTCCACCGTCTGCTTCTCTTTCTCCCTTGGCAATGTCTTCCTCAGCTTAGGCTGACTGGGGGCTTGGCTTTCCTCACACACTGACAGGTTTTCGTTTATCTTAAGTGAGAAATGGACAAAAGGAAACACAAAACAGATGAGTGGGCAAAAGTATGAATAAACAACTCCTGCAGCTGAGTAACAGATGGCTGCAGGGCCCTGATGACTAAACAAATTGATTTGCAAGATTTCTGGAAGGAGATACTTGTTAATGTTTTTCTCAAGCAAAAGTTATAGTGATAGAATAAAAGTGATCTCATCACTGACCATTGCTTTCTGTAGAAAAACAAAGAAAAACTTGTCTTAGAGAAGCAAATGAAGGTTTCATTCTCTCATTTCTATTATACTTCCAACAAACCTTCTCTAGGTGTTTATTGTTACAAAGAGTGGGGTATTGGCGATGCCAAGAACAAAATGACCCCCTCCCCAAGAAGTTCTTAGGTTAAGTGAGGAAGATGTCTTGCAAATACATCGATGAAAGTGCACCATGGGAGAAAACTGAGTAGTGAAGATATGGAACAAATGCTGCAGCATGAGAAGGGCAAAGGTCAGGGGCTTTAGAAGCAGACCAGACTAGATTTTGAATCTTGAGTGGCTCTGCACTGACTTAGTTTCTCAGAGCTTTAATTTTTTCCTTATAAACAAAATAAGAATACTTACACCTTTATTTACTCAGCCAACATTTATTAAAAGCAGTTTCTGGTCCTCCGGCTTGTGGAACAGAATGAGAGGGCAAAATACCACATCCTTTGGGTCAGAAGGTCTTAAGGCCATCCCCTTTCTCAGAGGCTGTGGTGAGGATTCTGTGGGGTTTGTCGGGAAGGCAGCCATAGCTGGAGCCAGAATCATGTGTGAAAATTACAGCTCTGACCCTACTGCTGAACTTGGGCAAGTTACTTAACTTCTCTGTGCCTCAAGTTCCTTCTTTGAAAAATGAGGATAATAATAGTAATAGTCTTCCTGGGTTATTCTGATGATTAAATGAATTAATAACATAGACAAAGACTTTTAATGCAAGGCTGGGCACCTAGCAAACAATAAAGAATAGCGAATACTATGATAATAAAATAAGATAACATGTTAAGTGCAGAGTAAGACTTCTGATTAATAAAAAAATCTAGTAAATATTTTCTTCTCTGAGGAGCAAATAAACAGAACACACAATTTAAAATGGCTTATAACTGATATTTTTGATGAGATGATAAGCTAAGTATCTATCACAAATTAAAAATGATAAAATGCCTCATCTTGAATTCAATAATTTTAACATAGAATGCAATAAATGGACTGAAAAATCTAACAGATTTTTATATAATTTGACTTCCATTAAATTTTTTAATTCATCATTTTAATTAATTACCAGTTTTCTTATTGGGCCATGCCTATGACTTTTGTCAACATCAGCCTCTAGTATTTTCTTTCTCGATTTTGCACAGGACTGATTTTGCCAACCCAAGTCCCTCTGCTGCAGATCTAGGAAAACAGTCGACTACGGGGTGCATGGAGGGCTGTGTGCCATGGTTCACAGAACAGGAAGTCAACCAACAGTCTACACTTCTAAGACATCCCCTGTGGTGGCTTTTGAGATCCTGGATGTAGGTACATGCCATCTTTAGGACACCCACTTTGCTGGAGCCACTGCAAGTGGCGTGTCTTCGGTGCTCTCTTTTCACGTTGTCTGTGGAAGTCTGCCTTCCTGGGCATGGGCACAGATTTTTCTCAATAACCTTGTCACTTAGGTGAAGATAATGTTCATGTAGCTGCAGTACTGTGACCAGCAATGCCAGGGGACATATCCATCTCCAGAATGGAGGGGATCATCAACATGCAAGGTATTAGGGAAGAGAGGCTTTGTGTGGCACTGCTTGCATCCTTTCTGCAGCACAGCGCACTGGGAGCATGGCTGTACCTAGAAGCCCACAGCCAGTGCCCATAGCCCCTATGCACTCTGTGATGACCTGGTTCTCCCTCCTTCAGCTTTTATAGCCCTGGATAGACCAGTGCACTGGGAGTCACCTGGACTCGTGGTGTTTAGAACTCTTTCCTTTGATGTTGCTGTTCTCTGTGCCCTTTGCCAAAGGTTTGGCACCCTAGAACTATGTTACAGATAGGCCAGCCTTATAAGTGCTACTCAGAGAATGAAATAGCTCCTTCTTGAGTAGTACTTGAGCCAAAGAAATCTAACATACAACCAGGATGAAGTTTAGGAGTGTGAGTCCTTTTGCTAAGACTGTAGAGAAATAGCACTGAGCCAAAAGGCCCGAATCTCCCATCCTGCTCTGCTTCCGGAGTGGCTCCAAGTGGCACTCTCTCCTTCACGTTCCTTCAGGCAGGAAGTGTCATCTAACCGCATGAGTGTGCACTGTGCTGACAGCTTCCAAGGCTTCCAGTACAATGGTAACAGGAATTGTTAGCCAATCTTTATTCTCATATTTTCTTCCCAACAAAACCCTAATGCCTTCTTTACTGTCTCCATTTTTTCAGATAAGAACAATGAGAGTCAGAAATGACAAGATGTGGTCTGGAGCCTTGTGGCTCCTAAGGGATAAGTCAAGGTTCTGACTCAAACCCCACACTGTCTTCATACTCCTACTCTTAACCTTCATGCCACCCTGACTTACTCACAGTGAGAAAAGCCAGATGAGGCACACACAAACAACGATGTTTTAAAGTATGATTTATTCCAAAAACAATTTTATAATTTTTGCTTATTTTTATAGTCGTCATTATAATTATGTTGCTGTTATTGTTGTTGTTTAATAACTGACTTAATAGAACTATTAAAGGAAAAGGTCTAACAAAATCCCCAGAGTGAGCAGCAGTCCCGTGTGAGTGGCTGCATCTGACACCCGGTAACTGAGGTCCTCACAGGCTGTCAGGCAGAGCCAGGGCCTTGCTACATGCCCCCGCCCAGGTGCCCTGCCAAACCTGTGGCCCTGCTTCCTTCAGAAATGCAAGAAGAAGCCCACAGGAAGGGAAACCAGAAAGTGCAGCTCTTCTGTTTGGAGGGGTCGTAGACATGAGTGATGATGAGACATAGATTCGATGCCCTTGGTGTTGGGCAGCTTCCAGTCTCATGTGTGTAAATTGATAACAAAGACAGGTCTGATAAGAACGGTGCCTTGAAATGACCCATGATAGAAGGTGGAGAAGAGCAATGCCAGTTTGTGTGCCAAGGACCTCTGCACAGAAGACAAATGTTGCTTTCTCGCCTGGTAGTGAGGAGCAATTAGTGAGGGACGAGTTGATTCTGGAAAACAAAATTTAAAATGATTTAGTGTTATTATCAAGAATTGCCTTGAACCATGGACACAGAATATGATGTAAAGACTGCACTGTATTTTAGGTTTGCATTTTACAGACATCTGATGGAAAAGCCTACTTTATTCTCCTTTGGGACTTTCCTTTTATTCATTCACTTATAAACATATAACGAGGGGCCTACCCTGTGCCAAGCTCTGTGCTATGTGTTAAGGATTAAAGAGTGAAATGGTTTTTCATCTCAGTGAAGCAAGTAAATTCAATTTGTAATGAATTTACTCCAATGAACTATATTCTTTGGACAGGCTATCTGAGGCTAACAAATGACCTCAGTATTTCGGTCATTTATCATGTCACCATCCTATCAACCCAAGTTCTTTTTATCTGAAGACTTCACCTTCCTCTGTGCTCTCCCTTCTGTGAGCAGAGAGGGAGAGAAAGGTGGAGAGAGAAAGGGAGAACTGCCTTTAGGAGTGGCACATGTTGTATCTGCTCACTTTTCTTTAGCCAGAATAGTCATATGGCCACACCTAAATGCAAGATAGGGTAGAAGACATAAAGTAGATGTATAACCAGAAATAAAAGGAGAATTTGAATATCACTGTACACCAGAAACTCTGACATAGGGTTCTGTTCAAAAACCAAAGTCTAAACAATTCCCCTACTTTAGAAGGCTGCAAGTTACCATTGACTGAGACCTTCACAGTTAGTTACAGACCAGAAAACCCTCCTTATTCCTTGTCAACAGATCCCCAGTTTTGTCTGGTAGACCCTTGTGGGGGATCTTTGCCTGTAAAGCCCCCGGTCCACCGAAGAGGAGAAGAAGTCTACCAAGACATAATCTGCTTGGGGAGGAAAGGTGGCCAATCTCTTAAAGGAGAAGGACCAGGAGCCTGTTCCTCAATGTGCTTTTATTGGGTTCAATTTGTACAAGAATACAGGTAAAGCTCGTCAATCATTGTCAGGCAGTAATGATCAAACAATAGATAACATACAAAGAACTATGAGGGCTTATTCTGAGTCAGGGTCAGTTAGCTAAAGGGCTATAAAATTTTGGGGAACAAACTCATTTTATGCTTGGACCCTTATCAGAAAACTGAGGGCATTCTCATAGAATCAGGTTTCACAGGATTTTATGCATTCTTTCTTAAGCCTGATTGACCAGGGGAACCCACCCTTTCCAGCACAGGGCCGCACCCACCTCTGGCATTGTTTCAGGCTTAAGTTAGGCAGGGGAAGTAAGGCAGCCAAGAGATTAGGAGACTTCTTGCAGACAGAATGAGGACTCAGACTTTGTCAAAGCCGAGGGGCAAGGGTCCATAACCCACTTTTGCTGTAGCCCCTCAAGTCCTTCCCTGAGGGCCCCTTCGTGACTGTGCCTGTCTTAGGTCAAACCTCCCTTGAGGAATCTTACCTGTCTTTGGCTAACCAGTCATCCACCCTGGACCAAGCAGGGTTAAGTAAAAGGGGGCAGAGGCAGTACCCCTACCAGGAAGATAAGCTTTGCCTCTTTAGTGGCTTATGGTCCCACGGCCTTTACTCAGCCCTAGCCACAGGGGATTACAGCTTCTAAAACCAAGCAGGGTAGTTCCCAACAGACTCTACCACAGGTAATAAACTATTAGTGTTCTAAGTTTATCATAAAATTTTGGTTCTATTTAGGTCACACCCATTCTCAGCTTTTCTTGTAGGTGGTAGTAAGATATAAATAGATGCCTAGTGTAGGCTTCTGAGAAAGCAGCTTCTTTTTGACAAAAGGGCAGGATTAGGAAGCAAGCTTCTTATCATGTGCTCTTCCCCTTGTTTTTTTCATTTGATTATCCCTATGGTGATAGGACCAATATTTGGAATGGTGGCAGCCACTTTGAGATAATGAGGCTGTACTAGGCAAAAAAAATTATGTAACCATTTGTACTGGTTTGCCTAAAACAGTCCCCAGTGGATCCTACTGTCCCAGGGTAATGATTAATAATGCCCTCTTTCATACTCATAAGTCTCCTAGATTAGACAACCAATTTATGGTCAGACCAGAGAAGCTTCAGATGCCGAAGCTGACCAAAAGTAAAAGAGCAATGAAATTTAAGTAAAAAGCAAATGTCTCATGTTTAAGCCCACGTTAATCCAGTTTTCTGTTACTTTTCAACTAAAATATTTCTTTCCTGATACATTTATCTTCAACTCAGGGATTTTGGAGTACAATTAAAGCTTGACCATTCCTTCAAACTAAAGATTTTTAAAGTTCTGAAATTTTTGGATAAGTTTTCTTTTCTGTAATTCCTGAATTGGCATGACAATTACTGAGATGTTGCACAGAAGGCTTGTTTTGTGGTATTTCCAGTAGGAACCAGAAGTGGAAGTGTCAGAACTCTCACCAGAAAGCTTGTTATGAGATGTTCTGCCCAAGCTGGCAACTCCAGGTGTCTTGGAAAGTAGACACAACAGGATAAAAACACTTTCCTCGGTGCATCTCATTTCCCAACTTTTTGGGTTTCAACTTTTCTCAGAGACAGTATGCTTCTCATAAATCTTTAAAGGTTCAATCATCATCTTTTCCTTTATTTTGTTTTAAAGTCAAAGCAAATTGTTAAGGAGATGAGGACTAGAGTCCTGGAGTAAAATGTAGCATGTTTCTCTCCATTAAACTGGAAAAGATCTATTGGTCAGATCTGTATATGTGGAAAAGAAGTGCCAACTATTTGGGAGAAATTAATTTCAGGAGAGGTAAAAATAAGTCACTAAAAGCATTTAGATCACTGATAAGATGTTCCACCTGACCCCCACTCAGTTACCAGGATGGCTTTTCTCACACGCCAGCCCAGTCTCTCCCTGCCCCTGGCTGAACCGGCCAGTGGCTCTTCATTCCCAGCTGGGTAGGCAGGGCCTGACACCACCACCCATTTAGCAAGGCCAACACATCTCTTCCTGATCTGGCTCTTGTTTGCTTTTCTGGATTCACATGCCCCCACCCCACACCTAGTCCTGCCCTATCTGTCAGGAACTTCCTTTTGTCCATGACCTGGTGAAATCCCTCTGCTCCCTTTCTGCTTTCTGGGTGTCCATGCTTGGAATTCCTTCTGCGTGGAATATTATTCTCACCCTCTTACCTCAACAGTCATGGCTTCTATTGGCCATGCCCACTTATCCTCTGGATCTCAGATTTAGTGTCACTTTCTCTGGAAAGCCTTCTCTAAACTGGAAGTCCCTGCTAGGTGACCCTTCTAGGCACTCCCAGACTTTCCCTATCAGCACTTTGCTCACTGTATGGTGATTACTCCCTTACCTGTTTATGTCTCCTACTAAACTGTGAGGCCTACAAGGCTATATAGTGGGTGGAGTAATACCCCCCAAGGATGTCCATAACTCTGAGTATGTGATATTACATGGCAAAGAAAAATTAAGGTTGCAGATGGAATTAAACCTAATAGCCTGTTAATTTAAAGAAAGGGAGATTATTCTGGATTACCTAGGTGTTATCAACATAACCGCAGGAGTCCTTAAAAAAAGAGGGAGGTAGAAGAAGATAGTTGAAGAGGTGTGATTATGGCAGAATGACCAGAGAGATGCAATGTTGCCGGCTTTGAAGATAAAAAAAAAAAAAGGAACCGTGAGCCAAGGAATGTGGGCAGCCGCTCGAAGCTAGAAAGTCAAGGAACTGGATTCTTCCCTAAAGCCACTAGAAGGAAATGCGGCCTGTCAGACACTTTCCTTTTAGCCCAGGGAGGTCCATTTTGGACTTATAGCCTACAGAATTGGAAGAGGGTAAATTTGTGTTGTTTTAAGCCACTATGCATATGGTAATCTGTTACAGGAACAATAGAAAAAATAATACAGGGAAATAGTGCTGTCTCTTTTGCTCACAGTTGTAGCCCAAGGTCTATAATAATCCCAGAATGTGGTAAGTGGCTTGATTCCTTGATTGGAAAAATAGAATATCAGGCCCATGGGGGGCTCTTGAGGAGTACTCTGTCTGAGTGAATCTTACTAATTGTGATGGGCAGACAGGCCTTCCTCCACACACCCTGACCAGCGAAGATGGTTCTCTACTGTGTACTTATTTCCCTACTCTCTTTCTTGCTGAAGAAGAAGAATATCTTTTCATTTGGAAGAAGTTAAGATGATCCACACACTACAAGTAGTTAGAGGGAAGAAAGGTGAGAAACTGGCTCAAGAGAGAAAGTTTTAGCACTTTAAGTAGTTTAGAGCCATGCAAACGCACGAGAATACTGAAGCATGGCATGGGGAGTTTTGACAGACATTTTGACAGTTTGTAAACTAGATCTACTCTAATGTTCTTCGTCAGACAAACACCTAAAATGGGATTGTCTTAAAGTCACTTATGACTATTAAATTGTGTGTCTTTAAAAACTCTTTCTGCCAAGGCTGAGTTATTTGGGCATTCTCCATTTATCAGGGTTACACTTCTTTTGCCACAATAACATGATGATAGGAACACACTTAAGTTCTTTTTGGCTGTATGTAAGTTAAGCAAACTAGGTAGATATTTTGTCAGCCGAACAGTATTTCCTTTTCCAGTTAATTGAGCTACTGGGAAGAAAACACATGAGTTCTTGGTTTCTCACATTCAACATAATGTTCAATGACATGTCAGGATTTCTCTGCGCCCCTTTGGCATCCACCACAAGGAGAAGACTTCAGGCAGGAGCCACAGAGGCATCAAAAAGCCCGGGAGGAATTCGGCTCCAATGCTGTTACACTTACAACTATCTTACATGTTTGTTACTTTTCTCCTTTTGTGAAGTTTTGATGAAAAGAAGCTTTCCTTCCTTAACTTTTAATAAGGAGATATTTTTATTCAATCTACATATAAGCAATTTTCTTTAAAATCCAGCTACAAGAAAGCCAAAACAAACCAAAAAATATTAAGAAAAAAAAGTTTCCCAATATTTTGAAAGTTAAGAGTGCGGACAATAAAGCTGCCATGAATACTAAAGAGGATTCTGTAGATGTTTTTCCTCCAGATTTTTAGCTTATAAGAAAAGAAAAACTAAAAACTTTGAATTGTAAGCTTGGAGAAAATTCATGTCATCCATTTTCTATACATTCACTAAATAGGACAAGAATGCTGGAATAAAACAGAAGACAAAGGTTGATTTTTGAAGACAAAATTGAGTGTCATCACTGTCACGGTGCTGACAGAACAATTATGTTTCATATAGAAAAGACAACAGGCACCTGGAACCACTGACACACCCACAGTACTTCTCACCAATGACACGCAAAGATATGAATATTTAAATGGGATTCCTGAAGTTGCTTTTTCCAGAAATGTTGGGCTGGGTTAATCCAATAACCCCTGAAAGCACAGAGTTTATAATACAAATTTAAAAATTCACAGACCTTAGCTTAGTAGCTAAATCCATTTTACTCTCCCTCCCTAAGAGTTTAAACTTTCTGCGCTAAGAAGTCAGGGACAACCTAGGCTTGTGTCTAGCCTAGCCTTGTGCAAAGGCCTGTTTTCAAATCTGCATTTACTTTTGAAAATAAAGTATGCACATGCTAAAAATAAATTAAAACACCAAAGAAAGGTTTACAACAAAAAACCTCTCAAAATTATAATTATAGCTTTCATTGTGATTCATTAGTGCCTGACACTATGACCAGACTGTTCTATCCCGGAGGGGATTGAATTATTGTTTTCAATCAGCAATTTTGACAGCAGTTTTCTTAGTTTTGAGTGTAGACTCTGGCATA
Organism: Glossophaga mutica; assembly: GCA_039655065.1. Classification (NCBI taxonomy): domain Eukaryota; kingdom Metazoa; phylum Chordata; class Mammalia; order Chiroptera; family Phyllostomidae; genus Glossophaga; species Glossophaga mutica. Next base: position 97,446,757 of record CM077309.1, on the reverse strand, counting down.
TAATAGGCTCTCAATAAATAATTCTTGGTTGAAAACCTAAACAGTCTGATATAAGCTCAAGTCTATGAATTTGGCCCGAAGCGGATGGCATGCCTAGGGAACCGCACTAGAATCCAGAGTGGAACCCAGGCTGCGTGGATCCCAGTTCAACGCTATTATTGCCATAGTCATTATAAATTGAATTTTTCCTAATAATCCCCCCAGAACAAAATTCTCTCCTGGCAACCAGATTAAAGAACTCCCATCTCCCACTCCAAATTAAATGCCTCTAAAGGTACCGATGACTTGCCCACTGGAACCAGGTACAGAAGGTAAAGAATTAAGGATAGCTGCTTCATTAAAGATGAGGGATAAATACTATGTGTGGTCTTGGTACCATGAATAAGCAAAGAAGCAAAGAAACAAACAAACATGGGATAACATTTGTCAAGACACCAATTTCTTCAGTCACTTTCTGTCCCTTATAAGGGAGTGAATGGGAAATGGAGACAGGAAACAAAATTACTAAACCTTAAAATTTCCCTCACCATCCACTTCTATTCAACAGTGGGAAGTTGATGACAATTTTTGTAAAATTGTGGAGATTAGAAAGTAAAGGGCATCACAAACACTCCAAATGTTTGTTTTCATTACGCATAGTATCTGTAGGTACCTCCAATATTAAATTTCCAGGGAGAAATTTAAGTCCAAGAAATGAAATAAATTCTATCAAATTGAAGTGAAAACAAAATGAAGTCCATAAGTCTGCTCTCCTCAATGCCTTCTCCTGCTCTGTCCCTATCAGAGAAAACTCACAAAGATGCTACCTGTGAGCCAGGTATCTCCCCTGCAGCAACTTCATCCTCAGCTTTCTTCCCTGGAAGTGGGGGCTGGGAGATGCCTTCAGCACCTACAAAGTCGAATTTGTATTAACATCAGCTCTCCATGAATCTCAATTTCCATTGAACCAACAAATCAAGGGGTTATACAGACTACCTTGGCTCTAACACCACATCCATAAAATTTGAAGTCGACATGCCGTTCTCCAATTACCTCAACAGATATATCAAATAGATGTATATCCTTGGAAGCAAATAAACATTTCAATGCAGATCTACAGTGCCATGGAGTGCGATGAGCAAGAACTATAGCATTAAAATTTTAGAGAAGAAAGGAGACAATAGCCCTGATTTTAGACTTACAAGATGCCAGCTAATTTCTAAACTTGATCTCTATTGCTGTGAGCAATTTTATTTCATACCCTTTGCATTCCAAATTCCCCCAAAACATTATTCATGTAAACTGACTCTGTTGTTCTCAAGGAGGCATATTCTCAATACTCTGTCTTCATGCAAAATTTAGGAATTGCTATGGTGTGTTTCTAGGCACTCTGGCCAGCACATCAATAGTGTGGCTGACCGTGGGCTTCATCTAGAGACTCAGCTGGTACTTTCTCTTACAAGCATTTATAACAGAATTAACAAAATTGTCCCTGCAGACTTACTACACACCTTTCTCCAAAGACCCAGTGTCTTGTCATCCTCTTTCTACTTTATCTCCAGAAAAATCACAAAATATTTAAACTAATAGCTACTCTTCCTGTCTTAGAATTCCATAGATCTGTCACTAAGTCGGTTTCTCCTAATTCCTGGGGAATTATTCAGTAGGTTCCTGAATCAAAGTTTATTTTGGTGTTTCTAAAACCTGTGCTACCAGAGGGCGTGGCAAAATATAATTGGTTCTCTTTAAGAGGCTTCTCAAAACATTGCCTTACTCTG